>CM076854.1:7980240-8580240 GCA_039519185.1 Astragalus membranaceus | reverse complement strand
TATACCCCCATCAACTCTCTTCTACCCCCACACATTATTGTAATCCCGAAAATACCCCTGACATAATTAACAAAATTTGACTTTTTGAAGATTCTCTGGTGGGGGACCACTTTATCTGGTAATCGGATTTACCTAAATGCAAGGTAAATCCAATTAGCTTTAAATACGTAATAAATACACACGCATAAGTCAAATCGGATATATCAAACTGACAGATAAATCCGATTTGACCATTTATTTCAGATAGAAAGCGAAATTTTGTCCTGGCGGATATAGCTAAATCTGATGCGCAATCGGATTTACATGTCCAAAACGTAAATCCGATTATGTCTTTTAATGAATCGGATTTACCTGGATGGGGGTATATCCGATTTTGAAAAAATACAAAGCGGATTTACGTTTGGGGTACGTAAATCCGATTTGTTTTTTTTTTAAATTAATTTCTGTATAACTGTTGTTTTATTTTGAAACAGATATTGACCCGCATATAGAGTCGCAGGTTGTTCCTTTCATGGTAGACACTACAGAGGCATTCTGGATGGAGAGGGTATATTTTTCAAACTAATTTTCTTAATCAAAGTTTGGTAGATATTTAATTCATTTAGTACGCAACATTTTTCTATTTTTTCTATTTTGTAGATATTTTCTACACACGAGGATGCAGAAGAGTGGGCTAAAGCGGTTGGGAGACGTATTGGAGTTGTGGTTATCATTGTAAGATCTGTCAAAGCTAGAGTTAAAAGGGGTTCTAGAGATAAGATTATTTTTTGTTGCGAGAAGCAAGGGAAGTGGTCTAATGATTCTAGAGTTTTCGGGTCTAAGAAAAGAAGCTGTCCGTTTACATTGAGAGGTACTTCTACAATACGTCATGGGAGTTGGCGTGTGAATGTTAGGTGTGATCTTCACACACATGAGTTGCTTACTACCCCGGTCGGGTCGACAGCTTTTGGTCGTTTAACTAAGCCGCAGAAAGCTATATATTGTTAATGAGCACACTGATCTGAATGTTGCCCCGAAATATTGTCTTACTGCTTTGAAGAACCATTATCAGGGAGGTAATTCCGATTTGCATTTTAACAAAGCGGACATACCCCCACTGATAGGTACATCCGCTTTTATATTTTAACAAATCGTATCTACCTCACTAAAGATAGATTCGATTTCCCCCCACTAATTCTAATCGGATATACGTAAATCCACCTTTCATTTTTGTGAATCAGATCTACCTACTTTATATGTAGATCCGATTTAAGTCAATTTAACCAGGGGTATTTTCTTCTTAAAATTTATTATTGGGGTATAAGCTGAAAAGATGGGGGTACAAAAAAAATCACATATGTAAAAACTGAAAGAAATATTTGCTGACGAGCCCAAATAACTCATAGCTCATCATATTCAATTAGGGATTTTTTTTGTACCCCCATCATATCACTATATACCCCCACAAGAAATTTTAAGACGAAAATACCCCTGGTTAAATTGACTTAAATCGGATCTACATATAAGGTAGGTAGATCCGATTCACAAAACTAAAATGCGGATTTACGTATATCCGATTAGAACTAGTCTGGGGAAATCGTATCTAACTTTAGTGAGGTAGATCCGATTTGTTAAAATATAAAAGCGGATATACCTATCAGTGGGGGTATGTCCGCGTTGTTAAAATGCAAATCGGATTTACCTCCCTGATAGGTAAATCCGCTTTGCAATTAACAAAGCGGATATACCTATCAGTGGGGGTATGTCCGCTTTGTTAAAATGCAAATCGGATTTACCTCCCTGATAGGTAAATCCGATTTGTAAAAAATTCGACGGGTAGGATTTGACTGCCAATGTTGATCAACGGTGTAGATTGCACAGACAATATCAACAGTTGATAATCATTGACGAATTCTATAAATACCCATTGCCAACCTCATTCTTTTCACTCAAAAATTTCACTCTCACTTGCTTATTTCACTCATCCAAAATGGAGATATGCCTCACTCAACGCTCAGATGACAATAGGCTTTGCGGTATACATCATCGGGGCCAAATCACGATGAGAGAAGATGGTGTCAACTTCTGAAGTCCTCAGCCGGTGTTATGCAGAATCCACCGCGGCATGGGGTTTGAAGGTTTGAAGGATAAAGTGTGGTCCAAAGTTCAAGTGACTGGTGACGACCGTGACGTCACTAGTATCACTTATCGCAAACCCTATCTTGGAGACGATGGTCGCGTTTCCTTCTCATCCATGACAATCAAGACTGACGAAGACGTGGCGAACATGTTAAACATCCATGACACACTTCAGGGGTATAAGCCGTTGGAGCTGTACGTGGAAACTCAACGGAGTGTGAATGAGATTTTACGTCGTGTTCGATGACCAGCATCTTAGGAAAATGTATCTGCCTATTGTTATTGTAGTTGGTTATGTTTTATCTTTTATCGCATGAATGAAATCAAAATTTTAATGAAACTCCACAAATATATTAAACAAGAAATAATAAGAATCAAGTCATAAAAAAATAGTTCGAGCATACACTCCCACAAAACCCCCTAGTCACGCCCTGGTAGCATATCCAGTAATCGCGTGAGGCGAGCGTATGTCTGACTACCCATCCTAATGTCTCCGCTTCGAAGCCCCCTCCGAATCTCCTCCTCCACAATCTCGAGAAAATCTGGCTGTACTGGTGGTGCAGCTGGCTGTACTGGTGGTGGTGGTGGTAGTGACGCAACCCGTAAGAGTCTAGGAATAGATGCTCTCACATACCAATGTAAGTAGTCCGGAGCAACCTGACCCAACTCCTCAGCAGGATAAGTAGTACGCAAAACCTCCTCCACCACAGGCATATAATGTGCAATACGAAAAATGCAGTCTGCATGGCACGGACGACCAGAAAGAGTGTGACGTGGGATAACCTACACGTACCCAAACTGTCTGAGGCACCTATCTAGCATGTAGGGAACAGTGATGTCTCCCCAGCTGATGTGTCCCCTGTATAATGACACATGCTCAAAGTCTCTATCCTCCCGGTGCTCCTCAAACGGTCGCCAACAGACATCATCCGAGATCAGCGCATCAATCCTCTACCTATATACCCCCAGCTTCACTCCATCTGTCTTCTTCTTCCTCCAACGCCCACACAGTGCTCCAGCCCGCAATCCACTCCTCCTCTCCACTAGCTGACGAAAATACCATAAAATTCAGCTCCGAAAAAAAGAAGATAAACAGCATGGTGAATTAACAACTGTTTAACAGAAAATTTAACCAAACTCGGAAAAAATTAACTTAATATTATTACCTGTAAGAGGGTCGCATACCCTTCTAACTAATGCGCATGGTATAAGCAGGAGTAGTTCAGCTGGTCATACATGAAAGCAAGTGTTGCTGCCCCCATGCATATGATCCCACACCAGCTGCACTGACATCCTCAAGTAGCAGCAGCCACTTAGCCTCAGCCCTGTCACCGGTCTTGACTGTGAAGATGGACCAGCTCAGGATTAGAAGGATAAAGGCCCTGACACAGGACGCATGTCATTCTCTATGGACCATCTACTAACAATCTCCTGCAGCCACTCAAAACGGTAATATGGGCCAGATGAAGCTCGACACTCCAGCCCTGCCTCCTCCATAGTCACACCTAGATAAACACGTGATAGGTGGATGGCCTCATCAGTGGTGACAGAAGTAGGTGGAGCTCTGTAGTAGTTCCCCGTAATGGGTAGATGCAGCAAATATGAGACATCACCTAAAGTAATCTTCATTTCACCAAATGGTAAGTGAAATGACGATGTCTCTGAGTAATGACGGTGTTATTGCCTAATCACTCTACTTTATTCTCAATATTCTATTCTGAGTTTTTTTTCGATAAGCAAAATTTCATTCAAGGAGCACTGGGAGTGCTCAAACCCAACCAACAATGGTTACAAATTGTTTAGGACTTGTAGTGGATTAGACCACCATGATAAAATAGATAAAGATGAATGGAAATCTAATTTATAAACACTCCAACTCCAAGATAAGCTCTTGATGCGGATTACCGTGGAGTCAACATTCGCTTCCTCCTCTTTAAAAATGGCTCCATTCCTAGCGAGCCAAATGCTCCAGCAAGTTGTTAGCCATAACATATGTTTCGTACGCTTTGATTTTTTCTTTTTGCACAAAGTTGCACATCCAAGGAATAACTCCTCCAGAGGCTTGGACAAGTCTAGATCAACGTCAATCCAAGCGCTGACTCCTTCCCAAACTGAAGTTGCGAAAGGACAATTGAGAAACAGATGAGATCTTGTCTCGGCTTCTTGGTGACATATGGGGCAGCGGGCATCGAGATCGGAGTTAATGACATTCCTCCTAAGCAATTGCATGCGAACCGGCAGTGAATCCAACAAAAGACGCCAACCAAACACTATTACCTTCGATGGGACAATACTTTTCCACAAGGATGCCGTAATTACTTGTTGACCCGAAAGGGGTTGCTGCTGAATGGGCGCGGAATTCATCTCCAAATAGAAGGATTTAACCGAAAAAGATTTTGAGGAATCGTGCGGCCAAGTCCACCAGTCCTTCTTTCCTCTATTCGGCGCAATGGGTAACACAATACTGTACAAAATCTCTCCTTCAACTGTAGTCACGGGATCTCTGAAATGCTGCCAATCATCATTCCACCGCCAATTATCGCCAGTCCAACTACCCAGTTCAGCCACAGTTTTCAGTTGCCGACCACAAGCTTCAAAGAGTATAGGGAATACTTTAAATAAGGGCTTAGTGCCTAACCATTGGTCCTTCCAAAAATTAATGAGACCGCCATCCCCCAATCCTCTTCTTATGCCCCACGCGAATCTTCTTTGCTCCTCCACCTTAGAATCCGATAACACCAAATCCCTCCACCAGATTGATCCAATGTTTCGCATTAAGTGACCCTCCATTGAGGCATAGACAAATGAGTTAGCAAAATCGCCATACCTGTGAGATAATAAGCGACTCCAACAAGCGTTATTCTCCGTCAAAGATCTCCATTTCCATTTGGAAAGAAGTGCGATGTTGAATGCTTCGAGATTTTTGATCCCTAACCCGCCATCCTTTTTTGATTTGCACACAGTGTCCCAAGCCACCCAATACATTCCGTGCTCCCCTTCCTTGATCCCCCATAAGAAATCTCTTTGGATTTTTACCATTTTCTTGATTACAATCTTTGGCGCTTTGTAGAAAGACATGATGTATACCGGGATGCTATTCAAAACAGAATTAATTAAAGTTACCCGGCCTCCTATAGAGAGATAGCGCCCCTTCCACGTTGTCAGCCTTTTGCGCAAGGTCCCAATTATCAGGCTCCAAGTTGACTCCCTTTGGGGGTTGGCGCCAATAGGAATCCCCAAGAACTTGAATGGGACGGTTTCCGATCTACAATAGAGGAATGCACGTGCTCTCTCCAACTCCAAGAAACCATCCGGGATGTTAATACCGATAAGCTTGCTCTTGAGGAAGTTAACCTTCAAACCCGACACCAATTCAAACGACCTCAAGATAGATTTTATGCTCCAAATATTATCCCAAGAAGCCTTACCCAACAACATAGTGTCGAAAGGGTCTGATTATGATTTTACATGTTGCGAATCTTTTCAATTAGATCATAGAGCTCTGAAAGACCTTTTTTGTAATAAATATATACTCATGGAAATGGAAATGATTTTTCATGAAGACTCGATTGAGCCACGGTTTTTTCTATAAATGGTGTATTGACTATGGCCATTACTTTCCCCACACCCCCTCCTACTCTTTCACACCCCCTAACTTCTAAAAACCCTAAAATACCCTCAACTTAAAAAAAAACACACACACTCACACCCCTCACTCCTCTCACTTTCCCTTTCACTCTCCCTCTCATTCGAACCCTATCTTTCACTCTCCCTCTCACTCAACTTCTCACAACTCACTCAATCTCACCCAATCTCCCACTCAATCTTCTCCACAAACACCCTCAAGACCACCTGGGTTTTGTTCGCCTCCTCTCACTCTCTCTAATAGTTCCATTTTCATTCAGGTAACCCTCTCTCCCTTCTGTACATTTGGGTTTTTTTTCCTGTGCATCTGCTGTGTTCGCATGACCTCATGCGAACACGTGAAAACGAAGGTGTTCGAATGAGGTCATGCGAACACCGTTCGAATGAGGCCATGCGAACACCTGTTTGAATGGGGTTGTTCGAACAGGTGCGAATGATTCTGTTCGAACAGGTGCGAATGATGCTGTTCGAACAGGTGTGACAGTATTGTTTCTGTTATTTTGCTGGTTATGTTGCTTAATTGGTTTAATGGTTGTTGTTTCAGATATGGTGAGGCATCGTGGCGGTAGTTCGCAACAGCCGGAGCGTAGGCCACCCCCGACGGCTTCCGAACGCAAACGGAGGCAAGATGGAGCTGAACCTTCCCGGAGGGGTAGGCGTAGGGACAGATTAGACGTCCCTCCTCCCCCACCGGAGGTTGATGATATTGGCCGGGATATTGAGCGTGATGCTCAATTTCCGGCATATGAGCTGGCCGGCCCTTCTGGTCATGCACATGAGGAGGTTGGTGCTCAACATGAGGAGGATGTTGAGCCTCAGGAGCCTGCTGCTGCTCCTAGGGCTACATTCCCATTCCCTGGTGGACCTGTTGATGGTTCTGTCTTGCCCACATACGGGTCTCATATTTTGACTGAGTTCTATGCTGGCCGGGTAAGTTATTGTTATATAATTGCGTGTTGTCAATTTTGTTTCTTATTTTGTTGAACATATTGGCTAACTACTTTTGTATAATTTAACTACTTTTTATATTATTAAGTATTTTTCTGATGTCATCTACTTAAAACCAACATAAGCAAACAACTAACTAAAGACATGACATACGAAAGACATAAAACCAACATAAGCAAACAACTAACTAAGAAACTAGTGTTTCGGTCGTCCCTGTTCCAGAAGATAAATGATCTCTTCTGGAGTGCGTATTGTGTCCACGTACAACTCTAAGACTTGTCGCCCCATCGGAAGTGTAGCATGATATTCCATCATGGTCCCAACGCCGTCATCGTTGCGGATCTCCATAACTGAAAAATAGCCAGTCCCGTAATCAAGACGGTTGTACTTTCGGTAACGTATACGCTCTACGTCTTTACGCCACGCTCCCTCTGGACGAATCTTCCTCTCAGCCTTTTCCTTCAGTTGGGCGAAGGTGATGTCCTTACTCATCCTGCAGAATACATGGTTAGGACAAGGAAACACAACACCATGTTCGTCGGTGGTGACAGTCCCATGGTGATGAAGGGCCGTTAGGAATTTGTCGTTTGAGTACTGGGTTGGGCACAATTGCCATTCCATTTCAGCTTGGTTGTAGCTGTCAAGAGGGAGAGTAGGTTTTGGTGAAGAAGCAGATTAGGGTTTGGTGAAGAAGGTCTGAGGATGTGAACCCCCTTTTATAATAGGCATGGTGAAATGTCAGCCGTTGATTTCATTTTTAGATCACAAATCTGAGCCGTTTAAATTCTATCCGTTCAGACACATTTTCCAAAGGGATTGACATCCACTCCTTTATCTGACACACATTTGACTGATTGTAAGCCGTTGAACACCTGTTCGCATGACCCCATTCGAACACCTGTTCGCATGACCACATTCGAACCTGTTCGCATGACCACATTCGAACCTGTTCGCATGACCCCATTCGAACAGGTGAAAAACACCCAAGAGGGTGTGTCCCCATATTTAACACACGCGAATGGCCTCGTGCGAACCTGTTCGAAGGCCCGTGTTCGAACAGGTGAAAATTCGTGAAAAAAAAGAGGTTTGGCCTGGCCTTTTGGTCATTTCACACCCTTATGGGGTGTGTTTTGAGTAGGAGGGGGTGTGGGAAAAGCAAACGCCTTGACTATTAACTAGAGACAGATGCAAGGGGGCATCAATGGGTTGTTGTCTCCTCCCTCCACTTGCAAATAGACATGTTATAGTATACTTTATTATTTTATAACCAATAATAAAATGTACAAGGCCTATATTTTGGCAGTTTTTTTTAAAACCCCCCCTTATACCCCATACCCCCATATTTGCTTTTAACCCAAAAATACCCCTTCCATTTTCACTAAAAATTGGTCAGACCCCACAAAAGTTAAAGTTTTCCGGAAATATAAAAAAAGGTATTTTCGGAACTTTTATCAGTTCAAATTTCCGGAAATAGGGTATTTCCAGAATACAATTTTTGCTTCCGAAAATACCCACTGTTTAGGTATTTCCGGAAATTCAAATTTTTAAACTTCCGAAAATACCGTTTTTGACGTATATCCGAAAAAAGTTTAAATTTTTAAACTTCCGGAAATACAGTTGTTTAACGTATTTCCGAAACTACGAATTTTTATCCTTTTTACCAATATGGCTACGACAGATGGCAGATCCCCCTTTATGGATTTATCCGATGCGTTTACCACATCACAGGTTTTTCCTACTCGGGATATTGTTACCCGTTGGGCTAGAGATATCGGGAAAGCCAACGGAGTAATTGTCATTATTATTCGATCCAAGTCGAGTGAGAATGGTAAAGGGGAGAAAAATAAGATTGTTTTTGGTTGTGATAGGCATGGGAGATATAGTGGAGTAGATGTTGGGTGTTCTAGTAGACACACACTAGTGGAAAAAAGACATTTAGCGTCGGTTAAAATGGACATTTAGCGTCGGTTATCGCCCGATGCTACGCTAAATTGCCCGATGCTAAATGTCAGACATTTAGCATCGGTTATTTAACTGACGCTACATGTCACATTTAGCATCGGGTGTTCAGATAACCGATGCTAAATGTCCATTTCTTCACTGTTTTTGCTGTCTGAAAATGACATTTAGCATCGGTTATTTGAAACAACCGATGCTAAATGTCCTGAAAGTGACTTTTAGCATCGGTTGTTTCAAATAAGCGATGCTAAAAGTCATTTTTGATTAAAAAAATGACATTTAGCATCAGTTGTTTGACACAACCGATGCTAAATGTCCTGAAAGTGACTTTTAGCATCGGTTGTTCCAAATAACCGATGCTAAAAGTCATTTTTGATAAAAAAAATGACATTTAGCATCGGTTGTTTCAAACAACCGATGCTAAATGTCTAATTTTTTTTAAAAAATAGACATTTAGCATCAGTTGTTTGAAACTACCGATGCTAAATGTCTAAATGTCTAATTTAAAAGCAGTGCCAATTTCACTGCCAAACTACACATCCCACACATCATTTCCTAAAGACCAATTTCATTGTGATAATCCAAAAATCAACACTCAGCTTGGAATCAAGCATACAATACAAAAGAAATTTAGTAGGCAAGATCACAAATATCAATTACGGGATACATAAAAAATTATTGTTTGAATCCTTTTCACCTATCAAGCAAATCATGTAGAAAAGCACCTGCAAGTTGAGTTCGTTTCTTTTGACATCCACTTAAATTAAATCCTTTTCACATTATACTCAAGCAAACTGTGTGCACATGTATGGCATTTAGTTGCATTGGAGCCATCTACCTTTCTCTATTTCTGGAGGGAACAAAACTGCTTTTTTCACACTAAAACCAATTGTTTTTTCTTGAACATCATTTGAACCATCCTCCTCCTTTCTGTCATCTCTCTGATCTAAAACTGTTGAATTCCATATCTGCTGCTGCTACAACATAATATCTGCTGCTGCACATTTAGTTGC
Organism: Astragalus membranaceus; assembly: GCA_039519185.1. NCBI lineage: Eukaryota > Viridiplantae > Streptophyta > Magnoliopsida > Fabales > Fabaceae > Astragalus > Astragalus membranaceus. The sequence goes on along the minus strand of CM076854.1, from coordinate 8,570,557 downwards.
ATTGCAGCCATCTACCTTATAATTGATGCATGATAAGTTAGAAGACATGATTATTGATGAACTTACAAATTACAGCCACAACTTATTCCCTATCACTAACCTGATGCCCCAGAAATACAACCATCAGCATCAGCCTTTACCACCTTTGAAGTATCAACATCTCCACTCCCAGTGCTGAAGATAAAAAAAAGTATCATGTATTGGTAAACCAATAATTGCATCAGACAAAAATCCATGGTTAAATTAATTGCTCTATTTACCAATCAAGAATATCAAGAACTTTTGGTTTTCCATCAGAGGTAAACTGTAATCCAGCAGCAGCTGGGTCTACACCAGAATCTGAAAACATCCAGATCTTGATTAAACACATTCGCCACACTAAACACATCATGATACAAGCACAATATATTTTTTTGTTTTGAACAAACAATGTTCTTTCTTTTTTTTTTCTTTTTGACATCCCAGTTCTTTACAAAATAAATAAATGGAACACATACAAACACCTAAACATAATAATTATACATCAGAGATCACCACATTGGAGAAAAAAGAAATAAGAAAAATTTAAGGTAGCTCACATTGTATAAGGTGAAAGTGGTCCCAACTTCGGTTCAGGGAGATCTTGTTGATCCTTTGGTTCATCTTCGTCTGCTATTGGAAGTTGGGCTGGTCCATTGCTTGATACTGTATATATCTTTGGCACCTCATCCACAGAAGATGAGGATAATGATATATCTTTGCAAGAAGTTCCTCCGCAGGCTTCAGCGGTGCAGTAGTCTCGGAAATTACTTCTATTTTACAATATGAAAGATCACGATTCTTAGCCATGTTTGCCATGAGTTCAGCAACCTGCAATAAAATATGTTATATATGCTCTTGGTTAGCAAATAGCAATCACTCACAAAATTATTTTTACGATTTTATACTGATAGAAAGTTAATCACATCCTTATATCTATCTTATATAAATAGCTACATTTATGAAAAGATTTTACATGATATGTACCTGAAGGTTTGACACCTGACCCCCAAATAGAGTATCTTCGGTCGATAGGGTTACATTATGAGTTTCCTTGTATGCATCAGTAGGCCGCTCCATGCCTCCAGGTCTCACTATCTGAAAAGAGTGACAAAATAATAGGATGATAAGAACCTGGCCCTGCAATTGATGCAATTAGTATCACAATGACTTACTGTGTATGCAACTCCACTAGCTAGCAATGCTTCTTCTACCTTTCTCTTCCAACACAAGACTCCTCAAAACAAACTTTACAAGTACAACTAAGTAATTAGTTTAACCGCTTTAAGATGCGAAAGCGTATATAACATGAGAAAGCTTTCATACTCACTTGAGAATAGCTGCAGGGAAGCCAAATTTGTTTGTTCCGAATGAAGTAACCAATATGAAGTGATTACTTTGGCAACAGTTGCTGCATCAACGAGGTTTTTGGTGGCGAGGTAATCTATTCGATAAGGTCCAGTAATGTCGAAAACTTCCTTCTCACTGGCACCAATGCTACATATAATTGTTGATGCAGTCCCTAATGCTGATCCAATTTGATCCGGTACGTTTCTCCAAATCACATTCCACAATTTCAAGCTTCTCTACAGCTGGGCTAAAAACCAAAACCATTCTGTTATTGAACACAGAAGCATTTGTCAATGGGAACTGAGAGATTATAATCTCAAAACTTTCTTGTTTTACCTTGACTCCCTCCACTTGTAGCAGCATCAAGCTTCAATTGTTTAACACTCTGCACATGTTTAATATCTTTAATGCATATTGAATTATCCATTTTAAGAAGCTAATTATTAGTGACCAAAGAATAACCTTTTTACCTGAACTAGTGAACTAGCTCTCTGAGCACTCCTCACTCCAGCTCTGACTTTAAAACCAAGCTTTATAAGCTCCCTGGATGAAACTATCACTACTCGGCACTAGCAACGAATGTACCTCACTGTTCGTGAACCAACTTTTCCAGTAGCACCAGCAACGAATACTAAATTGTCATCCTTGGAATCTGTTTTCTCAGGAATTCCCTAAGCTGTACCCGTACTAGATTTTGCTGAACCAACAAATAGTTCACAATCGACCTTAGAAACCAACAAATTCATGATCTAGGGTTTCGAATCTGAAAACGAAAAAACTCACACAACACAAAACAACACCCAAACAGAAACGAATCTGAAACAACAACAAAAAACAACACCCAATCAGAAACGAAGGAGAGCGAGACAACCTCAGAAGAGAAACCGATAGGGACAGAAACAACCAAATCTAACACCTTACCAAGACCAAGAAGACAGATCTAGAACAAAACAAGAAACTGACACGAAACTCCTCTCCATCTTCGCATTTGCACAGGAAAACCCTCTCACCTCTCAATTCGTCGGCCAAGCAAAGTACGCCGAACACAGGCACACAGGCTCCTGCATCTTCGACAACCTGGCATCATTTCGCTAAAGAGAAAGTCAGGTGCTATTTATCTCCAAACCAAACCTAGCACCATATCGAAAAGGGAGAAAGGAGGAGAGTGAAGATGATGGGAAGGAGGACGAAGACAAGATGGGGGTGGATGATGGGGAAGGAGGTAAGAAGGCGAACATGGGGGAGGGGGAGCTTGAAGGGGTGAGACAGAAGGGAGGAGAGAGGGATTAGAAATGGTAGAGTGATAGAGCGAGATGTTGGGTTAGAGAGTTCAGAGAATAGAGAATACTGAGGGAAAGAACGCGAGATGTGCTCAAGGAATGGAAAAATTGGAAAAAATAAAACTGGACTTTTAGTATCGGGTGTTTTAACAACTGATGCTAAATGTGTTGAGATACACTTTTAGTATCGGGTGTTTTAACCAACCGATGCTAAATCTAGGCGCGAAAACTGAAAACTTCCATTTAATTGCAAAATTGCCACCGCGTAGACATTTAGCATCGGTTGTTCAAACAACCGATGCTAAATGGTGCTTTTTAAAGTCAAATTTGCACTAGTGACAAGACCTCAAAAAGGTGTGGTTGTCCATTTAGATTGAAAGCTAAACCACTCGATCCTCCTAGTCTTGATTAGAAGGTCAAAGTTATGTGTGGAATTCACAACCATGAGCCTCTTAAGACTATCCTTGGAGCAGCAATATTTGGTAGGCTCAACAAGGAGGAGCGGTTAGCAGTTGAGGCTGAGTATTGAGAGTATGGATGAGAAGCGGGTGAAACAAGCGTCACTTGAATGTGACATAAGCTATACAATAGAGGAGGTTTGGAGGCAATGGGCTGAGATGTCTCTTGAGGAGAGATGTGTCTACAAGAGAGGTCTTGATGATTATGTCTTCAAAAGCACTACAACCATGGTTCCACCTAAACACAAAGTCCAGACTAGGGGTGCACTGATAACTCTATTTTATATAGAGTTATTCATACAATTAAGCTTGAGTTATTGCTTATTTTCAAGAACATTTATATATATTTATAGCTTATTTATCAAGGAACAACATTCTAAATATTCAAATGGAGGCAATGATCTAGGCAAAATGCACAAATCTTGTTAGGTTTGATGTTTTTATTTAGTGCAGCTACTGCAGGAGTGGAAACACTGCCAACACCAGGAGTGGAAACACTAGGAGTGGAAACACTAGGAGTGGAAACACTGCCAACACCTGCTAAATTCTGCAGTTTGTACCAAAACATCCAAAGACCATTTCAATGCTTCCACACTTTATTTGTGACGTCATGCATGGTCACCTAGAGCTGAGCCACTTGCAGAAGTCGGCGATACACATAAAAGTCAAGTTGCAAGACTCAACTTATCTAAAAGACATGTGACACTTCTCCAATGGACCTCATCTTTTGTTATGCATGCAAGCGACCACCTATGCAGCTTGCTTGATTGGTTGTCTACAACTAACCATGTTTGGTCCCCTCAGCTGATCTTTCGCGCCAAAGGAAACCCCTTGCAAGAGGAAAGCTTTCAAGCCTATAAATAGAAGCCATATCTTCACTTATCCAGAATCAATCTTTTTTAAATCCTTCACATCTTTAAATCCTTCATCTTTCATTTGCTTAGTTTAGGTTTAGTTTATTTTCATTTCAAGTTTCTAAGGAGAGGAAGGTGAGGAAGTGCTTGACAACCATTCCCTTCACTTCTAATTTGATGAAATTCGTGTAAGAAATCTTTATTGTACTTCAACTTGGGAACTTAATGCAAAAGATCTTCTATTCAAGTAATCTCTACTCTTTTAAGTTCTTTTGCTTTATTATTCATTTACTTATGTTCTTTGCATATTCTTTGCTTTAGAACATGAGTAACATGAGCTAAATTCCCTTAAGTTGAGATGTTCTAACCTTGTAATGAACTTCTAAATATGTTATTATGGTTTATGTAGTGTAAACACTTTAAACTCTTGCATAATACTTCTTTCAACTTATTCTGGAATTGATCACTTTAGAATAGGTAAAACTTGTAGCAACAGACATGGGCTACATTTATGAACTCAAGAGTTAATAGGGACAAGTATTTAATAAAGGAAACTTTGTTAAATACATGCTAAAACCTAGACATAGGGTAGCATAGTCCTTAGGATAATAAAATTACAAGAGTGAACCTATTTAGCAACTTGGATCATTGTTAGGAGGCAAGGGAGGAATTGACAAACCTTTCTTTACTGTAAAAAACAAAGATCATAAGAGCTTGTAATGAAACTCTGAAGAGAAGTGCTGAAAGGCACAAACTGATGCACCTACATCCAGTGTTCCCACACTACATACTCCATTAAAACACTTAGAAGTAAAGTACTTGGTGAAAACATCTCAACTACTTTTTCCACTGATTTCTCACACGTTTTATTGCTTATTACTATTTTTACTTACTTTGAAAACTCCAAACCAAAAATACTGAATAGTGTAGACACACTAAGTGTACACTTTGAACTACAAAAATTTACAATACATAATCCCTGTGGGTTCGACCTTTCTTATCACTTTATTACTTGTGTGACTATGTATACTTGCATATATTAAAATAACCACACCATGCACCAAAGAAGAAGAAGAAAGAGTATGATGTGAAGAGAGATCCTTCTTATTGGGAGCATGTGGATGCGTCTTTGAGCTCAGTTAAGAAACCCACCCAGATTTCATCACAGAGACTTCCCCAGCGGTCCTCACAGCAAGTCTCACAGTTACCATCACAGAGGTCAGCAGCTGAGCGAGCACAACATGGCATTCATTTCATAAGTCACGTTCCAGAGCATATGCATAGGTACATTGATGACATTATCAATGTGATTGGGGATGGAAACTGTGGCTTCAGATGCATTTCTGCCTCACTTGATTACTCGGAGCATAGCTGGCAAATAGTTCGCAATGATTTGATTGAGGAGATGGACTCAAATTGGTTTCAATACTCAGAGGTGATGGGTAACAACATTCACACAGTTAGGGAATCATTAGTTGCTCACCCACAAGACTTTCAACCTCCTGAGAAGTGGATGTCGATGCCTGACATGGGACATGTTATAGCGACTAGGTATCAGATAGCCCTTGTTATGTTGTCACTTCATGATGGTGGGTCATGGACATTCTCCCAGCTGTTGATTATATTTCCATTATATGATTGTATTATATTATATTATATTGAATTTTATTCCACAAATTTATATTATATTAAATTTTATTCCACGAATTTTTTATTTAACTGTTTAGATTTTGCCGACACTTTAAACGGTTTAAATTTTGTCGACACTTTAAACGGTCTAGATTTTGCTGACACTTTAAACGGTTTAGATTTTGCCGACACTTTAAACGGTCTAGATTTTGCCGACCAATTTTCATCCAACGGTGGAAATTCACTTTAGGGTTTCAGATTTTTCCTATAAATAGACCCATTGGGTTTCATTTCTTTCATACACACATCACTTCTTTCATACACACAACACTTCTTTCATACAAAATGATGATGGCTATGGCCAACGAAGACTCTTCTCTCACTATCATTTTTACTAATCAGGGCTTCCCTGATCATCTTTGCATCATCATCAACGAACATGATGATGTCTGTTTCGAGGGGCGAGACACGTTCCAGTGTAGGTTAAAACACAACATAACATTCGCTGCATTGAAAGAGAGACTACTGCGTAAGTTGCAACCGGAGGGCAGCGAGCATGAAATAATTAGTATAATTTATCAGAAACCAGCTTGGGTTAATGGACATGTGCACTGGTCTGCAATGGATGTCAACAACGATGATGACGTCCAAGCCATGATGGCCATTCGTGTTATGTTTAGATGGAAGGGGTGTTATCTGCATTTATACGTCGAAACCAAAAGGACCGTCGCTGAGATCCTTCGTCGTTTGACTCCACCACCATCTCAGTAGTTTCTATTATGTTTTCGTTTTGTTTGTTGTTGTAATCTATTAGTTTCTATTATGTCTTCGTTTTGTTTGTTGTTACAATATGTTATTTTAAATCAATGTAGAAGGCGTTTTTAATTAATCAAATGAATGTTTGAGTTTTTATTTTTGCACTCCGGAAACACTATATTATATCATAAATTCGGAACGCAAATTTGAGGTATTTCCGGAAATACTACAAATTTAGATAAATTCGGAAGACAATTTTTTTTGATTTCCGGAAATACCTCAAATTTACATAAATTCGGAAGGCAAATTTTAGGGATTTCCAGAAATATCTCATTTTACGGTATTTCCGGAATGTAAAATGTGTTCCGGAAATACCATAAAATGAGATATTTTCGGAAAAAAAAATATACTTCCGGATTTATCTTGATTTGAGGTATTTCTGAAATTTTTTGAAATTTAAAGGGTATTTTCGTCCGTTTGGTCATTTTGGGGGGGGGGGGGGTATTATATGGTTCAATGGAGGGGGAGGGGGTACAAAAAAAACTGCCCTATATTTTTTAGTTGAACTTTAAGCTTCCAAATCGTGGATTGTGCACTATTGCTCCCCGGCTTTCCAATGACAATGATTTTTGGGATCATACATACCAAAAAATCCATGCATGATTTTGTGGAACCAAAAATGCAAATAAAATGTACAAGGCCAAAAATTGCTATATTGAGAGTTTGAGAGACCAAAATCAAAAATTAAAAAATAAAAATAGACAGACCAAAATCATCAAACCTAAAAAGATGAGAACCAATTCGCCCCCTTCAATAAACTTTCGGATTCGTCCTTAGTGTTGACCTAATGGAGAGTATATCTTAAGGAAGTATGAACTATAGATTTAAGGCATGTGCCATTTAAAGTGGCTCTTGAGTTTTTGTGCCCCTTTTTAACTAATTACCTTCTGCGGTAGATTTTTTTTAAAAGGTCTTCGAGTATTTATGTTACTCTGCATTTTTTTTGTTACCATGTCATTGGTGCGTAGTTTCCATCGGTTTTACCGGTGAATAATCTACGCCGGGGAACCTGGCTGGCCACGAGTACTCGGGTTTGCAGTCCGTGTAGTTCTCCCTTTCCAACAGAGCTTTTGCCACATCCAAGATTCGAACCCGAGACCTTGCAATGGGATCCAAGTCCAGTTACCATCTGGACCGACCTTCGTCTGTTATGTTACTCGAATATTATTTCGCCAATTTTTTTTTATTTTAAAAATCTATGATTTAACATGAATTTATATGTAAGGGTGGGGACGTATTGCTGACTTGCAAGTTGCAATAGTATTGACACAGGGTGGTACTATTAGTGCTGCAACAACCTCCTTAATTTGATCACTTTCCTTTCATATTCTTATTCTTATAAAAATTGGAAAGTAACAACATGGATAATTACTTGAGTTAAGTTTACACGGTTTCCACGCAGTTAGACATTGGCCACAAACACAACACAAGGCCACGCATGTATATACACATGCTGTCGTTTTGATTACGTATGATGATGATGATGATTCATCACCTGTATACAGTAGTTACGGCATCCGTCACGCCGTGGCTTAAGTTAAGAGTGCTTCTCCTTGTTAATAGGTTTGGTAACTTCTGCTTGTTAACTGATAATCCACTCCATTCATTGCTCTTTCTCCACAATAACCAGTTTGACTTTTTTCTTATTTGTCTATCATCATATTATATATTATATTCTCGTCCGTGTTTTGGCATGCTTCTTTGTTGGTTTATCTTCTAATCCAGTTTTGATTCTTTTAATAATTACTTTACACTTGGATTTGATTCTAATTTTAAATTATGTCGCTCATACTTTGTTTAATTAATTGCAAATTATATAGTATAATTTTAAGTTGTTCATTATATTTGATGAGTCCTTGAAACCGAGCTGGGTTATTGCTTAGGTGGTTGATTGGAATTGCTCTAGGTGATGCTCCGTCGCATTGTTTCGGGGAGGGGGTGGTACATGCACTGCACACACTCCGACGCTCAAGTCAATTCATAAGAATAAAGTGTCGGGTAGTAATAAAAGTGTATCTGATGTATTGATTGGACAACGTATATTTATAGAGAACAATGTTAATGGCGTGGATTCACTGCCAGATGTGTGACAGCGTGTGAGGCACCCGGTCGTGCGAGCAATGCTGAGGTCGCGTTTCGACCGTGCGATAAGGTCTGCATAAGATCTCCACCATTGTTAGCTATTGGAGCGTGTGAACCTTGATGGAGTCATGGATATGGGCCTTCAAGTCGACCCAAGTCTGGAATTGAACACGGCCCAGTTCGAAACAATATTTAATAAAATATAAAAGGATCATTGAGATCAACAACCCATAAATATTTAAGAATAACTCATGAAATTTATCAAAAAATGAATCATTCATCAAGAATAGGATCCTACAAAAGAAAAAATAACAAATTAAGCATATACATAATGCACACACATGTTGTGTAGAAATAATTCTCAGTAATCCTTATTATATAAATAGATTGATGCTAGTTAAACTTAATATGCTTTATTAATGAGTCTATATATATACCATTATGTGCATCTCTTATAAAGGAAATTAGTTAAGTCCATATATATAACATAATTAACATTAGTCTCTTCCCTTCTTTCACAAAGGCACTGTGAAACTTTTTCAAGATATTCAATTTCAATCAACTACGGCGGAAGTGCCTCATGTAGTATATATTAATTAGTTTGATCAACCGAAGATAAAGATGCAAAATTAATTATTGGCTCACCCACAGTATATATTCATTAGTAAAAGGATAAAACAGTATATATAGCCTAAAGTCACAAAATGCATAGGACTCACAAATCTAGTCATATTCAACTTGGAGACTTATACCATATATATCGTAAGATTTGAAAAGGCTTATACAGTGTGAAACCTAATTAAGCTTGAGACCAAGAAACTAATTAAAAGCAGCATAAAGTATAACTTCCAGCTGAATGCGTTATTACTATTATTATTGGTAGGAAAAGTTAGACCAAACTACTTCTACTGGATCAAGTCAGCAACTTGTAAACCATCCAAACTACACCCTATTTCTAGAATTAAGGCTTTAACTTATATATGCATGCCTTAGTCTTCAAGGCATGCAAATAATGAAAATAACCCTGTTTCAACTAATTATATCAAATCATTTTAATTACTGTTTTTAGGTCTGTGCAATGCATATCAAAGCCATTCGATCACCAACGTCTCCATAGATAAATCAATGAAGAACGCATTCAAAGCATGCTTAAAACAATCAATTCACTATTTTTTTATTTATTTTTTGGTACAATCAATTCACTATTATATATTTAGAATAACCACAATTATTTTATGAAAGTACCTTACGTGTATTTGGTAATACCTATTGTTGAACGGAAATACAGAGAGAGAGGAAACGAGATGAAGAAGATTCATTATTCTGTATTCTAATTATGGAAAAAGTACAAGTGAGTGTATATATAATTGAATGAATCCGCATCTATCCTAACTGAATTAACTTAAGCTAAACAGAATTTAGTTACAATGAACTATGGTTAGGATAAATCAACTAAGCTAAACTAACTATGGTTAGTTGTATTTACATCAGGTAATACCCCCCCCCCCCAACAAGTTGTACTATGGATGTCATGTAGGCCAAGCTTGGAAATCAGTGAACTGAATGTGGGAAATGAGAGGGGCTTGGTCCAACTGGGAAGCCGAAGGCACTAGTAGCAGATGAATTAAGCCACTTTGGATCTTCTCACGAACCACATGGCAATCAATCTTTATGTGTTTTGTGCGTTAGTGAAAAATTGGGTTGTGAGCAAGATATATTGCACTCTTGTTGTCACAATATACTGAAGTAGGGCCCTCAAATTTGATGTGGAGATCCTGGAACAAGTACTGAAGCCACTGTAATTCACATGTCAAGCCTGCAAGTGCACGATACTCTGCTTCAGAACTTGATCTGGATACTGTAGACTGTTTTTTTGATTTCCATGATAGCAAGGATGATCCAAGGAATACACAATACCCTGAAACAGACCTGCGAGTGAATGACAAGTTGCCAAGTCTGAATCTGCAAAACCAGACAATTTCATAGGAGTAGAAACAGAATATAAGAGACCCTTTGCTGGTGCACCTTTGATGTATTTGAGTACTCTTAAGGCAGCTGTGTGGTGAACCTGCAGAGGCTTTAAAATGAACTGGCTAAGCTGCTAGACAATGAAGGCCAGATCAGGTCTAGTAGTTGTTAGATATAACAATCTACCAATAAGTCTCCTACAAGAAGAAACATCTTCAAGAGGTGGAGAAACAACATAATGTAATTTCAAAGAGGAATCATAGGGGGTAGAGCAGGACTTTGCTGCCAGCAGGCCACTGTCTTCAAGCAATTCCAGAGCATACTTCCTTTGATTGAGGAATATGCCTTGCTTAGATCTTGCTACCTCTAGGCCAAGGAAGAACCGAAGGTTGCCAAGGTCTTTGATTTTAAATTGGGAATCAAGAAATTGTTTTACATGCTGAATTTCCTCCAAACAATTACCAGCCAATACTGTATCATCAACATATACCAATAATGCAGTAAAATGAGAATTTTGTAGTTTAGTAAAGAGAGAGTGATCTGCAGAGGAATGGCAGTAGCCAAGAGAGAGCAGTGCAGTGGAGAGTTTTGAGTACCATTGTCTGCTGGCTTGTTTCAAGCCATAGAGGGATTTATTTAATTTGCATACCTTAGGTGTTGATGAGGTAGCAGCAACAGAAGTTTGAAAACCGGGGGGAAGATCCATGTAGACCTCTTTATGAAGATATCCATGCAAGAAGGCGTTATTTACATCCAGTTTCTCTAACAATCAAGTTTTCATAGCTACCTGCCAACAATCAAGTTTGCTTGCCTGGGCATAGGTTTTTGGTTCAGTTACAGAGCTAAAGGCTAAACATAAATTTTTGTAAGTGAGAGAACAGTGGTCATAAGACAAAACAGAGGAGAGAGGGTAATTAGAATTACCTGAGGATGGCATTGGCAGCTGAGAAGTTAGCAAATTGCAGTGATATTCTGAGAGATATGCAGGTGTATTTTTAATTCTTGTAGATCTACGAAGAGGTGGAGGGATTTGGGCATTGTTTGGGGGGTTATTGGCCTGAGGAGAGGGCTGTGTAGTTGCTGGTTGAGGAGGGACAGTAGGATTGGTGGTGGGTATTATAACAGGAAGGTCAGAAGGTGGATCATATGAAAGTTCAGTATTGTCAAGCAAGGGATTATGAGGTTTGGAGGTATTTTGGTTGATTGTTTGTGTGTTTGTGAATGGAAAGATGGTTTCATGGAATATTACATTCTTAGAGACATAGAATTCATTGCTATGTATGTCATATAGGAGGTAGCCTTTGGTTCCCTATCTATATCCAAGAAAGACAGATTTTCTAGCACGTGGTTCAAATTTGGTTCTGTGATTATGGAGGGTGGATGAAAATGCAAGACATCCAAAATTAAAACTCTAAGGTGGAGGAGTGTGGGAGGTGTGTTGTGGAGAAGCTCAAAAGGAGTTTTGTTGTTAAGTAGAGGTGATGGCAGTCTGTTTATGATGTGAGTGGCTTGTTGGATGGCTAGATGCCAAAAATTGGAGGGTAAGTTGGATTGAAAAGAGAGGGCACGGGAAACATTGAGTATGTGTTGGTGTTTTCTCTCCACTATGCCATTTTGTTGGGGTGTTTCTACACATGATCTTTGGTGGAGGATGCCTTTGGAGAGAAAAAGTTGGTCATGAGGAATTCGGGGCCATTGTCACTACGGAGGCATTAATTTAAGTTTCTTTTGGAATTGGGTTTCTATGAAGGCAATGAAATTAGTGAGGTGGTTTCTGGTTTCACTCTTATGTTTCATGAATATGGTCCAAGTGAATCTGCTATAGTCATCTACTAAAGTCAAGAAATACTTGTGACCAGATATGGATGGGGTGGCATAGGGCCCCCAAATGTCAGCATGAATTAAATCAAATGCAGCAACAGAAATAGAAATGCTATTTGAAAATGGTAAATTTCTTTGCTTTGCATAATGACATGTATCACATGGTTTTGAACAAGAATTGAAAGAAACAAATGGAAATTGGTTTGAAATACACTTGTGTATAGGTGTGGATAAGTGTCCTAATCTATAGTGCCAAATAGTGGCAGGACTATTTGTATTAGAATCTAAATGATTTGAAATGAAAGCATTACAAGAACCAGTGCTAGGTTGTGAATTATGAGGAAGTATCTAACACATACAATTTGCCAATTCTCCTAGCTGTAAATCCAGTCAACCTCGGGTGGAGAAGCTGCACAATGTTGCAACAATCAGGGTGCAATTGCACATCATATAAGAGTGAATCAAAAAGAGTGGAGACAGATATGATATTGACATGAAAACAGGGAAAATAATAGACATTATGTAATACCAAGGGCCCAAACAACAGAACAGTTCCAGCAATAGTGGTGGTGACAGTGTCACTATTAGGCATTGTCATAGATTTAGGTGCAATGCGATAAGGGGAGATGAAATTGGCAAATGCGTGGGTTATATGGTCAGTTGCACTAGTATCTACAATCCAATAGTGATTGTACTTACCAGAAGTGGATGGAGAGACAGTGTTTTGGGAGGAAGATGTGGTGGCGAAGATGGAATTGGCAGAGCTGGTTGAGTGGCAGGCAAGCTTGATTATTGAAGTAACTGCAAAATCTGCTGGAATTGCTCTTGAATCAAGTTGAGAGATGGATTGACAGTACGTAGTTGCAGAATCAGTGGAAGAGTTCCCTGAGTCTTAAACGGTGTTGGAAGCACCTGCAGGTTTCCACTGTGTGATTCGTGCTACCACAATGTGTGCATAGACGGTAACCACGGCCACCATAGGAAGATCCACGCCCTCTGCCTCTGCCACCACCATTAGAGGCACGAAAGGGAGTCTGAGAGGCGTGATTCACAAAAGACTGGTTCTCAACTGTAGAATCAGTGGTGGTGTTCTTGTTAAACTGGCGTTCTTGTTGAAGAACCATAGAAGGCATCATCGAGCGAAGGTAAAGGCGAAATCAACATTATCTGAGATCGAACATGAGAGAATTGTTCGTTTAATCCCTTCAGGAACTTGATTACCTTGTCTTGCTCCTTGAATTTACGAAGATCGGTGGCAGCACCGCAAGTGCACGAAATTGCGCAAGTGCAGTCACGAATAGGTCGATAGTTTTCAATTTCTTCCCAAAGAGTAGTTAATTTGGTGAAATAGGAAGAGAGATCAAGGTTACCTTGTTGAAATCGGGCTAATTCCTCTTGAATATCAGCAATTCGAAAGATGTCTCCCTGAGAAAATCGTTTTTCGAGACTTTTCCATACGAGAGAAGCACGATCGCACCAAAGCAATGATTTTGCAATGTTTTCAGAAATCGAGCGTTGAAGCCATGTGAGAACAAGAATATTGCAGCGATTCCAAGGCTCGTACAACGGATCCGAGGCAACTGGAGGTGAGAGGCTCCCGTCAACAAATTTCACCTTGTTCTTGGAGATGAGAGCAACCTTCATCGAACGAGACCATGTCTGATAGTTTTGGTTTGTCTAATGGAGGTTGAACAAGAACAAGTGAGAAATTTTCATTCAGATGCATGTAGTATGGATTGGAAGGGTTTGTAACAAAATCAGAGTATGAAGCCGCCATTGATGAAGCGGAGAAGGAAACGAAGAAACGCGAAATGGAGGTGAGGTTTCAATCTGATACCATATTGAACGGAGAATACAGTGAGAGAGAGGAAACGAGATGAAGAAGATTCATTATTCTGTATTCTGATTATGAAAAAAGTACAAGTGAGTGTATATGCAATTGAATGAATAAGCATCTATCCTGACTGAATTAACTTAAGCTAAACAGAATTTAGTTACAATGACCTCTGGTTAGGATAAATCAACTAAGCTAAACTAACTATGGTTAGTTGTATTTACATCAGGTAATACCTATAGAAAAATTGGGAAATTAATGATTTTGAATTTGATGTTCTAGATTGATCTTAGCAAACCGACATAGTTAAATAATCAATCTAAATTTCCCATTTCCTCATTGACTAAAATGTTCCAATTAGGAAATTCTTATAATAGTTCCCACATATATTATTCTCGTTTGATTTATTTAAACGAAGATTCCAAGAAAAGCCTTTATCCTTCATTTTGTCATTTCCTAGTTGTTGGGTCCAGTAAATTAATGTCCCTTGATTTTGTATTGAGTAAATATTTATTTTTTAAAAAAATCAAGTTATCCTTTACGGCGGCGACGGTAGAGATTAATCTATCGAGATATCGAAGATCCATTTAAATATTTATTCACGTCTCTAATGTTGGCTTACCGTATCAAATTAGTTCCTCACATCATCGATATTTCAAAGTGGTTCTTGGAAGGTGAATACTTCGATACCCATTGGATTTTGTAGGATATGATACCCAACATCCAATTAGTCGGTTACACTTTTTTTTATATTTAAGTTTTTTAAAATAATTTTAAATATTATACTAATTTTTCCTTCATGGTATTATATCCAATAAAATTCGATGAGTATGATAGAATTCTCCTTTGAAACTGTTATTAATCTTTCGTCCGAATCAATGAACAAATAAATCTGACATAATTTTGATAATATGAAAAATAAGTTAATATACAATCCTAATATTTTAGGGTAAATATGGCGTTTACCGTAGATAAAATTGCTCTTTACCTATTTAGTATCTAGAAAAAATTTTATACCAGCATATTTTAGGTGTGGCAAAAACTCTATTGAAATCAGGGGAGAACCACACGAGCCGGTAAAACTGAGTACTCATAGTTAGCCACATTTCCCGGGGTAGATTAAATTTCTTAACCCTATATAGTCTCGAATTGGACTTGACTAAGCAAAACAATGGGAAGTTGCTGTTAAGAAACAATGACAGTTAATTAGTGAGGCGATAACGATGATGACTGTGATCGATCTCAAAAGTCTACTGATATTAGTTACGCAATCGTGCTTGACATATATGTTGTTGATTTTCTTATTAACCAAGTAAAGTTGTCCACACTCCACACTACGTATGTTATACGTGTAGAATTAGTTGTGGTATTTGTCATATTAATTCCTAAGGTTGGTTGGATAATAATTAAAGAAAGGTAACCACGTTTTCTAGATATATAGATATACAGTGTAAGTTGCAGTAGCTAGCTAGCTCCAGTCACCATCGCCAGTGAGAACTGAGATACTATATCCACAAAAATATTCTAACTATCTGGTTAATTGGGGATAATGAACCACTTAAAGATAAGAAGTAAGAGAAATCAAAAATAGAAACACAGATTCTTTTTTGACAGAAGATAGAATTGAGTTAATTCAGAGCGTGGGGTGCAGCGGTTGGGGCTGATCCTCCCTTAATTGGGAGGTTCGATCCTGTTGGTTAGTTGGTTAGAAATCGAGATGATACTGGATAAATCTGAAGTCGTGTATAACACTTTCAGATTGAATCAAATTTCGGGGTTCAACCAAAATTGTTCAATCGGATAAAATCAGAAGATTATAATTCAAGAGTTTTTGTTCTGGTCTTGTATGTTTTTACACCTGTTATGCTTTCTGAACCAGAATGATTATTTATGATCAAAGAACAGGTGGTTTTTGGCGGTTGATGGAAGTTTTATCTTTAAAACTGCCAGTGCACGCTTGTTTTAATGTAATAACGAGATGTTCGGTTTAGGCAAATTTTGGAAATTACATGGAAGTGACTTTCAGGTCGTTGGCGCGCGGAGCGCGCGTGGAGCGTGCGCTACTTACGCGCGGATTGGCAGAATGTTCTGCCCAGTTGCGCGACTTTCAGGTCGTTGGCGCGCGGAGCGCGCGTGGAGCGCGAACTGTGCGCTACTTACGCGCGGATTGGCAGAATGTTCTGCCCAGTTGCGCGTGGAGCGCGAACTGTGCGCTACTTACGCGCCATTTGACCGAAAAAGGCAGTTAAAAAGATAAAACTTCCATCAACCGCCAAAAACCACCTGTTCTTTGATCATAAATAATCATTCTGGTTCAGAAAGCATAACAGGTGTAAAAACATACAAGACCAGAACAAAAACTCTTGAATTATAATCTTCAAAATGAATTTTTGTTCTTTTTATTACTTTTTCTCCAAAACATAATACATTTTGTTAATTAATTTATTTTTTATCAATCAAAAATTATTAAAAATTTGATAAAAAATTATTTGAAGCCATAAAAATTCCGAATTGAATGATAATTTACAAACTAAAACCAGAACGAAAAATGAGAGGTCATACATCCATTAATCAATTAATTAATTAATTAATTAATTAATTACGCCCATATATAAGCAAAGCCCTCCTTCAAAAATAAAAAATTATAAAAGGAAATCATCATCATCATCATCATCATCTATTATTAGCTCTCATCAATTGACGGACTTTGTTAGTGTCCAGAAATTTAAACATGGAAGTTAATTTAGAGGAAGTAAAATGGCTTAGTTTCTATGTTGTGCAACATTTTTCGTTGACTCAAAATCTCATGAAATATCAACCAAAAAAAATCTCATGAAATTGTAATTATACTCAAAAAATTAATGAACAATTAATTAATACTTCATACAGTATGATAACCAAAAGGTATTTGTAAATACATGTAAACGACAAATTAATAAAGAAAAAACAATATAACCTATCTCTATGATACACTAATTTACTACTCTCTCTCTCTCAAAGTTTAATTTTCAGTACAAATAATCAACCAAAGCATTACTTCCCTTAGATCCAATCTTCAAAATCTCCAAATCATTCTCAAAAGGTGTCAAATTCAAATCCAAAACAAAAACTCTCTTATCACCAGCAACTTTCATCTTTGATGAAGAATCAAGACTACTACTACCACCACCACTACTATTACAACTCAAAGTAGTTGTAGAATTATTATTTTGCATATTTCCATTCAAATTTGCAGCTCTATGTCTTCTCATATGACCACCTAAAGCTTGCCCTATTGAAAATTCCAATCCACAAATAGAACACTCGTGTGTTTTAGGTTTTGGAGGTGATGATGATGATGAACCATTCATGTGATTATTTTCTTCCATTAATCTTGGCTTCTTGTGACTAGCACGATGGCCACCAAGTGCTTGAAATGAAGAGAATTGCCTATTACATGTTTTGCATTCAAAGATACGGTTGTTAGTTGAAGAACTAGATGAATATGTGGCTTCATATTGATCACTTCCACGTGAAAGTAACATCAAACAATTTGCCATTGTTATGCTATCAATTTCTCTTTCCCTCTTCATGGTGCAAGAAATATATTTCTAGACTATAGTACAATTAAAAATTGAAAATATTGAGGTGTTTTGTGTTGAAGGTGTGGAAATGGATGTATGGAATATTGTAACTTTAGGGGAAATAGAAATGTGTTGTATTTATAAAGGGAATGGTGCTTTTCTTGACATAGCTTAAGAGTGTTGAACACTTGTGATAGTTGACATTTTGTGACATGACATGCATGAATACGTATACCAAGGATATACTTGTATCTCATCTACATTCACACACCATTTCTATGAGATCTAACGGCTTACATCATAGATCTAGTAAGTCGATTTCATCCATTTAAAATTTATGAACGGTTCAGATCATGCTTGTAGTCAATTTTGACAGGAGAGAATTCAAGCCTATGTCAGACTTTTAACCTAGATTGCCAAAAGACGACAATCACTAAGTCACTTGATCAAGCAAATCAACACCGTTCATACAAGATTAAATAGTACACATAGTAATTTCGACAAATTGATCTCAAACCTTTAATTTTTATCAAAAATACTACAATCACTTTTGACCGTAAGGAATTCATATCCACCGAAATTGTTTGTAAATTGTAATGCATTATTTATATTTTCTATGGTCTTCATGGTTGCTTGGTTTATTATTTTAAAAACTAAATTAATTGTCTTGTAAATTAATCAAACTTTAGAAAAATATATTGGCTTTTTAAAGGCAAAAACTACTTTTTAGATTCATTGAATAATTGATGTATCTGGACTATATTATAGGTCAGATACATCAACTATTCAATAAATCTAAAAAGTAGATTTTTGCTTAAAAACGAGTCCGGAGGAAGTAATATATAAAGATAATATTTAAAAGTGTATAAAATAGAGTAATGTGTTGTTAGTATTGCTCCATGAATATTATTATGACTTTGATTACTTGTAAAATAAGCAAGTGTGACTGCTAGCTACGGCAATAAAATCAATTAATTTGATGCGTTGAACTAATTGGTTGAAGCATACTTAGGAATTGTTTGGTGTGAAAGGAGCTACATGGTGCTACGTAAGCATGACAGAATTGCTTAGCCAAACAAGGTAGAAAGAGTTGCAACCTGGCCTAGTTACTTTTGGGCGGCGGCACTACTATTACTACTAGAATAGAACTATGTTGATTTTCAAACTTTTATTGATGTATATGACTCAAATTAAATGTATATGACTCAAATTAAACAATATTTATTGTAGTGGTTGATGATAAAACGGTGTGAAAAAGGAAGCAGTAGAGGAACTGAGTTGGAATATGATTTAGAATAATCTGACTAACATGTGGAAGCTGACTTCTAAACATCTAGAAACCATGTGTTAATGTTGAACATATATATACATATAATGAAGAATTTATTTAGATGAACTTATTAATAGTAGTATTAAAAGTATTTCTCAGTTGTGAAACAAGAAATATTTGATTCTTCAATAAATGAAGAGAGCTACTTGTATAAAATTAAGCTGCTTCTTTGAATCATGGTTTCAAACTGATTTTCCAAGGTTGAAAATGTTGTTAGTTGTATTTCTAGGTAGGAGTTAGGAAACTCACAATATTAGCCTTGATGTCCACTTTTTCTAAAATTTATTATTTTATTTTCGGTTCTTCTACTCTCTTTTTTAAAAAAGTTATAATGGTACCGGCTAATATGGTATAACACAAGTGGTTGATACTTGAAAAAATATCTGGTGGAAGAGGTTAACTCTTTAAATAGATCTCAACACATTGGGATTAGTCTCTACAATTGCATGCAGGAGTAGGGGTGTCAAAAAAACCCGGACCCGCGGGTAAAACCCGTCACGGGTCCGGGGCGGGTAGTTAAACGGGGACCCGCGGGCCAAACAAACAGGTATTTTGGCTACCCGTCAATAAACGGGGCGGGTCCGGGTAGCGGGGTACCCGGACCCGCGGGTACCCGTACCCGTTGAAAATTATGTTGTTTCTTACTTTTTTTTTATCATCTATTGTTGTTGTTGTTTAAGTGGATGTTTATTCACATTTTGTTGTATCTTTTATCCTAATATTTTGGATAATGTTTAGTTGTTATTTTTTAAGTTTCTATTTTCATAATTTTAGTTTTTTTATCTCAATTTATTAACAATTATATATTAATAAATAGTTGATACGATAAAAGCATATCAAAATGCGTAATTTTTTTATATAAATGAATCAAAAAAATAGTGTTAAAAAAACTAATTTTCTATGGTATTTCAAATTTTATTTTTAAAAGTTTTTTATTTATTAATTTACAAATACCCGCGGGTACCCGCGGGTACCCGTTTAAAAAAGTATCCGTTTAAAACCCGTTAAACGGGTACCCGTCACGGGTCCGGGACGGGTCCGGGGCCTATTTATAATAAACGGGGCGGGTCCGGGTAGTGAGATACCCGTGCCCGCCCCGCCCCGTTGACATTCCTATGCAGGAGTACCTTCGTTTACAAAGTAAAGGCAAACATATGTTTACTCAGAAATTATTTACAATTGTTACATTATATAAATCAAAGATTATGTTTTTTATACGAAAATAGAATTAGCAAAAAAATCACAAACATTATTATAAAAAAGTGTTAGTCGGTGCGAAATTTACTCCTAAACACAAGTAATCTTTGGTTGAAACTGTTAAGAAACTCTTTGGATAATCAGCAATTGTCCGAACCAAAAAACAACACAGAAGTCTTTTAAAAAGTTTTTTTGCTTGGTGGTTCAGAAAACTTCAACAAACATTTTTTTATTTGAATTCAATACATGCATGTTTTTGTTACCTAATACCTAATATATAGATGATTTAATTTATCTTTTACAAAGTTTTTATACCTAATATATACAGATTCCAGCTTTTATATATAGAGTTTAATGGCTATCTACCGTAGCCTAAACTTTTTTACACCCACAACCAATAACAATTCATTATATGGATGCATATAAGGTGGTTACTAGTTGACTCACTTCTTTTTAATAATATGTCAATTTATAATTGATTGACAACGTAAAATATTTATACATCCTGATTGTATATAAATTAATTTCTTTATATATGTGTGTCAACTCACATTAATTAATAACTTGATGAAGAGAATGAATAACACTTGAATAATGTGATCTTATGTTTTTGATCAGGCTGTCCACACCTCAGAGGCTTAGACACTATTTATATTTTTTTTATAAATCGGGCATCATCTGCGTGCAACTGCAGAGACTAATCCCTCGAGCCGGTAGCACCACAATGGACGGCAAAGCTCTCCCTCAGGAGATTTAACACTACTGCATGCCCAAAGATGGATTCGAACCCAGGACCTTTGGTTAAGCTGGAAGAGATCCCTACCATCTCATCTAAGTACTCGGTTTTTTTTGTGACATTTTATTAAACAAGATTTTGTGAGAAAACTAGAAAAAGGAATGGGAAAGTGGCAATGGCAACAGACGGAACAAGTGCCGATATGGAAGGTGTAACGCGCAGGAAATATTCCTCTGATTAGGTGTCTCGCATTCTTTGTAATTGTAAATAGGTCCTACTAATTAGACAGCTAGACCTTGTATCCTAATCCTAATTCATTAGGTTATCTGGATTTTGATCAGAAATTGTTTTGAAGTTCCTACTAATTAGACAGCTAGACCTTGTATCATTTGGGACTTGCAATGTTGTAACAGGGCTAGCTAGCAGCTCCACCCAAAAAACATTATAGAACTACTCTATATAAAACATTTGATCAAATCAATGAAACTTAAAACAATAGAGCTTATATACCTCTTAAAAAAACTAATACAGTAGAGCTTATATGAGAATTGGTCACGATCTATAATTTAAGTAAAATGCTGCCTTGTGAAGAAGACTTGACCTGTTGACCACACAATAGTGTCTACATAAAAGCTTCCATACATAATGTTGGTATAATTGTTTGGGATGCATAATGAATACCACGCGTATCTGAGGACAATCAAGAATGCAATTGAAGGAATTCAAAACAAGGAAATGCTACTTCATTGTAGAGGATGAGGTTTAAAAGCCCTCATTTGGCATGCAAAAATTTTGGTTATTTTAAGTGTTCAGAACAAGTTTATCTTTTCAGGAAACGTCCCTAAATTAGAGGTTACCATCAATCTAACCTATCCTTATCTTGCTATTGTTTTGTTTTGCAGGAAAATCCCCTCCTTGTCTATATTACAAGGGGTTCATAGATCCAATAGGTTGTTGTTAGGAGATAACTTTAGGCTAGCTTTGTTTTGGGCTGTTCGGTTAACCTTTCCAGGTACTATTTATTTTTGGCTGATTTTGTCGATCTGGGTTGGAGTACCCTTAGTATTCCCTATTAATATAATTTTGCAATTCAAAATATAATATAGGCAAATAGAACGAATGATAATGAACAACGAAAAGGAATAATTTCATTTCCATAAATAAAACAATCAAGTTCCTACAAGAAGCACCAACTAAAAAATTTCAATTTCAAAGTTTATAAACTTCTAAGCTGCCATTCACACACTAGAAAAGTTATATATCTACCACTGTGCTGAACTTTCAAGAAGAAGATGAAACTTAAGACGCTCTGGCCACTTCATCCGCTCCATAGATGCGCTGAAGCTCACGAGTAGCAGCTTGGTATGATGCTGAAAATGGTGAAAATATATTAAAAATTAAAAGTATTGCTGATGCAATGGTATTCATATCGTACTTCTCACACAAGATATTAGTGACAAAATAATGAGTCAAAATTAGAATCTGGGGACAATCAAGAATGCAATTAATAAGCATGAACAATTGTGGAAAACTGAAAATTCTCATCACCTTTCCAAACACGGAAGTTCCTTTGATTGATAGTAGAGCCAGTCACATTTTGAATTGCATCAAAAAGTATCTCCTGAGGAGTGTTTTTCAGCTCTTGTACAACAGCATAGATGGTTTTTCCATTCTCAAAGAATATGTGATTGTTAGGATGTTTTGTCTTGGCACCGGCGTGACGCTCAAACTCAAATGCATTAAGAGCCTTCATGACAGAATTTAATACATGAGCACTATTGCTTGGATTATGCATATTATGAGAACGTAAGTGATTTGATATGCTAACCTTTGGCTCTGGGCAGCGATCACATGAACACAAGTACCCAGTTCCTTTTATGATTCCCTCAAGACTTTTCTGCCAATCAGAACAAAAGAAATTTTTAAAAAATTAGTAGAAACAAGAACCCAAAAAATAAAGACAAATACAATTAAAAGACGTTTTACCTCCCGTGACCATGTAGAATATCTCACCGGAACGCCATCAAAAATACCAGTTGACAACAAACTTTTGACATTTGAAGGGAAGTTGTTAGTAGGAGCCTTCTTGGCTGTCTTCGGCTCTTTGTTCTTAAGGACAGCATCAATTTCTGCATTAGATTTTGCAGTGCTATTTACAAGTGGTTCAGGGTTTGATTCAGTAAGATTATTCTGGCTATCCACACCTTGAGATGAGTTCTGGTTGCCCATTAACAGATCATAGCTATTAATGATTCCACCAGAGGTATTTGGTTCAGGGTCATCATGAAAACTGCCAAAAGATATGATATTGTTCTGACACTTATTGTGGTTTTGATCCAATGGTATAGAGCTAGAATTGCCCGTGTGAAATGATAGAGGAACTGCTGATGCAATGTTTGAATCCACCTTATCATATGTTTGACACACAGATATGAAATGATCGGTTCCCTTGTCATAAGAACGAGCAACATTTGTGAAACTTTCTCCTGATTTACCATAGGTGGGACCCATTGATATAAAACTCTCGTACCCCTTGCTATATGAGGTTCCGAGAGATATCGAGTTGTCATCTTCCTTTTTGTATGATTGATCAACTGATATGAAATTTCCATCCCGTCTGTCAAAGGGCTGACCCACTGATAAGATATTTTCATCTTCCTTTCCGTAATTGTGACCCATCAGCATCAAACCGCCATCCCCTCTATTGAGGATGTGGCCCATTGCAACAAAATTGTTATCAGTCTTACTCATTCTAGCTTCCGTAACAATGGTGTCATTCTCATTGTTATAAGTAGGACCTATGGTAATATCAGCATCATTATTATTGTAAACAGAGCCTATTGAAGCTGTACTATTATTAGACCTACTAAAGGGGTGCCCTATGGATGCCGCCAACATGCACTGGTCAGAATCTCTGACTTGATTAACTTTAACTTTCCTGATGCCACCAAAATTCAGAGATGGTGAAGGGCCTCCTATGGTATGAGATATTGACAGTCCCACAGATGGATCATTATTATGCTGACTCCCAAAATCCTTCATTCCCATGTTTAGATTTCCATTTCCAATTGACAAGTTTTTATCAACAGAATTGACAGTCCGGACAAGGTCAGATCCAAAGATACGGTCAGAAAATTGGCCTGTGATTGAGTGAAATCCCAAATTGGTGTCCCATTGAGAAATATTCATGTGTGAAACTGCTGAAACTGGCTTGTCACTGACAACTTGGAATGCTTGTTTCTTGTTGCTGAATATTTCTGGTTCACTTGTATCTATTAACCACGAATGATTTCGTTTTGATTCAATTCTGGAAGATTTTTCATTTCCAGCATTTTCTTCGGCTAAGTGGCCAGCTTCCCGCGGCATCCAAAAGCCTTTAGGCTGAAAAGACTGAAAAATCATAGCTTAGAATGTTCATCTCATTGAAAAAACTTACACTGTTAAAAAAATGACCAATTGTTGAAGAATCAAAAAACAATGAACACAGAAGGAATTCATTTTAACTATCCTTGAAATAAAAATTCGGCATCTCATATTAACAGATAACCAGATTGATAATCATGTAGAAAACTGATGCAATGTAGTTTAGGTCTTCACAGGACACTAAAAGATATAGACTAACTAGGTCCAAAGGAAAAAGTGTATGAAGAAATAAATATTTTACATCATAGAACAGCAAATCGAGAAGAGTAAATTTATAACTAGACTTAATCATGATATTTAATTAGAAATATTTTTTGCTGAAATCTAAAGACCATTGAACTCCCAGATGAAAGAATTTATTATTATATGATAGCTGTAGAAAATATTTTCCTGTCCAGGTCCTTAGAGGCAGAAATTGTTTGGACTTTTCAAAATAAAGTTTGGGGCATGACATTTTATGGACTTGAGCAGCTACCTATTTTCTTTTTTGTTTATTTATGAATGAATAATAGATGTGAGAACCATAGTTGATAGCAATGAGCCCAGCCAAATCAATTGAAAGTATAAGTAAGAAAGAAATACTGAGGACCCAAGTAGGCATGGCAACAGGGTGGGGCAGGGAGGAGGCGGTTTTTGCAGTCTCAGTAAAAGGAAAATAGTCCTGGGGAAGCCAGGCCTTGTGATTCTTTATATCTTCTACATGGGATTCTGAACTGCGCTCGCTAGCCACTATGAAATTATAAGCTAGATGAGACACCAGGGACTTGTATTTATATGAATCAATTTATGACTCACATCTAAAAACAAAAAAAAGAAACATTTCAGAACTCAACGTTCCTTATATGCATATTCAAATGAGAGAGTACAAATATAATAATACATATATGTGGATCCCATTGGCAAGGAACATCATGTTTTTCAATCAGATCTAACAAGCACACAGATGTAAAACAAAAAGCCATAATCAAAAATGATATACGGACAATTTTAGCAATTCGATCGATCATTTACTTTTCTGTGTGATGGAAACGCCAAAACTATAAGCCAATCACATATTTCAGGAATCAATCCCAATCTGAAATTACGCTCATATATAGATTAATCTAGAATATTTTATTTTCTCCAAGGAGAGAATTTGTGGATCTTGGAACAGCATTAATCCAAATTTATACTTGTAGTATATACTACTGATAATGATTTACTACCCCATCAATGACTGGAGATGGATAGTTGGATACAATGATCTTGGTTGTGTACCACTTAACTTTGTCAAACATATTAATTAATGGTTAGGAAACCCACATAAACTCAAATCACAAAGTTCCCTTCTATAACCAAAACCCGTCAATACCTTATAATATAATATTATATACACACACATGACCAAGCAAAAATAATGACTTCCAAACAGAATGGGTCTTGCTGATATACACACACATTGATTACTACAAAATCACCTTTGAACCCTACATAAAAACAAGCGAGTATAGAATTTTCATTGGAATAACATTCAGAATCCATTTAAGCGTGCATAAGTCATATCACCAGTAGACCTTCTAAGTTGATACTTAAGATTTATGAATGAGTAGAAAAGTTAACTCCTATGAGTAAGCTCCCAAGGTAGTACCAGAGTGATATGAGCCTCAGTACTTTTTTACTCAGATCACCCAAGTGAGTGAATGATTTTATAAGTCATCAAAAAATACAGATCAATAGAACTAATCCTCACACTGTTAAATCAAGTGGGGTCTTCACTATTTGATTGAACAAACACATCATCAAGTGCACATGAACATGATAACATATAATTTATCTTTAAAATTAATACATATAAAATTTCAAGCATGCTTTAAATAGATGATTATAAAAGAAATGGAGAAACAGAGGAAGAGTATACAATACAATACAGTACAATACAATACAATACAATCCATCATCATGCAAAACCAGGCAACCACAAAATCACACATATCAGAAGCATCATTTGCATGTAAATAGGTTGCTCTAAAATCAGGAACATACCATTTTTCTCGTCGAAAATGATCAAGAATAATCCGATTCAATGATTCACGGTGTCACCATTCACCTGATAATGCAAATCATCAAAACCTTCAAAATCAATCAACTAAATCATAAAATCAAAATCTCCAACCTCGATCAAACCAATATATATAGAACTAAAATAAAAACAAAATTAGCAACAAAACAAAAGAAACAGAGGAAACCTAGAATAATAAAATGGAATTGACGGATGGATGCAGAATCGTGACTTCGAACGGAAAAAGTCATGAGCACCAAACTAGAATTTCTGCCGGAGTGTTTTCCGGCGGAGGTTCTCCGCCGTTGATGGGACACTTGAAACGAAGTAATGGTGATTACTGATTAGGAAATGGGGTTTAGAGATCACAAGTGAAGTGAACGTGGATCAAAAATATAGTGCGGAACTTCTTACGTTACAATTTTTGAGAGACTTGAATACCCGTACACGTGGCATCACCTACGGTATTGTTTTCATCGTTGGGCGTGTCACTTGGACTATCTCAACCGTTGAAATAAGTGGGGCATGAAACTGAGTCCATCACAAATAGTGGTTTGCCACGTGGAGTGTAATGGTAAGGCTAAGTGTTGTGACGTCGTATAGTGTGATGATTCAAATAAGGATAAAACATTCAATTTAGTAAAACTGAGTGAGATTTGAGAGAGTAACGTCGCTTCTAATTCAACAAGATTGTAATTAATGTTTAATATTTAATTAATGTTAACAATTTAATGTTAAATGCTAAAATAATAGTAAGATTTACTCGCTACATAAGGACTAAAATTTAAGCAAAAATTGACTTTTTTAATCTTGTGCCAAAATTTCAAAAATATTACTATATATGTTTGTTCCAAAACAGTAGTACTTTTAAAAACTCAATATACAATTCAATAAATTTTGTCAAATATACTCTTGATATTTATTGAGTCTTTTAAATCCTAAAATATGAATTATTTGTCTCATCACTCTTATTTTGATTGCAATTATCCCAATACAACTAAAAATGATGATTTTATTACTTAGCTAACACAAATTAATCATATCTTAGTTTTTGTGTAACAAACCAAAAGTACCAAATATTAGAAACAAAAGGAGTAATATTGTACCCAAATTCTTCATTGTTGAAACAAACTATTTAATGTTGGGAACATGAAAATAGGAGTTTTCAGATTAAATGTTCGCGTTGTTTATGCAAAATGAGGGGTAATTTAGTTGGTGATGTTGAACTTTTAAATAAGATTAACAAAAATGTTGCGGGCCATGAATAATTAATTATCTTAATAAGTGTGAATGTGGTTATTTTGTTTATACTTTTTCCACCGCAAATAGTTTAAAGTTTTAACAAATGGTACATGGAATAAGAAACATTAATTTGGTAAATATATAGACTAAAATATGTCATTTACTATTTTGTTCTCCACAACTTTACTTTAATAAGATTGTCAAAAACAAAAACTTTACTTTAATAAATGTATTATCCGCAGTTAATATAGCTAAAATTATTATAATTACCTTGGCCACCCTAAAATACTTTTACACTTTCCAAGTATGTGCATATGGAAGTAGTATTTCTATGGGTAGTATGAATATTCACTCTTGAAAACTCATCAATATTTTGAATAGTGAGAGTTCACATTTATAAGTAATGACACATTAGTTTTGGTAGTGGTGCTTAGTGAAGGCTGAATTATAATAGTTTATTGTATTATTAAGGGTATAATTGGAAGTAAATGATTAAATTAATATTGAATTTTTAAAACATCAAAAGTTTTGCGATAAAATTAGAAGGCTAAAATATCAAAAGATATGGGACATAGAGAGTATTTTGTTACGGATAGAGTAATTTGAATGCATCATCTTAAAGATATACCTTGTGTAGTCTCCAAGTGGGTCCCTCCTACTTTTGGCGCCAAACTCCCCCCTCCCCCCCCCCCCCCTCCCTCTTTTTTTTTAATCCCTCCTCTCCCTTTTTAGTTCTTCATCCCTTATTTTTTCCATACTTTTATCTAAGGTGTGATGTTAGGCAGCGTGTTTTGAAATATTTTAGAGTCTGGAAGAAAATTTATTGTTCACATATCCAAAATGTGTTTCTCAATAACCAGTTTGTTGAAATAAAATAGTAATTTCGCAATAAAATACGTAAAGAGAAATGCTTAACTGTTCAAATACGCGAGTTTTGTTTCTCAGTAACCGGTTCGATGAATAAAAATAATTTAATAACAAAATATGTAAAGTACGATGTTAAGTTGTGGTTTCGGATGCTTTTGTGTTTGTAAAAAAAAATCAATTATTCAAATATGCGAAATTTGTGCCTCATTAACCAGCGTGTTTAGGAGTCATTTAGTGCTCGGAAAAAAACTTAACCATCAAAATACTCAAAGTTCATTCATCAATAACTGATTTGGTAAAAAAAAGTGACAAATATATAAAGAGTTATTTTAAGCAGTGTGTTTCGGGATACTTTAGCATTCAAAGGACCAACAAATAAGACTTTTTCGTATTGCGATTTTAAAAATAAATTTTAACCAGGCATGAATTCTGCATTAACTGAAGTTGTTGCCCCGAGCGAACGCACTGGTGCACACACTAGTAAGTATAAAAAGCAATTATAGTCCTTCTGTAACAAATTACAAGTGTCACCTCTAAGTTGGAGCAAAATATAAGAAAAAGATGACTTTTTTATCCTATTTAATAATAATACACCAAAAGGGACATTCATTTTAATGCTGAACATTTAATGTTGAATATAAAAAGTTAAAGACTTTTTTTAAACAATATTACACAAAAATCACCAAGACCAATAAACTTACTAAATGTGTTAAAGTTAACGTGCTATCTCAAATATATTCTTAGTACTAAATTTGTTACACCCACCTTCTTACTTTTTAGTAAACCTACATCTCATATTAAATAAGGTATAAAAGAAATTTTAGAAATTAATGTGTGTTGAAAAATGTATCTTTTTTTATAATTAGAACAAAAAATGCACCAACAATTTTCTAATAAAAGGGACCTAAAGGAGTAAATGAGATTGTGGTAATTTAGGTGATGAATTTAAACTTTTAAATGAGATTCATAAAAATAAATACAAAAGTCTATTTATATTAATACGTGTTTATATTGTTAAGTGTCGACTATCGATAAACTCCAATATAGTGCATTTTTATAGAAATGTTTGGGGCATTTTTTGTAACACCCCGATAAATTCTAACATATAGAACTACCGAAATGCACTAAATGGCATACATCAGAGTAACTTCCTGTTATTGAAATATTGAACACGACTAAAACTTTCGATAATACATATCAAATGGTTCTCTGAACCTCATTAACTTCCTGAAAATGCTTAAGTTTCAAAACTTAAGACTTTTACATAATCCTGGTGTTCAATACTCAAAACATAAAGTAGCGGAAACGATTTTACAACTTAAACAATGAAAGTAATACAATCAGTGACATAACTAAATAAAATACAAAGGGCTAAACAGGAAATCCAATTTCCCATAGTTCCATGAGTCGCACCGGCTAACCGTGCTTTGTCGCCTTTGCCTTCCCCTGTTTCTCTGTAAAAACCACAAATATGAAGGGTGAGATAAACATTATCTCAGTGAGTCCTATATATCGAGACCCCTTACTAACTCTAGCGGTTCATTATACTTTACTTTGAACTCGTGGCCCTAAAAAGCAACCACGTGGAAATATATTAAGTTCCTGTAACCTTTATGCTCATGGCCCTCCTAAGCGACACATGAAGCATACAATATTTTTGTTCCATGATTTTAGCATAACACCTAGGCCTACCTATTTTATAGGCACTTCTTGGCTTCTGTGAACCCATCCCGCTATTTCTAGTGGGCGAAACCTCTTGAGTCTAGGTTTTGGGGCTCATGACTTCCCCTCCCCTAGTATGCTAATCCTCTAAGGGTCGTCACCCTTCTCCTCTTATATTTATTATATATCATAAATTATATATATACATGTACCCGCATTGAGCCGTTTAGAATTCAGTCATGTACCGTCTACCCTTCCACAAGGGAAGGTATTTTGCCGTGAATTAACATTCCTTACCTTGACATTTGTGAATTAACTGGTGTACCCTCGCGTCTTACTAATGTACGATTTCCTTAACGTTTATAACTTGTAAGATTTACCTCAAACTTCTTCCGTTTCATGACATAAGTAGGTTTCCATCCTTGGGAAACATTGGGGAATCAATCGGAAAGGAATCGGAATCGTTCAGAACAGATTTAAAAGGATTTTGAGTTAGGGTAACAGAAGGATCCGCACGGTCCGTGCTCCAGAGGCGCACGACCCGTGCGTATCACTTAAATTTCAGTTCTGAAAAACTTACAGGACGCACGGTCCGTGCCACAAAGGCGCACGACCCGTGCGTGTCTTAAATTTTTAAAATGCTGAATTGCGTAGGTCACGCACGGTTCATGCCCAGGGGCGCACGATCCGTGCTATGTAAAAATTTCATTTTCTGGGCTGCTGCGAACAAGGCGCATGACCCGTGCCCTTGTGAGGCACGATCCGTGCGTCCTTGCCAGTAGCCAATTTTCCGATTTCGTGACACTTTTTCCAAGTCCGTTTTGATTCCGATTTCATTCCGATCGACATCCTAACATAACAATCATTATTCCAGACCAGTGAAAGCGATAAACAATCAATCCATTCATTTAATCATCAAATCAAGCAATCGTTTATAAACATAGTAACTTTCGATAAAATGGTTTTCGTCAAGTTTTCACAAAGCGGTTTTTAGAAGTAACGATCCAGCAAGTAAATTGACTCGACAACAAAACGTCCCTAAGCGAGTATAGAACTCACCTAACGTGATGATAATCACGCAACCAACGGCTCAACGACGGAACAACACGGATGTATCAATCTCACACACGGCCACCGTACACGAACTTTCCTCCCCACTCGAACTCAAAGTTGTTCCCCTACTCAGATCGGAATCAGACCTTAATTCTATTGCTCTCAAATGGTGATGTGGTCGATTGAGGTGGTCTAGCTACGGAGTATCAAGCTTCAGTTATCACATGCAAGACCCCTAAAGCTTCATGCTCCACTTTGAAGGTGCAAGGTTCAACAATGGAGGAAAAGGAAAAGTGGTGGGGTGGACATGAAATTAGTATCAGATTATAGAGTAAGAAAAATGAAAGAGAATGGTATGATTTTTGCTTACATGCAACCCTTGGAGCTGGATTCACCTTCTTTCTTCTCCTCTCCCCTCTATGCGCCTCTCATCCCTTCTCTCTCTCTTGTTCTACGGATTTCCAGAAATGAGGGAAAATGGGAAGTGTGGGGTTGGCTTGGTCAGCTGAGGGGTAGCCACTTAAGGTTGAGAATAGACTCTTCTACCCTCCCTCATTAGCATTTCATTTAATTCACCTCTAATCCAACACTTACACTCAAATCTCTACACTTAGCATAAGCTACTTATTATGTTTAAACAATAATATTATTTATTTCAATCCTCACCTAATTGAGTAGTTCATGTTAATTTAATTATCTCATAGTTAACATCTTGTGCTGGATTTTGATTTAGCCTACAACTCGCCTTAACATTTTTCGCTAATTTAAATAAATCAGATTAGCTGATTAGGGGATGTTACATTTTTAGAGCAATTATACCAAATAAATAATTAAATGACTTATTTTGCTCTTTATTTTGTAGGAAAGAAGATAAATAAAGAAAAAGTTACAATGAGGTGTTTTGAAGTAAAATGGGGTTGTATTAGCAAAAGAACATTCTTGTTATTTTTGTTATGCATCACCACACAAGATGGGCACATGTGTAGCTAGCCTAATAATTTTGTTGTATTCCATATTGACAAGCGTGAATTGCATTGCACATGCATTGGGCTTGAAATGGTTGGCACAAAAGAGTTGGGCTAGAAACAATACATTAAGGCTAGTCCATTTGTTTTAAAGAAGAAAAAAGCCCATGTGCATAAGGGAAGGAAATTCAGCGCATGATGAGGCTGAGGGAATTGAAAATTGGGTATTGTAGCAACCCTAGGAATCAAAAATATAAAAAGGCAAGCCGTAATTGACAGGAGGGAGAGCCGCAATAGGAACAACAACACAAGGAAACAGTAACACCGGCAACGCACAGGAGAGTGAGGAGCAGGTTTTGGGTACCGTTCTTGACACCGTGAGAGAGCTTTGGAGCAGGAAAAGGAGACTGGAGATTCAGAATAAGAATTTCTCTAACTTCCGGGTTATTTTTATCTCTGTAATTCATGACTCTAATTCCTATTTTATTGTTATTTATGACTTTGGATAGCTAAATCATCTTCTAGGGTCTTAGGTGGATCTTGCATGTTTAGAGACCTTTTTATGTTCTAATTTCATATCTGAATTCCGGTTTTTATTTCAATTAATATTGTCCTATTATTTTTATCACATAAGTAGGATTAGCTACCCTATGCATGTTCATAATCACTTAGTTGACCAGCGACCGTACTGCAATTAGTTGGTGGACCTATAGGATACTTGGGGCTATAATTAATCCAATCATTCAACATTTCTGTTCTTTATGCTTTTCCTGAACTTAAATTCTTGCATGACAAAACAATGGTTAGTTTAGGAAAAAGAATATTAATCGCGAATGACCGAACGGATTAATAGATTTAGTAAAGGGATTGGTAATTAAATAAAATAAAGGAATTCGGGTAGAATTAGACATAGGGGAATCGAATCTTGCAAGTGAAACCGTGACCCTAGGCCTCTCTCCATCGATTAAATCTAGTATTTTAATTCTAGTTATTTAGTTATTTCTATTTTGTTTCTGTAATCGTCAAACTATTGGTTCGTTTAAACAATAAATAATCTCGACTAGTTTGGAACTTGTTAATTAGTCCCTGTGGATACGATAATCTTTTATACTACTTCTGCGAAAGAGTACACTTGCTCTAAGTGTGTTTTTAACGCAACAAGTATCAAGTGTCAAACCTAAACCATTAAATATCTTTTTTCTCCTTTTTATGTGCTAAAGTTTCCCTCGATTGCTTTTTAATCAATTGTTGAGATTTTATATGATAATAATTTCACTTGAGAGAAGTCATTCCCATTTTTTTTACGGATCCATTCCCTATTCTTAGTACTCATCCTTTTTGAATACTTTTTTTTGTGGGGCCTTTTTGAATACTCATATTGGAACCAGTTTGACTCTTTATACACATTTCTCATACTTGTGCAACAATTTCCATAAAAAGTGTTGAATAACATTACTACATTTCAACATACCCTCGGTTACGGATTGGGCCGCGTCCCTTATTAGCTGAGGCCCAATAACAGTGCCAAGTCCATGCACGAACGACTGAGATCTAAACCCAAGATCGGACAGCTCTGATCAATTAGGTCAAACACACAATTGACTCTATAAATAAGCATTAAATACAGTGCTCAAGGTATGCACACTGACCAAGATTCTTACCTGTAATCAACTCACTCACTGACTTGAGCGTCGGAGTGTCTTTGTCGGTACCACCGCACCTCAGATCAGAACGAAGCTCAGTTGAACAAGACATACTACTACCAACTATCCCGGATCGTCCACGGATTCAGAGATACGACACAGAACATTGGCGACCACAGTGGGAGGATCTTATACTCTAGTTCCTCTCCCATATTCTTGACTAACAATGGCTCCAACTTTACGACAGAGGGCTATCCCGAGTGTCATTGAGGGATCGGTCCTACAGCAGGTGACTCCGGAAGGAGTGGCAGTCACCTTACCCCTTAGCCCGGTGCATGCTCGAAACCCGGCTAATGCTATGGTTCCCGGGGGCTCAGTTCGAAGCCGACTCCCACCTCCTCCTCGGACGGTCCAGGTGCCGGTCGATGTTGTTCAACAGCTCGTCCAGTTGCTAAATCGGCAAGCCGAGGCCGACCAGCAAAGAAGCCAACGCTACACCCAACTAGAAGCTGAGATTGCTGAGATCCAGACTAGGAACATCCTAGATCGGAGTTCCCCTCAGCGCAACTCTCCAAGTCGAAGGACTCATGGCCGTAGGCGCCACCGATCTCCGGCATGGAGGAGACACCATCATCGCTCTCCGCCTCGTCGTAAAGGAGGGTGATAACTCATATTTATATGAGTTATTTATACGTATTCAAAGTTAAATCATGCAAGTTCTCTGGCAATAGCAGGTTGTTTCTAGTAAAGTTTCTGTTAGTTTATTGCTTTTAGTTAGAAAGGGGCTAAATTACAAGTTCTAGGCATTTTGGTGCCAATTGGCGCCTTTGTGAGCGTTTTGATGCTTCTTGTGTTTGTGCAGTAATCTGAACGTGGCAGCGTCTCTCATCACGTCTGAAGAAGGACAGCAGAGTAAGAAAATAATATATATCATTTTAGCGCGCATGTAATGATGACCAGAGATCTGGAAATGAAGAAGATCTTCTCTTTCTTCAGCACTGACGCGGCTGACGCACTGTAGCAGTGCGGTGTCACTTCAGGGCAGAGTCAACTCGCAAGCAAGCTTGGAAGGTGGGGGAATGACATCAGCAGCATGTGACCTCTTTTGACCATGGCTATTCTCTCTCTATAAAAAGGCAAGGGTGCACCATGCGGAACAGACACGACTCCATTCATCATCCACCTTCCCCCATTTTTCAGAGATAGTTTTTCGGAGAGAAGTTCTGGACACAGACTTCTTCATTTTTAATTCTCTCAAGGCCCCAATTTCCATATCCATTCGCAGCCATTACTGGAAAGCTCAGACGTTGTAACGTCTTTACAGCGTGCATGAAGGAAGGCCACTTAGGCGTATCTTTTGCGTTTAGTCTCCTTTTCTCTATGTACGGTATTTGGATTTTAACTCCTCTTATTTCTGTAAGGATGCTCAGCATGAGCTAAACATTTGTAGTTGGGTTGTTGTTTTGCATGTAATGAACCTTTAGTCTAATGCTATGAAGTATTGATGTTTATGTGTTTTAAATCTTTGCATGTTAATATTTCCAAACTTGTTTTGAACTGATCACTTAAAATAAGTAGATTCATAGGTACAGACATGGTCTATGAAAAGAACTCAAAGATTTATGTGAATGAAAAGGTGCACTAAAGACATTTAGGCATTTTTATCTAAGTCTAGACATAGAACAGATAATAGTTCATAGGACATTGCTGTGGGTACTTAAAATACAGGAGTAGGCCTACTTAGAACCTAGACATAGGAATTCTAGTACTTGAAGCTCTGACGTTTTGTGACTGAAAAGCACAGCTCTTTTGCAACAGCGTTCAAACGTTATAACGTCTATACAACATAGCATTTGTACGTGTTAGCGTGTAAACGTTATAACGTCTGACTAGAGGAGATTTACTTGCATGCAGCAATCCAACTCATACTCTTCCATATTCACACCCACTTCTCATTTACTTGCTTTATTTATGTTCTTAGTCTTAATATCAACTTTTAGTGTCGATTTGCTACTTGTTTCACTTGTGTTTTAAAGACTTGAACTCTGAAAGTTAATCAATCCTCGTGGGAACGATCTCTTACTTTTATCCACTTTATTACTTGTACGACGTGTATACTTGCACTGATATTGCGACTAGAACACACGAGCGCAACAAGTTTTTGGCGCCGTTGCCGGGGACTGTATTTAACTTTTATTGTTCAACAAGAATTAAAACACTAGGTGAAAGAATTCTGCTGTGTTGTTTGTTGTTTTTGTGAGTGAACAGGTAAACGTTACAGCGTATGCTTAGTTCCAGTTCAAGCTCTAGTTCAACAGAACCAGGGAGTGGATCTGAACCTGAATTCTACCCAGAGCCTGAAAGAACCTTCAGGCGACTAAGGAGACAACAAAGGCTAAGAAGGCAGCAACAACAACAGCAAGTTCAGCCACCAATCATGTCTGAACATGGTACTGGTGGTAGAAGCTCTAGAGGTGGACGTACTCCAAGAGGAGGAAGGCACTCTGATGCTGGAGGACGTGGTCGTGGACCACAAACTCATACAGAAACCTATGTTGATGATGAACACTGGCAGAGACAGCAACTCATCAATGCAGGGCCACAAGACATGGTCAATGACAGGGACAGGCCTATGCGTGATTATGCCGTGCTCAATCCTGCACATTTACAAACAGGCATTGCAAGACCACCTATTCATACTGGTCACTTTGAATTCAAGCCAATGATGTTCCAAATGTTGCAGACTGCAGGGCAATTTGGGGGTTTCCCTCAAGAAGATCCTTATGCACATCTAAGGCAATTTTTGGATGTGTGTAGCAACTTTGTCATCCCTGGAGTCTCAGAAGATGCCTTCCAACTGAAGCTATTTCCATATTCTCTTAAGGACAAGGCCAAGAATTGGTTGAACTCCTTAGAGCCAAATTCAATTCATACTTGGGATGAGCTAGCTGAGAAATTTCTTGGAAAATACTTCCCTCCCAACAAAAATGCCAAGTTAAGAAATGACATCACTTCCTTCAAACAAAGAGAAGGGGAATCATTATTTGAGGCTTGGGAAAGATGGAAGGAATTACTAAGAATGTGCCCACACCATGGCATTCCCGTAGTTATTCAAATGGAGACTTTTTATAATGGTCTAGATCAACCTACCAGGCTTATACTTGATGCTTCATCAGGCGGTGTCATATTAAACATGTCTTTCTCTGAGGCATGCAGACTTATTGAAGACATAGCCACCCACAATGCCCATTGGCCTTCTGATAGATTCACTCCTGGAAAGAAGGCTGGTGTCCATGAGATAAGTGAAGTAACTGCCCTTTCTGCTCAGGTTGCTTCTCTGACCAACATGATTAAGAACTTGAGCACTCCAAACGTGGCCACGTCTGAACCACAGACTGCTGCAGCTATTGAGCCAACACCATCTGGGGGAGTAGTGTGTGTATATTGTGAAGGAGGGCATGTCTACGAAGAGTGTCCCCATAACCCCCAGTCTGTAAACTTTGTATCACATAACAAAGGTAACAGTCCCTTCTCCAACTTGTACAATTCAAATTGGAGAAATCACCCAAATTTTAGTTGGAAGAACAACAATTCTTTGAATGCTAGCAATGCTGCTCCTGCAATACCCCCAGGATTTCTCCCTCAACAACAAAAGCAGTATACGCAGAATAACAACAACAGCAATTTGGAAGCCTTGATGAAAACTTTCATAAGTGATTGTAGGGCAACCTTACAGACCCATGAGTCTTCAATCAAAACTTTGGAGAACCAAATTGGACAGATAGCCTCAGCTCTTACTCAAAGACAGAATGGATCTCTTCCATCCACAACTGAAACACCATCTTCATCCAAGTCAAATGATAAAGATGTGGTGAATGCACAGGTAAATGCTATCTCATTAAGAAGTGGCACTGAGTATCCAGAACCATCTATGCCTAAGGAATCTGAGGTGCCAGACAAGGAAAAAGAGAAAAACAAAGGTGGAGAAAAAGAGAAGAATATTCCAGACATTGTGATGTCTAAGCCAGACGTTACAACGTCTAGTTCTGAACCAGGAATCAAGACTGTTCCTAAGCTTGTACCTGAATATCCTCCTCCACCCTACCCTCAAAGACTCAAGAAAGCTCATGAAGACAAGCAATTCAGCAGGTTCATGGAGATGCTAAAACAGCTGCACATAAACCTTCCCTTGGTTGAAGCTCTACAACAGATGTCAAACTATGCCAAGTTCCTAAAGGATATCATCACCAAAAGAAGAAGGCTAGGGGAGTTTGAAACTATTGCTTTAACTGAAGAATGTAGCTTAATCATGCAGAATAAACTCCCTAGAAAACTGAAAGATCCTGGCAGTTTTACTATACCATGCTCCATTGGAGATTTTTACCTTGGCAAAGCTTTATGTGACTTGGGGGCAAGTATTAACTTGATGCCCAAGTCCATTTATGAAAAACTTGGTATAGGAACTGCCAGACCTACTTCTTTAAGTCTTACATTAGCTGATAAAAGTAGAGTTTATCCTGAGGGCATATTAGAAGATGTTTTGATTAAAGTTGACAAATTCGTTTTTCCAGTGGACTTTGTTATTTTGGATTTTGATGCAGATAAGGAAGTTCCTATCATCTTGGGGCGACCATTTCTAGCCACTGGAAGGACACTCATTGATGTGCAGAAAGGAGAATTAATCATGAGGGTCAATGACCAAGAAGTCAAATTCAACGTCCTAAACGCACTCAAGTATCCAGAACCTAACACAGAGGAATGTTCCTTTGTGGTTGCCCTTGACCATGTGGTTCAAAAGCAATTCAATAAAGATAATGACCACTTGGAAAATATTCTGGGCAATGATGAGATTCAAGAATTGTTATCAGAAGAAGCTGATCAGTCAAACGTTACAACGTCAACCACAGACGTTGTCACGTCTGATTCCCATGTACCCAGGGCGTGGACAAAGAAGTATGAATCCTTGGGGAAAGAAGACTCCAATCTCAAGAAGATAGTACCATCCATTGAAGAACCACCCACTCTGGAATTGAAAGTGTTGCCTGATCACCTGAAGTATGCCTTTTTAGGGGAAAATGATTCTTTACCAGTGATCATTTCTTCTAACCTCTCACAAGAGCAGGAAAGTGATCTCATTAGCACCTTGAAAAGGCACAAGAAAGCCATTGGTTGGCAAATGGCAGATATCAAAGGTATCAGTCCCACAATCTGTATGCACAGAATTGTCTTGGAAGAGAATGCAAAGAACAGCATTGAAGGACAAAGGCGATTGAACCCGATAATGAAGGAGGTGGTCAAGAAAGAAATCATCAAATGGTTAGATGCAGGAATCATTTATCCAATTAGT
Source organism: Astragalus membranaceus (assembly GCA_039519185.1). Classification (NCBI taxonomy): domain Eukaryota; kingdom Viridiplantae; phylum Streptophyta; class Magnoliopsida; order Fabales; family Fabaceae; genus Astragalus; species Astragalus membranaceus. Next base: position 8,531,381 of record CM076854.1, on the reverse strand, counting down.
GATAGCTCATGGGTGAGCCCAGTTCAATGTGTGCCAAAGAAGGGTGGAGTTACTGTGGTAACCAATGAAAAAAATGAATTAATTCCAACAAGAACAGTGACTGGATGGAGGATATGTATGGACTACAGGAAGCTGAACAAAGCAACCAAGAAGGACCATTTTCCTCTGCCATTTATTGACCAGATGTTGGATAGACTTGCAGGCAAAGAATTCTATTGCTTCCTTGATGGTTACTCAGGATATAACCAGATAGCTATTGTGCCTGAGGACCAAGAGAAGACCACATTCACTTGTCCTTATGGTACCTTTGCCTTCAGAAGGATGCCATTTGGATTGTGTAATGCGCCTGCAACATTTCAGAGGTGTATGATGGCTTTATTCTCAGATTTTATTGAAAAATCCATGGAAGTTTTCATGGATGACTTTTCAGTCTATGGAGACTCATACAAGGCATGCTTGGATAACTTAGAAGGAGTCTTAATAAGGTGTGAAGAAACCAACTTAGTACTCAACTGGGAGAAATGCCACTTCATGGTTCAAGAGGGAATTGTTTTGGGGCATAAAATTTCAAAGAAAGGGTTGGAGGTGGATAAAGCGAAAATTGATGTTATTGACAAATTACCTCCACCTACAACTGTCAAAGGTATTAGAAGTTTCTTAGGGCATGCTGGTTTTTACAGAAGGTTTATCAAGGATTTCTCAAAAATTTCCAAACCTTTGTGTCTGCTGCTGCAACGTGATAACGTCTTCAACTTTGATGAGCATTGTCATGAAGCATTCCAGAAATTGAAGAATGCCCTTGTAACAGCTCCTGTGATAGTCACTCCTGACTGGTCCAAACCATTTGAATTAATGTGTGATGCGAGTGACTACGCTGTGGGGGCCGTATTGGGTCAAAGGTATGGCAAAATTTTTCACTCTATATACTATGCTAGTAAAACCTTAGATGATGCCCAATTAAATTATACTGTAACTGAGAAAGAGTTACTGGCTGTTGTATTTGCTTTTGACAAATTTAGATCATACTTGGTGGGTGCAAAAGTTATTGTTTTTACTGATCACTCAGCCATCAAGTATTTGATTTCTAAAAAAGATGCAAAGCCACGACTCATTAGATGGGTTCTCCTCCTCCAAGAATTTGACTTGGAAATTCATGATAAAAAGGGGGTGGAGAACCAAGTTGCTGATCATCTTTCTAGGCTTGAGAATGTTGATGCAGGTACAGGTGCAGAAGAAATAAAAGAAAATTTCCCTGATGAAAAACTGCTGACAGTAGCCACAGTAGCTGAAGACGTTACCACGTCTATGACTATTTCTTCAAACGTTATAACGTCTGATACTACTGCTCCATGGTATGCTGATATAGTTAACTTCCTAGTCAGCAAGATGGTGCCTGTGGATTTCAACCATCAGCAAAGAAAAAAATTCTTCCACACCGTGAAGCACTATTTTTGGGATGAGCCCTATCTATATAAGATGTGTCAAGATCAGTTGCTTAGGAGATGCCTGGCTGAAGAGGAACAACTCCATGTATTACAACAATGTCATGCATCACCTTATGGAGGACATTTTGGAGGAACCAGAACTGCAGCAAAGGTGTTACAGTCAGGATACTATTGGCCAACACTCTTCAAAGATGCTCATGAATTAGTAAAAAGATGTGATAAATGCCAAAGAGCTGGAAACATCTCCAACAAGCAAGAAATGCCATTGACAAATATTCTTGAAGTGGAACTGTTTGATGTTTGGGGAATGGACTTCATGGGGCCATTTCCTATGTCTCATGGAAATTTATACATTTTGGTAGCTGTGGATTATGTGTCAAAATGGGTGGAAGCCATTGCATTACCCAATAATGAGGCCAAATCAGTCAGCAAATTCCTGAAGCAAAACATCTTCACAAGATTTGGTACTCCAAGAGCTATAATCAGTGATGAAGGCTCTCACTTTTGTAACAAGCTGATTGAGAACCTATTGGCTAAGTACGGAGTGAAGCACAAGATTGCTACAGCTTATCACCCACAAACAAGTGGTCAAGCAGAAATTTCCAACAGAGAAATTAAAAGGATACTTGAGAAGATGGTTGGTCCAAACAGGAAGGATTGGTCCCTGCACCTTGATGATGCATTGTGGGCGTACCGAACAGCATTTAAGACACCACTGGGCATGTCACCATACAAGTTAGTCTTCGGAAAAGCTTGTCACCTGCCCATTGAGCTCCAACACAAAGCTCACTGGGCACTGAAGCAACTGAACCTAGATCATTCAAAGGCTGGAGAAGCAAGGCTCCTTCAACTAAATGAGCTAGATGAATTCAGGCACACTGCCTATGAGAATTCAAAAATGTATAAAGAGAAAACCAAGAAGTGGCACGATCAGAGAATTCAAAGAAGGGAGCTAGTAGAGGGACAATCAGTTTTGTTGTTTAATTCAAGATTAAAGTTGTTCCCTGGGAAGTTAAAATCAAGATGGTCAGGACCTTTCAAGATAGTAAAAGTCTACAGTCATGGTGCTGTGGATCTGTTTGATGAGAAAACTAATTCCATTTTCAAGGTCAATGGCCAAAGAGTGAAGCATTACCATGGAGAACATGTGGTTAGGGACAAGACCACAGTGACTCTCAACAACCTCTGAATTCAAAAAAGGGGATAGTCTGGCTGAAGACTCTTAAAGCAAGCGCTCGTGGGAGGCAACCCAATGGTTTTTACTAACCAGCAATTTTGTGTCTTTAAATTTTTGTGCAGGATTGGGAGCTGAAGTAGTAAAAACGTTATAACGTCTCTGCGTGTCTAGGATGTTGTCACGTTCGCTGCCTGGGTAAAGTTTTAAATGAAAAAGAAAAGAAAATGAGTCAAGCAGTTTTCAAATGAAACAATTTTTAATGAATTTTTTTGAGACGTGACTGCCAAAGTGACCATGACGTCACTTCCAACGGTTACCCCTTTTCCCCAAACCCACGCCACCACCTACTTCCCAACTTCCCATAAAACCTCCCCAATAGACACACACCAGTTACAATCATCAAAACCACCTTCATACACTTTCAGAAACCGCAATCTTATACCTTCTCCCAAACCCAAATCGCAAATCTCAATCTCAAATCCCCCACTCTCCAGAAAACTCATACAATCACCATGACTAAAACAAAGCAAGCTGCAGTAAAATCATCTGGTAAAGGAAAGAACGTCAACCCAAGTTCTTCTTCTGTTCCAAACCCAGAAATCCCCATTCCTTCAAAGAAGAAAGCCTTGCTGCCAGAAAGGGGTTTTAGCTTGGAAAACCCAAATCCTGACTTTATCGCAACAGTGGCAGCATTGGGATGGCAGAAATTTGTAGTTCACAGAAAGGAATACATTGCAACTCTGGTGCATGACTTTTATAAAGGAATCGTTGAAAGAACCGATGGAGAACTTTCAAGCACCTCCATCGTACGAGGTGAGGAAGTCAAATTTGGTGTAAGAGTCATAAATGACTACTTTGGGCTAGGTTACTATGGCAAGGCAGTTGAGGTGAAGCAAAAGACTTACGGAGTGGCAGAGATGACTGAAATCAAAGAAAGGATATGTGTTGAAGGAGCTGTTTGGGAGCGAAGAGGCGACCATGGGAATGAATTCAAAATTTTGAAGAGATACCTTTGTGATGAGGCCAGTGCTTGGTTTCATTTCATCAGACATTGCTTGATACCCACTTCCCACACTCTCTGGGTTGATAAAGAGAGGCTGATTGCTATTGATGCCATTATGTCAAGAGATAAGATTGAAGTGGGTAAGCTCATCAACAGAGAGATTAACAAATGGCAGAACAGGAAGGATGGATACCTATACTTCCCTTGTTTAATCACCGATCTCTGCATGGAGGCTGGAGTGGAGATTGAAGCATCTGAGCTAAGAGAGGAACCTCAGGGGGCATTCTCTACAAAGTTCAAAGCTAGGCAGAGAGCTGCAGATGCTACCACGTCAGTTGATGCACAGACGTTACAACGTCTGGTAGACCAGCAAAACAGCCTAGCCAAGTTTGTCAAGGAGCAATTTGAGTGGCAAAAGAAGGTGATTGCACATACAACAAAAGGCAAGATGGTGATTGAAGAACCAGTACTTCCAGATTGGATGCAAGAGGAAGATGAAGACAACATACTCCTATCAGCAATGAACCCCAAGAAAGTGAAGAAGGAAAAAGTCAAGAAAACAAGAAAACCAGCAACAAAAAGAAAGAGCCCAGCAAAGAAGGAGCAGAAGAAGGTAAGTAGTGAGGAAGAAGAGCTTAAATCGGCTGATATGGATAGCATCAGTGAAAGTGATGCAGAGGAATCAAAGAAGGTGAGTAGGGAAATCCTAAGCGATGATGAGGAAGAAACACATTCAGAAGAGAAAGGAAGTTCCAGTGATAAGACTGATATTGAGGCTGACTCCCCACCAACCCAAACACTCAAAGAACCAGCCCAACCCACACCTCCATCACCAAAAGACAAACAACCCCAACCCTCAGCTAAAACCCAACCCACCCATGACCAAAACATCCCCCAAACACCACAATCTAAACCTAAAGATCAGCCCAGTTCAAAGCCAACCCCCACTCAACCTGAACCAACTAAAGAGCCATCACAACCATCCATTCCAGAAGTAACCAGTGCAGATGTGGCTACATCTGAACCAACTGTTGTTGAAACCAACCCAGACCCACAACTCATTCCCCAACCCAAAAGGCAAAGATTCAAGACTGTACCCACCCAGAGTCCATTTGGGAAGAAGAAAAGGCGTGAAGTAGCCGCTGCAAGTGAAAAAGCAAGACATGGTGATGAAGAAGAGCAACCAGTTGATCCTCCTGCACCCAAAAGGCAAAAGTTGCAGGTAAAAAAGAGATCTGAAGCTGCTAAAGACAAGCCAGCAACAGCCACCAGCGCAGCATTTGTTGCTGCAAGTGGTTCAGAGAATGCTCCTGCTGTTGCTGCTGATGAGGAAGCTGCAGACGTTACAACGTCTCATGAGCCAGAGGTTGAAAAAGCCCAGGGGGAACCCAAAGAGCAGCAGCAGATTCACCCTGCAGAGCTGGAAAAGCAGAAAGCATGGGAGGAAGCAAAGAAAAGAGTTGCTGAGAGCAGTGTAAAGAGGCCCCAGGAAACTGAAGTCTCAGTTGATGTTGGTGACGGTGAAGGAGAAAAGAAGAAGAAAGAAAAGAAAAAGAAGGCTGTGCAAGCAAGCATCCCAGCCAGACAAAGTGGAAGGCTCAGGGCCGGTGCTCTGAACAAGTAAGTAGCCCTCTTTTAGCAGTAGAATAGTTTTAGTTTACAATTTCAGTACAAATAAATAGCTGTCTAGACGTTACAACGTCTTGAGAGTTAATAGTTGTTTTGTTTCTGTTTTGTGTAAACGTTCCTCTCTCATTTTTCAAAATCAGTGAGCAGTGGGGACACTGCTCATCTTTTTGTTCGGGGGGGGAGGATCATTTTTATGTTTCCTGTCTGCATGAAATCAAATGCAAAATCAGTTTACTTTCCTACTCTATTAATCATCAAAAATGTTTCTCTTTGGGCTAAATCTAGTAATGACTATGTGTGAATTTGTGTGAGTAGCTGATGCATGCTTAAATGAATAGAATTGATTATTGCTTCCACACAAACTCTGTTTTGAGGAAAACCTAGTTAGCTAAGGACTAATTGATGCAAAGCTAGTGCTGGTTGACTATGGTGATGGTAGAACTTGATTAAAAACTCAGAGTAGCAGTAGAAGCTAAGTTTGGGGGTATATCAGGTTGTACTAAGGCTGGGTGCAAAGACTGTAGGATGATTAGTGCTTGTGTAGTGTGAGTGCAGCGTTGTAACGTCTACCCGTAACGTTATAACGTATGCCGTGTGTGTTTGTGTGTTGTGTTCTGTGTTATCAAACGTTATAACGTCTACTCCAAAAAGACCAAAAAGTGTGTGTTGTTTCAAATAAGTGGAAAAATCCACATGTCCTCTGTGTTGGCTGCAATTTCCCGAAACAAATACTGGGTACCCCAAATATCTCAATCCAAAATTGTCAAATCCAAAGGATCAAAAAGGAGAAAATCACAAAAACTCCAAACCAAAAGTGAAGTGAATCAAATGAAAGTTGCTCAGTAATGAGGGGTTGCAGTCCTCTGTGTGTTTTACGTTGTGTGAGTCAGAAAAGTAGTTTGCACTAATCTAGTCCTAGCACCCAAATAAAGACCCTTTGTCGTGCTTAAAATAACCCTCAAGTCTTGTGTGAAAATGTTAGCCTACTCTTTGTTTTGAAAGATGTTGTACTCTCACCATTTGGAAACCACTCTTTCATAGGCTAGGGTAGTTCTGAACCTAGCTAGGAAAAGAATTGATACAGATATCACACACTCACTTTGGGCAGTAATGAATCTAGAATGTAATTGTGCATTGGTGCGTGAGTGTGTAGTATAAGTCTGAAGGAATTAGCCCCTTGAGGAAAATTTTTGATCAAATGGATGAGCAGGGTGTAAACTGCTGGTGTATTTAATTTCCTGCATCTTTTCATATGTTGTATTTCAATTGCTTGAGGACAAGCAATGGTTTAAGTTTGGGGGTGTGATAACTCATATTTATATGAGTTATTTATACGTATTCAAAGTTAAATCATGCAAGTTCTCTGGCAATAGCAGGTTGTTTCTAGTAAAGTTTCTGTTAGTTTATTGCTTTTAGTTAGAAAGGGGCTAAATTACAAGTTCTAGGCATTTTGGTGCCAATTGGCGCCTTTGTGAGCGTTTTGATGCTTCTTGTGTTTGTGCAGTAATCTGAACGTGGCAGCGTCTCTCATCACGTCTGAAGAAGGACAGCAGAGCAAGAAAATAATATATATCATTTTAGCGCGCATGTAATGATGACCAGAGATCTGGAAATGAAGAAGATCTTCTCTTTCTTCAGCACTGACGCGGCTGACGCACTGTAGCAGTGCGGTGTCACTTCAGGGCAGAGTCAACTCGCAAGCAAGCTTGGAAGGTGGGGGAATGACATCAGCAGCATGTGACCTCTTTTGACCATGGCTATTCTCTCTCTATAAAAAGGCAAGGGTGCACCATGCGGAACAGACACGACTCCATTCATCATCCACCTTCCCCCATTTTTCAGAGATAGTTTTTCGGAGAGAAGTTCTGGACACAGACTTCTTCATTTTTAATTCTCTCAAGGCCCCAATTTCCATATCCATTCGCAGCCATTACTGGAAAGCTCAGACGTTGTAACGTCTTTACAGCGTGCATGAAGGAAGGCCACTTAGGCGTATCTTTTGCGTTTAGTCTCCTTTTCTCTATGTACGGTATTTGGATTTTAACTCCTCTTATTTCTGTAAGGATGCTCAGCATGAGCTAAACATTTGTAGTTGGGTTGTTGTTTTGCATGTAATGAACCTTTAGTCTAATGCTATGAAGTATTGATGTTTATGTGTTTTAAATCTTTGCATGTTAATATTTCCAAACTTGTTTTGAACTGATCACTTAAAATAAGTAGATTCATAGGTACAGACATGGTCTATGAAAAGAACTCAAAGATTTATGTGAATGAAAAGGTGCACTAAAGACATTTAGGCATTTTTATCTAAGTCTAGACATAGAACAGATAATAGTTCATAGGACATTGCTGTGGGTACTTAAAATACAGGAGTAGGCCTACTTAGAACCTAGACATAGGAATTCTAGTACTTGAAGCTCTGACGTTTTGTGACTGAAAAGCACAGCTCTTTTGCAACAGCGTTCAAACGTTATAACGTCTATACAACATAGCATTTGTACGTGTTAGCGTGTAAACGTTATAACGTCTGACTAGAGGAGATTTACTTGCATGCAGCAATCCAACTCATACTCTTCCATATTCACACCCACTTCTCATTTACTTGCTTTATTTATGTTCTTAGTCTTAATATCAACTTTTAGTGTCGATTTGCTACTTGTTTCACTTGTGTTTTAAAGACTTGAACTCTGAAAGTTAATCAATCCTCGTGGGAACGATCTCTTACTTTTATCCACTTTATTACTTGTACGACGTGTATACTTGCACTGATATTGCGACTAGAACACACGAGCGCAACAGAGGGCGAGGATCGAGGACTCCCCCAAGTCGAACTCCTGATGATACCTACTATCCCGAGGATTCCCCTCGGCCTAGCCCGTCTCTGGCTTCCTCTTCTCCGAGGTGACGTTCCAGAAGCCGGGAATGATCCCCGAGACTGGAACGTCGGCGCCCACGCTCGAAGATGTCCCCCGACAAATATGACTACCGACGGTCTCCACCCCGGGAGAGGTCGGCAAAGCGTAAAGAACCTTTCACAAGCAAGATCGACTACTTTCCGGTGCCGAAGCACCTCGGGAAACCCCCGGAGGGTTTGAAAATGCATGATGGAACTGGCAATCCTGATCGCCACCTCGACTATTTTGACACGGTGATGCAATACTGTGATAACTCTATTTTATATAGAGTTATTTATGCATCTAAATCTAAATAATTGCTCAAATTCAAGTAAAATAAGTGTTAAATATAGTTCTATAAATAAAATAACAACATTCAAAGCTTTTAAGGGTTAAAAGTATGACTTAGCATTTGACATATATATTGGTATGTTTGATGTGTTTGTTCAGTGCAGCTGCAGTTGACGCACCTGCACCAGAATACAACAGTGCACCTGCACTGGATGCATCTGCACTAGAAACAGACTACAATGCTCGAAGATATCTTAGACCATCAAAATGCTCCAGCACTCAATGCACCAGCATTTGTGGCAGACTGATGCACCAGCATTACATTTACGAGTGAGGAATTACTCCAACCTTAGAAAACCCATCCATGAAGTAACCTCACTCAAAGGAGCCACCTTTTGAGGACATGTGTCAAATCTCTATAGGGCCTCTTTACTTTAATAAAGCAATTGTCCAATCTACTTTTGGAGGCACATGGATTCAAAAGAGGTCAAAGTTTTCTCCAAAGAAACCCAACCACGAAGAAAACTCACTTAGGGACACATGTTAATCCATTATTGGACCTCCATTCATGGTTGAGTGATTGATTTGAATTGATTTTAATTGCTTTATGGGCTGGAAGGATAAAGGCAACCCTAACTTCATCATCAAGGAAACCCTCACATGAAGGAAAGCTCAACTTGAAGCTTATATAAAGACCTTCGTTCTTCATTTGGAAAAATCATCTAAGATCTTCTTAGATCATCTCAAACACCTCAAGATATCAACAAGATATCCTTAGAATTAGTTTTAGATAGTTTTTAAATTTCAGGAAGGTAAGGAAGGAATCGACAACTTCTTTCTTCACTTCTACATAGAGGTAGCTTAGTGCAGTGGAGTAGTGCACCTGCATCACTTGGCAATTCCATGCAAAGGGAACTCCAACCGTGTAACTCTTATCTTATTGTTTCCTTTTGTTATTTCAATTATATGAATATGACTTCTTCTATTTATATAAGCCTTGTGATGACTAGTGTCATACCCTAATTTTGTCCGGCTAATTGAAAAAAAAATCAAAAAGTTTTTATTCTCGTTGTGTCACGTATCGTTTTAAGCGCGTGTGTCTTTGGCACTCTCGTACAACGATTGTTCGATGCTCGTTTTATTTTATTTCGTTACTGTTATTATTTAGCCTATTGTTATTGATGCGAAATAATAATAATAATAATAATAATAATAATAATAATAATAATAATAATAATAATAATAATAATAAGGGTAAAATATGTTTTTAGTCCCTACAAAATCGGATCCTTCTAAGTTTAGTCCCTACATTAACGAAATAGGCGTTTTGGTCCTCATCTTATTTTTCCGTTTTCAAATTTAGTCCCTCATGACTTTTAATAGCGCTTCAAAACTTTTAATAGCGCTTATAAAAGGTCAAAAAAGCGCTATTAAAAGTTTTGAAGCGCTATTAAAAGTCATGAGGGACTAAAATTGAAAACGGCAAAATAAGACGAGGACCAAAACGCCTATTTCGTTAATGTAAGGACTAAACCTAGAAGGAGCCGATTTTGTAGGGACTAAAAACATATTTAACCCGAATAATAATAATTGAAGAAGCTGAATAGTCGAAAGTTTTTATAGATATAAATACAGTTTTCTTTACAAATATGAGCCAAAAAAACAAACAGCTAAAATAGTACAAAAATAATACAAAAAAAATAAAAAAAATAGAAAACTCCAAAAAAGGGAAAAAGAAGAAAAGGGGCGCCGCAGCTGGCTGCTTGCCCTAGCTAGGATTTCCCCTTGGCTGTCTTTTTGATTCCTTGTCCTTCCTTTGACTGTCGTTGGTGCCAGCTCTTGTCCCTTTTTTCCTCCTCAAAGATGCTGTCCTTTTGCTGATTCAAATTTCTGTCATTTGATTCCTACATCACACCAATTCACCTATAAATACCAAATAGTAATAAACAGTAAGGGGGGATCCAAAAATAGGCACTGAAATATACACACATATACACAAAAACGCACATGGAGACACAGAGACAAATGAAAATCAGAAAAAAGGAAAGGGGGGGGGGGGGGGAAGGAAAAGGAGAGGCAACCACCAAAAACCACAACGAACCACCACTGCCCCACCCCCCATCACCGCCGTGAACCACCGTAATGACCACCACAAAGACCACCCTCACACCGAATCACCACCATAACCTCACCACTATTCACAACGCAACCGTGGCCTCCCCTTGACCGTCGCACCACCCAACCAACCACCACAACCTCACCACTTCTTCCCTCTCACTGTCGCCCATCTCCCTCTTCGTTTTGCGTTCATCTCTCTCCTCCCCCCAACCGTAACTCTCTCCTCTCTCACCACCATCGTCTTTCCCCTTCGGTTTCTCTCTCTCACCACCGTCAAACCCTCACATCGCCACCTCGTCACCACCATGACCGCTCCGCTGCCACTGTGCGCCTTTCTCTCTCCACCACAAACCGCCCCCGACCACCCCTCTCCCTCCCATCGCAAGACCGTCGTCGTATCCACCATCGTCACCAACTCGCACCACCGCCTTTCGCCTTCGCTTTCACTCTCTCTCTCCACCCTCTCCACCGTCCCTCTCGTCCTTTCCTCTCTCCATCGCCTCATTCGTTCTTCCTCTCCCCACCGTCTCTGTCGTTCACTCTTTCTCGCAGATCCTCCATCTCTCACTCTCTCAGTCGCATTCACTCTTTCTCTATCTGTTGGAAACGGGAGCGACGCTGAGTTTGGGGGGAGAAGGGATTAGGGTTTTCTTTTTCAATAAGGGCCTTATATAGTTAGTCTGTAGGTTTGTTTTTATTTTTATTGTTATTTTACTCTTGTTACCAATGCACCCCAGGTTTTTTGCTTTGCACACCCCCGGAAAAGCCCATGTTTTGTGGGCTGATGAGCATAAAACAGACTGGGCTGCTAAACGCATCCCCTTTTTAATAATGCAACCCCGGTTCCATTTACACCCTCTCATTTTTATATCCGCGCCCCTCCCTTCTTTTTTATTTTCATTTTAAATGTTTACCAATCTGGCTTATAATGGCACCCCACCTTTTCCTTGTCATAACCCCCTCACTAAAAGCCCATATTCACAATCTGGGCCTCAGATACGGATTGGGCTCGCTGTTAACACCTCCCTTTTTGAAAATACAACCTCCTGCTCCTTTTCACACCTCTTTTTACATATGCACCCCCTTTTTTTCTTCCCTTTTTTTTAAACTTTTTTTCTACAAATAAACATTTTCTTTCACAAACCTATCTTCTCCCAAACAACAAATAAACATTTTCCCAAACATAAAAGTAGGTTGTTATTAACGGTCACTCTGAGTCTAACTTGTTTGATCGTCAACAACAACTATATTTTTCAAATGGGCCAGGAGTGACGACCACTGAGTTTTACTTGTTTGGTCATTACGAATACCTATCACAATCTCAAAATACATAAAAAACACCAACACACAAACATTTTCTACCAAGAACTACGTGTGATTTGATTCTCTACCAAGAGATACGTAGGAGCAGAGGGCGGCCGATATCTGTCAATTGCATTAATAAAAAACCTTTTTTTTCTTTTAATCCATTTCTCTTCTATTTCTCAAAAAGTACAAAAAATAACTAACCGTTTGGCGAGTCTTTTTAATTATTATTATAAAGGTAAAAACATTATTTTTGAATTAATAAATGTTTACACATTTAGTTAAAAGGTAACCTTCCTTAGGAAGGATGTCGTAGGGTGCTAATACCTTCCCAACGCATAAACGACTCTTGAGCCTAAACTTGGTCTGCAAGACCCCCTTAACCACTCAATAGGGATTTTCCAATGTTTGCCCTTAAACTAAACTTTGGTGGCGGCTTCATTTCAAGAACGTTGAAGAATCCTTCCTTCGGATTTATCGGTTGCTACAGCTGGCGACTTCACTGGGGACATATTAAGAGAGTCAAGCCTAGTTAACTAAATGTGTAAGTATTTGTTAATTTTATATTTTGTTTTTGCCCTTATGCTTTTTATTTATTTATAAGCATTTCTTTATATTATTGAACATTAGGGTAAACGACTCTTTTGTTATTGTTGTTGTATTCTTTTCCAGGTCGGTTAGTTTAGGTATTTTGCCCTCATCACACACCTCACTTACACTTTTGCACGCACTTTTGAGTGGGGCCCTATACCCGGGTCTGCAATTAACAAAGGACGAGTGGAGATTATTAGTGACAGTCATTCTGGATTTTATCTGGTTGACTCTCATGAAAATCTCAGCCAGAGTACACTCTTTCATGGTATCCCACACCAGGTAGCTCGCTATCGTTGTGGATCATATCATGAAGGGGATTTTAGCTCTGGAGACCTTTGTGAGGAAGTGAATAGAGCCACTTGAGAGATTGATCACATAAGTGACCCTAGACCATGTTAAAAATCCGAATTTAGACATGACCCACCTAGGACACAGGGGCATTATACTTACCCTCTCTATTAATCTGGTTAGCGTTTCTCCACAAATAAAATCACTCAAAAAAAACATTTTCATGCTTCTTTCTTTCATTTGCATGCACATGAGGCGACATCATCATACCCAAAAAAATCATCACGCATTTCATTCATCTCCATTGTTGCTCATGTACAACAAACATCCATATGTTCATGCATTATACTTTATTCAAAGAAAACATATATAAAAAATCACCATGCATTCATACTAAAATCATTCTTCCATAAGCATTTCATTGTTATTGCACCATCACGCATCGCGTCATATAAAGAATAACAAAGATATCATTTTTTTTTCAAAATTGCATTCATCTTGCATATCCATACATCAAAAAACATTACCCCCATATTATATAAAAGTTTTGTTCATTACTCCTTTCCACGCATTAAAAAAAAATCGCTGCGAGTGTCATGCATTTTGTTTCCTCGCACACCAAAAAAAACAATTTTTACCCATATAACATTAGCATATCATTTGATCAAAAAAACATTAGCATCACATTTAACATGCACCGACATTCATTCATAATCATTCAAAATCATGATCACACAGTATAGGTATCACATCATTTGTAAAGTCTTGAATTACATTTAAAAAAAAACATAACATTCATACATCATTTCCCTCATGTTGCCATCCTAGTTTAAATGCATCAATTCCATATTCATGTATCATTTTCCAAATAAAACAAAAATTATTTCATTACAATTGTATCATTCATCATCCCATAAATAAAAAATGAGAGTTTGCATACATGTTGCACTACCTCTTAAAAAAATAAAAATAATTGCATCGAACATTTATTTCTTCATGCATACATGCATTTGCATATCCGTCATCATGGGCATTATATGTTGCTAAAAAATAAAAAAAGCACCGCACATTCATAATAAAACCATTCTTTTCACATGCAACCCATTATCATTGCACTATTATACATCTCATCATCCGGAAAATAACAAAAATATTTTTGTATTTGTCCAAATTGCATCATCTTGCATATCCATATAGAAAAAATATATATCACCTTGATATTATAATATACTATATTCGTTACTCCTCTTCATGCATAGAAAAATAAAAAATAAAAACAAAAGCTCTTCATTCCTAACCACCTCGAATGCATTAGTCATCTAGCATGCATCATTTCCAAAATAAAAGAAAAATAATAAAATAATGTCACTTTCTTGCATTATTCATCATCATATCGCATTGCCTCCAAAAAATTATTTTGGATAGTCAATCTTTTCAAGTGATCATTCATTCACATTCCCCGCATCTGCATCATGCAACGTTATTCGTTCATTCATACATTGCATTTTTTTTCATGAAAAATAAAAGAATAAAAAACATGATCACAATTAAAAAAAATTGTGATAAATAATTGAATATCTCATTTAGCATGCATTTCCATTCATTCATAATCACTCACAAAAATCATCATCAAATAATATGGGCATTTCATCATTTGCGACATCATGAAATGCATGTAAAAAACATAGCATTCACACACCTTTTCACCCATCCTAAATAAAAAACAAAAAAAACTGCTGTTTCATTAAATCATCCATACGCCATTTCATCCACGCATCATTTATACACTGTTTCAACATGCATCTCATCATCTAGAAAATAACAAAATATCATATTTTTTATTTGTCTAAATTACTTCATCTTGCATAGCCATACGCCAAAAATGAGAAAATAATATCACCCTGATATTATAAAAAATTACATTCATCCATTATTTCATTCAACGCATTACTCCTCTTCATGCATCATAAAAAATAATAAAAAATAAAAGTTCTTTATTCCAAACCACCTCAAACGCATCAGTCATCCATGCATGAGTCATTTTCTAAATAAAAAAATCATTCATCATCCAAAATATATTTCAGTTAGCAAAAAACGACGATTTGCATCATTTGCATGCTATACTGTCTCCAAAAAGTAAAAAAAAAAATCGTTTAGAATAGCTGATCTTTCCAGGAGATCATTCCCTTCACGCATTTGCGTTTACATATCCATCATCACGTGAATTACATTTTTTTTTCTAGAAAAGAGTAGAAAACAATCATGAGCACAATTTCAAAAATTGTGAACATCTCATTTTTCATGTATTTCCATTCATTCATAAATCATTCATTCACGCATTTTAGGCATCTGCATTTGCATCATGCATATACATTATCATGTGTTCATCCATACAAAAAACATGAGCATTACCTTTTTCAAAATTTTTGATGAGAGATGACGCGAAGTTGATTATTTCTTCTTTGGAAAAGTTTAGCTTAGCTACAAACTCAAGGTGTTTTCAGACACTCGGTTTTCAAAAAAGAAGTTATTCACTATTCGCAGCTTATTCATAATTTTCTTCAGCAAAATGATGCATCTCATCAGTTCCATGATAAATGATCCAAATGGTCCATTTTGTTAACTAATGTGTTATCAAAAATTTATTCTATCTTGTCGCTAACTATGTTAACTCTCTGTGAAGCATTCGTATAGTGAACTTGTATGCAATGTGCATTTACTCTTGTTTGAGTCAGTTAGTGTCCATATCTTTCCTATCATCATCCATTGTTCATGACCAATCCCACCCCGACCATCCCATAAGGTGCATATTCCCCACACAACCTAGTTAACTATTTGGTTTGTTCCCAATGATGAAATTTCATGAGCTAACACTTTAGGCCCCATGCAGGGGAAAATTTGTGATCACTAGATATCTTGTCAATATTGTATTCCCTTGGTGCAAGTCATTTACAAAAAATAAATTAAAAAGCCTATTAGGTTGAAAACTTGTGAGAGCAGCCTAAGCAAAAATTAGGGCAAATAAAAGAAATAAAGAGAAAAAGAGCGGATATAAAAAAATAAATAATTTCTGTCCTCGAATTAATCTCTGAGAAAACAAGCAATCATGATTTGAAATGAAGTTTGGTCGCCTTCCCGTACCCTAAAAAAAGAGTTCTTTACTACCCCTTTGAGCCCAAAAAAATCAAAAAACCTTTCAGTCACCCTAGACAAGGATCAATTCCACATCGAAAATGGTGTGTCACTTTTATCAGCTCACTCTACTCAAAAAAAAGAGAAAAAAGATCACAAAAAAGAAAGTGAAATTCAAAAAAGATGATTGAAAAAGAAATCCTAGGAGAAAAAAGCAAAAGCAGTAGAAATTGTGAGCTGATACATACTATCACCAAACACATAAGATATCGTTGTCCGAATAAACCCACAAACACCTCCTTAGGCCGAATTATCCTTTCTTCCACAAAACCCAAATCATTGGCTTCAAACACTTCTCTGAACCTACTTATCTTTTAAAGGGTCATTGTATCAATAAACCATCAAACACCTCTCTGAGCCCATTTGAGCCTATACTCCACAAGCCCCTAACCTTTGACCACATTACAAACCCTTCTTTCATAAACCCCTAACCACTGGCCATGCTACAACCCTAACAAGCCCACGCTGATCAATGGCTAATTCCTTTCGTTTTCTCAAAGATTTAATTTTAGGACAAGTAAGTTTATTTATTTACAATATATTTGCTCAAAAAAAAACCAAAGGGCTTGCACTCCAATATTCATTCAAATTGCACTGATATCAAGACAAGGTTTAGTGATCACCAAGCGAAAATTTCGTCGTATCAAAAACTCAGGATTATCATAATCTGTGGGAGTCACCTTCAAAAGGCCAAAAGTTTAGACTAGGACCATCACCTAGATCCCAAAGTGGGGCATACCTTTCACCTTTCATGCTTCTTGAACTTGGGGAAAATGTCCGGCATCCATCCCATTCATATACCACATCCAATCCATACCGAGGCAATTTCTCAACCCACCATCCTAAACACAACCTTTCACAAACCCCAGTCAGGGCAACCTTTTCCTTGTCATAGTTGGGGCAGCACCAAACACTATGGGTTGAGACAAAATCTTTCGCCTGCCACCCTTCATTCCAAAGTCATGGCGTTCCCAATTCATCATCTACTACACCCCTGGCTGTTGTCACCGTCATCAACTCTAAATTGGGGCAGTCCTACATTTCTCGGATTGAGGCAAACTTACTTTTCCTGACTTTGGCAAAAACCTGTCACGTGTCATACCTGTCATACCAAGTCAACTAACTCATTCATTCATATTTTCACTATTATGCCTATTTACTAAACAATGTTTCAAAGAGAGAAAACACAAGTTAATAATGTGAAGTTGGAAACTCGCGTAGTTAACTTTGTGGACCTAAAATTCAGTCATTATGAGACACCATAACGAAAGAACAATGTGAAGGAGCTTGCAAATGCAATCAAATACCTTTGCACATCAGTGGCTGGGAATAACAACCTTGAGATTACCAAAGTTTGAATTCAAATCAAATCCAATAAATGATGATTCCATAATTTTCATCTCCCTGCTTCTCGCATCAAAAGTCTCATTTCTCATCATTGCAAAAAATATTTCTGCATCACCAATAATTCATATCATAAATCATTGCACCATACATTTTATTCCAACATCAAGCCATGCATCTGCCACAACTTTTGCATCTAAGCATTACATTCGCACATTCATTCGTTCATATACTTACATCATATATTAAAAAAAAGAGCAAAAAAGAAAAAAAATCTTTCTGCATCATCAACAAATCATAGCATAAGTCATTCCACCATGCAATCATGCATCTACCATAGCACCTGCACCTAAGCAGCACATTTGCATTCACATGTCATCTACCGTCGCATACACGACTTATCAATTTCTGTTTTCGACCAGCTTCAGCATCCATCATTCACGGGCTTTTTGTAGTCCATTTACTTTCACATTGCACATTCATCACATTGCATACATATAACATTTTTTTGCTTCGATAGACGTGCCAAGTGCCGGTCTCATCGTTGCCAACAAGCATTCTACGTCACCAATCATATCATTTGCTATGCATTCATGTGTTTCCTTTTATTCAACATAGCATTTGCATCAAAGTATTACATTCGCATCATATTCACATTCGCATTGCATGCATCAAGCAAAAGAAGCAATATAAATAAGAAAATGCAAAAAGAAAAATCCATCCATTACATTCATCATCACACCAAAAATTAATCACTACAGTCACATTCACATCTCATACATCGTTTGTCAACTTTCCCATTCCGCCAGTTGCAACACCCATTGTCTGCCCCATTTCATTCATCATCAGATACCAATCATTGTACATTCATCACATTACATGCATAACATTTTTTGCTTCGATAGACATGCCAAGTGCTGGTCTCATCATTGCCAAAATATTTCAACGTCACCAATCATATCATTTACCATGCATTCATGTGTTTCCTTTTATTCACCATAGCATTTGCATCAAAGTATTACATTCGCATCATATTCACATCCGCATTGCATGCATCAAGAAAAGAAGCAATATAAATAAGAAAATGCAAAAAGAAAAATCCATCCATTACATTCATCATCACACCAAAAATTAATCACTATAGTCACATTCACATCTGCATCCACATACAACCGTTTGTCGACTTTCTCATTCCATCAGGTTCAACACCCATGGTATACCCATTTCATTCATCGTCCCCCAGATACGAATCATTGCACGCTCGTCACATGCATAACATTGTTCGCTTCGCTAGATGTGCCAAGTGCTCGTCACATTCATATCTTATCTGCATTCACATACGTTGTTTGTCAACTTCCATGTTCCATCAACTTCAACTCACATCATCTGCCACATTTCATTCATCCCATCGGACACTTACCATTTCACATACCTATATTGCACGCATACATCATTCGTTTCATTTTTAGACATGCCAAATATGGATAGCTTTTCCCTTCTCAGGTAAATGCATTCATTAGGTATGTTCTAGGCAAGTACGCCATGTGTCAATCCCAATATTTTGTTCCCTCAAAGTCAGTGCTCCAAGCGTTGGTCTCGTATCACAATTCAGAGTCCCAGTACTCTTGCAGACCCCCAGTGGTCCTTCAGAGTCCAAGCGCTCATTAAGACCATCAATGGTCCTTCAATCCAGATCGCACGTCGCGTTATCGAGCAACCGACGGATCATCCGACCCCAGGTCCTTAAGACTAGATGTGCCTGCCTAAAAAAAATACAGTGCACGTCCTTCGAGGTGCGCAAATCAGGTCAACGACTCGACCTTGCCCCCATGGCCGCTCGAAAAAGGCCACCCCCAAGCAGACCGTTTTACTAGTACCATTGCTAGTTCGCGCTCCATCAGACCCATTGGTCCATCAGGCTTAGGCACGCCCTTCAGGCCCCGTCGGTCCTTCAGTTTAACTCCAATCAATGCGCCAAGCATCGACTGCGAATTAGACCATCAGAGCGCTAGTGCTCCTTCAGATCCCCAGTGATCCTTATTTACTTTCGTTCTATGTCAATTCATTTTTTTCAAGAGTTTCTAAAAAACCATAGTTTTGTGAATAGTGTCTTTTTTATCTTTATTTCTATTTTACTCGAGAAATTTGGAAACCCTTCATGTTTCCTAGTAAAATATAAATAAAGAGGGGCAGCTGTCATACCCTAATTTTGCCAGGCTAATTGAAAAAAAATCAAAAAGTTTTTATTCTCGTTGTGTCACGTATCGTTTTAAGCGTGTGTGTCTTTAGCACTCTCGTACAACGATGGTTCGATGCTCGTTTTATTTTATTTCGTTACTATTATTATTTAGCCTATTGTTATTGATGCAAAAAAATAATAATAATAATAATTGAAGAAGCTGAATAGTCAAACATTTTTATATATATAAATACAGTTTTCTTTACAAATATGAGCCAAAAAAAACAAACAGCTAAAATAGTACAAAAATAATACAAAAATATTAAAAAAATACAAAACTCCAAAAAAAGGGAAAAAGAAGAAAAGGGGCGTAGCAGCTGGCTGCTTGCCCTAGCTAGGGTTTCCCCTTGGCTGTCCTTTTGATTCCTTGTCCTTCCTTTGACTGTCCTTGGTGCCAGCTCTTGTCCTTTTTTTTCCTCCTCAAAGATGCTGTCCTTTTGCTGATTCAAATTTCCGTCCTTTGATTCCTACATCACACCAATTCACCTATAATTACCAAATAGTAATAAACGGTAAGGGGGATCCAAAAATAGGCACTGAAATATACACACATATACATAAAAACGCACATGGAGACATAGAGACAAATGAAAATCAGAAAAAAGGAAAGGGGGAGAAGGAAGAAGAGAGAGGGGAAAGAGGAGAGGCAATCAGCAAAAACCACTACGAACCACCACTGCCCCACCCCTATCATCGCCGTGAACCACCGTAATAACCACCACAAAGACCACCCTCACACCGAATCACCACCATAACCTCACCACTATTCACAACCCAACTGTGGCCTCCCCTTGACCGCCGCACCTACCCAACCAAACCAACCACCACAACCTCACCACTTCTTCCCTCTCACCGTCCCCCATCTCCCTCTCCCTCTTCGTTTTGCGTTCATCTCTCTCCTCTCCCCAACCGTAACTCTCTCCTCTCTCACCACCATCGCCTTTCCCCTTCGGTTTCTCTCTATCTCACCACCGTCAAACCCTCACATCGCCACCTCGTCACCACCATGACCGTTCCCCTGCCACTGTGCGCCTTTCTCTCTCCACCACAAACCGCCTCCGACCACCCCTCTCCCTCCCGTCGCAAGACCGTCGTCGTATCCACCATCATCACCAACTCGAACCACCGCCTTTCGCCTTCGCTTTCACTCTCTCTCCACCCTCTCCACCGTCCCTCTCGTCCTTTCCCCTCTCCATCGCCTCCTTCGTTCTTCCTCTCCCCACCGTCCCTATCGTTCACTCTTTCTCACAGATCCTCCATCTCTCACTCTCTCACTCGTATTCACTCTTTCTCTCTCTCAGTTGGAAACAGGAGCGGCACTGAGTTTGGGGGGGGGGGGGAGAAGGGATTAGGGTTTTATTTTTCAATAAGGTCCTTATATAGTCAGTCCGTAGGTTTATTTTTATTTTTATTGTTTTTTTACTCTGGTTACCAATGCACCCCAGGTTTTTTGCTTTTGCACACCCCCCGGAAAATCCCCATGTTTCGTGGGCTGATGAGCATAAAATAGACTGGGCTACTAAACGCATCCCCTTTTTAATAATGCAACCCCGGTTCCACTTACACCCTCTCATTTTTATATCTGCGCCCCCTCCCTTCTTTTTTATTTTCATTTTAAATGTTTACCAATCTGGCTTATAATGGCACCTCCTTTTCCTTGTCATAACCCCCTCACTAAAAGCCCATATTCGCAATCTGGGCCTCAGATACGGATTGGGCTCGCTATTTACACCTCCCTTTTTGGAAATACAACCTCCTGCTCCTTTTCACACCTCTTTTTACATATGCACCCCAATTTTTTCTTCCCTTTTTTTTCTAAACTTCTTTTCTACAAATAAACATTTTCTTTCACAAACCTATCTTCTCCCAAACAACAAATAAATATTTTCCCAAACATAAAAATAGGTTGTTATTAACGGTCACTCTGAGTCTAACTTGTTTGATCGTCAACAACAACTATATTTTTCAAATGGGCCAGGAGTGACGACCACTCTAAGTTTTACTTGTTTGGTCATTACGAATACCTATCACAATCTCAAAATACCTAAAAAACACCAACACACAAACATTTTCTACCAAGAACTACGTGTGATTTGATTCTCTACCAAGAGATACGTAGGAACAGAGGGCGGTCGACCTCTGTCAATTGTATTAATAAAAAACCTTTTTTTTCTTTTAATCCATTTCTCTCCTATTTCTCAAAAAGTACAAAAATTAACTAACCGTTTAACGAGTCTTTTTTATTATTATTATTATTATTATTATTATTATTATTATTATTATTATTATTATTATTATTATTATTATAAGGGTAAAAACATTATTTTTGAATTAATAAATGTTTACACATTTAGTTAAAAGGTAACCTTCCTTAGGAAGGATGTCGTAGGGTGCTAATACCTTCCCTATGCATAAACGATCCGAGCCTAAACCTGGTCTGCAAGACCCCCTTAACCACTCAATAGGGATTTTCCAATGTTTGCCCTTAAACTAAACTTTAGTGGCGGCTTCATTTCAAGAACGTCGAAGAATCCTTCCTTGGGATTTTTCGGTCGCTACAACTAGCATGAACTAAACTCTTTTAGTTGGATGTTTTAATCTTGTAATGATCTCTTAAGTAAGTTATTGTGTTCATATGTGATGTATGTATTTTAGTTATTGCATGATAACTCTTTCATATCCATCTTTAGAATTGGCCAACTAAAAGTGAATGCAAATCATAAATACAGACATGGTTTATGATTAGAACTCAAGAACTAATATGGATAAGTGTTTAATAAAGGAAACTTTGTTAATTCCATGCTAAGACCTAGACATAGGATAGCATAGTCCTTAGGATGATACAGTGGGTACTTAAAATACAGGAGTGAAATTATTTAGCATATTAGACAAGAATTGTAAGAAGGCGAGAAAGGAATTGACAAATTCTCTCTTTACTTAAAGACAAGGTTTTAAGAGCTTGTAATGAAACTCTGAAGATAGTGACTGAGAAGCACAATTCTAATGCAACTGCATCCAGTGCACCTGCACCACATATAACACAAAACTCTTAAAAGTGACTTATTTGATAAAGAACATCCCAACTATCATTTTCCGCTGATTTCATACATCTTTTACTTGCTTGTTTATTTTATGCTTGTTTACATTCTTGCACTCCTACCATATTGTTTATTGGTTACCTTTCACTAGTAAACTATTGATCTTAAACTTGTAAATTAATCCAATCCCTGTGGGAACGATACTATACTTTCACTTTATTACTTGTTGTCGACTGTATATACTTGCACATTACCTTTTCGCACACCAAGTTTTTGGCGCTGTTGCTGGGGATTGTCATTAATTTTATAGTTTAGATTAATAGTTAATTAGTGAACATTTTACCTTGTTTCTTTTCTTGTGTTTAACATTTTTATGCACAGGTCCTAGTTAGACCCTGAGATAGAGAGGAGATTTAAGAGCTTGCAAAGACAACAAAGAACCAAAGGTAGAGGTTCTACCATGACTTCACCACAACAATTCATCAACATGGGAGCAATAGGTATGTTAAATGACAAAGATAGGCCAATGAGAGATTATACTATGTTTGATCCTAAAACCATACAAACTAGCATAGTTAGGCCTGAAATCTCTGCAACACATTTTGAATTCAAACCTATAATGTTCCAAATGCTTCAAACAGTAGGCCAATTTAGTGGTTCTTCTCTTGAGAACCCTTATTTGCACTTAAAACAATTTTTAGAAGTGTGTAGCAATTTTATCATTCCTGGTGTTAGTGAAGATGCTTTTAGATTGAAATTATTTCCATATTTCTTGAAGGATAGAGCTAAGGCTTGGTTGAACTCCCTAGAGACTAACTCTATCACTACTTGGAATGAGATGGCTCAAAAAATTTTAGCAAAATATTTTCCACCTATCACAAATGCCAGGATGAGAAATGATATCACTTCTTTTAAACAAAAAGAATTTGAGTCACTGTTTGAAGCATGGGAAAGATGGAAAGAATTGTTGAGAAAATGTCCTTACCATGGAATTCCTGTTATTATTCAAATGGAAACATTTTATAATGGTTTGGAACCACAAACCAGACTCATGTTTGATGCCTCATCTGGTGGGGTGTTATTGAAATTATCTTATAATGAAGCTTGTGAGCTTATAGAAAATATTGTAACCAACAGCTACCAATGGCCCACAGAAAGGGTAAATGCTTAAAAGAAAATAGCCAAGGTTTCTCAAGTAATGACAAAAAGAAAACACAAATAAGATTTTCATAATTAAGAATAACAGATCAGCTCATATCTTTTCAAGAAATGATTTTTCAGATAATGCATTTTTATGAACTTTATTTTTCAGAAAATTTTGTCTTTGTGCCTTTGAATTCCCAAACATCCAAAGTTATTAAAACTCATTTATGTGAGTGTGTGCCCCACTGAGATCCAATCAATTCCAAAACTAAGTAAAAAGTTTCTCTTAGCCTTTGAAAAATTTAGATCACGTTTGGTCAAGTTAAAGATTTTTCAAAATATGGATTTAGACTAACAACTTCCTCAAGACTTGGGAGGCCCTAAGCACAACAAAGGGCTTTGAATGAGTATTTCAGAACTATTGAGTCAATGAACTATTCTTACTTTTGGTGGCTTTTTCTTGATGCAGATTCAGTGAGTGCAGGTGCATCACATTTCTGAAGTGCAGGTGCACTGAACTTTTATAGTGCAGGTGCACTATATTTTGTTGGTGCAGGAGCTTTGAGTGCAGCTGCACTGAGACTACTTGCAAGACTTTTGTAGCATAAACTGCCCTCCTCACTGACCCCCTTATGCATACTTTTTTCTTTGTTTTTCTTTTCTTTTCTTCTTTTTTTTGTTTTGTATTTTTCTTTATTTTCTCATGCACTTTGGAACGGGTACAATTTTATGATTCAGGCCAATATAGCTATTTACATTCAATTTGACACTTTGTAATCTCTTTTGATAACCTATGGTATTGACTACTCTAAGTTTCTCATACTCACCTTAGTATTCATGGAAACTCCCCCAAACTTAATTCTTTATGCTTTTCTATATTTTTAGTAAAAATTTAGCTTTGACCTTGGCTTTCTCAAAATTCCTCTTGCATCAGATAGCTCTTTAAGTAGCAAGGTTCTTTTCAAAACTCAGCTTTGATGTGTCAAGGTAATAATAAAATTGGTCATTTGAGGAAAACAATGTTTCTTTTCTTTTTTTTCTTCCTTTCATCATTAAAAATCAGTTCAAAGAGGTGCATTTGTCTATGTTTGTGAAAAAGATTTTTAAGTTGATCATGCTTCAAATCTATCAAATCCTAACACATATTTAAATATGTAGACCCACATAAAAACAAACATATATCAAAGCAAACACACATAAACATAAACAAATATCAAAGCAAACACACATACTATAGTTAAACACACACATGCATAAAGTGCTCCCCCCAACTTAAAGTTGAGAAGTGTCCTCACTGCTCTAAGTTGAGTTCAAAAAGGAATTTTGTTCAAAAATGGGGAGAGGGGTTAGTACATGTGGGACAAACCAAACATATTAAACAAAGTACTTTAAGCAAAATAATTGAACAACATTAAAGTTTACTTTTTGGCTCCACTCCTGAGCCTTGAGCTTGATCTCACAGGATTGTGTTTGACCTTCTGCTTCTTTTTCTCGGGCTCCTCAGCTTTTGGTGCATCTGCATTAGATGCAGTTGTACCAACCACCTCTGTTGTTGGTTCTGGTTCATCAGGTTTCTTTGATGCAGGTGCATCAGATGCTCCTGCACTAGCTTGCTCTGCCACAGTTGTTTCCTGTTCAGTAATTTGTTCAGCAACAGGCTCATCAACTATTTTCTCAGTCTGTCCTCCTTCTTTTGCGGTCTCCATCACAGCTTTTGTAACCTCAGCAGGTTTCTTGAAGAATTTCTGAGTATTTCCCAACTCTTCTCTTCTTTTTGCAGCAAGTTCTTCTAAGACCAGTTGTATGGTGGCCTCAGGGGTAGCTGGTATAACTGTCACTGTTGGACACTGCTGGGATGCACCTGCATCTGATGGTGTGTTGTGGTGGTGTTGGTGATTTGGGTGGGGATTGGTGAGGTGGTGTCTGCTGGAGGGGAGGTGTAGGTGATTTTGGTGGTGATGGTGTTGTGGTTTGTTGTTCAGGTTGATTTGTGGATTGTGTGGTTGTTTTGGTGGCATATTTTTTTTCTTGCAATAGCCTCCATATTCACTTCTCCTTCTTCACTCTGCTCACTTTCGGTTTCATCCTCCTCAACATCCTTCTCTATGTCTCTCACAGTTTTCTTTACTGCCTCATCTTCCTCAGTGTCCTCCCACTCTTCACTCAACTTCTCTAGCTCCTCCTCAGTAATTTTTTTCTTTCCCTTCTGCTGTTTCTTTGTCATTCTCTTTCTTTTTGGCCTTACTTCCTTCTCAAAGTCCCCTTCTTCATTAATTTCTTCCTCCTCTTCCTTTCCTGGTGTTTGCAAAACCCAACTAGGAAACACAGGGGTTTCCACTCGTGTTGGCACTGCAGAAATTTTCTGGAACCTTAGTTGTAGCCAGTCATGCTGTTCTTGTTGAAATTTCCATACTGCTTGGTGCTTCTGCATTAAATGCTCCTGCACTACACTAGGGGATTCTTTTGCAATTTTCAGTTTTCCTTTAAACTCAGCAGACAATGGACCAGGGGGTATTTTCTTTGTTCATCTCCATCAATTGGGACACCAGCTTTCATACATAGTTCAGTAATCAAACGTGGAAAAAATAAAAATCCCTTCTGCTTAATACTGGATGCTAAAATTTCCCTAGCAATTAATCTTCCTACATCCACATTGCTTTCAGTTAAGATTGTTTCCATGAGGATCAATCTTTCATTTGACAAAGTATATGTGTGTGAAGTAGGAAGAATGGATGCATCAATGAACAAATGCCAATTTCCTAATTCTTTGATCATAAAACTACTTCTCATTTTAAATTCTGTGTTAGTAAACTTCTCCCAAACAACATCTTCTTCAGCAATCCTGGACTTAATCCTAATCATATCTTTCTTTCCATATCTTTCAAAATTCTCTTCAAACTCACTTCCATTATATGTTAACATATAGTGGTCATTAATTCTTTTAGGATCAAACAGGACCTTCCTACCTCTAACCAAAGAAAAGTATTGGGGCTTACCTCCCTTGGAATCAGGAATCCCAACATAGAATTCTCTCACCACTTGCTCCACATAAGATCCTCGATCTATGTTGCACGAAAGTATCCCAACGAAGGTTAGCCACTGTAGACATGAAAGAGGGTTGGCTTTTATCAGATTGTAGCCTCGTTCTGGTAGCATCTCCATTTGCCATAGGTGAGCTTTTTCTGTTGTCACAGGTGCAGATGCACTTGATGGTTGCTTCGCCCCTTGCCTGGATGATGCTCCTGCACTGGGTGCAGATTTGCCAGAACCTTTTGTTGCAGCTTGTTTCTTTCCCATTTCTAAGGTTGATTTCTGATTTTGTGCGTGAGGTTGAAGATGAAGTGAGATTGGGGAAATTTGGGGATTTTCTTGAGAGACGGGGGAGAGTTTATGGTTTAGAGAGATAGAATGCAATAGTGACTTCGGTTTAATCGAAGGGAAGTTTTCAATGGTGAATGGGAGTTAGTGGAGGTTGATTTGATGGGTGTTCTAGCTGTTAGGCTAAGTGGAGGGACGTGCGTGAAGACACGTGCATCATTAGGTAAGACAACACACCATCTTATCTTTAAATCATGATTACTCATTTGGTGTGCTGGCAGTTGAGAACATTTTTCACTCAAGCGAATTTTGAATTGTTAGTGCAAGAGCACTGAGTATAGACTGGTGCAGGTGCATGCAGTGCAGCTGCACTAAAACCTGTGTTCCTACAAAACTCTTAAAACATAAAATTGAACAAAATAACTAACAATGTACTACAAAATCATGGGTTGCCTCCCATAAGCGCTTGTTTTAAGAGTCTTTCAGCCTGACTCTCTCCTTAACTTAGAGATTTTGAAGATGAGTGGTGACTTTGTCTTTCACCATAGTACATTTTGACTCTTTGGCCATTTACCTTGAAAGTTGTTTTTGAGGCTTCATCATATAGATCAACTGCACCATGGGGGTAGATTTTGACTAACTTAAATGGTCCTGACCATCTTGATTTAAGCTTTCCAGGGAACAGTTTCAATCTAGAATTATATAACAAAACCATTCCTCCTTCTCTAAGTTCTCTTCTTTGGATTCTTTTGTCATGCCATGCTTTGGTTTTTGCTTTGTAAATTTCTGCATTCTCATAAGCGCAAAAACATTTGTGCACCAGCCTTGTTGAGATCAAAATTTAGCTTTTTTATAGCCCAATATGACTTGTTTTCCAACTCAACAGGTAGGTGACATGCTTTGCCATAAACTATCCTATAGGGGGACATACCTAATGGTGTTTTAAATGCTGTTCTGTATGCCCATAATGCTTCATCTAAGTGTAAAAACCAATCTTTTCTTGTTGGTCCAACCATTTTTTCAAGCATTCTTTTAATTTCCCTATTGGATAATTCAGCTTGTCCACTTGTTTGAGGGTGGTAGGCTGTAGCAATTTTGTGTTTTACCCCATATTTAGCAAGAAGGTTTTTTCAATAAGTTTGTTGCAAAAATGTGAGCCTTCATCATTGATGATTGCTCTTGGGATGCCAAATCTAGTGAAAATGTTTCTTTGAAGAAATTTACTAACTGACTTGGCATCATTATTTGGTAATGCTACTGCCTTTACCCATTTGGACACATAATCAACAGCTACTAAGATATATTGATTGCCAAAAGAAGATGGAAAAGGACCCATGAAATCCATGCCCCATACATCAAAAAGTTCAATTTCTAAAATATTGGTTCTAGGCATTTCATGTCTTTCAGAAATATTACCTGCTCTTTGACATTTGTCACAAGTTTTGACCATTAAATATGCATCTTTAAACAAAGTAGGCCAATAATAACCAGACTGTAATACCTTAGCTGATGTTCTGGTGCTTCCAAAGTGACCTCCATATGGTGCAGCATGGCAGTGCAGGAGCACTGCTTGATGTTCTTCTTTAGGGATGCATTTCCTCATTAACTGATCTGGACACATATTATAGAGAAATGGATCATCCCAATAATATTGTTTGACTATGTGGAAAAATCTCCTTCTTTGTTGGTAAGTCATATCCACTGGTACCACCTTGCTCACAAGAAAGTTGACTAGGTCAGCAAACCATGGTGCAGCTGCATTAGATGCACCTGCACCAGGTGCAGGAGCACTGGGTGCTATTAAAGCAATTGCTAACAGTTTTTCATCAGGAAAACTTTCTTTGATTTCTCCTTCCTTTGTACCTGTTCCTTCACTTTCAATTCTAGATAAATGGTCAGCAACTTGGTTCTCCACCCCCTTTTTGTCTCTGATTGCAAGATCAAATTCTTGAAGGAGGAGAACCCATCTTATTAACCTTGGCTTTGCATCTTTCTTTGAAATTAAAGATTTGATGGCTGAATGATCAGTATAAACAATAACTTTGGTGCCAACCAAGTAAGATCTAAATTTGTCAAATGCAAAAACCACTGCTAATAGTTCTTTTTCTGTTACAGTATAATTCACTTGAGCTTCAATCAATGTTTTGCTAGCATAATAGATATAATGAAAGATTTTATCATACCTTTGCCCTAGGACAACTCCCACAGCAAAGTCACTAGCATTACACATTAATTCAAAAGGCTTGCTCCAGTCTGGTGTGACAATTACTAGGTGCAGTCACTAATTCCTTTTTGAGCCTTTGGAATGCTTCCATACATGGTTCATCAAAGTTGAAAGGTGCGTCATTTTGTAAGAGTGTACATAATGGCTTCGATATCTTTGAAAAATCGTTGATAAATCTTCTGTAGAAGCCTGCATGACCTAAGAAGCTCCTACTTCCTTTGACAGTTGTTGGAGGTGGTAGTTCTTCAATAACCTCAATCTTGGCCTAATCCACTTCAAGACCTTTCTTTGACACTTTATGCCCCAACACAATGCCTTCTTGTACCATGAAATGGCATTTCTCCTAATTGAGCACTAAATTTGTTTCCTCACACCTTTTGAAAATTTCCTCTAAGTTAGACAAACAAAGTTAAAATGTCTCTCCAAATACTGAGAAATAATCCATAAATACTTCCATTGAATGCTCAATGAAATCTGAGAATATTGACATAATGCATCTTTGGAATGTTGCAGGTGCATTACATAGTCCAAATGGCATCCTTCTAAATGCAAAGGTACCATAAGGGCATGTAAATGTTGTTTTCTGTTGATCATTAGGCTCTATAGCAATTTGATTGTAGCCTGAATATCCATCTAAGAAAAAATAAAACTCTTTACCTGCTAATCTATCCAACATTTGATCTATGAATAGTAAAGGAAAGTGATCCTTTTCTGTGGCCTTGTTGAGTTTTCTGTAATCCATACATATCCTCCAACCTGTAACAGTTCTGTCACACCCCCCCTTCTTTGGTACACATTGCACATGGCTTACCCATGCACTATCTGAAATAGGGTATATGATTCCAGCATCTAGCCATTTAATAATTTCTTTCTTTACAACCTCCTTCATGATAGGATTCAACCTTCTCTATCCTTCTATACTATTCTTGGAATTTTCTTCCAAAATAATTCTATGCATGCATATTGAAGGGTTAATTCCTTCAATGTCTGCCATTGCCAACCTATTGCTTTTTTATGCTTTCTTAAGGTACAAATGAGATCATGCTCCTGCTCTATTGATAAATCAGAGGCAATGATCACTGGAAGTGCATCATCTTCCCCTAAGAAAGCATATTTTAGATGTTTGGGTTAATTCTAGTTTTGGAGGTTTTTCTATTGAGGGTAAATTCTTTTTGAGGTTAGGATCTTCTAGATTAAGAGGTTCATAAGTTCTGGTCTATACCTCTTTGGTTGGTCTTTCACTTGGCAGAATGTCTTTTTCCAGATTTTCCTCATCAAGCAGTGCAGGTGCATCTGGTGCAAGTGCACTGGTGAGATGATCATATTGCTTGTGGAACTGCTTCTGCACTATTTGATCAAGAGAGATGATGGCTGAGCATTCTTCATTATCCTCTGCAGGATACATCAAAGCATTCATCACATTGAATTTCACCTCTTGGTCATTTACTCTCATGGTTAGTTCTCCCTTCTGTACATCAATCAGTGCTTTCCCAGTATCCAAGAATGGTCTCCCAAGAATGACTGGTACTTCCTTATCTGCATCAAAATCAAGAATAACAAAATCTGCAGGAAACACAAATTTGTCAACTTTAACCAAAATATCTTCAATAATTCCTTCTGGGTAGGCTATTGATCTATCAGCAAGTTGAAGTGTCACTGTAGTAGGCCTAGCATTTCCAATTTCAAGTTGTGTAAATATGGATTTAGGCATCAAGTTGATACTTGCACCTAAGTCACATAATGCACGACCTGTATAAAATTTTCCAATTGAGAATGGAATTGTAAAACTGCCAGGATCCTTCAATTTCCTTGGAATTTTGTTTTGCAAAATAGCAAAATTAGACTACATTCTTTAGACATAGTAACTGTTTCAAAATCCCCTAATCTTTTTATTTTTGAAAGCACATCTTTCATGAATTTAGCATAATCAGGCATTTGTTGAAGTGCTTCAACTAAGGGAACATTGATGTGTAATTGTTTTAAAATTTCAAGAAACTTACTGGATTGCTTCTCCTCATGTGCCCTTTTTAATCTTTGAGGATAAGGAGGAGGAGGGAACATTGGTATTTGAACTTCTTGAGATGCAGGTGCATGAGGTGCTTCTGCATCTTGCAAACTTTTTTCTTTTCTGTTTTTATTTTTTTCATTTTTTCCCTTACCTTCACTTTCAATCTCATAAGGTTTTGCAAGATCCTTTCCATTTCTAAGAGAAATGGCTTTCACCTGTTCCTTACCTGGCCTGTGGGATGTGGTAGCTTCTGTGTTTGATGGTAGTGTACCTGTTGGTCTTTGATACAGAGTTGTTGCTAATTGTCCCACTTGATTTTCCAAATTCTTTTATAGATGCCTCGTGTGCTTGCCTAGCTGTTCTAGTTTCACTAATGAAGGATTTGAGCAAGGCTTCTAAGGAGTTATCATTGGCAGGTGGTTGTTGTCTTTGGTAGTTCTGAGATTGAAATCCTGGTGGTGTGACTGGTGCAACTGCATTATGTGCAGGTGCACTAGTATTGTTCCATTTAAAATTTGGGTGGTTTCTCTAGCCAGGGTTATAGGTGTTAGAGTAAGGGTTGTTATTCCTTTTGTATCCTACATTATTGACAGAGATAGGGTTGCTAGGACATTCCCCATACAAGTGACCTCTTCCACAATACACGCAACTTGTATCACCTGGGGGCTTGTTCTATAGCTGCTGCAGTGTTTTCTGTTGGTGCAGGTGCACCAGGTGCAGGTGCACTGGTTGAAGTGAAGTTTTTAAACATGTTTGTCAGTGAGGCTAACTGAGCGGATAGGGATGATACATCACTAATTTCATGTACCCCTGATGGTCTCTTTTGGACACTCACCCTCTCAGTAGGCCAACTAGAGTTATTTGTTGCAATTCTATCAATCAATTCACATGCTTCATTATAAGACAAGTTTAATAACACACCCCCAGATGATGCATCCAGCATTATTCTGGTTTGGGGTTGTAAACCATTATAAAAAGTTTCCATTTGAATAATGACAGGCAGACCATGATGTGGACATTTTCTTAAAAGCTCTTTCCATCTTTCCCATGCTTCAAACAATGATTCAAATTCTTTTTGTCTAAAAGATGTAAATATCATTTCTCATTCAAGCATTTTTGATGGGTTGAAAATATTTTGTTAAAAACTTTTCAGCCATTTCATTCCATGAATGACTAGAATTAGGCTCTAATGAATTCAACCAAGATTTAGCCTTATCTTTCAAAGAATATGAAAATAGCTTAAGTCTAAATGCATCTTCACCAACACTAGGAATGATAAAGTTACTACATATTTCTAAAAACTGTTTTAAATGTTCATGGGGATCCTCATAGGGAGATCCACCAAATTGACCAATTGTTTGTAGCATTTGGAACATCATGGGTTTAAATTCAAAATGTACAGCATCAATATGAGGTCTTGCTATACTTGTTTGCATATTCTGATGATCAAACATAGCACAATCCCTCATGGGTTTATTTCTATCATTAATCATACCTATTGGTCCCATGTTGATGAATTGATTTCTGTGATCATCCTCAGGTTCATGATGTGAGCCTGGACCACCTCTAACTGATCCTCCAATGGAACCTGGTCTAGATCTCTTCTTCACTTTGTTGAGACATTGTGATTCTACAGCTTTGAAGTCTTTGTTTCTGGAGTCTAAGCAACTTTCTAAACCTTCTCTTTATCTCTGGATCTAATTCAAATTCTGGGGATCTGGCCCTGTGCATAAGCTAGTGCATCCTGTGCACCAAAGAAACAAACTACCAGAGTAATAAAACACTAATTTATGAATCTAAACAACAAAAGTTAAGGGCAATCCCCGGCAACGACGCCAAAAAATTGGTGTGCGAAAAAGATAATGTGCAAATATACACAGTCAGAAACAAGTAGTATAAAAGATCGAACCCACAGGGATTGGATTAACTCTTGTAGCTTAAAAGTGTATAAATTAGTGTGAACTATACTACTCACAAATTGGGATGACAGTGATAAGTAACCAGAACGCAAATAAGTAATAGAATGTAGAGGAAATCAGTTGAGAATGTAGAGGAAATCAGTTGAGAATGAGAGTTGAGGTGTCTTTACCAAATAAGTCACTTTCAAGAGTTTTATGCATTTAAGCGGTGCAGGTGCATTGGATGCAGCTGCATCAGTATGCGCTTTTCAGTCACTTTCTTCAGATTTTCATTACAAGCTTCCTATGTCTAGGCATGCTGAATAAGTTCACTCCTGCCTCTTAAGTACCCACTGAATCACCCTAAGGACTATGTTATCCTATGTCTAGGACTTAACATGGAATTAACAAAGGTTTCTTTATCAAAACAAGTTAACAAAGACTTTATTAAAACACTTACCCTTATTAGTTCTTGAGCTCTTAATTGTAAACCATGTATGCTTTTAAAAATCTACTTATTTCAAGCGATCAACCTTAAAACAAGTGTTGAAAGAAGTATTACACAAGAACTAAAATGCATACATCATATAAAAGCACAACAACTTACTTAAAAGATCATTATAAGGTTAGAACATCTGAACTAAACAAATTTAGCTCATGTTAGACATTGCAAGACATATATAAACCGAATAGAACATGTTTATATAAGTGAAATCATAAAAGAAGGCAACAAGGTAAAGATTACACAAGTTGGAGTTCCTTTGCATGAATTCCCAAGCAATGCAGGTGCACTGATTCTCTGCACTTAGCTAGTACTACATGGAAGTGAAGAAAGAAGTTGTCGATTCCTTCCTTACCTTCCTGAAACTTAAAAAATATCTAAAACTAATTCTAAGGATATCTTGTTGATATCTTGAGGTGTGTTTTCAAATGAGAAGTGAGGGTCCTTTTATAGCCTTCAAAAAGTGAGACTTCCTTGGAGATTAAGTTAACTTGAGAAGTTAACTATGGTTAAGTTTCTGAACTTCAGACAGTAGATTGAATTGCACACTCAAACACAAATGGAGGCCCACTAATGGATGGCCAAGTGCCGAAATTTGCAAGTTGCATGTGCTCCATGTGATCCATGACTAAGCATGATGTCATCAATGAAGTGCTGGTGCATTGGTATGATTTTATGGTGCTTCTTGCATTTGAAATCTGTTTTCATTGCAGGAGCATTAAGTGCAGGTGCACTGTCTTAATCTGGTGCAGGTGCACTGTTGTTTCCTGGTGCAGGTGCTTCAACTGCAGGTGCACTGAACAAACTCATCAAACATACCAATATATATACAAAATGCTTAAATCATTACATAACCTTCTTTGAAACTTAGAATGTTGTTATTTTATTTATAGACCTATATTCAACACTTAAGTTACTTGAATTTGAGCAATTTATTTAGGTTTAGATGTATAAATAATTCAATATAAAATAGAGTTATCACATCAAAAACTTGGTGTGCGAAAAAGATAATGTGCAAGTATACACAGTCACAAACAAGTAGTATAAAAGATCGAACCCACAGGGATTGGATTAACTCTTGTAGCTTAAAAGTGTATAAATTAGTGTGAACTATACTACTCACAAATTGGGACGATGGTGATAAGTAAACAGATTGCAAATAAGTAATAGAATGTAGAGGAAATCAGTTGAGAATGAGAGTTGAGATGTCTTTACCAAATAAGTCACTTTCAAGAGTTTTGTGCATTTAAGTGGTGCAGGTGCACTGGATGCAGATGCATCAGTATGTGCTTTTCAGTCACTTTCTTCAGAGTTTCATTAGCTTCCTACGTCTAGGCATGCTGAATAAGTTCACTCATGCCTCTTAAGTACCCTACTTAATCACCCTAAGGACTATGTTATCATATGTCTAGAACTTAACATGGAATTAACAAATGTTTCTTTATCAAAACTAGTTAACAAAGACTTTATTAAAACACTCACCCTTATTAGTTCTTGAGCTCTTAATTGCAAACCATGTCTGCTTTTACAAATCTACTTATTTCAAGCGATCAACCTTAAAACAAGTGTTGAAAGAAGTATTACACAAGAACTAAAATGCATACATCATATAAAAGCACAACAACTTACTTAAAAGATCATTATAAGGTTAGAACATCTGAACTAAACAAATTTAGCTCATGTTAGACATTGCAAGACATATATAAACCGAA
This sequence comes from Astragalus membranaceus, assembly GCA_039519185.1. Classification (NCBI taxonomy): domain Eukaryota; kingdom Viridiplantae; phylum Streptophyta; class Magnoliopsida; order Fabales; family Fabaceae; genus Astragalus; species Astragalus membranaceus. Next base: position 8,496,019 of record CM076854.1, on the reverse strand, counting down.
TAGAACATGTTTATATAAGTGAAATCATAAAAGAAGGCAACAAGGTAAAGGTTACACAAGTTGGAGTTCCTTTGCATGAATTCCCAAGCAATGCAGGTGCACTGATTCTCTGCACTTAGCTAGTACTACATGGAGGTGAAGAAAGAAGTTGTCGATTCCTTCCTTACCTTCCTGAAACTTAAAAAATATCTAAAACTAATTCTAAGAATATCTTGTTGATATCTTGAGGTGTGTTTTCAAATGAGAAGTGAGGGTCCTTTTATAGCCTTCAAAAAGTGAGACTTCCTTGGAGATTAAGTTAACTTGAGAAGTTAACTATGGTTAAGTTTCTGAACTTCAGACAGTAGATTGAATTGCACACTCAAACACAAATGGAGGTCCACTAATGGATGGCCAAGTGCCGAAATTTGCAAGTTGCATGTGCTCCATGTGATCCATGACTAAGCATGAGGTCATCAATGAAGTGCTGGTGCATTGGTATGATTTTATGGTGCTTCTTGCATTTGAAATCTGTTTTCATTGCAGTAGCATTAAGTGCAGGTGCACTGTCTTAATCTGGTGCAGGTGCACTGTTGTTTCCTTGTGCAGGTGCTTCAACTGCAGGTGCATTGAACAAACTCATCAAACATACCAATATATATACAAAATGCTTAAATCATTACATAACCTTCTTTGAAACTTAGAATGTTGTTATTTTATTTATAGACCTATATTCAACACTTAAGTTACTTGAATTTGAGCAATTTATTTAGGTTTAGATGTATAAATAATTCAATATAAAATAGAGTTATCACATCAAAAACTTGGTGTGCGAAAAAGATAATGTGCAAGTATACACAGTCACAAACAAGTAGTATAAAAGATCGAACCCACAGGGATTGGATTAACTCTTGTAGCTTAAAAGTGTATAAATTAGTGTGAACTATACTACTCACAAATTGGGACGATGGTGATAAGTAAACAGAATGCAAATAAGTAATAGAATGTAGAGGAAATCAGTTGAGATTGAGAGTTGAGATGTCTTTACCAAATAAGTCACTTTCAAGAGTTTTGTGCATTTAAGTGGTGCAGGTGCACTGGATGCAGATGCATCAGTATGTGCTTTTCAGTCACTTTCTTCAGAGTTTCATTAGCTTCCTACGTCTAGGCATGCTGAATAAGTTCACTCATGCCTCTTAAGTACCCACTGAATCACCCTAAGGACTATGTTATCATATGTCTAGAACTTAACATGGAATTAACAAATGTTTCTTTATCAAAACTAGTTAACAAAGACTTTATTAAAACACTCTCCTTTATTAGTTCTTGAGCTCTTAAATGTAAACCATGTCTGCTTTTACAAATCTACTTATTTCAAGCGATCAACCTTAAAACAAGTGTTGAAAGAAGTATTACACAAGAACTAAAATGCATACATCATATAAAAGCACAACAACTTACTTAAAAGATCATTATAAGGTTAGAACATCTGAACTAAACAAATTTAGCTCATGTTAGACATTGCAAGACATATATAAACCGAATAGAACATGTTTATATAAGTGAAATCATAAAAGAAGGCAACAAGGTAAAGGTTACACAAGTTGGAGTTCCTTTGCATGAATTCCCAAGCAATGCAGGTGCACTGATTCTCTGCACTTAGCTAGTACTACATGGAAGTGAAGAAAGAAGTTTTCGATTCCTTCCTTACCTTCCTGAAACTTAAAAAATATCTAAAACTAATTCTAAGGATATCTTGTTGATATCTTGAGGTGTGTTTTCAAATGAGAAGTGAGGGTCCTTTTATAGCCTTCAAAAAGTGAGACTTCCTTGGAGATTAAGTTAACTATGGTTAAGTTTCTGAACTTCAGACAGTAGATTGAATTGCACACTCAAACACAAATGGAGGTCCACTAATGGAAGGCCAAGTGCCGAAATTTGCAAGTTGCATGTGCTCCATGTGATCCATGACTAAGCATGATGTCATCAATGAAGTGCTGGCGCATTGGTATGATTTTATGGTGCTTCTTGCATTTGAAATCTGTTTTCATTGCAGGAGCATTAAGTGCAGGTGCACTGTCTTAATCTGGTGCAGGTGCACTGTTGTTTCCTGGTGCAGGTGCTTCAACTGCAGGTGCACTGAACAAACTCATCAAACATACCAATATATATACAAAATGCTTAAATCATTACATAACCTTCTTTGAAACTTAGAATGTTGTTATTTTATTTATAGACCTATATTCAACACTTAAGTTACTTGAATTTGAGCAATTTATTTAGGTTTAGATGTATAAATAATTCAATATAAAATAGAGTTATCACATCAAAAACTTGGTGTGCGAAAAAGATAATGTGCAAGTATACACAGTCACAAACAAGTAGTATAAAAGATCGAACCCACAGGGATTGGATTAACTCTTGTAGCTTAAAACTGTATAAATTAGTGTGAACTATACTACTCACAAATTGGGATGATGGTGATAAGTAAACAGAATGCAAATAAGTAATAGAATGTAGAGGAAATCAGTTGAGAATGAGAGTTGAGATGTCTTTACCAAATAAGTCACTTTCAAGAGTTTTGTGCATTTAAGTGGTGCAGGTGCACTGGATGCAGATGCATCAGTATGTGCTTTTCAGTCACTTTCTTCAGAGTTTCATTAGCTTCCTACGTCTAGGCATGCTGAATAAGTTCACTCATGCCTCTTAAGTACCCACTGAATCACCCTAAGGACTATGTTATCATATGTCTAGAACTTAACATGGAATTAACAAATGTTTCTTTATCAAAACTAGTTAACAAAGACTTTATTAAAACACTCACCCTTATTAGTTCTTGAGCTCTTAATTGTAAACCATGTCTGCTTTTACAAATCTACTTATTTCAAGCGATCAACCTTAAAACAAGTGTTGAAAGAAGTATTACACAAGAACTAAAATGCATACATCATATAAAAGCACAACAACTTACTTAAAAGATCATTATAAGGATTAGAACATCTGAACTAAACAAATTTAGCTCATGTTAGACATTGCAAGACATATATAAACCGAATAGAACATGTTTATATAAGTGAAATCATAAAAGAAGGCAACAAGGTAAAGGTTACACAAGTTGGAGTTCCTTTGCATGAATTCCAAGCAATGCAGGTGCACTGATTCTCTGCACTTAGCTAGTACTACATGGAAGGTGAAGAAAGAAGTTGTCGATTCCTTCCTTACCTTCCTGAAACTTAAAAAATATCTAAAACTAATTCTAAGGATATCTTGTTGATATCTTGAGGTGTGTTTTCAAATGAGAAGTGAGGGTCCTTTTATAGCCTTCAAAAAGTGAGACTTCCTTGGAGATTAAGTTAACTTGAGAAGTTAACTATGGTTAAGTTTCTGAACTTCAGACAGTAGATTGAATTGCACACTCAAACACAAATGGAGGTCCACTAATGGATGGCCAAGTGCCGAAATTTGCAAGTTGCATGTGCTCCATGTGATCCATGACTAAGCATGATGTCATCAATGAAGTGCTGGTGCATTGGTATGATTTTATGGTGCTTCTTGCATTTGAAATCTGTTTTCATTGCAGGAGCATTAAGTGCAGGTGCACTGTCTTAATCTGGTGCAGGTGCACTGTTGTTTCCTTGTGCAGGTGCTTCAACTGCAGGTGCACTGAACAAACTCATCAAACATACCAATATATATACAAAATGCTTAAATCATTACATAACCTTCTTTGAAACTTAGAATGTTGTTATTTTATTTATAGACCTATATTCAATACTTAAGTTACTTGAATTTGAGGAATTTATTTAGGTTTAGATGTATAAATAATTCAATATAAAATAGAGTTATCACATCAAAAACTTGGTGTGCGAAAAAGATAATGTGCAAGTATACACAGTCACAAACAAGTAGTATAAAAGATCGAACCCACGGGGATTGATTAACTCTTGTAGCTTAAAAGTGTATAAATTAGTGTGAACTATACTACTCACAAATTGGGATGATGGTGATAAGTAAACAGAATGCAAATAAGTAATAGAAGGTAGAGGAAATTTAGTTGAGAATGAGAGTTGAGATGTCTTTACCAAATAAGTCACTTTCAAGAGTTTTGTGCATTTAAGTGGTGCAGGTGCACTGGATGCAGATGCATCAGTATGTGCTTTTCAGTCACTTTCTTTAGAGTTTCATTAGCTTCCTACGTCTAGGCATGCTGAATAAGTTCACTCATGCCTCTTAAGTACCCACTGAATCACCCTAAGGACTATGTTATCATATGTCAAGAACTTAACATGGAATTAACAAATGTTTCTTTATCAAAACTAGTTAACAAAGACTTTATTAACACACTCACCCTTATTAGTTCTTGAGCTCTTAATTGCAAACCATGTCTGATTTTACAAATCTACTTATTTCACGCGATCAACCTTAAAACAAGTGTTGAAAGAAGTATTACACAAGAACTAAAATGCAAACATCATATAAAAGCACAACAACTTACTTAAAAGATCATTATAAGGTTAGAACATCTGAACTAAACAAATTTAGCTCATGTTAGACATTGCAAGACATATATAAACCGAATAGAACATGTTTATATAAGTGAAATCATAAAAGAAGGCAACAAGGTAAAGGTTACACAAGTTGGAGTTCCTTTGCATGAATTCCCAAGCAATGCAGGTGCACTGATTCTCTGCACTTAGCTAGTACTACATGGAAGTGAAGAAAGAAGTTGTCGATTCCTTCCTTACCTTCCTGAAACTTAAAAAATATCTAAAACTAATTCTAAGGATATCTTGTTGATATCTTGAGGTGTGTTTTCAAATGAGAAGTGAGGGTCCTTTTATAGCCTTCAAAAAGTGAGACTTCCTTGGAGATTAAGTTAATTTGAGAAGTTAACTATGGTTAAGTTTCTGAACTTCAGACAGTAGATTGAATTGCACACTCAAACACAAATGGAGGTCCACTAATGGATGGCCAAGTGCCGAAATTTGCAAAGTTGCATGTGCTCCATGTGATCCATGACTAAGCATGATGTCATCATTGAAGTGCTGGTGCATTGGTATGATTTTATGGTGCTTCTTGCATTTGAAATCTGTTTTCATTGCAGGAGCATTAAGTGCAGGTGCACTGTCTTAATCTGGTGCAGGTGCACTGTTGTTTCCTGGTGCAGGTGCTTCAACTGCAGGTGCACTGAACAAACTCATCAAACATACCAATATATATACAAAATGCTTAAATCATTACATAACCTTCTTTGAAACTTAGAATGTTGTTATTTTATTTATAGACCTATATTCAACACTTAAGTTACTTGAATTTGAGGAATTTATTTACGTTTAGATGTATAAATAATTCAATATAAAATAGAGTTATCACATCAAAAACTTGGTGTGCGAAAAAGATAATGTGCAAGTATACACAGTCACAAACAAGTAGTATAAAAGATCGAACCCACAGGGATTGGATTAACTCTTGTAGCTTAAAAGTGTATAAATTAGTGTGAACTATACTACTCACAAATTGGGATGATGGTGATAAGTAAACAGAATGCAAATAAGTAATAGAATGTAGAGGAAATCAGTTGAGAATGAGAGTTGAGATGTCTTTACCAAATAAGTCACTTTCAAGAGTTTTGTGCATTTAAGTGGTGCAGGTGCACTGGATGCAGATGCATCAGTATGTGCTTTTCAGTCACTTTCTTCAGAGTTTCATTAGCTTCCTACGTCTAGGCATGCTGAATAAGTTCACTCATGCCTCTTAAGTACCCACTGAATCACCCTAAGGACTATGTTATCATATGTCTAGAAATTAACATGGAATTAACAAATGTTTCTTTATCAAAACTAGTTAACAAAGACTTTATTAAAACACTCACCCTTATTAGTTCTTGATCTCTTAATTGTAAACCATGTCTGCTTTTAGAAATCTACTTATTTCAAGCGATCAACCTTAAAACAAGTGTTGAAAGAAGTATTACACAAGAACTAAAATGCATACATCATATAAAAGCACAACAACTTACTTAAAAGATCATTAAGGGTAAATGCTCAAAAGAAAATAGAAAATATTAGTTCTTGAATTTATAAAAGCACAACAACTTACATCATATTAGTTCTTGAATTTATCTTATAATGAAGCTTGTGAGCTTATAGAAAATATTGTAACCAACAGCTACCAATGGGCCATAGAAAGGGTAAATGCTCAAAAGAAAATAGCTAAGGCTCATGAAATTAGTGAATTATCAGCACTATCAGCTCAAGTAGCCTCACTTACCAACCTGATCAAAAATCTCAACCCTACCAATGCACCTGCATTCAATGCAGCTACATCAACAGAAACCAGAGCAGCTGAAATTGAACAAGCCCCCTCCAGGAACAATTAGTTGTGTATATTGTGGAGTAGGGCACTTGTATGAAGAATGTCCCAACAACCCTATTTCTGTTAACTATGCAGGGTACAACCAAAATAACAACCCTTACCCAAGTACCTACAATCCAGATTGGAACGATCACTCAGATTTCTCGTGGGGGAGTAATAATGCTGCTGCACCCAATGCAGTTGCACCATATACTCCACCAGGGTTCCTTTCTCAACACGTCCAAAGACCATCTGCACCAGAAATGGACAACTCCATGGAAGCCTTATTGAAAGCATTTATGGGTAAAATAGATGCATTTATGGATAGGACAGAAGAATTTATGAGTGATACAAAAGTTCAAATTCCAACTCATAATGCCTCCATCAAAAACTTGGAGATTCAAGTTGGACAATTAGCCACAGCCCTTTCCCAAAGACCAAATGGATCATTACAATCCACCACAGAAGCTTTAACTTCACAAACCCCTGGGAAGGAGCATGTCAATGCTATATATTTGAGAAGTGGAAAAGATTTGAATGAGCAATATGATACAGAAGGTTATCAAAAGAGTATGAGAAACTAAGGTTGAATATATTGTTGCTAAGTCATAATTTTAATCCTTAAAAGCTTTGAATGCTGTTATTTTATTTATAGAACTATATTTAACACTTATTTTACTTGAATTTGAGCAATTATTTAGATTTAGATGCATAAATAACTCTATATAAAATAGAGTTATCAAATACCGGAATGTCCCGGAGGAGATTAAGTGCCAGATTTTCCCTCTCACTCTGGAGAAAGTGGCTTTGGATTGGTTCAGAGCCCTTAAGCCAAACACCGTCTCTTCGTGGGATAACTTGGCTAAGCTTTTTTCTGCTCACTTCGCCCACTCCAAGATGAACCCGAAATCCCAGAAGGTGCTGCAAGCAATTCGGCAAGGCAAGAATGAGTCTCTCCAGGACTACATAGAGAGATTCAACCGTCAAGCAGCGCAAGTCTGGTACCTTGACGACTCTTTCCGACTTTACTTCAGGGAGGTTGGACTTCGTGAAGGGTGTTTGTTTCAGATCGATGTCGGAGTAAACCAGCCCGAGTCTCTCGCGGAGTTCTTCCAGAGGTCTCAAAAGTACATTGATCATGAAGAAGGGGTTAATGCAGGAAGGTCACATGTCAAGACCGGAGGACCTAAGCCCCGGAACGAGAAAGAAAATCGGAACGACAGGGAGTCCAGGCCCCGCAACCGGTATCAACAGTATTCTGATCTAAACAAAACCAGAGCCAAAATTTTGGCAGAATGTATGAACACCGAATATAAAGAGGTCAGGTTCCCCGATCCCCTCCCGCACAGGCCGGGGCATCGATCCAACAAATACTGTCGGTATCGCCGAAGTAATGGTCATGACACCAATCGCTGCAATGCCTTGAAGGATGATATTGAAGATCTGATCAAGAAAGGGAAGTTAAGCCAGTGAAAAAGACGACCCTAAGAGAGGAAGGGCAAAGCCAAGGAAGAAAAAAAGAGAACTCGAAGGAAGAGCAGGATTTCCGGAAGTCTAAAGGACGGCCCGTAATGATGGCCATCTCGGGAGGTTACCCCAACGAAGCATCCGGGAAAACCATGAAGAAAAAGTGGAAAGAAATCATGAGTAGCTTCCACCTCGGCTCCTTCAGACTTAGCGAGCCGACCTCCTTTGGCATTCGGTGATCAGGACTTGCTGGATGGGAAGCGTAATAAGCATGTGCCACTGTTGATCACAGTTGTGATGGCCAATGCTGAAATAAGGAGAATCTTGGTTGACCAGGGGAGTTTGGCCGACACCAGCTTCGTCGATCTCCTTAGAAGACTGGAGATTTCTGAGGAGGACCTCACCCCATATAGAGGGTCGGACCTTTCCGGGTTCAACGACTCGCGAACCAAGCCACTTGGTTATTTGGAGATGATGGTCACTTATGGAGAAGAACCGATGGTTTAGAACAGTTAAAACCAAATTCCTTGTTTTAGAAGTTAGTCTTTAAAGCATGTCCTTAGCCTTTAGCTACAACAAGAGAAATAATACAAATTTACCAATCCAAAGCTTATCATTTCTAGTTATTATGAATTTCCATATAAGTATCATAATAAAAAGCTCATGCTATTCTTTGTTTATACTTTTAGCTAGCCTGAACTTTAATTTTGTGAAACCCTAGTATAGGTCCATTTGTTGGGCAATAATATTTATCAAATTTGCTTTGTTCCAACTATTAACAGCAAGGTGCATGCTTAAGGAGGTGTCATGCTGATTCTGAACCATTTTTGCAAACAACACAATTGAAGGTGCAATCAATACCTCGATTCCTCAATCTGGTGCAAGTAGGTAAGTTGTTCCTTGCCAATCTTCAAGAAAAAGAGCAAACTTGAATATTCGTAAGATGTTCCAATCACCATTTTGTACCTTCCAATCATTATTCATTAGGCATAGGATAAACATGAGGAGGAGCTAATTATTTCACACTATTTCATCAATAGTTGAATGTCATACATGCTTATCTTGATGAATGCACAACTGAATGGGAATTTGGAAAATGGCTTGAGCATATATTGAAAAGGTTCTCTCTAACGTGATAGAGAACTGGCGCCAACTAGGATTGGAAGTCGAATCAGAGGCGAATAGGCGTGAGCACCTGCCACCAAGCCAACACAATATATGATTTGTGTAAGACTATGACAATTAATGATGATAACAAAAATAGAATTCTAATGAAAATCGTAATTAAAAATAAGAGAAAGCATAATAACTGCTTGGTGAAACAGTATAATTGTAAATTTGAGATATTTGTCTTAAATTGTAACTACAAGAAGTTAGTCAAATGCAAGGAAAGACAGGTTATAGTGATTTTATATCTATAAAATCTAGAATACCAATTAATAGAATAGTAACAAAGTTGAAACAGGCAATATAGCAACTTATACATAGAACAAAGAATACCCATTTCTAACAGCAAACATCTCTTCATTTTGGTTGATTATACCATGGTCAAGGGGACAATATTTCTCTCTTGTTGTTTGCTCATGAACTGCAAAACGTTCCTCTTTCAACATCTGTGTTACCTTCAACAAGCAAGGTAGCAAAAGCAAGTGCCTTTGCAAATCCCCAATAAATATCTTCCCCGGTTTCAACCATTTGGGCACTTTGTTCATAAATCCTCTTAACAGTTTTATTTATCACGAAAAGAATCCTCCTGTCCAAATAATAAAATGTAAGTCATTATCAGCATGAGGGATATCAGCAGACAACTAACTACATGGTTTATTTATAAGAATCTAGTATTTTGTTCGTGCATACGCACGGGTAATACTGTACGTGGTTATAATTTGCTAGGAAATTATAAATACGTTGAAAGTTGTAAAATGTAATAAAAGAAAAAGGAAAAACTATATTTCAAATTTATTAAAATAGTTGTGTTGCAAAAAGTTAAAAAAAGTTGGCATCTTCTTATAATATTAATAATGGAGTAAAAATGAGTAAAAAGGAAAATGAGATTTAATATAAAATATGCACCCCCGTTGGTGCTCCTGTTGCCTCTCTTGTTGTGGCTCCCGTTGGCGCTTCCATTGGCGCTTCCGTTGGCGCTGTTATTGTTGCTCTCGCTGCCGCTCCCGTGTGGCTCACAAAAAAAACAAATGAGATTTAATTATTGATTTTTTAGGGAAAAATTATATCGCTTTTTTTGACAATTGATAGTGGTTAAATTAACTGGTTTTAGTAGATTATAGTAAATAGTAAATTGTACTTAATTTAATATTAATTTACTAAATTTTATGTAGTTATTGATTTTTTACGAAAAATAAGTTTAAAAAAATGAGTAGATTATTGATTTTTAATATAAAATTTGCAGTCCCGTTGGCGCTCCCATTGTCGCTCCGGTTGCCGCTCACGTTGGCGCTATGTTGTCGCTCCGGTTGCCGCTTCTATTGCCGCTTAGGTAGAATTTAATTAGTCGGTATATATATTTGAAAATACATTATTATACGTTGAATTTAATTAGTTGGAATATTTGAAAATATATTATTATATTTTAGACCAGTTTTAGTGTTTACATGCACCAACCTAAAAAAACAAAACAAACATATTTAAAAGTAAAAATAATAATTATTAAAAAAACAAAAGTTAAAATTAAGGTTAGGCTTAATTACAATTTTGGTCCCCCTATTTTAAGCAACTCACGATTTTAGTCCCCCTATTTTCACTAACTCACAATTTTAGTCCCCAAAAAAAAAATTCACGAATTTAATCCCCCTATTTTCACTAACTCACGATTTTAGTCCCCCAAGAACTTTTTCACGAATTTAGTCCCCCTATTTTCCTAATTTGTAAAATCAAAGCCCCTCTCTAATTTGGTCAAAATTGGTGCCGAGTTGTCAGTCACTTATCCTACATGATTATACCTAATGTTCACAAATTCCAATTGGTTTGCTTTTGAAGGAACTATGGTGGGTTTACTTGGTTTGGGATTAGGGTTCGCAAAAGGAGAGGAAGTATCGAATGAAGAAGAAGGTGGAATTTTTATTTATTAAATAAAATAATTAAAAACCAATTTTTGTAGTAATAATAATAATTATTATGTTTAAATTCCAACAAGGTAAACTGGTGTGTTAGCCGAGTAGGATAAGTGACTCACAACTCAGCACCAATTTTGACCAAATTAGAGGGGGACTTTTATTTTACAAACTAGTACTATACCCGTGCATCCGCACGGGCCGATCCCGTTACGTGATACGATTACCTCAAATAGAAACGTTAATTTGAAATATCATTAATTTAAAATCAACTGTAAAATATAGAGGATGACTTGCATACGGACATGTGCTGTCGTGTTCTTTTTATGAATGAATTTAGACAGTATTTAAATAATCTGAACATTATCCCGTGAAAATAAATAAAATTTTAAAGTAGATAAAAATGAGTTTCAAATAAAAAATTGATAAATATTAAAACCAAAAATGTAAAAGTATCATTTAAAAACAATATGTGCATTTATCCCGTGTGTTTTTATATATCAGTGCAGTTTTTTATATATTCGTGTTGTTATTCCATGTTTTTTTTATATATCAGTGCAACTATCCCGTGTTTTTATATATATCATTGGAGTTATCCCTGTATTTTTTTATATATCAGTGCAGTTGTCTAGTGTTTTTTTTTATGTATCAGTGCAGTTATCTCATAGTTTCAATTGATTATTTGAGTTGATTAGTAGATTATTGTAGATGGTAAAAGATAGATAGTAGATTATCAATAACAAATATTTATCCCGTGTTTTTTTTATATATGAGTAACAATTATTTGTCCTTTTTTAGGTATTATAGTGACAAATATTTGTCGCATGTGTTTTAAATATTAATCAGTTTATATAGTCATTAAGCCTTCTTGTTTTTTTAGATAGTAGTTTTCAAAAATTATAATTATCAATGGCAAATATTAAACTCGTGTTTTTTTATATATCACTATAGTTATCCCCGTGTTTTTTATATATCAGTGCAGTTATCTGGTAGTTTCAATTGATTATTTTAGTTGATAGTAGATTATAGTAGATAGTAAATTTCTTAGATAGTAGATTATCAATAAAAAATAATTGTTTTAAATATTAATTAGTAATTAAATAGTCATTAAGTCTACTTATTTTTTAGATAGTAGGTTTTTAGTAGTAGGCTTCAAAAATTTTAATTATCAATGACAAATATTAATCTCGTGCTTTTTTATATATCAGTGCAGTTATCTCATAGTTTCAATTGATTATTTTAGTTGATTAGTAGATTATAGTAGCTTATTCCAGTTATCCCGTGTTTTTATATTAGATTATTTGAGTTGATTAGTAGATTATAGTAGATTATATAGATTATTACAGTTATCCCGTGTTTTTTTAGAAAGTAGGTTTATAGTAGTTTTCCAAAATTATAATTATCAATGGTAAATATTAATTATAAATTGTCAAAAAAAATTATAAATATCAATGGTAAATATTAATCCCGTGTTTTTTTATATATCACTGCAGTTATCCCGTGTTTTTTTTATTTATCAGTGCAGTTATCTCGTAGTTTCAATTGATTATTTTAGTTGATTATTAGATTATAGTAGATCATAAAAGTTAGATATTAGATTATCAATAAGAAATATTTGTTTTAAATATTAATTACTAATTTAAATATTCATTAGGTCTTCTTGTTTTTTAGATAGTAGGTTTATAGTAGCAGTCTTCAAAATTTTTAATTAAAATAGTGTTTGTATAAATTTAGAAATTTAGTTAAAAGAATTAAAGTGACGTGATAAGAGAAAGAGAATAATTATTTATTGGAAAAGTAGAGTAAAAAGAAAAAAACGAAGAAACAGATTGTAAAAGAAAAGTGAAAAGGAGGAAAGAGAGCGTAAAAAGTAGAGCTGTCAATGGGCCAGGCTCGGGCCGGCCCGGTCCGGCCCATCGGGCCAAACAGCATATACAGGCCGGGTCGGGCCGGCCCAATATTCTGATGGGCTGCCAAATTTACGGCCCGAGCCCGACCAACACCAGCCCAAGGGCCAACGGGCCACAAATCATTGACTTTTTAGAATTTTGACTATAAAAAAATAGTTTTAATATCTCGTTAAGATACAGAGCTGATACAATATATGACTTCCACGGTGTAGTTTACAATTTCTCTGTACTTTGGTGTTTGCTAACTTTAATTAACTTTTTTCCTTTATTTCATTGGACATGACAGGTACAAACGGAGAAATATTAGAGATTTACACAAAATTGCTCCATTTTCTTAAAAAAATTGCTCCGTTTTTTTTACTTTTGTATTAGAGATTTACACAAACGGATGAATATTAGAGATTTACACAAAATTTCTTTACTTTTTTATTATTTTTTTACTTAAAAAATTGCTCCATTTTCTTGTTGGACCATATTTTAAAATTTAAAAATTAAAACAAAATGTAACGGGCCGGCCTGAAGCCCATGGGTCAATCGGGTCAATCGGGCCGGGCCAAAAAAAGATACCGTTGATTTTGGGCCACTAATTTTAGAGCCCAGGCCCAACAAAAAAATCGGGTCACTGGGCCGGCCCAGCACTGGGCCGGCCCAAATTGACAGCTCTAGTAAAAAGAAAGAGAAAAAAGGAAAAAAGAGAGTGCAAGAGAAAAGTGAAAAGCAAGAAAGATAGTGTAAGAATAAAGAGAAAATAAAAGAATAAATAGAGTGTAATGACATTTTTACCCTAAAAAATTTGAGGTGTCTTTTAGATAGAATGGGGGTATTGGTAAAATCATATGTGGTTTAGTTGTATAAATATAGTGTAGATAAAAGTTAGATATTAGATTATCAATAAGAAAAATTTGTTTTAAATATTAATTACTAATTTAAATAGTCATTAAGTCTTCTGGTTTTTTAGATAGTAGGTTTATAGTAGTAGTCTTCAAAATTTTTAATTAAAGTCGTGTTTGTATAAATTTAAAAATGTAGTTAAAAGAATTAAAGTGAAGTGATAAGATAAATAGAATAATTATTTATGGGAAAAGTAAAGTAAAAAGAAAAAAAAGTAAGAAAGAGAGTGTAAAAGAAAAGTGAAAAGGAGGAAAGAGAGTGTAAAAAGAAAGAGAAAAAATGAAGAAAGAGAGTGTAAGAGATAAGTGAAAAGTAAGAAAAATAGTGTAAGAATAAAGAGAAAATAAAATAAGAAATGGAGTGTAATGACATTTTTACCCTAAAAAATTTGAGGAGTCTTTTAAATAGAATGAGGGTATTGGTAAAATCATATGTGGTTTAGTTGTATAAATATAGTGTAGATTGGGAAAATAGGGGGACTAAATTCATGAAAAAAAATCTTGGGGGACTAAAATCGTGAGTTGGTGAAAATAGGGGGAGTAAATTTGTGAAAAAAATTCTTAGGGGACTAAAATCGTGAGTTGATGAAAATAGGGGGACCAAAACTGTAATTAAGCCTTAAGGTTAAAATAATGTTGAGGAGAGAGAGAGAGAGATGAACTAAATAAAGAAAATAAATGTTAAAATACCGGAAGAGAGAAGAAATATAAATGTTGTCCCCTCCCTCAACCCTCTCTCCCTAACCACGTGCTCTCTCTCTATGTTGTCCCATTTTTCCTTCGGCCTTTCATCTTTTGCTGCCGGTTTTTGCACTTTTTGGCCGACACGTCAGTTAAAGCTACACATTTATTGCTTTTTAGTGGATGTTTGCCAATTTTCCCCTAAAAATGGACATGTGTCAAACTTCTAATTGCACTAAATATGTAATTTTGCTAATTATAAACCGAGTAGGATCTGAGTAAGCACCTAATTATACATACTGTCTCTATTAATCTTGAGGAAAAGTTACTGCCAAAGATTCCAGCTCAGATGGTATTTCACAAAACTCGAAAGCAGACAATTTTGGTGAAGTGACAACCAGTTTGAGGTTCAAAGACTTCAGTCGCTCTTTCTCAGCAATAGTCTCCACACGAACACAAACCATCCTTAAAATGGTGAAACCGATTAGCATCCCTTATAATTATCTCCCTTTCAACAAGCTTTGATATAAGCTTTATTGCTGAATGACAGTTTACACATGCTCTAAGATTCTTTGTTATTCTAAGTGTAGTTCCAGGTGCAGTAATAAGAAGCCCATAAGCAACTGCCATCCTCTCACTATGAATACAAAGATTCTCTTTCTTCTCTTCAGAATCCAGATCATGTAAAACAGATTTTGTATGTGGGGCAAACCCAACCTCCTTTAACCTTCTTTCTAATCTCTGAAGCTCCTCAAAAATTTCCTTAGACTTCAGATGTGACATGTCCCCTACATTAAATGATTGTAGCTTTCCATTGAGTTCAATAACATTGTAACCAAGGTCCTTACTCAACCCTTACTCCTTCATCAGAACCCGAACATGTGCAACGGGATCCCACATAATTACTTGAGAACACACAATGATTTACACTTAAGAATGTATAAATAACTGTTATAAATAAGAGTTATCAATTTCTTGAAATCATGTCACGAAATAGATCTACTGCCTCCTCAGCATGACCGTTCTTTGCATAGCCAGACATCATCGCATTCCACATAATCACATTAGCCGTCTTCATTTATCAAAGAACAATTTTGCAACTGTTACTAGCCCACATTTTGCATAGAATGCTGTAAGCGAGATAAGCAAATCAGACTTGTTTTCAAGACCCATTTTGATGACACGTCCATGAAGATACATTCCTTGCCCCAGGTCATCAACATCAGTATAAGCTCTCAGAATGCTTACCAGAGCTATCCAATCCGGTTTCACCTCAGTTTTTCTCATTTGATTGAAAATCCTCAATGCTTCAAGAGCTTCCCCATTCTGTGCATATCCAAAAATGATGGAAGTCCACGAAACAATTGTTCTATCATATAACCTATCAAACACCACTTTTTCCATACCAATGACATTTAGCATACAAAGCCACAAGTCCATCCTGCACAAACGCATCTGTTACGGATTGGCCCAATCCACAATAGTGAGGTCTATAAGCAAAAGCAGGTCCATTAACCAACGACTAAGATTTAGGCCCTAGATCGGACGGCTTTGATTCATTAGGACAACCCACCTTTACTCTATAAATAGGCATTCAATGTAATGCTCAAGGTACACACTCTTTCCTACTCTTTACCTCTAACCAGTTCCCTAGCTGACTTGAGCGTCGGAGTGTCCCCGCAGGTACCACCTGCCCCGGATCGGAAGCGGAGCTCGGTTGATAAAGACCAACCCCTAACAACTATCTCGGATCGGACCTTGTGTCTAAGATCGGATACAGGTCTAGAGATACGGTACAGAACATTGGCGACCACAGTGGGAGGATCTTGTACTCTAGTTCCTCTCCCATCTCCTTGATTGACAATGGCTCCGACCTTACATCTAGGACTATCCCGAATGTCGCTGAAGGACCGGTTCTGCAGCGGGTGACTCCGAAAGGAGTGGCAGTCACCTTACCCCCTTAGCCCGATGCATGCTCAAAGCTCGGCTACGACTATGGTTCCTAGGAGCTCAGCCCGGAACCGACTTCCACCTCCCCCTCCAACCGTCCAGGTACCGGTCGATGTTGTTCAACATCTCTTCCTGTTTCTAAATCGGCAAGCCGAGGCCGACCGACAGGAAAGCCAACGCTACACCCTAGTTAGAAGCTCAGATTGCTGAGCTCCGGGCTCGTAACATCCCGGATCGGAGTTCCTCTCTGTCCAACTCTTCAAGTGAAATGACTCATAGCTGCGGCTGCCGCCGATCTCCGGCTTGGAGGAGATACCATCACCGCACTCCACCTCGTTGTAGAGGAGCGCGAGGATCGAAGACTCCCCCAAGTCGTACCCCTGATGATTCTTATGGTCCCGAGGGTTCCCCTCGGCCTAGCTCGTTTTTGTTTCCCTCTCCCTCGAGGTGACGTACCAGAAGTCAGAAAAGGTCTCCGAGGCAGGAATGTCAGCGCCTTCGCCCGCGGGGATCCCCCGGCAAGTGTGGCTACCGACGGTCTCCCTTGAGAAGTCGGCAAAGCATAAAGGACCTTTCACAAGTAAGATCGACTACTTCCCGGTGCCAAAGCACCTCGAGAAACCTCCTGAGGGTTTGAAAATGCATGATGGGACTGGCGATCCGGATCGCCACCTCGACTACTTTGACACGGTTATGCAATACCGTAACGTTCCAGAGGAGATAAAGTGCCGAACCTTTCCCCTCACTCTAGAGAAGGCGGCTCTAGACTGGTTCAGGGCTCTTAAGCCAAATACGATCTCCTCTTGGGATCAGTTAGCCAAGCTCTTTTCAGCACACTTCGCCCACTCGAAGATGAAGCCTAAATCTCGAAAGATATTGCAGGCAATTCGGCAAGGAGAAAATGAGTTCCTTCGGGACTACATAGAGAGATTCAATAGAGAAGCTGCTCAAGTCCGGAACCTCAACGACTCCTTCCGTCTTTACTTCATGGAAGCTGGTCTTCGTGAAGGAAGTCTATTTCAGATAGACGTCGGGGTCAACCAAGCTGAGTCGCTTGCCGAGTTCCTCCAGCGATCTCAAAAGTATATCGATCATGAAGAAGGGATTAACGCAGGAAGGTCACGTTTCACCTAGGTCTTGGAATGAGCCTACGGGCGTGATGTAATCCGACTTTGTAAATGTTT
Organism: Astragalus membranaceus; assembly: GCA_039519185.1. Classification (NCBI taxonomy): domain Eukaryota; kingdom Viridiplantae; phylum Streptophyta; class Magnoliopsida; order Fabales; family Fabaceae; genus Astragalus; species Astragalus membranaceus. Next base: position 8,478,533 of record CM076854.1, on the reverse strand, counting down.
AACCATCTAATATATATGGATCGACTACAATTTTCCTCACAGTGATTGCTTAGTAAAAGTGAATTATGAGGTTGAAGGGAAGGATTTGGGATCGGTTGAACGATCGCCTTAAAGTTCCACGCTAAAACCGGAACCCGAGACACCGAGCTCGACATCGCTAGAGGTTCGGGAGCTCCACCAGGTCGGACTCCAGATGATTCTTACTATCCTTGAGGGTTCCCTTCGGCCCAGCTCGTCTCTGGCTTCCTCTTCTTCAAGGCGGCATTAAATTGACACCTCGAGTCCCTCAGGTGGTCACGTTTTTAACATTTCCGAGGCTGGTAGCAGACACCCTCGCTGGTATAAGCTCGGCCTCGAAGATCTTTGACAAGACCGTGTATCTCGGGCACTCCGAGGCTGGTGGCAGACACCCTCGCTGGTATAAGCCCGGCCTCGAAGATCTTTGATAAGACCCGTATCTCGGGCGCTCCGAGGCTGGTGGCAGACACCCTCGCTGGTATAAGCCCGGCCTCGAAGATCTTTGACAAGACCCGTATCTCGGGCGCTCCGAGGCTGGTGGCAGACACCCTCGCTGGTATAAGCCCGGTCTCGAAGAATACTGTCCTAAAGGCGACATTACACTGACACCTCGAGTCACTCGGTGGTCACATCATTTCCTGACACTCCAAGGCTCCCGAGGCTTGGGGCAGACACCTTCGTAGCTATAAGCCCGGCCTTGTAGAAGGTCGCAATCTAAAGACTGAATCCTGGATGTTCAGAGGAACCTTGAGTCACCCAACGGTCATCTCTGTCTCGGGAGCACTAGCCCGGTTTCGTGAACCTCGGACAAGGCTTACAAGTCAAGATCGCCTCACAGGCGACCCGACTTGGGGGGCAACTGTTACGGATTGGCCCAATCCACAATAGTGAGGCCCATAAGCAAAAGCAGATCCATTAACCAATGGCTAAGATCTAGGCCCTAGATCGGACGACTCTGATTCATTAGGACAACCCACTTTTACTCTATAAATAGGCATTCAATGTAATGCTCAAGGTACACACTCTTTCCTACTCTTTACCTCTGATCAGTTCCCTAGCTGACTTGAGCATCGGAGTGTCCCCGCAGGTACCATCTGCCCCGGTTCGGAAGCGGAGCCTGGTTGATCAAGACCAACCCCTACCAACTATCTCGGATCGGACCTTGTGTCTAAGATCGGATACAGGTCCAGAAATACGGTACAGAACAGCATCAAACCCAAATCCATGCATGATTATCTGTCCATGAACTATGCAACTCAAACCAAAATCTAACAACTCAGTACAAGCTTTAAGTACATATAAGGGAAAGTGAATCCACCATCTGGTAGCACCCCTGCCAGTCTCATTCCTCTATATATTTCAACAGTGTTCCTATACATACTGCTCCTCGAATAACTCCTTATAATAGCATTCCGCATATAAACATCCGGGTGAGTAAAATTATCAAACACCTTACGTGCATAACAAATTTGTCCAAGATTTGAACTCCCATTAACCAATTTGGTCATGAGAAACCCATTATGCTGCAATCCGAAGACAACTAATTGGTTATGTATTTGATTAAGGTGTCTCTTGTGGGTAGAGTTATCAATAAGAGACGCATAGAAAGAGTCCAAATGGAAGCAACAATCAATCTCAGGGTTAACAAAATGCTTAAGGTGAAGAGCTGATGAAGAATAAAAGCGTTTGATAAACTTGAGGACCAAGCAAGTGGATATTTCAAAAGTTGTAACCTTATGATTTTTCTGTAATAAGGGAAAGTAAGATAAAGAGTTTTCAAGCCATGGAGCTCTCATGTCAATTATCATTCAATATTTGTTAGCAAACCGTAAACTCATATCAACTAAAATGCTTCTGGACACCCTCAAATCCTATAAAAGACCAAAATGTTATTAATGAAACGTGAGCGTTCTCCTTTTTTTTCTTGGATTACGTAGGTTCCGAACTTGTACCCGTCCAGAACCAAAGTGCAGTGTGTTTTACCTTGGCAAACACCCCACTTTTGAATTTTTAAAAGGTCCGGAACTTTGGAACCAAAGTCACGTGCCTGCACCAACTGTATCATTCGCCTGATTTTTTTTAGGCCAAAAAGAGAAGTTGTTATTCCCAAACATTGCTATGAAAACCGGCGATGGGGCTTGCATAGATAATTATCAACAAACTACTTTGTTTATGGAACAAGACCGGTATTTATACAAAAGCTCTAATTATACAAGTGACTAACCGAATTAGGCTCTAACTAATGCTAATTTCTTTAACAAACTCTAAATAGAAAATTAAACTAAAAGCTACTGGACTAACTCAAAAAGCTACCCGGACTAACTAATTTGCTTGATAAAAAATATAAATGATTTTATGTGACTTAATAATTTCTATAAGAAGAGACTTAAATCCATGGTTGATGTATTACATCTCAGCAAGAAGAACATGGTGAGAATTGTGATCCTGAGCAAGAAGAAACTCAGAATTGTGATGTTTCTGTCAAGTAACGTATTTTGATACCGTATACCTTTAGTAAGTTCGGTACTTTCGTACCAAACCATTTCGGTAGTAAAGTACCTGTTTTGTACCTTGTTGTCGTTCGGATTGATCCGAGACTACATTTGGTAGTGCTCTTGTCGGGTCGGATCTCTATGTTTTGAACTCGAGGGGGTACCTGCAAAGCCACTCCGACGATCAACTCAGTATTCAGAATTGTGAAGTATGCAAGAAATGAGTAATGTGTACCTTTTGTGGCTATGCGAGCCAGTATTTATAGGGATCAATGCCAGCTCTGAGCCGTTTGATCGATCGGGTGAATCTGAGTCGTTGATGCGTGATAAAGAGGGCCTTGGATATGGATCCTAGCTATTAGACTGATCCAGGTCCAATTGGCTGAGTGGGCCCTGTGGCCCAGTCTAGAATACAAGGCCTTTGATATGGATCCTAGCTATTGGGACGATCCAGGTCCAGTTGGCTGAGTGGGCCTCGTGGCCCAGTCCAGAACAGTACCCGTCCAAAATGCAGCCTGGGAGGTTTGGGAGCACGTTTCACGAGAGGGTATTTTTGAAATATTTGAGGGTTGAGGGTGTCCAGTGAGTAGTGGGGGTTGTAAGAAGTGTGGCCCTTTCGATTTCGGTCCCTCATATTGACAAGACAATGCATGCAGCTCGTGTCGCGGCCTCTTCTTGGGCTTTCTTGGCCGTAAACAAAAGCCCATCGATTGTAATTTTGGCCAAAATACAGTTTTCTTTTATGTTTCATCAAAATTTCCGTTTGAACTTTTATGTTTTTTTTTCTCATTTAAGGGGGCTGTATTGGTTTAGGATTTTAAAAGACTTTTTTAGCTCAAAAAAGTCCCACGGATTTTAAAAGACTTCGTAGGAATTTCATTACTTTTCGGATTCTGCATGATTCTCAAGACTTTTGAGTCAGGATTTTAATGGATTTTATCCTAAAGACGTTGCATGACTTTGAGGATTTTACAAGACTTCACAGATTTGTGAGATTTGAAAAGACTTCAATGATTTTTTGCATACATTCAAAATTTAAAAGAGAGTCAAAGAAAAAAATAACAAAAAACAATGTTGGGATAAAATAAATAAAACCACTAAAATTATTAGTTAATCCACCATAATTTCATGTCCTCCTAAGTAGCATTTCTCCACATATCCATGGCTATAGTAGTCCTCCAAGCATTAGCATCTTCTCGTTCATACTCTTGTGTTTGAATAATAGGCTCAAAATCATGGTCTTCATTAACTGGTAATGTTCAAGATGACGATTCCCTCACGGGTTCAACTGGAAATTCATCAGAACGACATTATTTGCGAAGAAAGTTATGTAATGCTGCACATGCTAACACGAGTTCTGCTTGTGTCTTAAATAGAAATGGAGGTGCTGATTTAAAAATTGTAAACCTTGATTTAAAAATACCAAATATCCTCTCAATCACATTCCTTAAAGACGCATGACGAAGATTGAACAATTCTTTCTCATTTTGAGGGTCATTACCCTGGCCTGCAAATTCTTGTAGATGATACCTTACACCTCGAAATGGAGCTAGAAATTGGCGTCGATTAGGAAATCCACAATCCACCAAGAAATATTTACCTAATTACATATGCAATACATATAATATTAGTATTAAAAGTAAAAAAAATAGAGATATAAAAATAAGTACTTACCTTGGGCCACTTTAAGTCCATTCTTCCTTGTTATAGCATCACTTAGTAGCTTAGAATCATGAGTCCCTCCCACCCGCTAAGAACATACATGAACTCCAAATCAAAATTACAAGCCGCCAATACATTTTGTGATAGGTTTTAGGGAACCTAATTTTCTCATTGAGACGGGGAAGTATAACTCTTTCAACATTTAGTTTGCTAAACGATCCATTAGCATCACACAATCCACTTTTTACTGCATCCACCATTAGCTGCAACAACTCATTAGAGTCCTCCATAGACCAAGATTCATAATTTTCTTTCTCTTTTCCCCTTCCTTTCTTGTTTCCTTGTGAATCACCCAACTAATACAACATAGTAGAAAATTGGCTAGTTATATAAGTGATTATGGGTAGCATATATGTAATTGTAAATAGGTCTTTTTTTGGTCAAATAATTGTAAATAGGTCTGAACTCTGACGTTGACCATTGTGACGGGCTTTCAGTCTTGTATCCTAATCCTAATTCATTAGCTTCTCTGGAAATTGTTTTGAAGTTCCAACTAATTAAATTGATAGACAGCTAGATCTTGTATCATTTGGGACTTGCAATGTTGTAACAGGGCTAGCTAGCAGCTCCACCCAAGGTGCATCTACCAAACAGTATAGAACTATTCTTTATATTTTTTTAGTCTAGGGGTATTTGACCCCACTCCGATGTCTAGGGGAAATGGGCCCTGAATAATCCAGAGTTCGGCCGAGAGGTAAGTAAAGTCTGACTCCAATTTTTTCATCGTCGGGGATCGAACCCATGTACTACTCTATATATTAAACACTTAAACTTCATGATCAAATTAATGAAACTTAAAACAATAGAGCTTATATACCTCTTAAAAAAACTAATAGAGCTTATATGAGGATTGGTCACGGATCTATAAAAAGTAAAAGGCTTAATTACAGTTTTGGTCCCCCTATTTTCACCAATTCACGATTTTGGTCCCCAAAGTTTTAATTTGACGATTTTGGTCCCCCTATTTTCCCAATTTGAAAAATCATAGTCCCCCTTTTAAATAAGTCAAAATTGAAACTCAGTTTGACTCACTCATCCTACGTGGAAGTCCACGTAGACTGCCACGTAGGCTCACCCCCACCCCCCACCCTCCACCTCCACTGTTCATCTTCCCCAACCACCCCCCCACCGTGAACCCCACTCATCCGTCAGCCACCACCCTCCCCTCCTCTGGTTCGCGACCCCACTCCTCCGTCAGCCACCACCCTCCCCTTCTGTCCCACCGGATTTGGAACGAGAGAGAGAGAGAGAGAGAGAGAGAGAGAGATCTTCGCGCAGAGAGTGAGAGAGAGAGATCTTCGCGCAGAGAGAGAGAGGGAGAGAGAGGAGGGGAGGGAGAGCGACGCATGAGGGGAGGGAGAGATCTGCGAAGGGAGAGCGACGGAGGAGGGGGAGGGAGAGCGACAGGGAGGGGAGGGAGAGGGAGAGCGACGGATGAGGGGAGGGAGAGGGAGAGCGACGGGGAGGGGAGGGAGAGGGAGAGCGACGGGGAGGGGAGGGAGAGCGGCGGGGAGGGGGGGTTCACGGTGGGGGGGAGGGGAAGATGAACAGGGGAGGGGAAGATGAACAGTGGAGGGGGGAGGAGGAACGGTGAAGGGTTCACGAGGAAGAAGAAGGGGGGGTGGGGGTGGGGGTGCGCCTACGTGGCAGTCTACGTGGACTGCCACGTAGGATGAGTGAGTCAAACTGAGTTTCAATTTTGACTTATTTAAGAGGGGGACTATGATTTTTAAAATTGGGAAAATAGGGGGACCAAAATCGTCAAATTAAAACTTTGGGGACCAAAATCGTGAATTGGTGAAAATAGGGGGACCAAAACAGTAATTAAGCCAAAGTAAAATGTTGCCTTGTGAGGAAGACTTGACCTGTTGACCACAATAGTGTCTAAATTAAAGCTTCCATACCTAATGTTGGTATAATTGTTTGAGATGTACAATGAATACCACACGTATCTGGGGACAAAATCAAGAATGCAATTGAAGGAATTCAAATCAAGGAAGTGCTACTTCATCGTAGAGGATGAGGTTTAAAAGCCCTCATTTGGCATGCAAATATCTTGGTTATTTTAAGTGTTCAGAACAAGTTTATCTTTTCAGGAAATGTCCCTAAATTAGAGGTTACCATCAATCATATCCTATCCTTATCTTGGTATTGGTTTGTTTTGAAGAAAAAATCCCCTCCTTGTCCATATTACAAGGGGCTCATAGATCCAATAGGTTGTTTGTTAGGAGATAACTTTTGGCTAGCTTTGTTTTGTGCTGTTCGGTTAACCTTTTCAGGTACTATTTATTTTTGGCTAATTTAGTCGATATGGGTTGGAGTACCCTTGGTATTCCCTATTAATATAATTTTGCAATTCAAAATATAATATAGGCAAATAGAACGAATGATAATGAACAACGAAAAGGAATAATTTCATTTCCATAAATAAAACAATCAAGTTCCTACAAGAGGCACCAGCTAAAAAATTTCAATTTCGAAGTTTATAAACTTCTAAGCTGCCACTCACACTAGAAAAGTTATATATCTACCACTGTGCTGAATTTTCAAGAAGATTAAACTTAAGACGCTATGGCCACTTCATCCGCTCCATAGATGCGCTGAAGCTCACGAGTAGCAGCTTGGTAATGGTATGATGCTGAAAATGGTGAAAATGTATTAAAAATTAGAAGTATTGCTGATGCAATGGTATTCATATCGTACTTCTCACACAAGATATTAGTGACAAAATAATGAGTCAAAATTAGAATCTGGGGACAACCAAGAATGCAATTAATAAGCATGAACAATTGTGGAAAACTGAAAATTCTCATTACCTTTCCAAACACGGAAGTTCCTTTGATTGATAGTAGAGCCAGACACATTTTGAATTGCATCAAAAAGCATCTCCCGAGGAGTGTTTTTCAGCTCTTGTAGTAGAGCCAGTCACATTTTGATAGTAGAGCCAGTTTTTCAGCTCTTGAGCAGCTACCTATTTTCTCTTTTGTTTATTTATGAATGGATAATAGATGTGAGGACCATTGTTGATAGCAATGACCCCAGCCAAATCAATTGAAAGTATAAGTAAGAAAGAAATACTGAGGACCCAAGTAGGCATGGCAACAGGGTGGGGCAGCGAGGAGGCAGTTTTTGCAATCTCAGTAAAAGGCAAATAGTCCTGGGGAAGCCAGGCCTTGTGATTCTTTATATCTTCTACACGGGATTCTGAACTGCGCTCGCTAGCCACTATGAAATTATAAGCTAGATGAGACACCAGGGACTTGTATTTATATGAATCAATTTATGACTCACATCTAAAGACAAAAAAAAGAAACATTTCAGAACTCAACGTTCCTTATATGCATATTCAAATGAGAGAGTACAAATATAAGAATACATATATGTGGATCCCATTGGCAAGAAACATCATGTTTTTCAATCAGATCTAACAAGCACACAGATTTAAAACAAAAAGCCATAATCAAAAATTATATACGGACAATTTTAGCAATTCGATCGATCATTTACTTTTCTGTGTGATGGAAACACCAAAACTATAAGCCAATCACATATTTCAGGAATCAATCCCAATCTGAAATTACGCTCATATATAGATTAATCTAGAATATTTTATTTTCTCCAAGGAGAGATTTTGTGGATCTTGGAACTGCATTAATCCAAATTTATACCTGTCGTATATACTACTGATAATGATTTATTACCCCATCTATGACTAGGGATGGATAGTTGGATACAATGATCTTGGTTGTGTACCACTTTGTCAAACATATTAATTAATGGTTAGGAAACCCGCATAAACTCAAGTCACAAAGTTCCCTTCTATAACCAAAACCCGTCAAGACCTTATAATATAATATTATATACACACACATGACCAAGCAAAAATAATGACTTCCAAACAGAATGGGTCTTGCTGATATACACACACATTGATTACTACAAAATCACCTTTGAATTCTATTCCTCAATCTCGAAAGGCGACAAACTAATTTTAATAATAAATGACCATACTACATTAGGTGAGGTATATTTTTTTTAGCAATCGTATTGACATTTACACTGGCCTTACATGATGTATCATAAAGAGTACAAAGATTCAACTCATGCATTTTAAATAAGTTATAGTATTCTATGCACCGAGTTTAAAATCAGATATTACTGGTTACAAGCCATAAATTAGTTACACAAGAACATACCCAATCAACTCAAATCACAAAACCCACCATCAAGACATTAGGAGGATTTGTAACAAGAATGTATCACATATTTATTGAAGCATGTTCTTTGGGAATCTTCAACCAAACTTATACTAAAATCTCAACATATACCTTTCAATTTAAAGCACTACATAGAAACAAGCGAGTATAGAATTTTTGTTAGACCTCTCAAGCCATAAATTAGTTACACAAGAACATACCCAATCAACTCAAATCACAAAACCCACCATCAAGACATTAGGAGGATTTGTAACAAGAATGTATCACATATTTATTGAAGCATGTTCTTTGGGAATCTTCAACCAAACTTATACTAAAATCTCAACATATACCTTTCAATTTAAAGCACTACATAGAAACAAGCGAGTATAGAATTTTTGTTAGACCTCTCAAGGTATATGCTAGAAGAAATAAGATTAAATGAGGTACTATGTAATTATATTAACTGTATTCTGTTCTGAGTAGTTATAATTCTGTTAGCAGTTATAGTTAGTTATTTCAGCTCATAGTTAGTTAGGCTGTTGTGAATGGGTTATTAACCAGTGCTCTATTCCCTTGTTATATAAAGGGGGATCAGATAATGGTGAAGGGCATTCATTGACAGTTATCCCAGTTGCTGATTAGATATCAGTGGAGGTGCCTAGTGGCATCTGTGTACCTTTTTTTTCCTATTCTATCAATAAAATAACACTTAGAGGATCTACTGGCCACCGTCCCAGCCCCTCTAAGTTTTTGTACCAGTGGCATTGTTAGCAGAAGGCTAACAATTTTCATTGGAATAACATTCAGAATCCATTTAAGCATGCATAAGTCACATCACCGGTAGACCTTCCAAGTTGATAATTAAGATTTATGAATGAGTAGAAAATTTAACTCCTATTATGAGCCAATGTAGTACCAGAGTCATATGAGCCTCGGTATTTTTTACTCAGATTATCCAAGTGAGCGAATAATCTGAAGTCATCAAAATACAGATCAATAGAACTAATCTCCACACAGTTAAATCAAGCGGGGTCTTCACTATTTGATTGAACAAACACATCATCAAGTGCACATGAACATGCTTTAAATAAATGATTATAAAAGAAATGGAGAAACAGAGGAAGAGTATCAATACAATATAGTCCATCATCATGCAAAACCAGGCAACCACAAAATCACACACAATCAGAGAAAGGTGCATGCTTAAGGAGGTATCATGCTGATTCTGAACCATTTTTGCAAACAACACAATTGAAGGTGCAATCAATACCTGATTCCTCAATCTGGTGCGAGTAGGTAAGTTGTTCCTTGCCAATCTTCAAGAAATAGAGCACACTTTTGGTGGAGTTTGAATATTCATAAGATGATCCACTCACCATTTTGTACCTTCCAATCATTAGGCGTAGGATAAACATGAGGAGGAGCTAATTATTTCACACTATTTCATCAATAGTTGAATGTCCTACATGCTTATCTTGATGAATGCACAACTGAATGGGAATTTGGAAAATGGCTTGAGCATATATTGAAAAAGTTCTCTCTAAGGTGATAGAGAACTGGCGCCAACTAGGATTCAAAGTCGAATCAGAGGCGAATAGGCACGAGCACCTGCCACCAAGCCAACACAACGATTGTGTAAGATTACAACCATTAATGACAATAACAGTAAAAGAATTCTAATGAAAATGGTAATTAAAAAAAAAAGAAAAAGTATAATAACTGCTTGGTGAAACAGTATAATTGTAAATTTGAGATTTTATATCTATAAAAACTAGGATACCGATGAATAGAATAGTAACAAAGTTGAGACAGGCAATATAGCAACTTATACATAGAAGAAAGATTGCCTATTGCTAACAGTACACATCTCTTCATTTTGGTTGATTATACCACGGTCAAGGGGACAATATTTCTCCCCTGTTGTTAAACGTTCCTCTTTCAACATCCGGGTTACCTTCAACAAGCAAGGTAGCAAAAGCAAGTGCCTTTGCAAATCCCCAGTAAATATCTTCCCCGGTTTCAATCATTTGGGAACTTTGTTCATAAATCCTCTTAACAGTTTTATCACGAAAAGAATCCTCCTGTCCAAATAACAAAATGTAAGTCATTATCAGCATGATACATATCATCAGCAACTGTCTACAAGGTTTATTTATAAGAAATCTTGAGTAAGCACCTAATTATACATACTGTCTCTATCTATGTAGCACCGACACTTTAGATTGAAGACGTATCTGTTGTCCGACACGACACACATTCTGTGTCCGACATGATACATGTTGGATACTGACACTACAATCACTTTCATTTTCTCAAATTATTATCGGGCACATGTGTCGGTGCTTCATAGGTCTCTATTGATCTTGAGGAAAAGTTACTGACAAAGATTCCAGCTCAGTATGGTATTTCACAAAACTCGAAAGCAGACAATTCTGGTGAAGTGACAGCCGCTTTGAGGTTCAGAGACTTCAGTCGCTCTTTCTCACCAATAGTCTCCACACGAACACAAACCATCCTTAAAATGGTGAAACCGATTCACATCTCTTATAATTATCTCCCTTTCAACAAGCTTTGATATAAGCTTTATTGCTGAATGACAGTTTACACATGCTCTAAGATTCTTTGTTATTCTAAGTGTAGTTCCAGATGCAGTACTAATGAGCCCATAAGCAACTGCTATCCTCTCACTATGAATACAAAGATTCTCTTCCTTCTCTTCAGAATCCAGATCATGTAAAACAGATTCTGTATGTGGGACAAACCCAACCTCCTTTAACCTTCTTTCTAATCTCTGAAGCTCATCAAAAATTTCCTTAGACTTCGGATGTGACATGTCCCCTACATTAAATGATTGTATCTTTCCATTGATTTCAATAACACTGTAACCAAGGTCCTTACTCAACCCTTTCTCCTTCATCAGAACCCGAACATGTGCAACACGATCCCACATTCGGGAGGAAGCATATAGATTCGAGAGTTGTACATAGTGCCCTGTATTATATGGATCTAATGAAAAAAGATTCTTTGCAGCATATTCTCCAAATGTTACATGACGATGGATCTTGCAAGCACTCAGAAGTGCTCCCCATACACTTACACCAGGTTCAATTGGCATTTTCAAGATAAAAGCATAGGCATGATCTAGATAACCCGCACGGCCCAAGAGGTCAACCGCACAAGAATAATGCTCATTGCGTGGATGAATTCCAAAATGTTTCATGCAATGGAATAGCTCCCATCCCTCTTTTACAAGGCCAGAATGACTACATGCTGTGAGAAGCCCAATAAAAGTGACATCATTTGGGTATACCCCTACTTGCTTCATTACACGGTAAAGATTAATGGCTTCCCAGCCTTGACCATGCAACCCATACCCCATTATCATGGCACTCCACATAACAACATCTTTATCAGACGCACGATCAAATACTACGCGAGCAGATTCCACACTTCCACATTTTGCATACATATCAATGAGGGTTGTATTAACAAAAATGTCATCTCCATATTTACTCTCACTGACATAGTCATCCATCCATTGTGCTAATTTGAGGGAACCAACTTGTGCGCAAGCTATAACTGCAGACCTTATAGTGACAGAATCTGGTTTGATATTTCTTGAAATCATGTCACGAAATAGATCTACTGCCTCCTCAGCATGACCATTCTTTGCATAGCCAGACATCATCGCATTCCACATAATCACATTGGGTGTCTTCATTTGATCAAAGAACGATCTTGCAACTGTCACCTGCCCACATTTTGCATAGAATGCTGTAAGTGAGATAAGCAAATCAGACTCGTTTTCAAGACCCATTTTGATGACACATCCATGAAGAGACATTCCTTGCCCCAGGTCATCAACATCAGTATAAGCTCTCAGAATGCTTACCAGAGCTATCCAATCCGGTTTCATCTCAGTTTTTCTCATTTGATTGAAAATCCTCAATGCTTCAAGAGCTTCCCCATTTTGTGCATATCCAGAAATGATGGAAGTCCATGAAACAATTGTTCTATCATATAACCTATCAAACACCACTTTCGCCATACCAATGTGACCACATTTAGCATACAATGCCACAAGTCCATTCTGCACAAACGCATCAAACCCAAATCCATGCATGATTATCTGTCCATGAACAATGCAACTCAAACCAAAATCTAACAACTCAGTACAAGCTTTAAGTACGTAAGGGAAAGTGAATCCATCTGGTAGCACCCCTGCTAGTCTCATTCCTCTATACATATCAACAGTGTTCCTATACATACAGTTCCTCGAATAACTCCTTATAATAGCATTCCACATATACACATCTGGGCGAGTAAAATTATCAAACACCTTACGAGCATAACAAATTTGCCCAAAATTTGAACTCCCATTAACCAATTTGGTCATGAGAAACCCATTATGCTGCAATCCAAACACAACTAACTGGTTATGTATTTGATTAAAGTGTCTCTTGTGTGTAGAGTTATCAATAAGAGACGCATAGAAAGAATCCAAACGGAAGCAACGATCAATCTCAGGGTTAACAAAATGCTTAAGGTGGAGAGCTGATGAAGAACATAGACGCTTGATTAACTTGAGGACCAAGCAAGTGGATATTTCAAAAGTTGTAACCTTATGGTTTTTCTGTAATAAGGGAAAGTAAGGTAAAGAGTTTTCAAGCCATGGAGCTCTCATGTCCATTATCATTCAATATTTTTTTATCAAATCGTAAACTCATATAAACTAAAGCGCTTCAATTAGATCAATTGAAGCATGCCCTTTTTCGATTTCAGTTCCTCTTCTTGACAAGAATGCAGAGGGAGAAGCTGAGGAGTGAGACTGAGGAGAGCGTTACTTAGCGGATTGAGAGAAGAACGTGTCGTGGCCTCTTCCTGGGATTTCACAGCAAACTACAACAGTTTCCTACAGCGAGAACTTCAGCCGTTAGATTAAATTGACGGATGTGATATTAGATTAAAAATAATAAATAAATAAATAAATAAATAATTATGCAGTTGGTAACAAAAAAAAAAGAACTATGCAGTCCCAAACCTTCTACTTTCGCTTTGCTGATGTCTTCGTTCTTTCCTTCCTTTCAACATTGTGCAATCTTTCCATGTTTGCTCAAAATAACCCATTCTAATGGAAATATTAGTAAATTGTTCACACTATTATACGTAAATCTGCTTTTTATTTTTGTGAATCGGATCTACCTACCTTATATGTAGATCCGATTTAAGTTAATTTAACTAGGGGTATTTTTGTCTTCAAATTTCTTGTGGAGGGTATATAGTGATATGATGGGGTAAAAAAAAAAACCTAAGCTAACTTCAATGTTGTTCTTCTCCTACTTTGATTTCCCACATTATTTATTTCTGCACTCGACCAATTTGGTCCTTCACTTTGGTCCTTCAAAATGTCAAGTGCTATCAATTTGGTCATTCACTCGACCAAAAATGCAAAAAGGTCCTACATTGTTCATTTTGTGATTCCGTTTGTCACTTTAATCTCTCACGTTAACGGTTATCTTAACTCCGTCAAAGTTGTTGATGTCGCACCACAATAGTTGCACGTAGGCATTGAAAAAACATGTTTTTAAATATTTGTTTTTTAATAAATAATAACAACATAAAAAAAAACTCCACTATCAACCCAAAAAACAGAAGTCACAGAACAGAACCATCGCACCACCACCACTCGGTGGTTAACTTTGGCAGGATCGAATCCCATTGCATAGATGGTGGTCAAAAATTCAATAAAAACATTGTTATTAGATGTTGAACGCTTTTCAGATTGTTCTTTTTCCCTCCTTTGTTTTACATCTTCAAGCTATTTGAGAAAATGCACCAAAAGAATATCAGAAACATAGCTTTTATATTCAAAACAATAGCAGTGACACAAATATGGCTTGTAAATCTTTAATGATTGCAAGGAGCACAATACAAGAGCTGAAAAGATTAGCTCTTGTATTGTAGTTTATATTTGAGAATATATATAAGCAAATTAATTTCCCCATCAAGTATTGCCGATATAATAGAGGGCTGTTGGTGATTTATATTCTCGTTGCTGAAATGCTTGATTTGAGGTTGTTTTGTGACTATTTTGGAGGAGTTTATGTCTTGTCCTGTTACTGATAAATAACTGATAAGTTGCTGAGATGTTGATTTATAACTCTGAAAGTTTTTGCCATACTGCACATATGAATAACTTGAACACATTGCAGACTGGATTTTGTTACATTATGTGGTTAGCAGAATAACCTACAAAATGGGATGGATGATTGTAGGAATGGATATATAAGCAAAGATATTGGGTGTGGAAGAACACAAGAACACAGAATCGGTTACATAAATCAGGGGCAATATAAGAGTAGAATTTTGCTTATACATTCACAAATAAAAAAGCTAATCTTTTTATTGGTAGTACTAGTACTATACTCGTGCATCCGCACGGGCCGATCAGGTTATGTGATACGATTACCTCAAATAAAAACGTTAATTTGAAATTTCATTAATCTAAAATCAATTGTAAAATATAGATGATGACTTGCATACGGACAGGTGTTGTCGTGTTCTTTTTATGAATGAATTTAGACAGTATTTAAATAATCTGAACATTACCCTGTGAAAATAAAGAAAAATTTAAAGTAGATAAAAAAGGAGTTTCAAATAAAAAATTGATAAATATTAAAACTAAAATTGTAAAAGTACCATTTAAAAACAATATGTGCATTTATCCCGTATGTTTTTAAATATCAATGCAGTGTTTTTTTTATATATCAGTGTTGTTATCCCATGTTTTTTTTATACATCTGCGCAACTATCCTGTGTTTTTATATATATCATATGATGTGGGAGTAGGAATTTGAAAAAAAAATGTGATAGTAAATTACAATGTTTCCCTTAGTTATATGACTTGTCAAGTAAATAAATAGAGAGACTTGTTTGGGTAATTTAAGTGTGTTTTGTTTGTATAAATAGATATTAGATTAGATAAATAGATATTAGATAGATAGTAGATTATCAATAAGAAATATTTATCCCGTGTTTTATTAAATATTTGTGACAATTATTTGTCCTTTTATAGGTATTAGTGACAAATATTTGTCACATATGTTTTAAATATTAATCAGTAGTTTAAATAGTCATTAAGTCTTCTTGTTTTTTTAGAAATTAATCTCGTGTTTTTTTATATATCAGTACAGTTATCTCATGTTTTTTTATATATCAGTGCAGTTATCTCGTAGTTTCAATTGATTATTTTAGTTGATTAGTAGAGTATAATAGATAGTGGGAAAAGAAAGTGAGTGGGTTTGATTAGAATTTTGAAATTTGAAAAAAAAAAGTATGAGAAAGTAGGAAAAAAAGTACGAGTGAGAAGAAAGTGTATTGTGAGAAGAAATTTGAAAAAAGTGTGATAGTAAATTACAATGTTGTCCTTTTTAATTGTGGTGTGTTTGGGCAATTTAAGTGTGGTTTGTTTGTATAAATTGATAAATTGATTAGTAGATAAAAAGCCGGTGAGTTTGATTTGAAATTTGAAATTTGAAAAAAAAGTAGGAAAAAAATGAGAGTGAGAAGAAAATGCATTGGGAGAAGAAATTTGAAAAAAGGATAGTAAATTACAATGTTGTCATTGGTTAGATGAGTTGTCAAGTAAATATGGAGGCTTGTATTTGTAATTTAAGTGTGGTTTGTTTGTATAAATAGATATTAGATTAGATAGTAAATAAGAGTAAATTGTAGATCATTTGATATTAATTTAATTATATTGTATTATATAGTAGATTAAAAAATTGGGAAAAGAAATATTTTTAAATAAAGGGTGTGGGGGCCACAAATAGTAGGTGTGTAAAAAAATGAGAAATATTGGGAAATGTGAGATTGAAAGAGAGAGAGAGAGAAAGGAAGAGAAAATAGAATTAAAAAAATGAGAAATAAAAGTAAAATACATTATTGTCCACAGTGGTGATGTGTCAAAAAATTAAGATTTCTAAAATTGTCTTTTTGTAACTTGTTTGTTTGATTAAATAGATATTAGATTAGATAGATATTAGATAGACTACAAATTATACCCAATTTGAGACATAAAAGAATTAAAATATATTCAATAACATTCAAATTAATGAAATTATACAAGTTTCAAATCTTCTCATGGTCTGTCTTGTCTCGGCTTGAACCACGGCTTATTGTGCTCCTTGTATCATTAAAGATTGCTAAGCCATATTTGGATATGACATTAATGAAGTCATGTTGCTTTAAAGTGTTTTGCTACTTGGTGTGTGAAAAAGATCTCCAAGTATACACAGTCACAAACAAGTAATATAATGATAAGAAAGGTCGAACCCACAGGGATTGGATTAACTTATGTATGTTTAGAAAACATATAAATTAGTGCTACTATACTACTCACAAATTTGGGGTTTTTATGTTAAGCGAAAACAGAATGCAAATATGTAAAAGAATACGAAGGAAATCAGTTAAAAATGATGGTAGAGATGTCTTCAATAAATAATGTTCTTTTGAGAGTTTCACTAAATAATGGTATACATCACTAATTTCATGTACCCCTGATGGTTTCTTTTGGGCACTCACCCTCTCAGTAGGCCAACTAGAGCTATTTGTTGCAACTCTATCAATCAATTCAAATGCTTCAATATAAGACAAGTTTAATAACACACCCCCAGATGATGCATCAAGCATTATTCTGGTTTGGGGTTCTAAACCATTATAAAAAGTTTCCATTTGAATAATGACAGGCAGACCATGATGTGGACATTTTCTTAAAAGCTCTTTCCATCTTTCCCATGCTTCAAACAATGATTCAAAGTCTTTTTGTCTAAAAGATGTAATATCATTTCTCATTCTGGCATTTTTGATGGGTGGAAAATATTTTGCTAAAAACTTTTCAGCCATTTCATTCCATGAATGAATAGAAATAGGCTCTAATGAATTCAACCAAAATTTAGCCTTATCTTTCAAAGAATATGGAAATAGCTTAAGTTTAAATGCATCTTCACTAACACCAGGAATGATAAAGTTACTACATATTTCTAAAAACTGTTTTAAATGCTCATGGGGATCCTGGAGAGATCCACCAAATTGACCAATTGTTTGTAGCATTTGGAACATCATGGGTTTAAATTCAAAATGCACAGCATCAATATGAGGTCTTGTTATACTTGTTTGCATATTTTGATGATTAAACATAGCATAATCCCTCATGGGTCTATTTCTATCATTTAACATACCTATTGCTCCTATCTTGATGAATTGTTGTGGTGAAGTTATGCTAGAACCTCTGCCTTTGGGTCTTTGTTGTCTTTGCAAGCTCCTAAATCTCCTCTCTATCTCAGGGTCTAACTCAAATTCTGGTGATTTGACCCTGTGCATAAGCTAGTGCATCTGCACTAAGAAACAAACTACCAAAGTAATAAAACACTAATTTATAAATTTAAACAACAAAAATTAATGGCAATTCCCGGCAACGGCGCCAAAAACTTGGTGTGTGAAAAAGATGTGCAAGTATACACAGTCACAAACAAGTAATATAATGATAAGAAAGGTCGAACCCACAGGGATTGGATTAACTTATGTATGTTTAGAAAACATATAAATTAGTGCTGCTATACTACTCACAAATTTGGGGTTTTTATGTTAAGTGAAAACAGAATGCAAATATGTAAAAGAATACGAAGGAAATCAGTTGAGAATGATGGTAAAGATGTCTTCACTAAATAATGTTCTTTTGAGAGTTTCTATGCTTTTAGTGGTGCAGAAGCACCAAGGTGCAGAAGCATTGAGTGCAGCTGCATGAGTATGTGCTTTTCAGCTACTTTCTTCAGCGTTTTGTTACAAGCTTCCCATGTCTAGGCTTGCTAAATAAGTTCACTCCTGTCTTTGAAGTGCCCACTATTTCACCCTAAGGACTATGTTATCCTATGTCTAGGACATAACATGGTTTTAACAAAGTTTTCTTTATTACACTAGTTAACAAAGCCTTCATTAAAACACTTACCCTTATTAGTCTTGATTTCTAATTATAAACCATGTCTGTGAATATAAATCTACTTATTCTAAGTGATCAACCTTAAAATAAGATAGATGTAGTATAACACAAGACCCAAAATGCATACAACACTAAAAAGCATAATAACTTACTCAAAAGCTCATTATAAAGTTAGAACATCTCAACCAAAAAGGTTTAGCTCATAATATGCATTGCAAGACAAAGATAGATGAAATAAAACATATTAATATAGATGAAAGTACAAGAGATATCAATATGGTAGAGATTATACTGATTGAAGTACTCTTGCATAAATTTGCCCAGCAGTGCAAAAGCACTGACTTCCTGGTGCAGTTGCACCTAACTAAGTTGATGAAGAAGTGAAGGAAGAAGTTGTCGATTCCTTCCTTACCTTCTTGCCAACTAACTACTACTAAAACTATAAGAAATGAAACTAGCTGTCAAAAAAAGAAAAGAAATGAAACTACTAAATTATAAGTAAAGTGTATGATCTACATATAATGGTGTAAGATATGCGATGATCTTCAAGTGAGAAGTTGAAGCCTTTTTATAGCCTTGGAGGTTTCCTTCAAGTGAGGGTTTGCTTGAAAACCAAGTTAACCTAATGAGGCTTAACCATGGTTACTTTTCTGATCTTTAATTCTGGAGATTGAGTCCAGCACTCATCCTCAAGGGGAGGTCCAATTGTGGATGGTCATGTGTCTTTAGATGAGTAGCCTTTCATGATGAATTTAAATAGTGGGCGCCTCCTTATGCATGTTGGCATGTTCCTCCATGTGATTTGTGACAAAGCATGATGTCATAGAAGTTTTGGTGCAGTGGTATGATTTGAGGTGCTTCCATTGTGGGGTTATAAACCTTCAGCGCAGGGTAGTGCAGAAGCACCTAAGTGCAGTTGCACCAAGGTGTAGTTGCACTGCTGTAATTTGTAGTTTAGTGCAGATGCACTATTGTTTCCTTGGTGTATTTGTACCTAACTGAAAGTGCACTGAACAAACACATCAAACATACCAATATATATACAAAAATGCTTAAATCATTACTTAATCTTCTTTAAAAGATAAAATGTTGTTATCTTTATTTATACTACTATTTTTAACACATATTTTACTTGATTTAAAGTAATTAGTTATGTTTAGATGCATAAATAACTCTATATAAAATAGAGTTATCACACCCCCAAACTTAAACCATTGCTTGTCCTCAAGTAATGACAAAAAGAAAACACAAGTAGGATTTTCATTTTAAAGAAGAACAGATCAGCTCATATCTTTTCAAAGAATGATTTTGCATTTGATGAACTTGATTTTTCAGAACATTTTTTCTATGTGCCTTTGAATTCCCAAACATCCAAAGTTTATTAAAACTCATTTATGTGAGTGTGTGCCCCACTGAGATCCAATCAGTTCCAAAACTAAGTAAAAAGTTTCTCTTTCGCTTTTGGAAAATTTTAGATCACTTTTGGTCAAAACAAATGTGTTTCAAAATATAGACTAGACTAACAACATCTTCAAGACTTGGGGGGGCTTTAAGTACAACTAAGGACTTTGATTAAGTATTTCAAAACTGTTGAGTTAATGCACTATTCTTATTTTTTGTGGTTCTTTTCTTTAGAGAGTTTCTATGCTTTTAGTGGTGCAGAAACACCAAGGTGCAGAAGCATTGAGTGCAACTGCATGAGTATGTGCTTTTCAGCTACTTTCTTCAGAGTTTTGTTACAACCTTCCCATGTCTGGACTTGCTAAATAAGTTCACTCCTGCCTTTGAAGTACCCACTGTTTCACCCTAAGGACTATGTTATCCTATGTCTAGGACTTAACATGGTTTTAACAAAGTTTTTTTTATTACACAAGTTAACAAAGCCTTCATTAAAACACTCACCCTTATTAGTCTTGATTTCTAGTTATAAACCATGTCTGTAAATATAACTCTACTTATTCTAAGCGATCAACCTCACAATAAGATGGATATAGTATAACACAAGACCCAAAATACATGCAACACTTAAAGGCACAATAACTTACTCAAAAGCTCATTATAAAGTTAGAACATCTCAACCAAAAAGGTTTAGCTCATAATATGCATTGCAAGGCAAAGATAGATGAAATAAAACATATTAATATAGATGAAAGTACAAGAGATATCAATAGGGTAGAGATTACACTGATTGAAGTACTCTTGCATAAATTTGCCCAGCAGTGCAGAAGCACTGACTTCCTGGTGCAGTTGCACCTAACTAAGTTGATGAAGAAGTGAAGGAAGAAGTTGTCGATTCCTTCCTTACCTTCTTGCCAACTAACTTCTACTAAAACTATAAGAAATGAAACTACTAAATTATAAGTAAAGTGTATGATCTACATATTATGGTGTGAGATATGCGATGCTCTTCAAGTGAGAAGTTGAAGCCTTTTTATAGCCTTGGAGGTTTCCTTCAAGTGAGAGTTTGCTTGAAAACCAAGTTAACCTAAGGAGGTTTAACCATGGTTACTTTTCTGATCTTTAATTCTGGAGATTGAGTCCAGCACTCATCCTCAAGGGGAGGTCCAATTGTGGAAGGCCATGTGTCTTTAGATGAGTAGCCTTTCATGATGAATTTAAATAGTGGGCGCCTCCTTATGCATGTTGGCATGTGCCTCCATGTGATTTGTGACAAAGCATGATGGCATAGAAGTTTTGGTGCAGTGGTATGATTTGAGGTGCTTCCATTGTGGGGTTATAAACCTTCAGCGCAGGATGGTGCAGAAGCACCTAAGTACAATTGCACTGCTGTAATTTGTAGTTTAGTGCAGATGCACTGTTGCTTCCTTGGTGTATTTGTACCTAACTGAAAGTACACTGAATAAACACATCAAACATACCAATATATATACAAAAATGCTTAAATCATTACTTAATCTTCTTTGAAAGATAAAATGTTGTTATCTTTATTTATACTACTTTTTTTAACACATATTCTATATAAAATAGAGTTATCACTACTGCCATCTTGTTTCACTTCTGTCAAGCATAAGTGTTTTGGTTTTTTCATCTAAGTGGGTAGTTATTTGTTTCTTTTCATCTAAGTTAAGGTGGTGGATTGTTGAGTTCATATTTACTGGTTTTCTATTTGGTGGAGTATCTCATGTTGAACCAAGGACAAACACTCGTTGTTTTGTATGATAACAAATTACATCTTGTCTATTAATGGTTCAAGTTGAATGAAGTACAGGACGGAAATCAAAAAGCAGGAAATATTAAAGTGGAGCAGCTTGGAGAAGAAGCCGCCTTTGAAGATGAAGACCTAATTGTTTATCCACTTTCTTTAGGACACAGTGTAAGGTCCTATCACTTAAGGTATATGACATTTTAGTAGCTGAGAGATGAGTTTTGAAAACATGCATGATGCATCAAAATTAGGGTTTTGAAATATATTTTTGCATGCATGCATAAGGTGGCACCTAAACCTAAATACGATTTTGTGGAAATCAAAAATCAATTTCTATTTTGTTCCAATGGCTATGAAATCGATTTATACAATTTATATAGGCTATGAAATCGATTTTAGGCTCACCTATAGGCCAAGAATCGATTTCCTTGCCCTATGTTTGAAGTATGTAATCGATTCATACATATACTCAAGCCAAATGTAAGAATCGATTTCCTTCTATTTCAAAAGACTATGAAATCGATTTTCAAGCAATCCTATAGGCTATGAATCGATTCCTCCTCATTTTAAACAAAGTCAAAGAAACAAATAAATCGATTCCTATGTTCTCCATATGTAAAGAATCGATTCCTCTCTTTTTTAACTAGCCATAAAATCGATTCTAATGTCTTCTAAAATGATAAGAATAGATTCATCAACATTTTAACTTTATCAAACAATCGATTCATCTTTGCAATAAATGTTTTTTTTCAATTTTTTACGTTTTCCTAAACCTATAAATAGGGAGGTGCTTCACACTCTTCGACTCACTCATCCACACCACAAATCACAACATCTTCTCTACTTCTCACATACATTTTCTAGATCTGAGAAAGAGAAAAATAGAGCTATCACTTTCATATCATTTTTTATAGATCTAGTCACTCATCTCTCTCAGCTATTATATTGTCATATTATCTGAAGTGATTAGATCATAGCTTCTATATTGTAATCTACTATTGTGGGGGTCACTTTGAAATCCTGGGAATTGTTCTTGGGTCTCTCAATCAGGAGATTGAGTTGGTTTGAAATCCTGGGAAGTTTTCTTGGGTCTCTCAATCAGGAGATTGAGTTGGTTTGAAATCCTGGGAAGTTTTCTTGGGTCTCTCAATCAGGAGATTGAGTTGGTTTGAAATCCTGGGAGGTGATCTTGGGTCTTTCAATCAGGGAAGATTGAAGTGGTATTGAAATCCTGGGAGGTGCTCTTGGGTCGTTCAATCAGGAGATTGAAGCGGTGTTGAAATCATTAGCTGTGTGCTCGGGTTCTCAGTTCGGGGGAATTGAGATTTACTATTTGAAGTTGCCTGTTTGTAAAACATTCTTCATATAGTGGTTGTCAGCAAAGTCCAAAGGTTGCAAAGCTGGAGGCCGAGGACGTAGGGCTTTTATCCCGAACCTCGTAAAATTCCTGGTGTATCTCTATCCCTCTCTCTTTACTTTATTTACTGTTTATATCTGTTTATACTATCACTGCGTCGATCTGCTTATTGTTACGCTGCCTATAATATCCGTCTATCCTGAACTCTGATAATAGCGTAATATTGCACTTTGCCTGATCTGCCAGCTTAGTTATAAATATCTGGTTATAGTGAATATTGAAAATAGTAACATTAGAATAATATCTCACTGTGCCTGATCTGCATGCTTACATACATCATAGAAGTTTAAATCTCAGATTCCGCATTTGATTTAAACAAACATTGCTAAAGTTTTTGAAAACCGAAAAAGAATTCAAGTTTTGCATATAACCTTATTCACCCCCCCCCCCTCGAAGGTTATCAGATAGTCCAACAAGTGGTATCAGTAGCTAGAAATTGCATATAGAGTTTTACATCTCGCAATTTAAATTTTATTTATCTATCTGTGATCATGGGTTATTTTATGAAAGAGGGGATGTCCTTCAATAGGCCACCCCTGTTTGATGGGACTAACTATGACTATTGGAGTAGTCGAATGAAATGTCATGTGCAGCCTATAGACTTCACTCTCTGGAGGATCATAGTTTACGGACCGCTGATTCCGATGAAAATCAAAACTCAAGCTACTAGTAAAGCAGAAGAAGTTCCTGTTGAAGATATCTACACCATTGACCTGAGTGAGTTGAGAAAGTCCGAGTTAGACAAAATTTCTCAAAACGCCAGAGCAATGAACGTTCTTCACGTATCTCTATGTGAAGAAGAATATGGAAAAGTAAAAGGTTGTCAGACAGCAAAAGAGATTTGGGAGTACTTGGAAGCCACACACGGTACAAGCCAAATGAAAGCTATATGGGACAGTTCTGATACTGAAACTGATGAAGAAGAGGAGGTTGCAAATGTTACCTGTTTTAATGACACATCTGAGGTAATCCTTGATAACCATAATCTTTATAATTCAATTGTACATGATGATTTACTTGATGATATGTATAGTAGTCAAGATTTGAGTGAGGCTTTTGAAGCTCTTTATTTTGAACATGAAACTCTTTTGTTAAAATCTAAGAAATTGGCAAAGAGTAACAAAAGCATGCTCACTCAAATTGAGACTCTAGAAAATGAGGTAGTTAAGTTGAAGAATGAGCTACATGAAATAAAACCATTCAACCTTGAGTTTCTTGAGCTTAAACAAAATTTTGAAAAAGCCAAGGTTGAAAATGAAATTTTGAAAGAAACTTTAAAAAGGTTTGAGGTTGGTGAAAATACCTTAACCAAGATACTGCACTCCCAACATGAATATGTTGATAGGAGAGGTATTGGGTATGAAGGTAGTTCCACCTCCTCTGTTTTGAAAAAGAAAATGACTTTTGTAGCTGCTACTTCAAGTTATACACCTACTGTTTTCTCTTGCACTTATTGTCAAAAAGGGAACCATAGCTCACTTAGATGTCCTATTCGTAAATTGTGTGAGCTTGGTACCCTTATACCTGCTTGTGAGAAACCAAGGTGGATTGTGAAAACAAACCCCTTGATGACTAACCCCAAAGGACCCAAAGAGAATTGGGTACCAAAATTTTCTACTTGATCTTAGTGCAGGTGTGCTACAAGGTATGAGAGTCAGATCGATACCTTGATAGCAGAGACTTAAAGTTCATGACTGGAGACGCAAAAAGATTCTTAATACTCAGAAAGAGCAGTCATGTGACTAGTAATATCAACAATAAAGGAAGAATCACCGGTGAAGGTTAGATTGGTAAAGTTCTATTCACCTTAAGAATAATTTATCACTTTTGTGAAATAAAATTTTTTGTGTGCATCAAAGTTTTTTTCTTCTCTCTATTGTGATGGATCTTTGATGCAACATATTTTTAAGTTAAATATCATACCTATATTGTTGAACCAAGTATGGCATATTATCTTGGGTATCCTATTTTCTCTAAATATCTTTTTTAAACTGTGATGGTCCACCCTCTTTTGGCTAAGCTTTGCATTCTAAAATTAATCAGGGGGATCACCAAGTAAGGGGGAGCATAGCATGAACTAATGTTTTTGATATATCTTATGCTATGTACTACTGTCTATTGATTCTGCAAGTTTATAAAGTGGTTATGTTTCTATGTGTTCACCCCCCTCCTTTTTGATGAAAACAAAGGGGGAGAGAATATGCATGTTATTAAATAAAAGGAAGAAATAAATAATTTATCCTGCTACTGTACTGTTTATTTTATTATGCATAATGTAATTTGTTATCATCAAAAAGGGGGAGTTTGTTGAACCAAGGACAAACACTCGTTGTTTTGTATGATAACAAATTACATCTTGTCTACTAATGGTTCAAGTTGAATGAAGTACAGGACGGAAATCAAAAAGCAGGAAATATTAAAGTGGAGCAGCTTGGAGAAGAAGCCGCCTTTGAAGATGAAGTCCTAATTGTTTATCCGCTTTCTTTAGGACACAGTGTAAGGTCCTATCACTTAAGGTATATGACATTTTAGTAGCTGAGAGATGAGTTTTGAAAACATGCATGATGCATCAAAATTAGGGTTTTGAAATATATTTTTGCATGCATGCATAAGGTGGCACCTAAACCTAAATACGATTTTGTGGAAATCAAAAATCAATTTCTATTTTGTTCCAATGGCTATGAAATCGATTTATACAATTTATATAGGCTATGAAATCGATTTTAGGCTCACCTATAGGCCAAGAATCGATTTCCTTGCCCTATGTTTGAAGTATGTAATCGATTCATACATATACTCAAGCCAAATGTAAGAATCAATTTCCTTCTATTTCAAAAGACTATGAAATCGATTTTCAAGCAATCCTATAGGCTATGAATCGATTCCTCCTCATTTTAAACAAAGTCAAAATCGATTCCTACCTCCTAAAAATCGATTCCTACCTATTTCCAAAGAAACAAACAAATCGATTCCTATGTTCTCCATATGTAAAGAATCGATTCCTCTCTTTTTTAACTAGCCATAAAATCGATTCTAATGTCTTCTAAAATGATAAGAATCGATTCATCAACATTTTAACTTCATCAAACAATCGATTCATCTTTGCAATAAATGTTTTTTTCAAATTTCTACGTTTTCCTAAACCTATAAATAGGGAGGTGCTTCACACTCTTCGACTCACTCATCCACACCACAAATCACAACATCTTCTCTACTTCTCACATACATTTTCTAGATCTGAGAAAGAGAAAAATAGAGCTATCACTTTCATATCATTTTTTATAGATCTAGTCACTCATCTCTCTCAGCTATTATATTGTCATATTATCTGAGGTGATTAGATCATAGCTTCTATATTGTAATCTACTATTGTGGGGGTCGCTTTGAAATCCTGGGAATTGTTCTTGGGTCTCTCAATCAGGAGATTGAGTTGGTTTGAAATCCTGGGAAGTTTTCTTGGGTCTCTCAATCAGGAGATTGAGTTGGTTTGAAATCCTGGGAAGTTTTCTTGGGTCTCTCAATCAAGAGATTGAGTTGGTTTGAAATCCTGGGAGGTGATCTTGGGTCTTTCAATCAGGGAAGATTGAAGTGGTATTGAAATCCTGGGAGGTGCTCTTGGGTCGTTCAATCAGGAGATTGAAGCGGTGTTGAAATCCTTAGCTGTGTGCTCGGGTTCTCAGTTCGGGGGAATTGAGATTTACTATTTGAAGTTGCCTGTTTGTAAACATTCTTCATATAGTGGTTGTCAGCAAAGTCCAAAGGTTGCAAAGCCGGAGGCCGAGGACGTAGGGCTTTTATCCCGAACCTCGTAAAATTCCTGGTGTATCTCTATCCCTCTCTCTTTACTTTATTTACTGTTTATATCTGTTTATACTATCACTGCGCCGATCTGCTTATTGTTGCGCTGCCTATAATATCCGTCTATCCTGAACTCTGATAATAGCATAATATTGCACTTTGCCTGATCTGCCAGCTTAGTTATAAATATCTGGTTATAGTGAATATTGAAAATAGTAACATTAGAATAATATCTCACTGTGCCTGATCTGCATGCTTACATACATCATATAAGTTTAAATCTCATATTCCGCATTTGATTTAAACAAACATTGCTAAAGTTTTTGAAAACCAAAAAAGAATTCAAGTTTTGCATATAACCTTATTCACCCCCCCTCTAAGGTTATCAGATAGTCCAACATCTCATACTAGTGATAAGTCCAATGTTTGTCATAGTTTCTGTTCCGAACGGAACTCAAGAGAGAAACTCATACCTCACGGTGGTGATGCTGATGGCCGAGGTACGATGTGAAGCGCGGGGAGGCCACTTCCGGCAAGCACTCCGACGCTCAAGTCAGTTCATAATCAAAATGGAGCATATCAGAGGAATGGAGAAAGCATCCCCTATTTTAGAGTGTGGAGTGGTATATATAGTGGTGTGAATGGGCTTGCTTACAATTGGGCTCCTAGGCCCATTATCTCTAGCCAAAATTGGATCCGGAACAGTAACCCCCCAAGTCAGTTGCACATGTTGTGGAGCCGACTTGTGAGCAATGTCTTCCTCGTAAGACATCCAACCTGCTGAAGTTAGCAAAATATTGAAAGAAATAATAGTTCGTGTAATATAGTCACACATATGTTATCGTCGTGCAACATCGACAATATCAACGTTAGTTATGGCAAGATAAGTCAAGGTCGGCAGGAGTTCCAAGATGTGGAAAGTCGGATCAATCTGATACCGATTCTGTATGGCAACACATAGCCTCCGGTATACATGTGCAACGAAGCTCTTTCTTTCACTTAGATTTAATTTCTCAGTCATATGTCGGTTCTATAACCACAACACGACCATAAAAATTATCCAAGTCAGAAAAATTGACCATGACTTCATCCTCCTTTTGCGCAGTATATCGAGTTTGTGTTTTCCTCTAACGTCGTTACTATCGAGTCGAGATGGTCACGAGACCGGCTTTCCTTTGATTCAGTTTTTCCAAGACTCGGCTTGGCCTAACTCGAATCAAAGCGATGAGTGACTACCTTTAAAGTCGCCTGAATCCTTTATGAAGGTCAGCTCGTCGATGTACCGATGAGGCTTAGCACCTCTGCGTGATTGCATTGAGCCAAACTGGTGAGGCTTAGCACCTCCACGCATGTGTCTAGAGCCGGATTGATGATGTGTCTTTACAGCCTCAGATCCTCTGCTAAAGGGTACCCTGTTTCTAACCGACTGCTCAGTTTCTTGTGCCATTAGCAAGGATCTTCGGGTGCACCATGTACCTGAAATGAAACAACAGACGCGAGCATACAGGATATTTGTAGGTGAGATATAAAAATGAAATGAAATGGGAAACACAAATTTTCCGAACACTCAATATCCGCTAAGGCGCATCACCCTGGGTGCAAGTGGCTTGTGCTGATCTAATGTAATACAACATCTTGACGTAGGTTCATCATGCGAAATCAATGCCTACGTAAAAGAAAACAACCTAATTGGCAACGATTATCAAGCATCCGAGATGTGGAATGCCAAATCGATTCGATACCAATTATATCTGGCGAGGCGTAACCCCCAGTGCACAACCGTATCCAGGTTCTTACGTCTTGTCTTTAATTTGATGTTTCCTTTACTGTTGTGAATGCTACTTTCTATTCACAAATGTGGTGTCTCGTCGTGGGGGTTATCCTCCCCCCGGAACAGGGAGGTCGGAGTAAGTCCGTCCCCAGTCAGATTATGGGTAGCGGCCCAGATTTAGCTCGAAAATCGGAGGGCGTGGCCATCGAAAGGCCACGGCTTTCGAGGAGACCTCACTTAATCCTACGTACGGGTCGCGGCCCGATCTAGCTCAGATGTCGGAAGGCGTGGCCATCGAAAGGCCACGGCTTTCGAGAAGGCCTCACTTAATCCTACTTACGGGTCGCGGCCCGATCTAGCTCGAAAATCGGAGGGCATGGCCATCGAAAGGCCACGGATTTCGAGGAGACCTCACTTAATCCAACTTACGGGTCGCGGCCCGATCTAGCTCGGCTGTCGGAGGGCGTGGCCATCGAAAGTCCACGGCTTTCGAGGAGACCTCACTTAATCCAACTTACGGGTCGCGGCCCGATCTAGATCGTAAATCAAAGGGCGTGGCCATCGAAAGACTACGGCTTTAGAGGAGACCTCACTTAATCCAACTTACGGGTCGCGGCCCGATCTAGCTCGGAAATCAGAGGGCGTGGCCATCGAAAGGCCTCGACTTTCCTTTGCAGGGCTGCGATGGATTAGTCCAGCACGCGAGCATCGGTCCAAAGGTGTCGGTGAAGATCCGGCCTATTTGTTTGGTTTCCTGGACCTTCGACAAGGATCTCTGGGTATATCCCGTGCCTGAAATGAAACAATAGAAGCAAGCATACATATATTTGCAGGTGAGATATAAATATGAAATGAAACGAAATCACAAGTGTCCCAAACACTCGACGTCGTTGATAACTCTTAATTATAAGAGTTATTTATACTTTAATAGCTTAAATTATTGTTTGTTTAAAAGTAATTAGTTTAATTAATTAATTGGATTATTGAGTTGAGGTTAGTTATGGAAAAATTCTGGTTAAAAATTAATGGGCACTTTGGTGCTCATTTCTTGTGCTTTAATGTGTGTTTTAGTGCAATGCAGTATTCAGGTGCTACAGCATCAGTTCGGATTCCTACAACTAGATGAGAGAGAAAATGTTGGAAAGGGAGTCTGCACCTGACGTACTGCGCCAGCTGTGCGTGAGCAGCACATCAGTGTATGGGGTCCAGCTGGTTTTTATTGTGTTGTCCTTTTTATTAAGGTTTAAATAGTTATTACCCCCTGCAAATATACCCATTATCCAGTTACCCCCCCCCCCCCCCACAAAAAAAAAACATTTAAAACATTCCTCCCAAAATATAATTTGATCCAGTTACACCCCTCTGTTAGTTTTTTTGCTAACAGAGTTAACTTTGCTGACGTGGATGCCTAGGGGTGCCTAATTAAATGCTGAGCTGTCCTGACTTATACACGTGTATCTTACCCCCCCCCCCCCCCCCTCACTTTGTCACTTCATCATCTTCTCTCTTGTCACTTCATCATTTCCCTCTGCTCCATGCTCCATCTCCCTCAGCTCCATCTCCGTCAGCTCACTGCATCATCTCACTGTCAGTGCATCATCTCATCATCTCCCCTTCCCTCACCTCCACTCAGCTCAGCTCACTCGCCTCATCTCCCTCAGCTCATTGCATCATCTCACTTTGTCACTGTATCACCTCATCACCTCCTCTTCCCTCACCTCCGCTCAGCTCAGCTCACTCGCATCATTCGCGCAGATCTAGGGTTTCTGTTTAAGCTAGAAGAAGGAAGCTCACGCACGCGAAGATTAGCTTTGCAGAGCTCATTGAAGTAGATGTGTACGAAGTGCTCTGTTTATCGCAAAAAACAGGTTTGAATAATCCCTCACTACCTTTTTTTAGTTTCTGCCTTTAATGTACGATTGTAGGGGTGGGGGGGACCACGATGTAGAAAGCATTGATTTTTGTGTTCCAGTTTGCATGAAATGTCCTTTATAGCCCTGATTTTGATTTGTACTATTTTATTTCCTTATACAAGGATGTCTATCACTGTTGTGTTCCACCATGGGGGGAGTTTGTCAAAAATTGTACTCTAGAGTATGAAGGGGGAAGTGAGACAGCTGTGAAAGGGTAGGATGTGGATAAATGGAGCTATTTTGAAGCTGTTGGTATTGTCAATGAGTTGGGGTTTGAGGCTGGTAGTTATAGTCTTTGGTGGAAGAAAGAGGAAGAAGTGTTGTTCAACAGATTTTTGTGTGATGAGGATGCATTAAAAATAGTTGATCATGCATTGAAGTTCAAAGTTGAGGCTCATATCTACATTGAGCACATTGACCAACCTGGTCCTTCAACTGAAGCCACAAATGAAGAAATTGAAATTGGTAATGGGGAAGAAAGTGATAGTGATGATGAGCTTAAGGGAATTCATATGGATGATAGTGAGGAAGAAAGAACATATGGCAAAGATGATGGGTTTGGAGATGGATCACCTATTTGTGATACACCGCCTACAGCTCATGGATCAGCTCCTTCTGATACACCACCTACAGGAGATGGATCACCTCTTGCTGATACACCACCTAGACATCTTGGACCACCTATTTTATCACCTGTTGGGACAAGAATAGTGATTAACGGTACTCCTTATAGAGTGAAATCTAGGGCAAAGAGACCACCAAGAAAAAGCAAAGCTGCAAGTTCTAGTGCCCCAGCTGAGGAGGTGGGTCAACTAAGTGATGGTTACATGACTGAGGAGTTGAATAGTAGTGATGAAGAAGGTCATTGTCCTAAATATGAGAGGTTTCGGGCTCAAGAGCTTAACAAAGACTACAAGTTTAAGGTTGGTTTAGAGTTTAGTAGTCTGACACAGTTTAGAGAGGCTATTAGGGAGTGGTCAATATTAAATGGGAGAGAGATAGAGTTTGTGAAAAACGAAAGCTATAGAGTTAGGGTCCTTTGTAAGAAGAAATGTGGCTTTAAAGCACTTGTAAGTAAAGTGGGTTATAAGCAAACTTTTAGAATGAAGACTTGGGATGGGACCCACACATGTCCTAGGGTATTAAATAATAGCAATGCAAGGGCAAGGTGGGTAGCAAAATCAGTGGTTAAAATGTTACAAACAACTGACCATGTGAAGGTAAGAGAGTTCAATCTGTCAATGTTCAAGAAGTTCAATTTGCACCAGTTCAAACTGCACCTGTTCAATCTGCACCTGTTCAAACTGCACCAGTTCAATCTGCACCACTTCAATCTGCACCACTTCAATCTGCATC
The DNA here is from genome assembly GCA_039519185.1 of Astragalus membranaceus. NCBI lineage: Eukaryota > Viridiplantae > Streptophyta > Magnoliopsida > Fabales > Fabaceae > Astragalus > Astragalus membranaceus. The sequence continues at coordinate 8,446,684 of CM076854.1, read as the reverse complement.
TGTTCAATCTGCACCTGTTCAATCAGCACCAGTTCAACAATCTGCATCAGTTCAACAATCTGCATCAGTTCAACAATCTGCACCAGTTCATGTAACTGTCAATGCTTCTGCTGCTGGAAGTGACCCAGGTCTCAAGAGGACTAAACTTCCAGTTAAAAGAAGGATTAACCTTGGTCTCAAGAGGACTAGAATGAGTACAAGGATAAAGAAAACTGTACTACCTTATAGATATACCGGTCCTGGAAGTGACCCAAACAAACCACTACTGGTTGAAGATATTGAAGATGGGTGTTTAACACAAGAGAATGTGAATTGAAGAAGAAGAAGATGGAACTAATGTATTTAGGAAACTAATGTATTTTGGAACTTTATGTATTTTTGTTTTCATGTATTTTGGAACTCATGTACTGGTTGAATGAAGTCATGACCCAAACAGTTTATGTATTATCAGTTTATATATTATCAGTTCCAGTTTATGTTATCTCAGTTCCAGTTTATGTATTTATAAGTTTATCAGTTTAATCTGCATCAGTTAATAACTTCAATCTGCATCAATGAATTGGATCAGCTTATGTATTTATAAGTTGATCAGTTTAATCTGCACCAGTTAATAAGTTGTCACTGCATCAGTTAATAACTTCAATCTGCAACAATGAATTGGATCAGTTTATCTATTTACCAGTTACAGCTTGGATCAGTTTATGTATTTACCAGTTACAGCTTCGAACTAATTATAAACAAACACAATGAAACAAAGTTAAACTGAAACAGACTTCAACTTCATTGATAATTAAACTTCATTGATACAAACACAACACAATGAATTGTCACTAACATTGCACCTAATCCAACCCATTCATATTGCCTTTGGTTACAATAACACAAACACTAACACAAATACTACAGCTTCGGCCTATTTTTTTACCAAATCAAATTTCTGAAATGCTACAAACACAATGACTAAAATTAGTATTGCTTGCATCCAATTCTTCTTCTTCCTCTCATCTAACAACTTCAGCTTTAGTCTTGAAACTTTGTTTGACTCCCAATCCTTGAATTTGTCACCACATTTGCATTGAGAAATTGTGTGTGTTGCTGATTCCAACTGCTTGTCTTCTTCTGTTTCAGAAACTGTCACCATCTTCACTCTACGAAAATCTAGTTCATCATCCCAAATAAACAACTTGCAGCTTATTCGCTTCTACACAGATTAACAAATACATAGATCTCAGATTCACGAAAAAATCAACTGAAGACCAGAATTAAAATCAAGGGATATTACTTACCCCCCAATTAATACACTTCCAAAATCTTCTTCCAGGATTTTCAAAAGTGTTTGAAATCCATAAACGCATTGGCTCGCGACATCCACAAACAGGGAGTTTCCCTTGCCCTTGCCTTGATACAGCATTCGAAGATGTGTTGCTTGTGGCCATTGCTATGAACTAACAAAGATGGAAGAAGAGAGAACAAGATGGAGGATGAAGACTGGTTCGTGAGAGAGAGAAGAAGATGGAAGAAGAGAGAACAAAATGGAGGACGAAGACTGGTTCGTGGGAGAGAGAGAGAGAGAGAGAGAGAGAAGAAGATGGAAGCAGAGAGACCAAGATGGAGGACGAAGACTGGTTCGTGAGAGAGAGAGAAGAAGATGGAAGAAGATGAATGGAAGATGGACCACGAAGACTTCTCTCTGCTTCGTGAGAGAGAAGAAGAAACTGAAGTGACTGAGAACCCTAGAAGATGGAAGAAGGGAAGATGATGAATTGGACATACACGTGTATAAGTGATGACAGCTCAGCATTTAATTAGGCATCCCTAGGCATCCACGTCAGCAAAGTTAACTCTGTTAGCAAAAAAACTAACAGGGGGGTGTAACTGGATCAAATTATATTTTGAGAGGTTTGTTTTAAATGTTTTTTTTTGCGGGGGGGTAAATGGATAATGGGTATATTTGCAGAGGGGTAATTAGGGATAAAACCTTTTATTAATGACCCATGTATTTGGGCCCAACAAAAAGACAAAGAATTGGCCTTGTAGGGTTTTCTTGGATCCCACAACCCTACCTCTATTTGAGGATACTGTTCCACTTTCTTTTGGGAGGCGCGCTGGACAGTGGAGAGAACAGAGAGACATCACTTTCCTTGCTGTCATTTTCGTTTTTACCAACGTTTATACACAAAAAGAGAATTCTGCATAACAGTGCTGGAAACAGAGCTGCAGCATTGCTGAAACTGTCATTCTTGGAGTGTAGTGCGAATTTGGAGCTGGTTTCTCTTCTTGGGCTGCGATATTCAAGGCTTAGACAGTATAACCCTCTTCTCCTCTTCATCTCTTTTGAAATTTCAGTAGTATGGAACTAGATCTAGCATCCATGCTTTTCTCTTTGTGTTTATTGCTCACTATGAGCAAAACCCTTTTGTGGTTGGAATGCTATTAATTATGTAATGGATTTTTAATGGTTGTAATGTTAAGAATAATGCTTAGTATCTTTAATCCTTGTGTGTTAATATTTCCAATTTTGTTTTAGGAATGGCCAACTAAAATAAATACTTGTTTATGAATATTGAAAGAGTTTGTAAACTTACTTCAAGGATTAATATGAATAGTAATTAGTAAAGGACACTTTATTAATTCTTGTTTGCACCTAGACATAGGAGAACAAAATTCATAGGGTGAAATGTGGGTGTTTAAATAGCCAAGGGTGAACTTAATTTGAGCTTAGACATGAGTGATTTTAATGAACCCCTTGTGAATAGTGACTGAATGGCACGTACTGTTGCTACAGCACCCAGATGCTACAGCATCAAAATTAACATTAAACCATTATTTTGAAGTTACTTAATGAAGGGCATTCCAACTCGTTTCCAAAACTGAATTTCCACCAATCTTTACTTATTTACTGTTGATTATACTCATGGTTCCAACAACTTATTTTGTTTTATTTTTCATCACTAGTTAGTTAACCAAATTAAGCATTTATTAAACGTCAATCCTCGTGGGAACGAACTTTACTTATCATTTTACTACTTGTTGGACTGTGTATACTTGCACATTAATTTTCACAACAAGTTTTTGGCGCCATTGCCGGAGATTGTTATGTTTAATTGATTGTTTAATTAGTTAGTAAGTTAGTGATTTTTTGTTATTTTACTTGGGTGTTCTGTTTTTGTGCTACAGCATTCTGTTGCTACTGCATCCTGGTGCTATAGCCTATGCACAGGCGCTCTTCATCAGAGTTTGATTTGCATCCTGAAATAGAAAGACTGTTTAGAAGGTTGCGCAGGATTCAACATACTCAAGGGTTCATTGAAATGGGCAGAGCTGCTGCCATGGCTTCTCAACATGGTTCTCAACATGGATATTTACATGGCCAGGGACCACGTACTGATTGGTCTAGATCTGAGTATACAGGAACTGAACAAGGTAACCCTGGTGAGCCATTTCATAGGCAACAACTCATTAACCAAATAGTCATAGGCATGGCTAATGACAGGGACAGGCCTATGAGGGATTATGCAGTTTTTGACCCTCAAACTATGCAAACTAGCATAGTAAGGCCTGAACTTACCACTACTCATTTTGAATTCAAGCCTATGATGTTTCAAGTCCTTCAAACTATTGGGCAATTTGGTGGAGGACCTACTGAGGACCCACACTTGCACTTAAAACAATTTGTAGAGGTTTGTAGTAATTTCATACTCCCTGGTGTTTCTGATGATGCTTTTAAACTTAAGCTTTTCCCTTATTCCTTGAAGGATAGAGCTAAGGTTTGGTTAAATTCCTTAGAACCTAACTCTATCACTACATGGAATGAAATGGCAGAAAAGTTTATGACAACATACTTTCCACCAATCAAAAATGCCAGAATGAGGACTGAAATTACATCTTTTAGACAAACAGAGTTTGAATCATTGTTTGAAGCATGGGAAAGATTTAAAGAGTTGCTTAGAAAATGCCCTCACCATGGATTACCTGTTATTGTTCTAATGGAAACTTTCTACAATGTGCTAGAACCTCAAACTAGACTCATGCTTGATGCCTCATCTGGAGGAGTGTTGCTCAACGGTTCTTACAATGATGCCTACAATCTAATAGAGATTATTGCTGAAAATAGCTACCAATGGCCCACAGCTAGGGTCAGTGCTCAAAAGAAGGTAGCTGGATTGCATGAAGTAAGTGAAGTTACAGCTCTATCTACTCAAGTGGCATCTCTCACCAACATGATCAAGAATATCAGCACAGCTAGTGCTGCAGCACCATCTGCTGCACCAGAAGCTACAGCATCAGCCATTGAGCAAGCCCCTCCCGGGACAGCTAGTTGTGTATATTGTGGAGGAGGTCATTTGTATGAAGAATGCCTGGCCAACCCTATTTCAGTCAACTATGTGGGGTACAACAGGAACAACAATCCATATTCCAATACCTACGATCCTGGGTGGAAAAACCATCCAAATTTCAAATGGAGCAATAATGCTACAGCAACTGCTGCTGCAGCACCTACTCCAGCACCAGCAACTCCACCAAGATTCCAGGCTCAACCCAAGCAAGCGGCACCAGCAGTTGATAATTCGATGGAAGCAATGCTGAAAGCTTTCATGAATGAAACCAAAATTCAGTATCAAACTCAAGGGGCTGCTATCAAGAACTTGGAGAATCAAATTGGCCAAATAGCTACCGCTCTTTCCCAAAGACCTAGTGGGTCATTGCCATCCACTACTGAACCTTCATCTTCAAAAGGGAAAGAGACTTGCAAAGCTATATCTTTGAGGAGTGGGAAGAATTTGAATGGGCCACCAACTGATACAAGTGATGGCACTAAAAGAAAAGAAAAAAAGAATAAAATAGATGCTGTCACATCAGATGCTGCAGCACCTAACACTGTGACATCTGATGCTACAGCATCTGTTACTGCACCAGTACCATCACCTGAGATTGTTCAAGATATGCCACCTCCACCCTTTCCTCAACGGCTCAAGAAGGCTCATCAAGACAAGCAATTTGGTAAATTTTTAGAGGTGCTAAAACAACTTCACATCAATGTTCCCTTGGTTGAGGCACTTCAACAAATGCCTAATTATGCAAAGTTTATGAAAGATGTGCTCACCAAAAGGAGGAGGTTAGGAGAGTTTGAAACAGTGGCTATGACAGAGGAGTGTAGTTTGATTATGCAAAGCAAACTACCAAGCAAGTTGAAGGATCCAGGCAGTTTCACTATTCCTTGTTCTATTGGGCAATCGTATACCGGTAGAGCTCTATGTGATTTGGGTGCAAGCATCAATTTGATGCCCAAATCTATTTTCACTCAACTGGTTATAGGAGTTTCTAGACCTACTACTGTCACTCTTCAGCTTGCAGATAGGTCCATTGCCTATCCTGAGGGGATCATTGAAGACGTTTTTATAAAGGTAGACAAGTTTGTGTTTCCTGCTGACTTTGTAATTCTTGATTTTGATGCAGACAAAGAGGTTCCTATCATTCTGGGGAGACCATTCTTAGCCACTGGGAAGACTTTGATTGATGTGCAGAAAGGAGAGCTAACTATGAGAGTTAATGATCAAGAGATCAAGTTTCATGTGATGAATGCTCTAAAGTATCCTGATGAAAGAACTGAAGAGTGCTCTTTTGTGGTATCTCTTGACTCATTGGTTCAGAAGCACTTTCACAGGCAAGGTGACCATTTGGTCAAAGCTCTAACCAATGTTGAAAAAGAAGAGCTTGTGGAAGAAGGGGTGATTCAAGAAGAAGCTACTGTGAAAGAAATTTGGGCAAGAAAGTATGAACCTTTGGAGCTGAACGATTCAAATCTCAAGAGGAATGTTCCTTCCATTGAGAGTCGTCCTCCTTCACTTGAACTTAAGGAGCTTCCCTCTCACTTGAAATATGCCTATTTAGGGGGAAATAATACCCTTCCAGTGATCATCGCTTCTGATTTATCCAAAAGTCAAGAGCATGATCTTATGACTACCCTAAAGAGGCATAAGAAGGCCATTGGGTGGCAAATGTCAGACATCAAAGGGATTAGCCCCACTATTTGTATGCATAGAATCATTCTGGATGAAAATGCAAAGAATAGTATTGAAGGGCAGAGGAGGCTAAATCCTATCATGAAGGAGGTTGTGAAAAAATATATCATCAAGTGGTTAGATGTTGGTATTGTCTACCCCATCTCTGATAGTGCATGGGTGAGCCTTGTGTAATGTGTTCCAAAGAAAGGTGGAGTGACAGTGGTTGCTAATGAAAACAATGAATTGATTCCCACAAGAACTGTGACTGGTTGGAGGATTCGCATGGACTATAGAAAGCTCAACAAGGCTACTAAGAAGGATCATTTCCCCTTACCATTCATTGACCAGATGCTTGGTAGGTTGGCTGGCAAGGAATTTTATTGCTTTTTGGATGGCTATTCAGGCTACAACCAAATTGCAATAGTTCCGGAGGACCAACAAAAGACCACATTTACATGCCCCTATGGTACCTTTGCATTTAGAAGGATGCCATTTGGGCTATGTAATGCTCCAGCAACCTTTCAGAGATGCATGATGTCAATATTTTCTGAATTCATTGAGAGATCCATGGAAGTCTTTATGGATGATTTTTCAGTGTTTGGGGAAACATTTCAACAGTGTTTGATGAACTTGGAGGAGATTTTGGACAGATGTGAAGAAACTAATTTAGTCTTGAACTGGGAAAAATGTCATTTCATGGTTCAAGAAGGAATTGTGTTGGGTCACAGAATCTCTAAAAAGGGTATTGAGGTTGACAAAGCCAAAGTTGAGGTGATTGAGAAACCTCCTCCAACCAGTATAAAAGGTGTTAGAAGTTTTTTGGGTCATGCAGGCTTCTACAGAAGGTTCATCAAGGACTTCTCTAAGATTTCAAAGCCCTTGTGTCAATTGCTACAACATGACACTCCTTTTGTCATTGATGAACCTTGTAAAGAAGCATTTCAAAGGTTGAAGAAGGCGCTGGTAACTGCACCAGTGATTGTGGCACCAGATTGGAGCAAGCCATTTGAGCTCATGTGTGATGCTAGTGACTTTGCCATAGGAGCCGTCCTTGGCCAATGGTATGACAAAATCTTTCATTATATTTATTATGCTAGCAAAACAGTTGTTGATGCTCAACTGAACTATACTACTACTGAAAAAGAATTATTAGCCGTGGTTTTTGCATTTGACAAATTTAGATCATACTTAGTTGGCACAAAAGTTATTGTTTTCACTGATCATTCGGCCATTAAGTATTTGATTGTAAAGAAAGATGCAAAACCTAGGCTAATAAGATGGGTTCTCCTCCTCCAAGAATTTGATCTTGAGATTCGTGATAAAAAGGGGGTGGAGAACCAGGTGGCTGACCATTTGTCTAGATTGGAAGGTGATAGTGCAGGTAATCATAGTGGATAAATCAGGGAAAGTTTCCCGGATGAACAATTATTAGCTGTGACAGATGCTGATGTTGATGCTGCAGCACCTTGGTATGCTGACATTGTCAATTTTTTGGTCAGCAAGGTAGTGCCATGTGATCTGTCCTCTCAGCAGAAAAAGAGGTTCTTCCACCTTGTGAAACAATATTTATGGGATGAGCCATTTTTGTACAAAAAGTGCCCGGACCAGCTACTTAGAAGGTGTTTGGCCGAAGAAGAGGCACAGCAGGTGCTGCAGCACTATCATGCTGCACCGTATGGGGGCCATTTTGGAGGAATGAGAACTGCATCCAAGGTGCTGCAATCTGGTTATTACCGGCCTACCTTGTTTAAGGATTCTCATGAGTTTGTGAAGAGGTGTGACAATTGTCAAAGGACAGGGAATATCTCAAACAAGCATGAAATGCCACTAACCAACATTTTAGAGGTGGAACTCTTTGATGTTTGGGGAGTGGATTTCATGGGACCTTTTCCCCCTTCTTTTGGCAATTTATACATACTCGTGGCTGTGGATTATGTGTCCAAATGGGTTGAGGCAGTTGCTTTACCCAACAATGATGCTAAAGCTGTCAACAAATTCTTGCAAAGAAACATTTTCACAAGGTTCGGAACTCCTAGAGCCATTATCAGTGATGAAGGTTCTCATTTCTGCAACAAGTTAATTGAGAACCTATTGGCTAAATATGGAGTCAAGCAAAGATTGCAACTGCTTACCACCCTCAAACAAGTGGTCAAGCAGAATTATCCAACAGAGAAATCAAAAAGGTGCTTGAGAAGATGGTAGGACCCACAAGGAAGGATTGGGCTAGTCATCTTGATGATGCATTGTGGGCCTACAGAACTGCATTCAAGACACCTTTGAGAATGTCTCCATATAGAATTGTTTATGGCAAGGCTTGTCATCTACCCCTGGAGTTGCAACATAAATCATTTTGGGCAATTAAAAAGCTCAATTTCCATTATGAGAAAGCAGGTGCAGCTCGGTTGCTTCAATTGAATGAGTTGGAAGAGAAGAGGCACTTCGCCTATGAAAGTGCAGAGTTGTATAAGGCCAAGACTAAGGCTTGGCATGATAAGAAGATTCAAAGAAGAGAGCTAATAGAAGGGGGACAAGTGCTATTGTTCAATTCAAGACTCAAATTTTTCCCTGGGAAGCTCAAATCAAGGTGGTCGGGACCTTTTAAGTTGGTGAAAGTATACCCTCACGGTGCAGTGGATTTGTTTGATGAAGCCACTGGTTCCACATTTAAAGTTAATGGTCAAAGAGTGAAGCAATACTATGGAGAGCCTGTGGTGAGGAACAAAGTCACCACCGAGTTGCAAGATCTCTAATACAGAGTTTAGTCGGGCTGAGGACTCTTAAACCAAGCGCTACTGGGAAGCAGCCCATTGTTCTTAATTTAATTTTAGTTTTTTTTGTTGTTTTTGTTTTTTGTTTTCTTTTTGTTTTTAATTGTACAGGTCTGTTGCTGATGCTTGGTGGGTTGTGATTTAGTTTGGGCTGTGGCAACGCAGCTTCCTTATGGTTAAGTGAACAGAGGCTTAAATTTCCAAGTCTGTGAATTAATGCTGAAGTGGCGCTCAACTGTCTCCTCATCCCGCCAGTTTGTCAGAAAACTTCTCTCTCACTCAACTAAAAGCTGCAACGGTCATATCAAGTCAAAACATCAACTCCCTAAAAAAAGGAAAAAATATTGAAACTCTCCCTCTCACAATTGAAACCGCCCTCACCAAGCTACTGCCACCCAATCAAATCACCATACCACCCTCACCAAACCGTACCCATTCTTATCTCTCCATCCTCAAACCACTACCAATCTAAACCAAAAGCAATTTCTTTTCTTTTATTTCTAATTTACCTTATCCCTCCACTCTCAGCACCGTCCATAGCTTCTCAGACTCCCAACACCGAAACCTTCACCACCCAAAACCCATCGCATCTCGGTTTCCGTTTTCAGTCAACACCACCGCCCAGCCAACCATCGTCTTCTTCCCACACCCCGTCTTCTCTTCCCGTTCAATAAATCTCCTCACTTCGCGCACCTCACTTTAACAACCCGTAACCCCAGAACCGAAACCCAGTCGCGACCCGTAAACTGCTCTTCTATCCGTCTCACTGCCCTTCTCACCAAATCTAACCCCTACACCCCATCGCAACCCAACTCACCATCATCAAAACCCAGTGAGACCCGTAAATCGCCCCCTTGTCACCTTGTGGTGTGGATTGCTGAAAATCTTTTTTTGTTGTTGTATTTGTTCTTCTCTGTCACTTGTGTTCTCCAAAGAACCATGAGGAAAAAGTCAGCTGCCTTCAAATCCTCAGGAAGATTTGCTCATCATCCTCCCCCTAATGACTCTGGAAATTCAGAAGGAACAACAAAGACAGGTAACCCGATTGCTGTTGGGTCAAAGAAGTACATGGGTAGGTTAATCTTGGCTGAAAGGGGATTCAAATTGAAGGGAGCTCCTGAGAGCTTTGTCAAGACGGTTACTAATATGGGATGGGATAGGTTTATTCAGCATCCGGCCTCTTTCAATGTGCCTATTGTGCGTGAGTTTTATGCCGGCATCCCGGAGGGTGACAATCCTAGAGCTCATTCCATTGTTCGAGGTAAAAAGGTGTATTTTCATTCTAAGGCTATTAATGACATTCTAGAACTTGATTGCAATAGCCCTGAGTTCACTAGGACAGTAGATAATGCTGGTGAAAAAGAAATGGAATTGATTAAGAATAGGGTGTCTGTTGCGGGTTCTAAGTGGAGAAAGAGGTCTAAAAATGAATTTAAATTGCCAAAGAATTGTTTGATTAATGAAGCTCAGGTCTGGTTTCCGTTTGTGCAACACACAATATTGCCTACCTCTCATACCGAAACCATTGGCAAAGAAAGATTGGTCCTGTTTGATCACATTTTGGCAGGTACGCCGGTTGACATTGGAAAGCTAATTTGTAAAGAGATATTGGTGTGCAAAGCTAAAGAAAAGGGATACCTATTCTATCCTTGTCTAATCACCGAATTGTGTGTAAAAGCTGAAGTGAATTTGATGCCCGGTGAAGAGAAAGGGTTCCCTCTAGGCGTCTTGCCTACTGTCTTAAAGAAAAAAAAGATCAATGTTGCAGCAACTGGCTGTCTGGAACAATTCATGAATCAACAAAGGGATGTTTGGCAGTTCCAAAAAGAGCATTTTGAGTGGCAGAAAAAGGTTTGTACTGAAAACTTAAAAGGGAAATTGGTTGAGGACCCTCCTCAATTTCCTGATTGGGTTTTGGAGGAAAATTTAGTTAATGAAGAATCTGAGCACGAGCAAGATGAAGAGCCAGAGCCATCCAAGGCTAAGAGAGTTAAAAACGGGAAGAAAACGCAATTTGATGATGAGACAGAAGCAGCTGAATGTGAACAGGGAAAAGAAAAATTGGTTGATGACCCTCCTCAAGTTCCTGATTGGATTTTGAAGGAAGATTGGGTTAATGAAGAAGCTGACCAAGAGAATCCTAATGACCAAAATGAGGAAAGTGTTTGAAAAGAGAATGAAGAGCCTCAAGTTGATACTAATCCGGAAACCCCCACACCACCTTCCCATACCATAGCTTCTCCCCAAAAATCCACCAATCCACCACCGCAAGCCACTTCACCCACAAATCAGCCAAACAAATCACCCCCACCAGCAAACCATACACCATCTCAGCCACAAAATGAGCATAACTCACCACTAAGGCCTGATTTGAATCACCCAACTCCAGGCATTGAAATTTTTCAAAGCAACACTGTAGCTTCTAGTGCTGCAGCACCTGCTGCTGCCTCAAAAAGGAAGTTTGTGACAAAAGTGCACCTTTCTGCTGTTGAGGAATCTGATGATTGGGCCCCCCCACCTCCACCTGTGCATGAAAGTGAAAAAGAGCAAGTGCAAGAAACTGTCCGGGAAAAAGTTGATGCTGCAGCACCTGAAGACAACACCAAGGATAATGTCAAGGAGCCTCCAAAGAAAAAGCCAAAGGTCTATCAAAGTAAAGCAAAGAAAGGAGGAGCTGTTCGAGCAAGCTCAAGGCTGAAGTCAGGGGTTATTCCTAACTAAACCTCTTTTGTTTATGTTTTCTTGTTTAATTTGCAGTTTTTAATTATGTTGCTGAATTCTAAATAACTGCTAGGTGTTGTAGCATCAGTTCTAGCACCTGGCAACAGTGTAGTTTTGTTGTGTCTATCTTATTTTGTGTTGTTTGTGTTGTTGTGTCTTGCCCTCCCCTTAGTGGATGCATGTTGCAGTGGGGACACTGCAAGGTCTTAGGTTGGGGGAAGGGTCTTTATGTTTTATTTTTGCTGTCTTAGTCTAGTATGTAAAAAAAAGGTGTTTTAGATGGGCCAAGCTTAATGATGATAACATGCATGTAAGTGATTAAACTGTGCTTGAATAATTGACTGAGTTGCTAACTGCTTCCACACCTTTACTCTAGACTTAGGTAGAAGCTTAGTGAGCTAAAAATGATCTGATGCTGAGATTAGTCTTGGATAACTTAGGTTTTTGCCAAGTTTCTACTAAAAACCTGGGGTAGCATATGAAACTAAGTTTGGGGGTGAATCAGCTGTATTGAGGTTAAACATAAAAGAATAGTAGGTCAATGCACTGGGCAAAAGGCTTATATATATATATATATATATATATATATATATATATATATATATATATATATATATATATATATATAAAGTGGAAAATAAGCCGCTTTTTCTCGCCAAGTAGGGAGCCTACTCTGTGGGTGACACATTGTAGTTTCAGTCGAAAGGAAGAATTTGTGGTTAGGTTGGACATGAAGTAGGGAGGCCAACTTGTGGGTGACACACTTTGGTTTCGGTTGACATAAGTGGCCAACCTGTGAGAAAAGTAAGGATTAATTAGTAGCTAGTGCATTGACAATAAAAAAAATCCTCTATTAATCTTCGAAGCCCCCGTCCCTGAGTTCGAATTATTAGACTACCCTTCTTTTTGAAAAATCCTTGGCATAACCTAAAGAAGACATGTCTTTCCCAAGCTAAGTGAAGTTTTGAAATTTGCTAAGAACTGAACTGAGTCTAGTAGTCACACACTCACCATTGAGCAGTTAATAACTCAGGAAATTTTGAAAGGCACGGTATGGATTGAGTGAGTTCTGAAAGTAAAGCCCATTTAGAATACAACTTGAGTAGGTCTCTGTGTCTTTGTTTTTGTTGCTTTGTTCATTGCTTGAGGACAAGCAACGGTTTAAGTTTGGGGGTGTGATAACTCTTAATTATAAGAGTTATTTATACTTTAATAGCTTAAATTATTGTTTGTTTAAAAGTAATTAGTTTAATTAATTAATTGGAATTATTGAGTTGAGGTTAGTTATGGAAAAATTCTGGTTAAAAATTAATTGGCACTTTGGTGCTCATTTCTTGTGCTTTAATGTGTGTTTTAGTGCAATGCAGTATTCAGGTGCTACAACATCAGTTCGGATTCCTACAACTAGATGAGAGGGAAAATGTTGGAAAGGGAGTCTGCACCTGACGTACTGCGCCAGCTGTGCGTGAGCAGCGCGTCAGTGTATGGGGTCCAGCTGGTTTTTATTGTGCTGTCCTTTTTATTAATGACCCATGTATTTGGGCCCAACAAAAAGACAAAGAATTGGCCTTGTAGGGTTTTCTTGGATCCCACAACCCTACCTCTATTTAAGGATACTGTTCAGCTTTCTTTTGGGAGGCGCGCTGGACAGTGGAGAGAACAGTGAGACATCACTTTCCTTGCTGCCATTTTCGTTTTTACCAAGGTTTATACACAAAAAGGGAATTCTGCATAACAGTGCTGGAAACAGAGCTGCAGCATTGCTGAAATTGTCATTCTTGGAGTGTAGTGCGAATTTGGAGCTGGTTTCTCTTCTTGGGCTGCGATATTCAAGGCTTAGACAGTATAACCCTCTTCTCCTCTTCATCTCTTTTGAAATTTCAGTAGTATGGAACTAGATCTAGCATCCATGCTTTTCTCTTTGTTTATTGCTCACTATGAGCTAAACCATTTTGTGGTTGGAATGCTATTAATTATGTAATGGATTTTTAATGGTTGTAATGTTAAGATTAATGCTTAGTATCTTTAATCCTTGTGTGTTAATATTTCCAATTTTGTTTTAGGAATGGCCAACTAAAATAAATACTTGTTTATGAATATTGAAAGAGTTTGTAAACTTACTTCAAGGATTAATATGAATAGTAATTAGTAAAGGACACTTTATTAATTCTTGTTTGCACCTAGACATAGGAGAACAAACTTCATAGGGTGAAATGTGGGTGTTTAAATAGCCAAGGGTGAACTTAATTAGAGCTTAGACATGAGTGATTTTAATGAACCCCTTGTGAATAGTGACTGAAAGGCACGTACTGTTGCTACAGCACCCAGATGCTACAACATCAAAATTAACATTAAACCATTATTTTGAAGTTACTTAATGAAGGGCATTCCAACTCGTTTCCAAAACTGAATTTCCACCAATCTTTACTTATTTACTGTTGATTATACTCATGGTTCCAACAACTTATTTTGTTTTATTTTTCATCACTAATTAGTTAACCACATTAAGCATTTATTAAATGTCAATCCTCGTGGAAATGAACTTTACTTATCATTTTACTACTTGTTGGACTGTGTATACTTGCACATTAATTTTCACAACAAATTGCTGATCTACTGCAATACAAAGTCTCGACATAGGTTCACCGAGCCGAAGCAATGGAGCGTAGCACTCTGATGTAGGTGTACCGAGTCAAACCGGTCCTGATTATTAGATTGCGCTCTCGTGCTAGAGCCGATCTTCTTGTTGTATAGGTGCGCATGACATCGACTTAGGCCATGTGGTTAGTGTACCTAGGATTGTCGGGCTCGCCAGCAAATTGGAGTGGTAACTTCGTGTACATATGAAGTATGTTGTGTCCAGGCTCTCTTGTAGCCCCCACTCCTCGTTAATTCCTGTCATAAAAAACCAAACAACAACTCCAAAGAAACACATTGTTGTCAGAGTGACCAGTGTCAGGTTAGCCGAAAAAGGAATAATAACGCAATTGTACACCGTGCTCATTTTTTGTGCATTAATAATGGTCGGCATAAAGAAATAGAGTGGATCTCAATGCATCATATCAGCCGCTCAAAACTATGAAGATCTAAGTATAATTCTAGTGATTGCAATATCATACGGTGAATGTGCATGCTTATCCTTTGCGCTCGAGCAATGACGATTTAGAAGTGAATGCAATGAAAGTGATTATTAAAAGTAGCTATTAAATCAATACTTCGACCAAAATTCATTTAGCGACCTCAGAATGATGTATGCATTTAACTCGAGTAATGCCTTAGTGCTTTGCATATTGACAAAATTATGATGTGTGTAAAGTTCCTCTAGCTCATAACCAAAGGAAGTGCAAGCTTAACTTGCCAATCATTTATACATATCACGTGGAGATGAGCGGCATAAACATGGTTCTAGTGATGAGGAGGTAAAATCATATTAAGGCATTTTCGTTTCAACTACGTGACAAGAGATAAATAATATCTGTCGACAATTTCTATCAAGCGGGTCTACAAGAGCATTAGGCAACAATTAATTACACATTACTGTAGTGATGTGCCATGCAATGCGAATTAGCAATCAATTGAGCCAGGAAGCATCTTAGCAATTGTTTAATTAGATGTCTACTACACTAATGTTATCAAATAGAAAATTGAACCTGGATGTAGAATGTCAACACGAGGTTGGAGTAGAAATTATTGTCGGTCAACACCTTGGTTGATACATCGCTTCTACGTCCGAAACCTCCATGATGTCGTTGGCGTGGTGAATTGAATCGGACCTCAACGTCGGTACCTTGGTTCCACACTCACCAAAATAAAACATATTATTAGCCATCAAATGTAAGCAGATTAGCTAACAAATAATCAAATAATTGGCCCAATCTTTAGTTTAGTAATCAAATAATCAAGTACATGAGCCCCACTCCCATTTATTTAATTAATTAATTATGTGATAGATTGGCCCCACGAAAGGAATGGCCATATCATATTTGAGACCATGACACCTTGATCTCATCACAGGTCAGCCATACCTCTGTCTCACGGGGTAAACTGAATTATTACCTTTAACATTCCGCAGAGAACGGTTCACTGAGGTCGGTGGCGAGGAGTGCTCAGGCCGATGCTGCAAAAGAGGTGAACCCGGGAACACCGAACTCACTACTGAAATTGCTTCTGAAATCAATTTAGTTCGAAACCGAAAGGAATTTCCAGAGTCGTGAATTAGGGGCAGGAACACGTACGAGAGCACGGATGAAGAGCTGCCGAGTTCGGATCAGGGAGGAGGTTGCGCTGAACTGGCTCAGTTATCAAACTGCGCGCAAAGCCGGCATTGAGCAACTCAGTCGAAATCTCGGGGAAGGAACCTAACCCGGCATAAAAAGGTGGACGCGAGTCAGAGAAAACCGAAGTCAAAGTCGATTTGAAGTAGATTCCAACTAGAACTATATGATTTACCTTGATTCCCGATGAACTCTGTTCCCCCCTATGCGATCTTGAAAGGGAGTTTTTATAACGACGAGAGTCGTGTCGTCATCACCATCGAGCAAGACCGTGGAATTGAAATCTTAATTCTTGATGGAGAACAGATCTGATCCTTGATGGACCGACCAGATCCATCCGATTTGCAAGAAGAGTGAGTCGACACTGATCCAAAAAATCATGGGGATCTTGAATAACTTGATTCTGATTGCTTGATCATAAAATCCATATCGGCACAAAGTCATGTGCGTTGGGTTTGATTCCATCAGCGGCGGCGGAGCGGAGCCAGAAAACGTGTGGTTCATCTTTTTAGCGAAGAATGAAATTACTCACCTTCGAGATCGTATCAGATCTTGATGGCGGATCATTATTCTTTGAGCAAAGTTGCAGCCAAAACCGGAATTGATTTCTCCAAATTCAGACTATAATTATCCCTCTATTTCTGGGATTTTTGGATCGTCGAATCCGAAGTCAGAAAGATCGGCGTTGAATCACCATGTACCTCTGATTTCCAACCGTGAGTGAAAACGAGAGCAATGCTCCCACTGTGGTTGCCAATGTTCCGAACGGAACTCAAGAGAGAGAAACTCATACCTCACGGTGGTGATGCTGATGGCCGAGGTCCGATGTGAAGCGCGGGGAGGCCACTTCCTGCAAGCACTCCGACGCTCAAGTCAGTCCATAATCAAAATGGAGCATATCAGGGGAATGGAGAAAGCATCCCCTATTTTAGAGTGTGGAGTGGTATATATAGTGGTGCGAATGGGCTTGCTTACAATTGGATCCGGAACTGTTTCAATTACCCTCCTTTCCTTGATCTTTTGAATCATGTGCAACTCTTTGATAAATCACATGAGAAGAACAAGGAGTTTCTGGATACCGAAGGAGTGCACCAAAAGAGTGCAGGAATGAGGTCTCGAATTCAAACCTCAAAAACTAACATTTTCCTCATCCCCACTAACATTGCCTATAAAAAAAAAACAAGTTTTCGGATAAGTTGACTTACTCAATCCAAAGCCACATGGTAATAATGCATATCCCAAAATGCTCTTTGAAGGCCTTAAACTCTCAATCATTGTGCTGTATGAAATTTCACTTAGGATTGGCAAGGCTCTACACAAGAATGATCATTATGCATTTCTGTAACCGTTTGGATTACTAGGGAGGGAGCTCCGGGGCAATCCTCACTCACTCAAGAAGCTTCAATGGCTGAATGAAGCTTGGGAGAGGGAGTGCTCTGTTGTGATGCAACAGAATTAGATTTAGAAAGAGAAAGTGAATCTAAGAAGATTTGATAATGGATTGTATTTCATTCAATGATATTCAGTGTTATAAGTACACTGAGAAAATAGCTGCGTACAGCACAGTACAACCAAGGCTAACATGGTAATTGCCATAAAAGGATAAAATGCAATAAGTAAAATAATAATGCAGTAAAATAACAATCACAGTAACAGTAACTCAGTAACTCTGTTACAGTACTCCCCCCACAAGACCACTCTTGTCCTCAAGAGTGAAAACCTGGAAATTCCTTCAAAAGATCATAATAATATTCCCAGGTGGCAGCCTCGGTTGGTTGATTTTTCCATTTCACCAGCACTTTGGTAGCAGCAATTCTTCCTCTTTTCACCATCTTCCTATCTAGAATAGTCTCTGGTTCACCCCTAGCAGCATAAGGGACTGGTGTAGCAGGATGAGCAATGACAGCAGTGTGAGGATCAGCACATAATTTCAATTGGGACACATGAAATACATCATGGATACCAACATCAGCAGGGAGATCAAGTTTGTAAGCTCTAACGCCAATACGGTCAACAATTCTATACGGCCCAAAGTATTTAGGAGTGAGCTTGTTGAATGTCTGATGCCTAAGTGAATATTGTCTGTACGGTTGAAGCTTCAAAAACACGTAATCACCAATGTTGAAGGACCTCTCAGACCTGTGTTTGTTGCTCTGCTGCTGCATACGATTCTGGGCACGTTGAATGTGGAACTTCAGAAGTTTAATGGCCTCCTCTCTTGCTGATAGACTCCTATCTACAGTAACAGAAGTTGCCTCCCCAGGCAGATAAGGCAAGTGCATCGGTGGTGATTGTCCATAAACAGCCTCGTATGGAGTTGTTTGAATAGAAGCATGGAAGGTAGTATTGTACCACCACTCAGCTAGGGATAACCAAGAATACCAGTCTGCAGGTTGTTCAGAACACATACAACGAAGGTATGTCTCAAGTGCTTTATTCACTATCTCTGTTTGTCCATCGGACTGAGGATGATAAGCAGTAGACTTATCCAAAGTGACACCCTGTAGTGAGAAAAATTCAGTCCAGACTTGGCTCACAAAGATTGGATCTCTATCACTCACTATGGTAGTTGGCATACCATGTAGTTTGTAAATAGAATCCAGGAAAACTTGAGCAACATCTATAGCTGTGTAAGGATGAGATAGAGCTATGAAGTGAGCATACTTGCTCAATCTATCCACCACTACAAAAATAACCTGCCTTCCGTGAGACTTTGGGAGGCCCTCAATAAAGTCCATGCTGATGGAATCCCATATTCGATCTGGTATAGGTAAAGGGTGTAGCAATCCCGGTGAAGCTACGTGCTCTGCCTTGCTTCTCTGACAAACACTGCATTCACGAACATATGCTTGGATCTCTTTGGTCATCCCCTTCCAATAAAACAATGATTTGACCCTAGCAGCTGTATTATCCCTTCCGGAATGTCCACCCGTGGCTGAATCATGAAGCCACTGCAGTATCAAACTCTTTAGAGCAGCAGTATTGCCAACCACCAGTCTACCATGTCTTCTCAGAACGTCATTCTGCCAAGTGAAATTAGCATGGGAACTAGGATCTCTCTGCAGATCATTAATCAACTTCTGCAGGTGTGCATCAACTGTCCAAGACAGTTTAATTTGTTCTAACAAGTCAGGTGCAATCGAATTTACCATCAGTGGCATCAGTTCCGCACCTTCAACCCTTGACAGAGCATCTGCAACCTTATTCTCTCTACCTTCCTTATACTGTATTTCAAACTCAAAACCCATGAGTTTAGCTACCCAGGCCTGCTGAAAAGGAGTGTTGAGTTTCTGCTCTAAGATGAATTTGATGCTTCTCTGATCAGTCTTAATAATGAAGGGTTTAGGTGAAAGATATGTACTCCATTTCTGTACTGCATACACAATGGCCAGCAGCTCTCTTTCATACACCGATAGAGCTTGTTGTCTAGGTCCAAGTGCTTTGCTAAGGTAAGCAATTGGATGATTCTCCTGCATAAGGACAGCTCCTATCCCACGACCAGAAGCATCTGTTTCCAATACAAACACTTTGGAGAAATCAGGCAAGGCCAGAACAGGCGCCTGAGTCAAGGCAGATTTGAGAGCTTGGAAAGCTATATTGGCAGTAGGCGTCCACTCAAATGCATCCTTCTTGAGTAGGTCGGTTAGCGGCTTTGCAATTTTCCCAAAGTCCTTCACGAACCTCCTATAATAGCCTGCAAGACCAAGGAACCCGCGTAATTGCTTGATGGTTGCAGGTTCAGGCCACTCAGTGACAGATCTGACTTTGGCCGGGTCAGTGGACACTCCCTCCTTAGTGATAAAGTGGCCCAAGTACTCCACTCTAGGAGTAGCAAAATGACATTTCTTGTAATTCAGGAATAATTTGTGTTGGAGGACAGTATCAAACACCTGTGTCAGATGAGTTACATGTTCCTGCAAACTACAGCTATAAACCAATATATCATCAAAGAATATAATAACAAATTTCCTGAGAAATGGTTGGAACAAGTGATTCATAAGTGCCTGAAACGATGCAGGGGCATTTGTGAGCCCAAAAGGCATCACCAGATATTCATAGTGCCCTCCATGTGTCTTGAAGGCAGTCTTATACTCTTCTCCTAGGCTCATTCTCAGTTGGTGATAACCAGACCTAAGATCTAGTTTGGAGAAGACAGCAGCACCAGCCAGCTCATCCATTAAATCTTCAATTAATGGAATTGGAAACCTATCTTTGATTGTGAAATGGTTAAGTTTCCTATAATCCACACACAATCTCCACGAGCCATCCTTCTTCCTCACTAACACAGTGGGGGAAGCAAAGGGGCTATTACTATGTTGTATTACTCCTTGTTTTAACATCTCATTAACCAAATCATCTACAATGTTTTTCTGGATAATA
Source organism: Astragalus membranaceus (assembly GCA_039519185.1). NCBI lineage: Eukaryota > Viridiplantae > Streptophyta > Magnoliopsida > Fabales > Fabaceae > Astragalus > Astragalus membranaceus. The sequence goes on along the minus strand of CM076854.1, from coordinate 8,426,536 downwards.
GAATATCTATAAGGTCTAAGGTTTACAGGCACCGTTCCTTCTTTTAAGGGAATCTTATGATCAAACCCTAACCTAGCTGGAGGTAATTCAGTTGGCTCAGCAAATATGGTTGCATATTGGTCAACTAACAATTGAATCTCATTAGGAACTAAATGCTCAGAGTTACCTTCACCATGTAAAGTGCATGATGGAATGACAAACTGAGGCGACGAATTATCCAATTGTAAGAAGCAGAGCTCTGCACCACGATCCACTGCTTCATTCAAGGCTTCATTAGAGATGAGCTTGACTGCAGGGGTCTTAGATCCACGTAACACTGTTCTTCGGCCAGCCAAGGTAAACTCCATTTGCAATTTACTGAAATCCCATAAGATTGGACCAAGAGATTTGAGCCATTGTATTCCAAGCACAAGGTCACAGCACACTAGCGGTAGCACTATTACATCAGCAGTGAACTCGTGATTATGCATTGTCCATGTGAATCCCTTGCAAATGAATGGTGCCTCTAGTTTGTGTCCCCCTCCACTAGTGATCATCATAGGTTTGACCTTCTCAAGTCTGCATCCCAATTTCTTTGCCAAGTTGAGGTCAAGGAAATTATGGGTGCTCCCACTATCAAGTAAGATTTGCAACACCATCTTCAAGTAAAGCCCTCTTACCCTCATAGTTTGATAATTTGGACTTCCTGTCATTGCTTGCAATGATATCTGTGGTGCCTCAATTTCCTCAACAGGTGTTAACACAGGCTCTAACTCAACCTTATCTTCCTCTACAACAATCTGTTCCTCCACTTCTTCCTCCCTTTCCATGATCATCAACTGATGGGTCGGGCCTCTATGCTTCAATTGATGTCCAGGGGTAAATTTCTCATCACAGTACCAACATAACCCCTTGGCACTCCTTTCCTCTAGCTCAGCCTTCGAATAACGCTTAACGGGTGGGTTAGGGTTGGCTTTCTGGTGAGGGGTGTTTGGTATCAGTGGTGGATGGTCATTTTTACTGGTTTGTGTTTGAGTTTTTGTAAATGTGTTTCTGTATGGATGTTGATTGCTTGGCTTAGCTGATTCACACAATTTAGCTAGGTTGGCCGCGTGAGGGATGTTTGTGGGGTTGAACATTCTAACGTGAGCCTGAACACTAGGATTAAGACCAGCTAAAAAGATACTGAGGGCGTGTTCGGGGAGGATGTTGACTTGTGTTTGTGCGAGTTCAAAGTCATCAATGTACTTCTGAACAGTAGTAGAGTGTTTTACCTGAATGAGGTCAGCTAGAGGATCTTCATAGAGATCACCAAATCGGCGTTTCACGTCGGCAGAGTACTGTTGCCATAGCGGATACTGATCAAATCGGCCACGCATGTAGTTCAGGTGCCACTGGAGTGCTAGTCCCTCCAGATGTATGGATGCGAGCCTAACACGCGACTCCGGAGGGGTCTCATCAAGGAGGAAGAATTGTTCGCATTTGTAGAGCCAATCCTTGACTTTCTTACCGTCGAATCTGGGAAAATCGACCTTGGAAATCCGTGTAGCATAATGACGAGCTGGGGGTGGATGTTCGTGTCGAGGTGGGTTCGTAGCATTCTCCGGTTGCGGCGTCACCACCGGCGGATCATTGTGACTCTCCTGGGATGGGCCTCGATTCTGCGTAAGGATCAAATTACGTAACTCATCCATTCGAGTTTCAATCCGATGCTCCAGAGATTCTTGAAGCAAGTCGATTCGAGCATTAGATTCAGCTCGATTGTCATCGATCTTCCGATCAAGCTCAGCGATCGATTGACTCCGCGTGGTCATGGTGCCAGGACGGAGCTTTGATACCAACTGTAACCGTTTGGATTACTAGGGAGGGAGCTCCGGGGCAATCCTCACTCACTCAAGAAGCTTCAATGGCTGAATGAAGCTTGGGAGAGGGAGTGCTCTGTTGTGATGCAACAGAATTAGATTTAGAAAGAGAAAGTGAATCTAAGAAGATTTGATAATGGATTGTATTTCATTCAATGATATTCAGTGTTATAAGTACACTGAGAAAATAGCTGCGTACAGCACAGTACAACCAAGGCTAACATGGTAATTGCCATAAAAGGATAAAATGCAATAAGTAAAATAATAATGCAGTAAAATAACAATCACAGTAACAGTAACTCAGTAACTGTTACAATTTCCATCTATCTTCAATGGTTGCACAGTACCTAGTGTAGACATGAAATATGTTCACCGTTGGATAGTTAAAACTGAATTTGAGATTTGTAAGTGTGTTAGCAATACTATTGCAACCATGTATGCAAAATGTGACTACTACACTGGTGGCCATATATCAGCAAGAAAATAGGGGGAAAGTCAGTTACAACTAATGGCCATATATATACGAGAATAGAAAAGGGAAAAAGGTGTGAAGAATTTTGAAAAAATTTCTGGACTCTCTCATCTCCCAGTCTTTTCTTCCTCTAATGATGGTAGCAGCAGATTAGGGTTTATGTTTCAGAAAAAATTGGGAATTTGAGAGGTTGGGGAGGGAGAAAGTGAGTTGAGGTTGAGGTTGAGATGGAAGAGTCATCAATGGGGTGGGGTTTCTATTTCTGAAAAAATTGGAAAATTGAAAGAGAAAGATAAATTTGTTTTTGAAGTTTTACTATCAAAATAGTCCCTCCCTACGTGGCATTTCACCGGCGCCACATAAGCATCCATAGTGGCACGTAGTGCCACATCATCAAAACTAACGGAGTTACAATTCAACTTAACAGCGGGGACTATTGTGATAGATGGATTTAACATTGGAGAACCTTTTTGCCTTTTTGTTCAAATGAGGGACCAAATTGACAGCGAGCAACACTTTGAGGGACCAAAATGACTATTTACCCGTGTTTTATTCTTTTTTCACACAATCCTAGACTCTAGGACATTCTTGTGCTTGGATGCTCGAAATTGAAACACCAAACCTATCAAATTTAGCTATCTATATCTATCTATCTATCTATCTATCTATCTATATAACTATAATAAATCATGTGTCAGCAAATTGACTAAAATAGACACTCACAATGTTTGCCATGTCTCACGTTTTCTTTCTTTTCAATCTCTTTTTTTTTATTTTTTTATTTTTTTATTTTCTTCTCTTCACTCCCTTCTCTCTCCTAACAATTGTCGAAAAAAATTAACTACTAGCAATTGTCGGAAAAATTTAACCACTAACAAAAATTCTAGAATAACTTTTTTTAAATAATAAAATAATTTAAGTAAAAGGATTAAAGTAATGTTAAATGATCTAGAATATTAAATATTTTTTAAATCATTTATTTAAAATGATTAATTAAAACGGAAGCGACAACGACAGACTGGGCAACAGGATCGACAACGGGAGCGGCAACTGGAGAGACAACGGGAGAGGCAACAAAGAGCGGCAACAAGAGCAACAACGATGTGCATATATTTTATTAGATCTCATTTTCTTTTTTATGATTTTTACTTCATTTTTAATATTAGAAGAAAATACTGATTTTTTTTAACTTTCTACAATACAAGTTTTTTAAGCAAGTTGAAATATAGTCTTTTTATCGAGTTTTTCCTTTTTCTTTTATTAAATTTTACAATTTTTAAAATATTTATAAGTTCGTAACAAATTATAACAAATACAATGTCACTCGTGCATCCCCATGCGCATCCACATGTAATAATACTAGTTCCTTTTAAACAAAAGATTTGATTTCCCAAAGCACTTCCAATCACAAAGAATTATCTTAAACAAGAGGTTTGAGTTTTCGTTGGGGTTCCACCACAATTGGGGTTCGTTCTGGTCAACAGTCAACACAAGTTACACACATCCCGAATCAAAAAGATGTGTGGACGAATTGTCAAACTTAAGACATAGAAGCAGTGTTATCAAACCCGGTCCGGACCGGCCGGTCCGACCGGGACCCGGTGACCTTCCCGGGCCGGGCTGCATGCTGAAACGGATCTGCAGTTGGACCGAGTGACCCGGCCGGGTCGATGATAAACCCGGTGACCCGGGCGGTCACGTGACCCGGGCCGGGTCTTGCATTTTTGCTGATTTTAGTTTTTTTGTTGGAAGCTTTTATTACTTTTAATTTAAATTTTCACGTATTTTATTACAAAAAGGCTTTCGGCAGGATTCAAACCGTGCAACAGAAGGTGGTGACTCAACACTTAACCACTAGGTCAGCTTCATATGTTGTTAATAAGCTTACAAATATGATATATATTATATGCATTATGTTTGTACTATTATATTTCCACTTAACCACTTAACCCGATCTATTATATTTTTTATTGCTTCATCTTCTTTGGCTTGCTTATATATTAATATTATGCATTACCAATGCTTCTTTATTTTTAATACAATAGTCGGTTTAAATAACAATAATAATTATGTTTAATATTTAACTACTATTAGTCCAATAGTTGTTTTTTTTACAATAGTCCAATAGTTGTTGGTCGTTGAAAATAAAATAAAATATCTATATTTATAATTATAATTATAAATACAAATTATAATAAAATTTCTATATTAATAAATGTATACAAGCCAATATATTTATAATTATAAATACAAATACTTTCTTAGTATATATTATAATTTTTTGAATTTATTTAATATAGACCGGGTCATGCCGGTCCGACTAGAGACCCGCGGTCCGACCCCGGGTCTAGTGACCCAGTGCCTTGACCGGGTCGATGGCCGGTCCGGGTCTGATAACACTGCATAGAAGGCCATATTCCCTTATTGCTTTTTGAAGATACAATTGGAAGTGGTCTTTCTAGACAGATTTCTTAGTGTATAGTAAATTCCATTTGATCCAAATAAAAAGCAATAAGATAAAATTGAGGGGGGAATTTTAAATTATTCGCAAATTACATAGTACAAGGAAAATAAAAAAGTGAAATACATCAATGAATCGATTCAACTTGTAAGGCAACACGACTTTCCGTGTTGTATAGCAATAGCCTCTTAGCAACGAAACAAAATTATCTCAATATAAGTATACAACGTGAAATTCAGCTTACCTGATTGCCATGTGACGATCAGAAATATAAAGCTCAAAAACAAATATATTTTAAAAGGATGCAGGTGGATAACCTTCCACCAACAGTAAACCTTCAAACTATTGTTCCTTTATGTAAAACAATTCAAGTGCACTATAACACTCAAATAGGATGCATCTGGAAAGCATTTCAGTAAGGGAAGCCGACCGGTTCGCGTTGAAGGGCTTTCTCAGCAATCTCAGCCTGCTCCTTCTGGTGAACCTTGAGGAAACCAGTGGCTGTGGCTGCAGATGGAGCACGACCCACATATTTGACATCATCATAACCACCCCTGCCTACGGCCTTCATGGAAGATATAAGCCGGGGTAAAATGTAAGTGTATCCACCCATGTTCATTGGTTCTTCTTGACACCAAACAATCTCTGCATCTACAAGAAACAAAACCAGGAAAAAAAATGTAAGACAAATAATTTCCAAAAAAGGAGAAGGGGAAAGAACAGATTTTGTAAACAATGCTAAACAATTATCTCCAGGGACGGTCTTAAATCCCAATTAATAGTAAAGGGCAGACAATTATCTTCCAATTGGCAGAAGAACTATTGGCTATGCTAACAAGGTGAAAGAAAAGGAGAAAATTTAAGTCTTAATGCCTAACAGAAAGAAAAACAAGATTATTAGATCCCAGACAATGGACAAACACAAACTATACCTTACGAACACCTTCAACAAGCAAAATAAATAAATCAGAATCCATTTTCAAATAACATTTTCTACAGCTAAAATACATACTTGGATATCGTTTAAGCTCTCGCTGGACAAGGTCATAAGGGAAAGGACAAAGCTGTTCCACCCTACATATTGCAACATCCTTTGCATCAACCTTAGTCCGATGTTCGTCAAGTTCATAGTAAACCTGCAGGAGATAGTTGATCTTTTTAGTTACAAATAGTATGCTTCAAAAATAATGGAACATATGATAAATTGAGAGACCAAATAAAATTCATTAACATTGTTAGCATAAAAAATGTAACCACCACACACCTTTCCAGAGCAGAGTACTAAACGTCTAATACCCTCTTCCCTATCGGAGTGGAAATTTTGGTCTTTTATGAGGCGCTTAAATCTGGTTCCCTGTTTGTCGAAACCCGGGTGGCCTTGGACATCATCAAACTCAGATAGATTTGATCTGCAAGCCTTACTGCGAAGTAAGTTCTTGGGGGACATCACAATGAGAGGTTTACGGAATTCTCTATGTAGCTGGAAGAACAAAAACATCAGGATATGATAAAATACGGAACAATGAGTAAAAACACCAACAGGAAATCAAAAAATTGTACCCACCTGCCTCCTTAAAACATGGAAAAAGTTGGCAGGAGTTGTGACATTCACAATCTGCAAATTACACTCCTGAATCTGTTTCCGAAGAGTTGGATCCATCTCAGGGATAACATAAGGATTGTCATCAGCCATCTGCCATGAAATTAGAGGGCATATGTTATTTTTACACCGTACCATACAGATACAGTTGGAAGATGGATAGAGTGCATGCAACAAGACTAAAGTCAATATGTCATTGCTTAAGTTAAGTGTTTTGCTTCTTTGCACAAGTAAAATATTTAACCCACCTATCTAATTTTTAGACAAGTTGTCTTCCCCTTTTGTATTATAGCCTGATTCCCATATATAGATGTAGCAAACTCTAACTCCTCTGGTTTCATTTTTAGTGTTGTTGCATTGACATTATTACCCTTAGTAAACACAAACTATAGCAATTATGCTTTATATATATATACTTGTAATATAAGGAAGCGTATATTATGGATATCTCTTAAGACAAAAGTCACAAAACATACACAATACACGGTCAACATCTTTTCTTAATGATAGTGTCATCTAGTTCAAGTTGATATATCAAATCTAAAGCAGCACCGTATACATAAAATTTACTAGGACCACCAATATGCTTGCCGTCAATATCATTAATCAACAAATACAACACAGATAAACATGAGGCAGACAAACAATCGCCAAGTTGGCAAGCAAATTCAAGCTGAAGGAAACACCCTTAAAAAAAAAGGTAATTTCAAGAAATTTAGAAGATAGATTTGTGAAAGAACCTGAAGAAAGCGTTCCAATCTTGCACTTGAATGCTCGGGGCCCTGGCCATCATAACCATGAGGAAGCAACACAACTAGCCCAGTCTGACGGAGCCACTTAGACTCACCAGAAGCCAAGAAATTGTCAAATATCACATGAGCCCCATTGGCAAAATCACCAAATTGTGCCTCCCAAATTATCAATGAATTGGGGTTTTCCATAGAGTAACCCAATTCAAATCCAAGAACACCAAACTCAGAAAGTGAACTGCATATTGTTTAAAAAACTGCTTAGAGAAGAGACTAAAAATGGAAAATAACCGATCATTAGTTCAATATAACTACCATCAGCTTTTTGCAAATAAAATTTTGAAATATCAAGTGGACTAATCTTGTCATGCAGAAGCGGGCACATAACAGACCAAGACCTTGTAATCAAAGAACAATGCCATGGGTATGTTTATATTAATTTATAACACAGTCGATGTTGGAAGCATGGAACGGTAATTATCAGAATGAAGAAACAAATACCAAACAACAATTGTTGATGGTATGCAAAAAGGTACAACAAAACCAGAAATAGATAAGTAAGAATGCCAACATAAATTTTGCTTCCCATTAGTTTCCCCAATTAGTTAATTCTTTAGACAAAATGTGAAGCTAAGATAACCTGGCATTTCCAATTAAGCGCAATAAACAAGATTACCTATGGCAAGTGCAAATCATATTTAACATTATAATTCAGTAAGTTTAGGAGGGGAAAATGCAAGGCAGTCACGATTGAGTGACCCAGATCAAATTCCTATGAAACTACCTAGTATTCTAATTTTCTAACTAATATTATGAAATGTGACCTAATGTTTGTCTAAACTTAAAAACAGTATGATTCACATTTCACACCAAAAAAAGTCACATGAAAACAAAATTAGTATTTGGGCATTATATATATATATTTATATATATATATAAGTGTAATTCAGTGACCACAGTCCATCAACAGAACACATCTAAAAGGCATGACGGACAAAAAGCAAAACAAACATAAATTTCAAAGTATGAAACAACTATAACCAGATAACCGGGATTACTTGACCAGGAAGACATCAATCCATAATTCCTTAAGCCACAAACCGATGTAGAAAGAAGTACGAAAAAAATCTGCGTATAAACAGATATTTTCTTCGAACAATTATGGATAATTGCAAAACAGCATTCTATTAAAAAAATAAGTGAATGCATATAATAAGTGATAGCTGTTTAGTGAAACAGTATAGTTGCAAATTTGATTTGTATGTTTTAAATTGTAATGCAACTACAAGAAGTCCGCCAAAGCCAAGCAAAGACAGGTTAGAGAGATTTTATATCTATGTAAACTAGGATACTAGAAAATAGAATAGTAACAAGGATGAAACAGATCCATAAAAAAAAGGGATGAAACAGATAAGATTGCTACGTGTATATAGAATAGAGATTACCTATTGCTAACAGTAAACATCTCTTCGTCTTGGTTCATTATGACATGGTCAAGGGGACAATATCTCTCCCCTGTTGCTTGATCATGAACTACAGAATGGCGGTGACTAAACGTCCCTCTTTCAACATCCTGACCACTCAATCGAACATGGTTACCTTCAACAAGCAAGGTAGCAAAAGCAAGTGCCTCTGCAAATCCCCAGTCAATATCTTCCCCAGTTTGAATCATTTGGGCACGTTGCTCATAAATTCTCTTCACTGCTTTATGAGGTGTGAAATTTTCAGGGATAGTTGTGATTGCTTTCCCAACAGTTTTCAAGATCTCAGGCTTTACACTGAATAAGGAAAATCACATATTTCAGCACTGTTGTAGAAATAATAAAAAAGACTCGAGCAGAAAAGAACATTAAATTTACCATACCCAGTGTTACGGAGACGAGAAAGCTGTTCAGGTGACTTGTAACCGGTCCAATACGCTGAAAGCCAATCTCTTCTTTTTGGAATATAATCTTTGCTGGCCAAAAATTCTTCATTTAGAATTGATGTGACTTTCTTGTGTATTTTCTCAATGTCTTCCTGTGTTAGTTCCCCTGTTTCCAAAAGCTTCTTCTGATAGATTTCAAGAGTTGAGGGATGGCTTCGGATGACCTGTACTAATCCCACAAAATTGCAGCTCTAATTGACTTGTACAAAAGCAATATATGTACGGAAAAAAGAAAAGCGTAATAAACAAAAAGGCTAACCTTGTACATTTTAGGCTGTGTGAAAGATGGTTCATCAATCTCATTGTGGCCAAATCGACGATAACATACTAAGTCCACAACCACATCTGAATGGAACGTTTGACGCCACTCAGCAGCAAGTTCACAGGCATGGACAACTGCTTCCACATCATCACCGTTTACATGAAAGATTGGGCACTCCAATGCTTTAGCAACATCAGTGCAGTACTGTGAAGACCTGCCAGACATTGGATCAGTTGTAAATGCAACTTGATTGTTTAACACTATGTGAATAGTCCCTCCCGTAGTGTAATTCGGAAGAGCACTTAAATGTAGGGTTTCATAGACCACACCCTGTCCAGCAAAACTGCCATCTCCATGAATCAAAACAGCCATGTTTTTCGTCCTGTCCACATCATTTGCATAATACTGCTTAGCTCGAGTTTTTCCAACAACAACAGGGTCAACAGCTTCCAAGTGACTAGGATTTGCCACCAAAGACAAATGTATCCTCTTGCCACCCCTAGTAGGCCGATCATAAGATGTTCCCAAGTGATACTTAACATCACCAGTTCCTGTGTAAAGCCCAACTTCATCCTCAGGTGTGACACCACCGCTAAACTCACAAAAAATTTGACGTAGCGGCTTCCGGACTACATTACCCAAAACATTCAATCTTCCTCTATGTGCCATTCCCATAACTATGCTCTCAACCCCAAGATCAGATGCCCGATCAAACATTTCCTTCATGCCGGGAATAAGGGTCTCTCCACCTTCAAGCCCAAACCTCTTAGCCGAAGTCCACTTGGTGGCCAAGAAGTTCTCAAACAGCGAACTCCAAGCGAGTCTATCAAAAATAGCCTCACGACGCTCCCGATCAAATTGCATTGGCGTAGGGGTTTCAATTTTGTCCCTAAGCCAATTACATTTCTCACGATTCGCAATGTGCATATACTCAAACCCAATACTCCCGCAATAAGCCTGTTCAAGCCGTGTCAATATGGATCGAAGGGTTTGTACAGGACGATTCTCAGACAAAAAACCAGCCATCTTCCACACCCCCAAAAAGAACTCCCTATCAAGATCAGCCTCAGAAAACCCATAAAGGGCAGGGTCCAAATCATCAGGGATTTGCCTTGCCTCCAGATTCAATGGATCAAGCTTAGCCTTCATGTGGCCATTAACCTGATACGCCCTCACCATCAACAGCAATCTCATACTCTCCTGGATTGTTTGACCAGAAATTCCAGGGGAGGTTGAAGCCTGACCCACAAAATTCCTAAAGAAATTATCCCAAGACTCATCAACACTATTGGGGTCAGCCTCCCAAGCCCTCTGAAGCTCCTCCAAATACACACTGCTCGTCCCATCTAAGAAACTATCAGTCAACCTAGAAAGGGGAACAGCACGAGGTACAGGTGCAGCTTGTGCCCTGGATTTGAAAACAGTGGTGTGAAACTTTCTACCCTGATGTGATGGAAGCACTCTAGCCCTTGACACAAGATATGAGGATCCACCCTGAGAAAGGTTCCTCCTAATAGCATGTTTTGCTATGCTAGCTCCAGCCCTAAACCACGCCATCACTGATACCTCTCACTCCAACAATTCAACAATTCAACAAAATCAATCACGAAAATTTCAACGATCCTATATCCTCAATGCTCTGTCTCTATAATTAACAACACATCAAACACAACCATATTATACAACCACAAAATTATTAACATAAAAGACAATAGATGCAGTTCATTAGAGTTATTTATTTAAAGGAAATCAACAGAAGTAAACGATTCAATTTTGAAAATGATATAAAAGAATTGAAAAAGACTGATTTGATAGAATCGAGTTATGATGTAATGGAGAGCAAAGAGAGATAAGAACCTGAGTGAAGGAAATGGAAGAGAAATTGGAAAGGGCGAACCCTAATCGCGTGGAAGCGAAGCGTTGTGTGTAAGAGAGAGTTTTATTGTGTTTTTATGACGAAAGATCGAAAATTCAACGCTTCGATTACGATTTGATATTCTCTTTTACTATCGCATTATTCATACACGTAGTTTGCGCATTCTCGAACAAAAATTGTGCTCTTTCTAACCTTTTCTTGTTTTTTACATGCGTCTTAGTCTTAGCTTCGACCAATATATTTATTTATTATTTTTTTTTTTTATGGATTATTTATTCTTATTATATTCTTACAACAAGCCTTCATTGCGGTCAAAAAAAACTTGTAAAAAGAAATTTAGAAATTAGGAGATTTATTTATGTATCATTATAAAAAAAAACTTTGAAATTATTTAAAAAATTTGAATTTTTAGAATTATGGCTTTTGAATAATCGTTTTTCATGTGATATAAGGTTTTCATAATAGAGATAATAGGTAAACGAGATTTAATGGTTGGACTTTTCAACTTTAATAAACAGAAGTCAAATACTTGTGCGAGGGCTATGAGACTCAATCAAACCAATGTTTTTAAAATGGAATCGGAGGTCCAATTGACAAGATTTTTAGATCATGGTTCATTCGATTCGATTATCATTAAACCAAATGATTAATAAATAAATACAAAAATTATATTTTAGAGAAAACGTAAATACAAAAATGTCATTTTGAACGGTTCAAAGCTGTTTGATCACGATTCAATTGGAGTTGAACCAGCTGCTAAACTGGCCAGAACCGATCGATCTAATTTGATTCTCAAAACAATGAATCAAGCACCATTTTTTTGCAAGTGGTTTTTATTAAAAAAAAATATAAGTTTCCAATTATCTTACCTTGCTATAAAGACTAGTGGGTTTGGGGTTCTATTTGATCAAAATAAGGATTTTTCAATAAATAAAAAAGGATTTTTCCTTATGAGCATTTTTGTTCCAAATTTGTTCTAAGTAGGTAATTCGATTAATGAGTTAAAAAAACATCGAAGCAGTTTTAAGCCGAAGGTTTACCTATAAATTAAGATAATTATTGATTTACCAATACTTTCCTATCAAAAATGTTTGTTCCGAATTAAAAACAAAAGCAATTTTCTATTTTCACATTGCAACTCAAAATTCAAATTTTCTAAGTATTTTAACTTCTATTTTTCATTGTATTTATTCTAGATCAAATGTATATGTTGAATCGTATTACATGTCCAAAACTTATATATGTAGGGATGGACAGAATTCGATATTCGACTGAAACCCATATTACCCAAGAAGAAATAAAGTATTTGAATGGATATTTTTGGGTTGGCGGGTTACTGGTTTTATTATACGAGTTGGAATGGCTGCAGGTGGGTGGATGCGGATCACACAAAATGAATTCATTGAAAACCCTAATCCGTCCGAAAAAACAATGCTTGGTTATATTTACGTGCATGTCTAAACATTACATGTTTGTGTTATTGATATCTATTTAAAAGATTTAGTCAACAATTTGAAAACGCTATGGACTAATGCTTTACATATGATATTGCACGTACGCAAAATTTTACGGAACAGAGAAAGAATGTAATGTAAAATGGAAGAAATGTCTAATATAAATGAATTAGTTACAAATAACATCAATAATTAGTTAATCAATAAAGCATTTTACTGCAAATCAATTTAACTATATTTTTGACAAAACAAATCAATTTAAATATTATTATATACTTAAAGGCCGAGGGTATAGTTGATTTGTATTAAGAAAAAAAAAGTTTGTTGTTGAACTTTTTGTTGTTGCAAATCACCCATTGCCCATTATTGTTGCTAAGCGGAATGGGAATTAAGCTATTGGCCAAGTAACTAGCTTAATGGTAGTAGTAGTAGTTGTACGAAAGGCATAATCAAATCATTAAGCAGTTCATTCAGAGTTGAAATTCCTATTAAATTAACTGCATCAAGAAAATACTCTATAACTACCAGGTTATACATGTTCTGCTGAGACGAGACAAAAATAAGGAACAAGATAACAATTCAAACCTAAAATGCCCAAAAATTTGTTTATGACATGCCAGTTTTGTTCCTATTGTTTGCAAAATTCAGTCTTTCCTCATACAACTTAAAAAGATAAGAAGACTCCTCCTTGAAACATTTTACAAACTTATCAAGGAACACTTCATCAGGTAATATAAATGGAGTAGTTAAGCTTGCATTCTTTTTACGCAGATCTGTCCCCAAAAGATATTGAATAACTGAGGCTCTTGGTATGATCCTTCCCTCCATACTACAACTAATAACCCTTGGCAATTTGGTAATAGCCAAAGCATCCCAACCCAATTGATTGACCCAGAAGTTCATCACTAAATTTATTTTATCAACGGATGCTTCCATATATTGAGGCTGCCTTCTAAATGCTTCAAGAATATCTTTATCAGACCACCCCCCACTTTTTAAAAGCATCAACTTTTTCTTTCCACTTGGTTTTGGTTACAACAGTTTTGGCATGCAATGCTATAGTGAAAGCTGATTTTGAAGGATCAAACCACAAATCCTTTAATCCTACCATCACTTTCAGCATGTTAGGTATGTTGGGCACCTAATGTTTGATTCTGTCACTCCATTCTCAATTAGCACTATAATGCTATGTGCCAGACGAGTATCGCGAAACAAAGATGGATTACAACTTAACAAAGTAACAATAACCTTGTCAGATTTCAAGCATGAACGCAAGACTATGTATGGTTTTCTTACTGACAAGGTTAACAATGTCAGAGGCTGAAGCACCTTTGGATTGGAAAAATTGAAACTTTGGCAAAACCCTTTTGTAGGGATCGTAGGAAAGCAGCCATGGAGCCTTTTAAATGCTTCAAAGCAAGTTCTTCTTGCCTCCACTCGAATGGTTTCCGAGACCTCTCAAAAGCTAAAAGAAACAAGCTATAACACATTACACATACCAGCAAACAAATATACCAACGTCACAGAATGAAGTCAATACTCACAAATCAAACTATATTCCACTCTCATCTAAAATATGCAACTAGCATCACAAAATATTCCTATATATGTAAATATAATACTATATATAAATATATAATTTCAATTGGTTTCGATTTGTTTTTCTCATGAACACCAGCACAAAACCACACTACTAGTTCTTTACAGCTAATCACAGTCGTCAGAAGTTCCACTGAATGGTCAACCTTACATGTGGAAGTCACCTTCTGGCTGGTATAAGTTGTAGCTCTCAGGTGCTTCCATTTTTCCAGTAAGATAGTCGCTCCCTGAAAAATTAACATGCAATGTAAACAAAAAATGCTTGATTGTCAATTTCCATAACTAAAAGAAGCCTAAATAGTCAAATGCAAAGGCATGATCCTTTGTTGTTGAATCTTCAAATTAAAAGTAGGAGGTAATTTTCACAATGCCAAAGCTACATTACTAGACTAGACTCCAAAGTCTAGTTAAACTCAACCACCAAAAGTAGAAAAGAAAATATTCAAAGGCATATACAATACATGGAAAACAAAATGCTCAAATGCACAACTGTACTAATGCAAAGTATAGCAAAAGGGGGGCTATAAATAATGATACATTACATGGAAAACAAAATGCTCAAATGCATGAAAGTATATTGCAAAAGTAGTGAAACTTGTTGAAGAATGCCATTATATATTTCTCAAACAGAACCATCGGCTGCAAAAGTTTGCTTGTATCGGTGTATGCTTTTCCAAAATCGTGGTAGACTAGGGAGAGGGAATAAAAATCAGGAAGTGAATCTCATTGAAATACTTATGGAAGTGGAACTCACTTATTTGAAGACGTGGAAGTAATAGAAATATTTACCCTTTGAAGGACATGGAAATTCTTTTACAATATTGGTCACTTTTGTTTACTTCATCTTTTCAATGTGTAATGACTTAGACACCGTTAAGATAAACTTCTCAAAAACACCTCATGGAAAAACAGATACTAAACAAACCTTACAATAACTGAGTTTGTTATACAATATCAGCTGAAATCAGCTTGGATATCTGTCTTTTTAGAAGATCTTTCATTAGGATTCTCCATAAACAGCTCTAAGAATTTCTGCTAAGTAAATAATCATAAACTTAATTTAATTGAAAAGGTTCCATAAGCTAGTAACTAATCCAACCTAAACCTTAAGGGATATCCAGTAGTTGGTTTATCTCATTGCATATTTACTTTTAGTTATAAATACTAATCTTACTAATATAGAGACAGGTAAAAGAAGAAGTCACAATGCAAGTAACATACTTGAGTTTGATAGCATCCCATCAAAAACAGGGACGTGATCAAAGCTTCTACTGGGTCTCAAACTGCCATCTGACTCTGAATTCAAGTACTGCAACTCAGAGCACATTTGCTGAGGGTTTTGGAAGCACAAATTTTCAGCAGACTGGGAGACAAACTGCTCTGGTTTATTCTTCTTATCTTTGGAATCAACCTCAGTCTCCACTTCAGATTCAGCATTAACAGTTACACTACTAGGCGCGGCACCCTGTTGTTTCCTCTTAGACCTAGCACGCCTATTCTGAAACCAATTATATACATTGGTCTCAGAAATTGGACCATGCTGGGTTAACTCGGCAGTTATCTCCTTTATCTTTTCCTTGCTTGGAGTCCCAGTTCCCGCTTCAAATATTCGTTCCAGAACTTGAAGCTGCACCGGTGTCGGTGTCCATCGCTGCCTCGAACTTATTTTGTGTCCAACAGTCCCCATCAATGGGTCACAATACATACCTCCCAGCCTAGCCCCTGACACAATCAAATCAAATCTATTAATTATTTCACACTGCGTCGGAATTTTTGTATTGTTAAAATTTTAAATTGCAATACGAAAAAGTCTCATTAGTTAATCCTTTGAATGCTAAAGTACCCAAAGCACACTACTTAGAATAGCATTTTACATATTTGTCACGAATTTTTTTTTTTCACCAAATCGTTTATTGAGGAATGAACTTTGAGTATTTGAACGGTTAACATTTTTTTCAAACACTAAAATACCCCAAAACACGATGTTTAGCATCACACTTTACATATTTTCTCACGAAATTATATATTTTTTCACCAAACCAGTTATTCAGGCACAAACTTTGCATATTTGAATAGTTGAATTTTTGTTTTGCAAACACTAAAACATCCACAAACACACTACTTAGCATCGTAATTTACATATTTTGTTATGAAATTATTTTTTTTGCCAAACCGGTTATTGAGGAACATACATTGCGTATTTGAACAGTTAAATTTTTTTTCGACCGCTTAAGTACCACAAAACACATTGTATAGCATTGCACTTTACATGCTTTATTACAAAATTACTATTTTATTTCAACAAACTTTGCGTATTTGAACAACTAAAATTTTTTTCGGAATCTAAAGTACCTCAAAACACACCGTTAGCATCATACTTTATATAATTTATCCTGAAATTAATTATCATTTTTGATAAACCCGATTATCGAGAACATACTTCATGCATTTACAAATCTAATTTTTTTTTACACACATGGTTCATCAAAATTAAACTTTTATTGGAATTAAACACTGATTATCTGATTTAATACTAATACTAATCCAGTTCAATAATAAAAAGAGTAACTGAATTCTGATACTGAACTAACTGAATTCTGGTACGGAAAGAAAGTTAAGTAACTAGTACCTGTTAGATCTTGGTGAGCAGAGAGGGTTTTATGCATTTCGATGAGTTGTTCGCAGATGGTTGCGTAAACAGCGATTTGTTTCCGAAGAGTCTCAAGTTGTTCATCGGTCATGACCTTAACGTACATCATCTCCGCCGCGTTCACGTTCTGATTCCAGCGCTGTTTCTGCCACTCCATCGAGTTCACCATCTCTTTCTATTTTTGCTACATGTTTAAAAAAACATCTACATTATTTTAATTCTGCTATTTATTATTACTAAGTAACTAAAAAGGAAAGGAAACAATAACCCTAATAATAATGAATGAGGAGAAAATAGAGATCAAGAAGGATGGAGGAAGATAGCGTTAAAAAATAAAATTGGTGCAGAGTGTCTGACATGAGATGGGAGCAGAAACGGTTGTGTCAGTCAGCGGCGTATATCGTCAATTGGTTGGTACTGGCAGTTTGGCAGAGATTCTACTCCGTGTCGGCAGCGAAAGACAAAACATTGCTATTTATGAAAAGAAGAAACGGGCCAGGGTAGTGCTTGTCATATTCCGAGATCCTCGGGGCATTCTTGTCCAAAAGTTTTATTTGTCGACATCTTCTTCTGGTTATTATTATTCTTTATGGGAGGGAATCCTCTCTATATATTCTTTTGAGAGAGGAATCACAAATGCCACTTGAAATTAATAAATACAGGGAACTGCGAGGTCTTGAAATTTGATATCAAGCCTAATAATTTTGTGAATTTTATTTAGTCTCCTAAAAAAATTATAGTTTGGGCAAATCCACTTCAAGTCACTCGATTGGAGTCTTTGCTGAGAGTCTTGATGAGCAGCCATATGGTAAGCTGATGCCTCACGGAGCTGGCGAATCCTCCAATTCCGTATGTAATGCATAACTTCTGTATGTTCAAGGCTTTTGGTCGGCATGGGAATCCGCTATCGAATGGGATTCAAGCTGGGGAAATGGTTGAATTTGCCAGCGATGTGAAAGGAATAGCGTTGAATCTTGAGAATGAGAATGTCGGAATTGTTGTCTTTGGTAGTGATACCGCTATCAAAGAAGGAGATCTTGTCAAACGTACTGGATCTATTGTGGATGTTCCTGCGGGAAAGGCTATGCTAGGGCGTGTGGTCGACGCATAGGGAGTACCTATTGATGGAAGAAGGTCTCTAAGCGATCACGGGCGAAGACATGTCCAAGTGAAAGCCCCTGGGATTATAGAACGTAAATCAGTGCACGAGATCTATCAGAACGGACCGGGCTATCTATCAATCGATTTTAAAATAGCTGGCTAGAGGGACGAGAGAGATGTTATTCGAATGACAGAATCGACAGGCTTAGGGCACGGACAAAATGAATCGCCCGACAGGAGCATGTCAATATTTTTAGTTATCATCATCCCAAGTAAGTAGTTCAGTTTGCTAGGGGATATCGAATGAGGTACTTACTAAGTGTGAGGGTTAGTTTCCCGTTTTTCTCTGTCGAGTTTAAACCGGGAAACTAACACTCTCTCCCCCACTAACATTGTTTGTCAAAAGAAGGCTAAATTTCTATTTTGGCCCTTTATCTTTGGGGTTGCTGTCACTTTGGCCCTTTATTTTTTTTTTCGTTTTAGCCCCTCATGTTTTTTTTGTGTGTCATTTTGGTCCCTGCCGTTAGTTTTTTCTAACGAACGCCACGCTGGCAGTTAACTGCTGACGTGGCGTCCTAATTGTCAAATCTGACGTGTCTTCATTAAATGACATGGCCAATGAGGGACCAAATTGAAACAAATTAAAAACATAGGGGACCAAATTGACACAAACACAAAACATAATCAATCACTATTCATCTTCTTCCTCCATCTTCATCTCTTCTTCTCTGGCAAGCCACCACCACCAGAAGCGGCGGAGATGACCTCTGGCACGGTGGTCGCCGGTGGAAGGTACTCCAATGACAAAAAAAAATTAGGGCTTTTTGAGAGGATGACGCGACGATTCTGAATATCAAACTCGTTTTTTGATTGAAGGTCCATGGAAACACAGATCTGTCAAAAACGAAAAGGAACGAATTGCAACAAAGGAACGAAGGAACGAAAATGAGGTACTTACTAAGTGTGAGTATTAGTTTCCCTTAGTTTCCCGTTTTTCTCTGTCGAGTTTAAACCGGGAAACTAACACTCTCTCCTCCACTAACATTGTTTGTCAAAAAAAATGTTTTTTGTTATCATGACTTTTAATAACGTTTTTTTGGTTTTTTATAGTGCTTCTAAGCGCTATTAAAAGTCATAAAAGACTAGAAGCATTGGTAGAAGAAAATGTGAGGACAAAAAATGAGTAAATTTTTTCATATGGACTAAAAAAAGAATTTACAAATTTTATAGAGACTAGGAAAAAATTTAACCCTTCTTTATTATAACCTTATTTTGTATTTTTGAGTAAACCCGGGTATCCACCGCACAGACAATAGTGACTAATCCCTCGCTCATTGTAGGTGCCTCGAGGGGCAGGACAGCTGATCCAGAGTTTAACGCTAGCTGCTCCGTACCCAAGGCAGAGATCGAACCCCCGACCCTTGGTTAAGAGAGGATCAACCCCAATTATAACCTTATATTGTTTTGCTATTGTCTTTATGAAACACTTGTATGGATATAATAATTTATTTGTAGTTTATGTTTGTTTTTATAATAAATTTGCAGCAAAAATACTATTTTAAGAGTTATACTTAGGATTATAAATTTGTTTCTAAATTGAAAGCATCGTGCAACTTATTTGCAAACTTGGCTAAGTAGTCTGCAGTTGTGTTCGTTTACCGATCCCATCCTTTGATGCAAATCCTCCCAGCCAAGTACCAAAACTCGTTTCAAACAAGTCCCCCTAACACAATTTCGCCATAATTGGAACAACTCTCATCAACATTAACCTTGACAAAATCATGCTCTCAAGGAAGCCACTTCACCCCTAACCTGCTAGGAATTGGTGAATGGTGAGCATAGTGTTGTGAAAACTCTAAATGCATGATTTGTACTAGGCGAATTATATACCTCTACCAACCTCCAGGATCCATCAACAGAACAACATTGCCTTGAGGGGAATACTACCTTAATTCAAGATAATTCATTACAAATAAATTTTAGATGCAACCATGAGAATTGAACTCATCCACAGCATGAGTTATTAATCTCAGAGCATGTGATTAAGCATTCTATAAGAGTTTATCGGGACACAACCCAACCTGTAAAGTCATACACGTAAAATGGAGATAAATATTTCTTTGGTCAGATTTTTAAAAGCATATTGGAACCTATTATCGATCCAAATACTATTCGAAAGCATCCAGTTACGGATCTTTATGAAATTTACTAGAAGAAAAATTTGAAGATGTAATTTGCGGATTTGTGGAAAGAATCATGGATATATTTATACCTATTTGTTCAATGTGGTCCGAACTCCTACCATGACATTAAACTAGCTAGGTGGTGTATTTGTTACATACGACATACATCCTTAATTATAAGGATCTTACTTTTGTGTATGATGTTATCATTTTCTAATATGAAATCTCACTTCTTTCAAACATGATACTCGGGTTGCTATTGTAACAACATTTATGCTAGATTTGAAATAATAAATACATGGATATGATATCCTAATGCTCTTCAAAGTCTTCTGTTTGATGATTGGGCTGGGGCCTCAATGCCTCGAGATATTAGAGTAGTCGTTTAGTTTTTTTTTTTGCTTTTTTGGGCGTTCGCCCTCGTTTTGTACCCAAAAAAATAATAATAAATAAGGGTGGATATGAGAAATAAAAAGGTGTAAGTATTTTATATGAATGTGTGACACGCTCCTTTTTTGGTTTATAGCTTTGTGTGTTAGCTTTCACGCTAACACATGCAAAATTTTCTAAAATAAAAGCCTGTGATTTTAAGGAAAACCAAAAACATTTTTGAAACCTAGAATATATTATTAGACTAGGGTTCCAATTTCAATCCAAAACACCACAAAAAATTCAACCATGTTTTATACCTCGTGGGTGAAATAGTATATATTGAATGAGAGCATGTCACTTATTGGCTAATTGGTGTTAATATTCCAAACATATTACCCGTTTTTTTAAGGTATATCTTTAGTCAAATTATAAATTAAATATCTTTTAAATGACAGCTAATTCCGCAGTTTGCATAGAATACTACCTTACAACATCAATTAACCAAGTTTACTGACATTTAATTTGGATAAAACCGCCATGGCAACTTTTATTTTAGTTTTACTTACATTGTAGTTCTATGTGGACACAGTTCAATGTAGGGTATTTTTTTACCAGGAACAAGCTGCACAATGCTTTATCAATAAAGAATTTGAATTTGAGTTGATGAGAAATGAGGGTTGTCTTTCCACAACCCTTCCGCCTAAGGAGGATCTCCATGTTTTATATCCCATCTCCCTTCTATTATGAATTGTTCACCCATTTATTTTGTTAGGATACAATCTTTTTGTTCCTTGTACCAAAAAAGCTCTTGATGTTGGCTCTTACAAAGTTGAATCCACTCTTGCTGTTGGCTTTTTTGGTCCAATAATAGTGCATTCAATTATATATACATTTAAATCCGGTGGTAGTCTCCACCTGGATCTCCGACATCACCAGCCAGCGAGCTTTTCCGCGTTTTTCCCCCTGCTCCGGCCAATATAGCTCTGCCGCGTGGTCCACGTGTGCTCCAACTGTGCGTCGTCGCCAAGTAGGCTCCGGTCAGCGAAGAAAGTTGATGGCGGTATGGTTGTTGTCAGCTTCGATATCGTTTTGTCAGCGAAGGAATAGAGCAAAATTAAAGATTGCTTCTCGTCAACGAAGCAATGAAAATGGCGTCAAAGATTTTATTTCAGGTTTGTGTAGACACGTGTATTTCGTTTTTTGGTTCCCTTTCCTAGGTTTTCTTCGACATAGCTGTGTTTCTTTTGTGCTCGCCTTCGTTTTCCCCCACGTGGCTGAGTTTGTCTTGGTTTATTGAAGTCATTCTCTTATTTCATCTTTCTGACACCGTCTCCACTTCCGAATGCTTCCAGGTTTACTTCATCAAGCTAAGCTTCTGCATACCAATTGCTTCTAATCATGATTTCACGCTTCCCATTATGTCCATTATTATCTGGTTCTCAGCTCTAGCCAATCTATACATTTAAATCTGGTGGTAGTCTCCACCTGGATCTCCGACATCACCAGCCAGCGAGCTTTCCCGCGTTTTCCCCCCTTCTCCGGCCAGTATAGCTCTGCCGCGTGGTCCACGTGTGCCCCAACTGTGCGTCGTCGCCAAGTAGGCTCCGGTCAGCGAAGAAAGTTGATGGCGGTATGGTTGTTGTCAGCTTCGATATCGTTTTGTCAGCGAAGGAATAGAGCAAAATTAAAGATTGCTTCTCGTCAACGAAGCAATGAAAATGCCGTCAAAGATTTTATTTCAGGTTTGTGTAGACACGTGTATTTCGTTTTTTGGTTCCCTTTGCTAGGTTTTCTTCGACATTGCTGTGTTTTTTTTGTGCTCGCCTTCGTTTTCCCCCACGTGACTGAGTTTGTCTTGGTTTATTGAAGTCATTCTCTTATTTCGTCTTTCTGACACCGTCTCCACTTCCGAATGCTTCCAGGTTTACTTCATCAAGCTAAGCTTCTGCATACCAATTGCCTCTAATCATGATTTCACGCTTCCCATTAAGCCCATTATTATCTGGTTCTCAGCTCTAGCTAGTGTTAGTAGGTTGGCTTCCTTTTATATAAACCCCAATATATATCCACATTTCTTCTCACCGGCTTTTAACACTACTAGAAAAAAAAACTTTTAGCGTCGGCCAAAAGCCCACGCTAACAGGCCAAAAGCGGACGCTAACAGTGAATTAGCGTCGGCCACGCACTACAAAAAAACTGGTCATTAGCGACGGACATTTCCCTCACAAAATGACCTAAATCCATCACTAATGGTCATTTGCGAGGGAATTAGCGACGGACTGGTTCCCTTGCTAATTCCCTAATTAGCGAGGGAATTTTAATCCCTCGCTAATTAGCGAGAGAATTTTTTCCCTCGCTAATTCCCTCGCTAAGTCTGACTGTTTCTGTTTTTTTATATTTATTATTATATTATTTTAATTATTATTATTACTATTATTATTATTATTATTATTTCCAAAGAGAGAGAGAGAGAGGGGAGTGAGAGTGGTGGTGGCATGGTGGTGGCGTGGTGGTGGTGGTGGTGAAGGTGGCGTGGTGGTGATGTGTGGATGGTAGAGAGAGAAGGAGAAGAGTAGGGGAGAAAGAGAGAGAGAGAGAGAGAGAGAGAGAGAGAGAGAGAGGGAGAGAGAGAGAGAGAGGGGGGAGTGAGAGTGGTGGCGGCGTGGTGGTGGTGATGGTGGTGAAGGTGGCGTGGGGGTGATGTGTGGATGGTAGAGAGAGAAGGAGAAGAGTAAGGAAGAGAGAGAGGAGTGACAGTGGTGGCGGCGGTGGTAGTGGCGTGGTGGTGGTGTGATGGTGGATTGAGTGAGAAGAATAGGAGAGAAGAAGAGTGAGGGAAGAGGAAGGGTGGTGTGGTGGTGGTGTGGTGGTGGTGTGAGTGAGAAGAAGAGTAAGGGAAGAGGAAGGGTGAAGAGGAGAGAAGAAGAGTGAGGGTGTTGTGAGTGAGAAAGAAGGGTGGGGGTGTAAACGGATTTAAGGAAAAAAAGTAAAAAAAAATAATTGCGAGGGAATTAGCGACGGAACTGTCTGTCGCCAATTGTTGCACATTTACCAACCCCTGCACTGAGTCCCATCATCTGAAAACTGTCAAAAATTAGCGAGGGAATTAGCGAGGGACTGAAATTCCGTCGCTAATTTTCCCGCCCAAGCCTTTA
Organism: Astragalus membranaceus; assembly: GCA_039519185.1. Classification (NCBI taxonomy): domain Eukaryota; kingdom Viridiplantae; phylum Streptophyta; class Magnoliopsida; order Fabales; family Fabaceae; genus Astragalus; species Astragalus membranaceus. Next base: position 8,402,834 of record CM076854.1, on the reverse strand, counting down.
GCGAGGGAATTTCCGTCGCTAATGTCTAAATTTCCGTCGCTAATTCTCAAAAATACGACAGCCCCTATTCCCTCGCAAATTCTGTCGCTAATCCCAATTTTTGCGAGAGACCATTAGTCCCTCGCTAATTTCCGTCGCTAATGGCTTCTTTTCTCGTAGTGACGTGTCGAGGCTAAAATGTTCGAAGGTAAATGTAGTGTCCCGTAATTTTAGCTGATGCTAATTATAGCGTGGGTCTGGCTGACGCTAAAACCGACGCCACTGTCAAGGCCGACGCTACTTAGTCAATCAAAAAAGTCAACGAGTGGCCAAGAAGAATGCAAATAGATCGTGAATATAACATTGGTGTGACCAAGAGTGGCCATGATATGCACCTCATGGCCTGCAAACATCCACTTATCTCCATCACTCAAATCTACTATATATTTATCTACTATATATTTATACCAATTCACCACATATAATTTTACCAATACCCCCATTCTATCTAAACGACACCTCAAATTTTTTAGGGTAAAAATGTCATTACACTCAATTTCTTTTTTTTTTCTCTTTATTCCTACACTCTCTTTCTTGCTTTTCACTTTTCTCTTACACTCTCTTTCTTCCTTTTTTTTTCTCTTTCTTCTTACACTCTCTTTCCTCCTTTTCACTTTTCTTTTACACTCTCTTTCTTCCATTTTTCTTTTTACTTTACTTTTCCCAAAAATATGTATTCTCTTTCTCTTATCACTTCATTTTAATTCTTTTAACTAAATTTCTAAATTTATAAAAACACTACTCTATTAAAATTACCTATAAAAATGTAAATGAGTCATAATAAAAAACAAAAAAAAAAACTATCACTTTTTTTGAAAACGTTATCACCTTAAAATTTTAATTTTTCTCTCCAAAATCTGTTTACACTCTTATTGATAATCTACTATCACCTCTTATTGATAATCTACTATCTATCATTTAGGATCTACTATAACCAACTAATCAACTAAAACAATCAATTGAAACTACGAGATAACTGCACTGATAAATAAAAAACACGGGATAACTGCAGTGATATATAAAAAAACACGGGATTAATATTTATAATTTTTTTTGACAATTTATAATTAATATTTACCATTGATAATTATAATTTTGGAAAACTACTATAAATCTACTATCTAAAAAAACACGGGATAACTGCAATAATCTACTATAATCTACTAATGAATGTTAAGAAAGGAATATTTAATTAATATTTAAAAAAAATATTTCTTATTGATAATCTACTATCTACTAATCAACTAAAATAATCTATTGAAACTACGAGATAACTGCATTGATATATAAAAAAACACGCGATAACTGTAGTGATATATAAAAAAATATGGGATTAATATTGGTCATTAATAATTATAATTTTTGAAGACTACTATAATCCTACTCTCTAAAACAATAAGAAAACTTAATAACTATTTAAACTGATTAATATTTAAAACACACGGGACAAATATTTGTCAATAATACCTAAAAAGGACAAATAATTGTCACTGATATATAAAAAAACACTGGATAAATATTTTTTATTGATAATCTACTATCTATCTTTTACTATCTACAATAATCTACTAATCAACTCACATAATCAATTGAAATTATGTGATAACTGCACTGATACATAGAAAAACACTGGACAACTGCACTGATATATAAAAAAATACGGAGATAACTGCAATGATATATATAAAAACATGGGATAGTTGCACTGATATATAAAAAAAATGGGATAACAACACTGATATATAAAAAACACTGCACTGATATATAAAAACACACGGGATAAATGCACATACCGTTTTTAAATGATACTTCTATATTTTTAGTTTTTATATTTATCAATTTTTTATTTGAAACTCTTTTTTTATCTACTTTAAATTTTTCTTTATTTTCACGGGGTAATGTTCCGACTATTTAAATACTGTCTAAATTCATTCATAAAAATAACGCGACAGCACCTGTGCGTATGCAAATCATCCTCTATATTTTACAATTGATTTTAGATTAATGATATTTCAAATTAAAGTTTCTATTTGAGGTAATCGTGCCACGTAACGCGATCGACCCATGCGGATGCACGGGTATAGTACTAGTAGATATCAATACCGAGAACTCTTTCCATGTCTACATCTGAGCCAATTACCTATAAAACATGGAAATCTTTGCAAATCATACAAAGTAAACCTCACTTTAAATCTGATATTTGCAAAGGGAACCTCACTTTAAATTGGCGGCAAACATAACACTTTGCAGTGTAGGTTCACTAAAGCAGCTAATGCCAGCTTCTTCTTAACATTTATATCTTCCAAGAGTGCGCTTAATTGAAGCCAGAGCAACTTGTTTCCGCACCTTCTGAATAGCACCTCTTGAACTTCTGCTTCCGCGGCATGCCTGTGAAAGTTTGAGTAGAAAGTCCATGGTTACAAATCGGTTATGCCTGAACTCATTCCTTAATAAAATATTACCATTTTCCAGTGACCTTAGAATTGTGAACATTCACTACCCAAAAGTTAACTAAATTATAAAGAAAAGGCTACGTTGTCTATCTGTGAGCACTTACCACAACAGAGCAAAACAAGTAAAGCATCACTAGAGCATACCGCCTTTCCACGTCCCTTCCTTTTTGAATAGCTCCGTCAATTTTGTCCAAATTTTGAAATTATGCTACAATTTATATTATAAATCATGATATAAAAAATGTATATAAAATACAATACCTGTTTCAACTTTGTGTTACAAGAACAACACCAACAGGGCCATTGGAAGAAAATAGAATAGGGATTAATAAACAAAAAAAAAACAGAATAGGGGGAGAGCACTATCACCACCACCACCATAACAGAATAGGCCATCGCAGGTACTTAAAACAGAAGTTTCCAAAAAAAAAATTAGGCTTAATTACAGTTTTGGTCCCCCTATTATGACCAACTCACGATTTTGGTCCCCAAAGTTTTAATTTGACGATTTTGATCCCCCTATTTTCCCAATTTGTAAAATCAAGGTCCCCCTCTTAATTTGGTCAAAATTAAAACTGACTTTAACTTTCAATCCTATGTGGCAGTCCACGTAGACTGCCACGTATGCAGCACTGTTCATCTCTCTCTCTCTCTCACAACCCTCTCCTCTCTCTCACAGCCCCCTCCCCTCCCCCCACCGTGACCCCCTCCGCAAAATCGTGAGTTGGTCATAATAGGGGGACCAAAACTGTAATTAAGCCAAAAATTTACTGCAGCCAATGGTCATTATCAATGAATGGCTTTAAAATTAATTAATATTTCACATGAACGACAAAAAAGCAATAACAATCCAAGTGACACATAAAAAAGAATTAAAAAGGAAAGGAAAAACACTGTCAAAAAACTATTATGTAATGCGTGCTTTAGGGAGTGTAGTTGCACTGTCCAGTCATGGCTCTTTCAATTCTTAGCTAAAGATGAAGTCAATACAAGATAGTAGTTATACTGTAGGAATCTATCTGGAGAACAAAAATCCAGAAACTCAAAATGGTGGCCATCTGACGAAAAAAGAAGAAGCTGCACAACACGGCAGCAGAATAAGGGAGAGCCTGCACACAGCAGTGGTGAGGGGGTATCACAAGCAGCTGATCCCACACTTACACAGCTAAAAATGCAATTCCATGACCATGCCAACAGATCCCTATCCCACAGGCAATCCAATATGATTTAAATCACACTTTATGATATGGGAAAAGAACGGCTGAAAGGCACTAAAAGGCAGGAAAGAAAAGAATATTGATAGACTTGTATAGTAGACTTATTTTCCAGTAATATCGCCAAATTTTTTGTGCACAAAGGTAGACATAAACTTATTTAGTAACCTTCACATAAGAGCTCAATTCAGTGTCAAGTCAAAATACAATCAATTTATTAGTAGCAACATAGCAACAAACATCAGCACAATATTATTTATGTATTTTAGACCTGCAAAACCACTATACATTGTTCAACCACAACAGCTGGATGGACTCTAGTACATATGCTTGTAGTTAACATTTTGCATCAAAGATGGGAAAAACTTTAGAGAAGTTGATTTCAAATTTATTGGCTTGTAATTGAAGTGAAAACACCACTGTAATTAAATATCAATATATTTTAGATTTGAAACTTAACTCAGTTCTTCCCGAAACTAAATTTTTAATTTTTGAAGCAATCAAGTAAATGAGCCATGAACCATAGCATAGGGAAATCTTCATACCTAAAAATTCAATCAAAGACAATGCATCATTTACTGATCAAGTCATCAAGCTACTGATGTTCCTCCTTCCAATAGATCAAACTGAAACGAACATCTATAAAATTTCTATTCAAGAGAATAAGCTTGAATAGATTGAATAAAACACTGAAACAAAATGCACAAATACAACAAGTAGAAGAACAGGATGCGTAGGGAATATAAGAACACAAAAGCATCATCATCTTCCAAATCAAAAATACCCAAAAACAGAAAATACACAATCAGTGGAGAAGTACCCAAAAGCAAACCTGAAAACGTGAGATCGATGGAGAAGTAATGAGGGAAAGAACGAGATTAGGGTTCATCCATGGCACACGTTTTCTTTCCTTAGCCTGAGAATCCAAACACCAAATAAAGAAGAATCGAAGGAAGAACACGCCAGATTCAGAAGAAAAGAGGAAAGGGGTTCTAACCTTTTGCTTCCAACATAGAAGAGCGTCAGATTTCGAAGAATGAAGAAGCAGTGTTGCAATGGTCGACGACGCAAACGGCGGCGGCCAAACAGAGAGAAAGAGAGAGAGAGAGAGAGAGAGAGAGTGAGAGAGAGAGAGAGAGAGAGAGAAACAACTTCGTGAACTAGAGGGAGAAACGCATGTGAGTGAGTGAGAGAGACGAGACTGGTGAGTGAAAGAGAGGGAGAAAGGCGCGCTGTGAGTGAGAGAAACAGAGAGAAAAAAGAGTGGAGAGTTAGGGTTTTTTGGGTAATAAACGGAGATGTAGCTTCGGCTCCTCCAACTCTAATAACATTATTTTAAAATTAATACGGATATGTAGCGTCGGCCACATCCGACGCTAATAATATTATTTTAAAATTTAAACATTAGCGTCCGCTTTTTTCTCTGTAGCGTCGGCCTAGTCCGGCGCTAATAAATTCGCGGCGTAGCGTGGGTTAGCCCGACTCTAAACCGACGCTACTAGCATCCGTGTCGTGGCCGACGCTAAATTATGGACGCTAAAATGACATTTTCTAGTAGTGTAAGTTTCTTTGGGTTACTCTCTCAACTTGGTTCTCTTTCTCTTTTTGTTTTTCTGCTTCCTCTCTCTTTCTAATTATTTGCTTTGTTTTCCTTTCAGGATTTTCTTTCTCATTTGTTGTGGTTTCTTCTGTTTGTGTTCGACAAGGTAATCCTATTCTTCCTCTTTTTCCCTTTGTCCATTACGTTTCTATTTCTTGCTTTACTAGAATGCCTCCTGTAGTTTTCTTATCCTTTGATTCCCTATTTTCAGTGATGGCTGTGATATTGGCAATACTTAGTGAGAATTTAGCAATAGTTAGTGAACATTCTAAACTAGCTTCTTTCCCTGCTTATTTTTTAAAATATTGATGTTAATTGATGCTTATTTGCTTTTGTGATAACATCTTCCTTCAATGACTCTCTTCATTTTGTGGTGCACAAGACATAAACCAAACACGCTCTTCCTCCTTCCTTAGCAGAAATTGGACGCTGAGAAAAATGGTAGAGAAGCCATAACTTTCTATGCAAATACTCCTCCTTTTCTACTTATCTTCCCCATTTCCCCTCTTCCTCCTTCTTTTATGCCTTATGTTAAAAAATTTAACTTGACATACAAATGGGTTTAGAAGATGAAAAGGATGACATAGGACTCGGGTTTAGTGGGAGAATGGGTAAACGTTATTAATTCATTCCTTTGACATTCACGGGTCTTGGGGTTCCATTCACGTGATAAGCACTTAATTGCTCTACTAGAAAAATACCACAATGTATTTGTGATAAAGGTGAGTTTTCAGACTCAAATAAGTTATTCACTTAAATCTGTGAATAAGCTATTCACAGATTCCTTTTTAATTGGTTTTGTCAGTTGGAAGATGAAAATTCTGGTTTAGTTGATTCACAATGGATTTTTCATCAAGTAATTCCTTCTCTTGGAAACCAAGTTAGTTCGGGTTCCTTCTTTACACCATTTTCTCATTTTCCTATTTGAAGTTTTTGTTATTCTTCATGTTTTCCACTTTTACACTCTGATCAACATATGTGCATGTTTAACTTTGTTCCTCTGTCTTGAAATTGTGATATGTGTTTTGTGTCTTGATAAATACATTTTTCGCCTAGGCTTGAACTTGGTTGATATGTCAAGTATATTTACGATGTGGGTTGCATCTAGGTTTGATTCGTTTGTTCTTCTTCTAAATCCCCTTTTAATGAATGTCTATTTATTTATTGTTAGGTGGATTTTGCTCCTTCACTTGAGATTGGTTCATATGTCAAAGATCTTCATATGCGATTTAAGTCTTTTATTTTGAACTTTGATCCAAAGATGGTAATTTCCTATTATCCTTACAAATTTTTCCCTTTTTTGCTCCATATGTATTATCGATTTTTGGGTAAATGGTCTTATTTTCATTCCTTAAATTTTGTGCTTAACAATGAATTCACACTGAGGATAGTTTATTTAACTCTTAAGGAAAGTATCTTAGTGGTTTAATCATTGTAAATATCCCTTAATATATATATATATATATATATATATATATATATATATAATATTTATCTTTTGAGAAAGATGAAGAAATAATGGAATAACAAAAATAAGTTAAATTTGAAACATTGATGTGTGATTTTTAGAGTGAGCTACGCTTTGGTACACACGTGAGTGCGTAAGTGAATGTTGAGGAAAAACCTTGGGGGCATCATGGTGCGAGACTCCACAAGTGACCAGGTAGTAGCTCCTGTAACACCCCGGTATTTTTAACATGTAAAAATACCCAAGTGTACCAAACCTAAATCATCAGAGATATATTTCATGTTTAAATACTGAACACCACTATAAAATTTTCACTGAATAACAGCAGGACAGTCTTAAACATAAATAAGACCACAAACCATCAGTGAAATACAGTGTTCAATATCATACAAGAAAGCGGAATAAAATACATAATGTTGTGATACATGGAATACAAGGGAAAACATAAACTAAGCACAACATCTAAGTCTTCAGCAACCCTCCAAGTACAGCCTACTCATGCTTCTTGGATCTCCTCTTTCCCTGTTTCTCTGTAAAACAACAACATTTAAACAATGAGATACAATCTCAGTGAGTTCTACCGAGACCCCTAACCACACTCTCGGTTCAATTATGAATCATTTGTAAAAATCAACCCGACACCGTCTGCGCGAACGCTAAACCCGGTGAATCGCATTGTAGTTTAATTTATAAATCAAGTCTCTATAACTTAGCACGACACCGACTGCGCGAACGCTACTCCCGGTGAATCGTACCGCATAACCGTTAACACGACACCGGCTGCGCGAACGCTACTCCCGGTAGACCGTGTCACCTAACCTTTAATACGACACCGGCTGCGCGAACGCTACTCCCGATGAATCGTATCGTTTAACCTTTAACGCGACACCGACTACGCGAACGCTACTCCCGGTGAATCGCATCCTTTAACATTTAACGTCACACCGACTGCGCGAACGCTACTCCCGGTGGACCGTATCTTTTAACTTTTAGCGTCACATCGACTGCGCGAACGCTACTCCCGGTGGACCGTATCTTTTAACTTTTAGCGTGACACCGACTGCGCGAACGCTACTCCCGATGGATCGCATCCTTTGACATTTGATTCGCACTTAAATTAAAAATCCAGGTTCACACTCGTACTCTAGCTGACCACTTTTCGACACAATTTTCAATATCAAAAACAGTTCATTTTGCCTTAAAAATAGAATATTCAGTTAGGCCTCTGAATAAGCTTTCCAACGCATCTTAGAACACCTCAATCGGGTTCCCGGATCAAAAGTTATCGCGAAACGAAAAACAGTGTTTGGTTGCTGAAAATCTGCAAAGTGGCGCGCGAGTGGCGCGTGGCGCGCAAGTGGCGCGCGAGCTGACAGTAGGATCTGTCAAGTGGCGCGCGAGTGGCGCGTGGACTGACAGTAGGGGGGTCTGTCAAGTGCAGAATTTGGCGGTTTCGCGCGAAAACCGCGGTTCCGCTTAATTCCGATTCTCGTTCCGATTGAAAACAGTCCAAACAAACAGAAAAACAGATTCAACCAATATCACACAATCATTCAAATCAATCAATGTCTCAATCAAAACGGTTTTTATCAAAAACGACATATTTTCCAAATAGCGGTTTTGACTCAAGATCTCTCGACATCAATTGACGTAAAAATACTCGAAACATAAAAACATCCTAAGCGTGAGTAAAACTCACCCTTGAAGCGTGAACCATGATCGAGCCGAATTCTCCGAGTAACCACACGAACATTCCCCGCTTAAACTTTCCGTTCCGACGACGCTCGAATCCGCTTCCAAAACTTTTCGCTCGATCACGAAACCTCTTTTTGACCGAAACGCCGAATTCCCCGAAATTCTCCACGGATGCTATTCATCATCTTCCTCCTCTAACCTCCATGACACTATTCACACATAACCCCAATAATTTTGATTATTCAACCCTAACTCATCTAATCGAACTTTAATACTCGAGCAATCCACCTTGGGTTCGTTCCTAATCGAACTCAAACCTTCAAACCAACCCAAAATCGGATTTCCCACAAAACCTCCAAAACACAAAAATGGCCAAGTGAGAGAGAGTGAGTTGATCGTCATGAAATTGGTACCAAAACGAAGAGGAAGGAACGCCGAACATTTTTCGTGTTGGAAGGAAGTCGTTTCGATGAAGTCTTCTCTCTCCCTCTTCTCTTCTCCCTCACGCCATTCTCTTCCTTTCTCCCTTTCTCTCCTCTCTGTAACTCTCTCTCTCTCTCTCGCATTCTTTCTTTTCTTCCTTCTTTCTTCCATTCTTTCCTTTCTTTTCTTTAATTAATTCTTTCTCTCCTTCACTCACACCCACACACGTATACATATATATTTATTTAATATATACGTGGTAACGTGGTCCAATTACCATATTGATCTAAATCTCTTATTTCGATTCCAAAACTTCATTGACCCGTATTATCCGGTTAACGATCCGGTGACAAGCAATAAATAATTTTAGCACTCAATAAATTTACCAGTCAAGTACTAAATTAATTCAATTGGGTTAACATCCAAATAATTCGGTTAATTATTTTGCGGATGTTACATTCTCCCCAACTTAAAAGAATTTTGTCCTCAAAATTTCGCTAAGTCTTTCATCCGACTAACCGAGGATTGACATTCCCAGAAAGGTCTAAATTTGCGAGAAAGCAATCTTGAATTAACGAAATGAGTGTAGAAAATCTTCTCAATGCGGCACATCAATCTTCAAGTATGATCCACTACCACCCTAGAACGCTTCTAAGGTTATAGTCCGAACTCTCTTGTTACGAATCAACACGAGAAACTCGTCATTCGCTTACATAGGCTCAGCACCGCGTTCGAAAACACTTCCGAAGCTTCATTCCTCACTTGCTCCCCAACTTTGATTAATCTAAATCAAGTGGTCTAATATAAGACACTTAATAGAAATACAGATTGAAAATGAGATCCACGAACTGGTACTCCTCGGTAGAGGTAAAAACAAACACAATGACCTCGAAGGGTGTAAACACTTTCTCCACGAATCTTCTAATATCCACAACAGTTATCATACACATTGAAAAATGTGACAGAAAAGTCATCTGTGAAACTCCCTGACTCGCCCTTGGGATTTCGAGATAGAACTTTTCAAAAAGATGGAATGAGGATTTACCAGAAACGTTTATCTTAAACGTAGAAATAAACCGTGGGGACAACATATAAATTTCGGAAGTAATGAAAATCATATCAGTTGTTCTCAAAACAACTATCAGACAGAACGCAAAACCCTTCTTCCTTACAGGGCAATCTCTACCATAGTGACCCTCTACATTTCTATAGTAGCACCGATTAGATCTCCACTTGCAATCACCACTGTGAGGCTTTCCTTAGTTAGAACACCTTCTGACCTTTGAAGAATCAAGGAATTGCATCTGCTTTTCCTTTGATGAAATTATCTTAGGACTTTGCATTCGGAGTTGATAATTCAACTACCTTCTTTCCTTTCCCATATTTCCTATGAGATCATCCTCGGCGACACAGGCTGATTGTACCAAGGCAACATAATTGGTAATAGTATAAGAACTGAGACCCTAAGTCATAAAAGCACTAAGGCCCTTCTTATACATCTGCATTCTCCATTCGTCATCCGGAGCTTACTTTACCACTTGGTAAAACTGAGACAACTTCTCAAACTTAGCCGTGTATTCTTCCACCGTCATGTCACCTTTCCTGAGGATGCACCGGTTGAAGATTCCGATTTTGGTCGAGGATTGCATCTTGATCATCCAGTCATAATTCCGCTTATGATGCACTAAGTATTAAGTTGATCAGGCTCAATGTCTCTTAGCATCACAAGTGTAATTACAAAAAGGACTAACAAGGAATCGACTCAACCCTAAACTAAGTCCGACTAGGTCGAACTGCTCTGATACCAACTGTAACACCCCGGTATTTTTAACATGTAAAAATACCCAAGTGTACCAAACCTAAATCATCAGAGATATATCTCCTGTTTAAATACTGAACACCACTATAAAATTTTCACTGAATAACAGCAGGACAGTCTTAAACATAAATAAGACCACAAACCATCAGTGAAATACAGTGTTCAATATCGTACAAGAAAGCGGAATAAAATACATAATGTTGTGATACATGGAATACAAGGGAAAACATAAACTAAGCACAACATCTAAGTCTTCAGCAACCCTCCAAGTACAGCCTACTCATGCTTCTTGGATCTCCTCTTTCCCTGTTTCTCTGTAAAACAACAACATTTAAACAATGAGATACAATCTCAGTGAGTTCTACCGAGACCCCTAACCACACTCTCGGTTCAATTATGAATCATTTGTAAAAATCAACCCGACACCGTCTGCGCGAACGCTAAACCCGGTGAATCGCATTGTAGTTTAATTTATAAATCAAGTCTCTATAACTTAGCACGACACCGACTGCGCGAACGCTACTCCCGGTGAATCGTACCGCATAACCGTTAACACGACACCGGCTGCGCGAACGCTACTCCCGGTAGACCGTGTCACCTAACCTTTAATACGACACCGGCTGCACGAACGCTACTCCCGATGGATCGTATCGTTTAACCTTTAACGCGACACCGACTGCGCGAACGCTACTCCCGGTGGATCGCATCCTTTAACATTTAACGTCACACCGACTGCGCGAACGCTACTCCCGGTGGACCGTATCTTTTAACTTTTAGCGTCACATCGACTGCGCGAACGCTACTCCCGGTGGACCGTATCTTTTAACTTTTAGCGTGACACCGACTGCGCGAACGCTACTCCCGGTGGATCGCATCCTTTGACATTTGATTCGCACTTAAGTTAAAAATCCAGGTTCACACTCGTACTCTAGCTGACCACTTTTCGACACAATTTTCAATATCAAAAACAGTTCATTTTGCCTTAAAAATAGAATATTCAGTTAGGCCTCTGAATAAGCCTTCCAACGCATCTTAGAACACCTCAATCGGGTTCCCGGATCAAAAGTGATCGCGAAACGAAAAACAGTGTTTGGTTGCTGAAAATCTGCAAAGTGGCGCGCGAGTGGCGCGTGGCGCGCAAGTGGCGCGCGAGCTGACAGTAGGATCTGTCAAGTGGCGCGCGAGTGGCGCGTGGCACGCAAGTGGCGCGTGGACTGACAGTAGGGGGGTCTGTCAAGTGCAGAATTTGGCGGTTTCGCGCGAAAACCGCGGTTCCGCTTAATTCCGATTCTCGTTCCGATTGAAAACAGTCCAAACAAACAGAAAAACAGATTCAACCAATATCACACAATCATTCAAATCAATCAATGTCTCAATCAAAACGGTTTTTATCAAAAACGACATATTTTCCAAATAGCGGTTTTGACTCAAGATCTCTCGACATCAATTGACGTAAAAATACTCGAAACATAAAAACATCCTAAGCGTGAGTAAAACTCACCCTTGAAGCGTGAACCATGATCGAGCCGAATTCTCCGAGTAACCACACGAACATTCCCCGCTTAAACTTTCCGTTCCGACGACGCTCGAATCCGCTTCCAAAACTTTCCGCTCGATCACGAAACCTCTTTTTGACCGAAACGCCGAATTTCCCGAAATTCTCCACGGATGCTATTCATCATCTTCCTCCTCTAACCTCCATGACACTATTCACACATAACCCCAATAATTTTGATTATTCAACCCTAACTCATCTAATCGAACTTTAATACTCGAGCAATCCACCTTGGGTTCGTTCCTAATCGAACTCAAACCTTCAAACCAACCCAAAACCGGATTTCCCACAAAACCTCCAAAACACAAAAATGGCCAAGTGAGAGAGAGTGAGTTGATCGTCATGAAATTGGTACCAAAACGAAGAGGAAGGAACGCCGAACATTTTTCGTGTTGGAAGGAAGTCGTTTCGGTGAAGTCTTCTCTCTCCCTCTTCTCTTCTCCCTCACGCCATTCTCTTCCTTTCTCCCTTTCTCTCCTCTCTGTAACTCTCTCTCTCTCTCGCATTCTTTCTTTTCTTCCTTCTTTCTTCCATTCTTTCCTTTCTTTTCTTTAATTAATTCTTTCTCTCCTTCACTCACACCCACACACGTATACATATATATTTATTTAATATATACGTGGTAACGTGGTCCAATTACCATATTGATCTAAATCTCTTATTTCGATTCCAAAACTTCATTGACCCGTATTATCCGGTTAACGATCCGGTGACAAGCAATAAATAATTTTAGCACTCAATAAATTTACCAGTCAAGTACTAAATTAATTCAATTGGGTTAACATCCAAATAATTCGGTTAATTATTTTGCGGATGTTACATTCTCCCCAACTTAAAAGAATTTTGTCCTCAAAATTTCGCTAAGTCTTTCATCCGACTAACCGAGGATTGACATTCCCAGAAAGGTCTAAATTTGCGAGAAAGCAATCTTGAATTAACGAAATGAGTGTAGAAAATCTTCTCAATGCGGCACATCAATCTTCAAGTATGATCCACTACCACCCTAGAACGCTTCTAAGGTTATAGTCCGAACTCTCTTGTTACGAATCAACACGAGAAACTCGTCATTCGCTTACATAGGCTCAGCACCGCGTTCGAAAACACTTCCGAAGCTTCATTCCTCACTTGCTCCCCAACTTTGATTAATCTAAATCAAGTGGTCTAATATAAGACACTTAATAGAAATACAGATTGAAAATGAGATCCACGAACTGGTACTCCTCGGTAGAGGTAAAAACAAACACAATGACCTCGAAGGGTGTAAACACTTTCTCCACGAATCTTCTAATATCCACAACAGTTATCATACACATTGAAAAATGTGACAGAAAAGTCATCTGTGAAACTCCCTGACTCGCCCTTGGGATTTCGAGATAGAACTTTTCAAAAAGATGGAATGAGGATTTACCAGAAACGTTTATCTTAAACGTAGAAATAAACCGTGGGGACAACATATAAATTTCGGAAGTAATGAAAATCATATCAGTTGTTCTCAAAACAACTATCAGACAGAACGCAAAACCCTTCTTCCTTACAGGGCAATCTCTACCATAGTGACCCTCTACATTTCTATAGTAGCACCGATTAGATCTCCACTTGCAATCACCACTGTGAGGCTTTCCTTAGTTAGAACACCTTCTGACCTTTGAAGAATCAAGGAATTGCATCTGCTTTTCCTTTGATGAAATTATCTTAGGACTTTGCATTCGGAGTTGATAATTCAACTACCTTCTTTCCTTTCCCATATTTCCTATGAGATCATCCTCGGCGACACAGGCTGATTGTACCAAGGCAACATAATTGGTAATAGTATAAGAACTGAGACCCTAAGTCATAAAAGCACTAAGGCCCTTCTTATACATCTGCATTCTCCATTCGTCATCCGGAGCTTACTTTACCACTTGGTAAAACTGAGACAACTTCTCAAACTTAGCCGTGTATTCTTCCACCGTCATGTCACCTTTCCTGAGGATGCACCGGTTGAAGATTCCGATTTTGGTCGAGGATTGCATCTTGATCATCCAGTCATAATTCCGCTTATGATGCACTAAGTATTAAGTTGATCAGGCTCAATGTCTCTTAGCATCACAAGTGTAATTACAAAAAGGACTAACAAGGAATCGACTCAACCCTAAACTAAGTCCGACTAGGTCGAACTGCTCTGATACCAACTGTAACACCCCGGTATTTTTAACATGTAAAAATACCCAAGTGTACCAAACCTAAATCATCAGAGATATATCTCCTGTTTAAATACTGAACACCACTATAAAATTTTCACTGAATAACAGCAGGACAGTCTTAAACATAAATAAGACCACAAACCATCAGTGAAATACAGTGTTCAATATCGTACAAGAAAGCGGAATAAAATACATAATGTTGTGATACATGGAATACAAGGGAAAACATAAACTAAGCACAACATCTAAGTCTTCAGCAACCCTCCAAGTACAGCCTACTCATGCTTCTTGGATCTCCTCTTTCCCTGTTTCTCTGTAAAACAACAACATTTAAACAATGAGATACAATCTCAGTGAGTTCTACCGAGACCCCTAACCACACTCTCGGTTCAATTATGAATCATTTGTAAAAATCAACCCGACACCGTCTGCGCGAACGCTAAACCCGGTGAATCGCATTGTAGTTTAATTTATAAATCAAGTCTCTATAACTTAGCACGACACCGACTGCGCGAACGCTACTCCCGGTGAATCGTACCGCATAACCGTTAACACGACACCGGCTGCGCGAACGCTACTCCCGGTAGACCTGTGTCACCTAACCTTTAATACGACACCGGCTGCGCGAACGCTACTCCCGATGAATCGTATCGTTTAACCTTTAACGCGACACCGACTGCGCGAACGCTACTCCCGGTGGATCGCATCCTTTAACATTTAACGTCACACCGACTGCGCGAACGCTACTCCCGGTGGACCGTATCTTTTAACTTTTAGCGTCACATCGACTGCGCGAACGCTACTCCCGGTGGACCGTATCTTTTAACTTTTAGCGTGACACCGACTGCGCAAACGCTACTCCCGGTGGATCGCATCCTTTGACATTTGATTCGCACTTAAATTAAAAATCCAGGTTCACACTCGTACTCTAGCTGACCACTTTTCGACACAATTTTCAATATCAAAAACAGTTCATTTTGCCTTAAAAATAGAATATTCAGTTAGGCCTCTGAATAAGCTTTCCAACGCATCTTAGAACACCTCAATCGGGTTCCCGGATCAAAAGTTATCGCGAAACGAAAAACAGTGTTTGGTTGCTGAAAATCTGCAAAGTGGCGCGCGAGTGGCGCGTGGCGCGCAAGTGGCGCGTGGACTGACAGTAGGGGGGTCTGTCAAGTGCAGAATTTGGCGGTTTCGCGCGAAAACCGCGGTTCCGCTTAATTCTGATTCTCGTTCCGATTGAAAACAGTCCAAACAAACAGAAAAACAGATTCAACCAATATCACACAATCATTCAAATCAATCAATGTCTCAATCAAAACGGTTTTTATCAAAAACGACATATTTTCCAAATAGCGGTTTTGACTCAAGATCTCTCGACATCAATTGACGTAAAAATACTCGAAACATAAAAACATCCTAAGCGTGAGTAAAACTCACCCTTGAAGCGTGAACCATGATCGAGCCGAATTCTCCGAGTAACCACACGAACATTCCCCGCTTAAACTTTCCGTTCCGACGACGCTCGAATCTGCTTCCAAAACTTTCCGCTCGATCACGAAACCTCTTTTTGACCGAAACGCCGAATTCCCCGAAATTCTCCACGGATGCTATTCATCATCTTCCTCCTCTAACCTCCATGACACTATTCACACATAACCCCAATAATTTTGATTATTCAACCCTAACTCATCTAATCGAACTTTAATACTCGAGCAATCCACCTTGGGTTCGTTCCTAATCGAACTCAAACCTTCAAACCAACCCAAAATCGGATTTTCCACAAAACCTCCAAAACACAAAAATGGCCAAGTGAGAGAGAGTGAGTTGATCGTCATGAAATTGGTACCAAAACAAAGAGGAAGGAACGCCGAACATTTTTCGTGTTGGAAGGAAGTCGTTTCGGTGAAGTCTTCTCTCTCCCTCTTCTCTTCTCCCTCACGCCATTCTCTTCCTTTCTCCCTTTCTCTCCTCTCTGTAACTCTCTCTCTCTCTCTCTCTCGCATTCTTTCTTTTCTTCCTTCTTTCTTCCATTCTTTCCTTTCTTTTCTTTAATTAATTCTTTCTCTCCTTCACTCACACCCACACACGTATACATATATATTTATTTAATATATACGTGGTAACGTGGTCCAATTACCATATTGATCTAAATCTCTTATTTCGATTCCAAAACTTCATTGACCCGTATTATCCGGTTAACGATCCGGTGACAAGCAATAAATAATTTTAGCACTCAATAAATTTACCAGTCAAGTACTAAATTAATTCAATTGGGTTAACATCCAAATAATTCGGTTAATTATTTTGCGGATGTTACATTCTCCCCAACTTAAAAGAATTTTGTCCTCAAAATTTCGCTAAGTCTTTCATCCGACTAACCGAGGATTGACATTCCCAGAAAGGTCTAAATTTGTGAGAAAGCAATCTTGAATTAACGAAATGAGTGTAGAAAATCTTCTCAATGCGGCACATCAATCTTCAAGTATGATCCACTACCACCCTAGAACGCTTCTAAGGTTATAGTCCGAACTCTCTTGTTACGAATCAACACGAGAAACTCGTCATTCGCTTACATAGGCTCAGCACCGCGTTCGAAAACACTTCCGAAGCTTCATTCCTCACTTGCTCCCCAACTTTGATTAATCTAAATCAAGTGGTCTAATATAAGACACTTAATAGAAATACAGATTGAAAATGAGATCCACGAACTGGTACTCCTCGGTAGAGGTAAAAACAAACACAATGACCTCGAAGGGTGTAAACACTTTCTCCACGAATCTTCTAATATCCACAACAGTTATCATACACATTGAAAAATGTGACAGAAAAGTCATCTGTGAAACTCCCTGACTCGCCCTTGGGATTTCGAGATAGAACTTTTCAAAAAGATGGAATGAGGATTTACCAGAAACGTTTATCTTAAACGTAGAAATAAACCGTGGGGACAACATATAAATTTCGGAAGTAATGAAAATCATATCAGTTGTTCTCAAAACAACTATCAGACAGAACGCAAAACCCTTCTTCCTTACAGGGCAATCTCTACCATAGTGACCCTCTACATTTCTATAGTAGCACCGATTAGATCTCCACTTGCAATCACCACTGTGAGGCTTTCCTTAGTTAGAACACCTTCTGACCTTTGAAGAATCAAGGAATTGCATCTGCTTTTCCTTTGATGAAATTATCTTAGGACTTTGCATTCGGAGTTGATAATTCAACTACCTTCTTTCCTTTCCCATATTTCCTATGAGATCATCCTCGGCGACACAGGCTGATTGTACCAAGGCAACATAATTGGTAATAGTATAAGAACTGAGACCCTAAGTCATAAAAGCACTAAGGCCCTTCTTATACATCTGCATTCTCCATTCGTCATCCGGAGCTTACTTTACCACTTGGTAAAACTGAGACAACTTCTCAAACTTAGCCGTGTATTCTTCCACCGTCATGTCACCTTTCCTGAGGATGCACCGGTTGAAGATTCCGATTTTGGTCGAGGATTGCATCTTGATCATCCAGTCATAATTCCGCTTATGATGCACTAAGTATTAAGTTGATCAGGCTCAATGTCTCTTAGCATCACAAGTGTAATTACAAAAAGGACTAACAAGGAATCGACTCAACCCTAAACTAAGTCCGACTAGGTCGAACTGCTCTGATACCAACTGTAACACCCCGGTATTTTTGACATGTAAAAATACCCAAGTGTACCAAACCTAAATCATCAGAGATATATCTCCTGTTTAAATACTGAACACCACTATAAAATTTTCACTGAATAACAGCAGGACAGTCTTAAACATAAATAAGACCACAAACCATCAGTGAAATACAGTGTTCAATATCGTACAAGAAAGCGGAATAAAATACATAATGTTGTGATACATGGAATACAAGGGAAAACATAAACTAAGCACAACATCTAAGTCTTCAGCAACCCTCCAAGTACAGCCTACTCATGCTTCTTGGATCTCCTCTTTCCCTGTTTCTCTGTAAAACAACAACATTTAAACAATGAGATACAATCTCAGTGAGTTCTACCGAGACCCCTAACCACACTCTCGGTTCAATTATGAATCATTTGTAAAAATCAACCCGACACCGTCAGCGCGAACGCTAAACCCGGTGAATCGCATTGTAGTTTAATTTATAAATCAAGTCTCTATAACTTAGCACGACACCGACTGCGCGAACGCTACTCCCGGTGAATCGTACCGCATAACCGTTAACACGACACCGGCTGCGCGAACGCTACTCCCGGTAGACCGTGTCACCTAACCTTTAATACGACACCGGCTGCGCGAACGCTACTCCCGATGAATCGTATCGTTTAACCTTTAACGCGACACCGACTGCGCGAACGCTACTCCCGGTGGATCGCATCCTTTAACATTTAACGTCACACCGACTGCGCAAACGCTACTCCCGGTGGACCGTATCTTTTAACTTTTAGCGTCACATCGACTGCGCGAACGCTACTCCCGGTGGACCGTATCTTTTAACTTTTAGCGTGACACCGACTGCGCGAACGCTACTCCCGGTGGATCGCATCCTTTGACATTTGATTCGCACTTAAATTAAAAATCCAGGTTCACACTCGTACTCTAGCTGACCACTTTTCGACACAATTTTCAATATCAAAAATAATTCATTTTGCCTTTAAATAGAATATTCAGTTAGGCCTCTGAATAAGCTTTCCAACGCATCTTAGAACACCTCAATCGGGTTCCCGGATCAAAAGTTATCGCGAAACGAAAAACAGTGTTTGGTTGCTGAAAATCTGCAAAGTGGCGCGCGAGTGGCGCGTGGCGCGCAAGTGGCACGCGAGCTGACAGTAGGATCTGTCAAGTGGCGTGCGAGTGGCGCGCGGCGCGCAAGTGGCGCGTGGACTGACAGTAGGGGGATCTGTCAAGTGCAGAATTTGGCGGTTTCGCGCGAAAACCGCGATTCCGCTTAATTCCGATACTCGTTCCGATTGAAAACAGGCCAAACAAACAGAAAAACAGATTCAACCAATATCACACAATCATTCAAATCAATCAATGTCTCAATCAAAACGGTTTTTATCAAAAACGACATATTTTCCAAATAGCGGTTTTGACTCAAGATCTCTCGACATCAATTGACGTAAAAATACTCGAAACATAAAAACATCCTAAGCGTGAGTAAAACTCACCCTTGAAGCGTGAACCACGATCGAGCCGAATTCTCCGAGTAACCACACGAACATTCCCCGCTTAAACTTTCCGTTCCGACGACGCTCGAATCCGCTTCCAAAACTTTCCGCTCGATCACGAAACCTCTTTTTGACCGAAACGTCGAATTCCCCGAAATTCTCCACGGATGCTATTCATCATCTTCCTCCTCTAACCTCCATGACACTATTCACACATAACCCCAATAATTTTGATTTCTCAACCCTAACTCATCTAATCGAACTTTAATACTCGAGCAATCCACCTTGGGTTCGTTCCTAATCGAACTCAAAGCTTCAAACCAACCCAAAATCAGATTTCCCACAAAACCTCCAAAACACAAAAATGGCCAAGTGAGAGAGAGAGTGAGTTGATCGTCATGAAATTGGTACCAAAACGAAGAGGAAGGAACGCCGAACATTTTTCGTGTTGGAAGGAAGTCGTTTCGATGAAGTCTTCTCTCTCCCTCTTCTCTTCTCCCTCACGCCATTCTCTTCCTTTCTCCCTTTCTCTCCTCTCTGTAACTCTCTCTCTCTCTCGCATTCTTTCTTTTCTTCCTTCTTTCTTCCATTCTTTCCTTTCTTTTCTTTAATTAATTCTTTCTCTCCTTCACTCACACCCACACACGTATACATATATATATATTTATTTAATATATACGTGGTAACGTGGTGCAATTACCATATTGATCTAAATCTCTTATTTCGATTCCAAAACTTCATTGACCCGTATTATCCGGTTAACGATCCGGTGACAAGCAATAAATAATTTTAGCACTCAATAAATTTACCAGTCAAGTACTAAATTAATTCAATTGGGTTAACATCCAAATAATTCGGTTAATTATTTTGCGGATGTTACAGCTCCCTTGTGTCGTGGTATTCGATTCCCCACTGTGATGATCCTGACAAGACACTGCAAGAACTCAGGATCGGTGGTAGAGTGTTCCGTTATGAAATTGTGATATGAGAATTGTACCAATGAGAATATGAAACAAAACATGTCCTCTCGACCGCTCCTCTAATTTAGAATCTCTCCATGGAGTAGATATGGGGCTCATGCATATTTTTGTTTTTGTTTGATGCTCATTTGAAACACTAAAACTTAATAATTATATTTAATTACTTATTGCTTTACTACAATAATTATTGTTGATGTGTACTCACTCCTTTGTTTTTTTGTTTTGGCTTTATATTCCTTTTATTAAGATGGCCAACCGGAATGAACCTCGCATTAGGATAGACGTGGATTTTACTAACGGATTCGGGACGCCGGACTACCCAAATTCAACAATATGGAGATCTTACTATTCTCGTTACTACAGGAGTCTACCCTAACTTCAATACCCCCACATATCACCAAAATTTGATAGTCTCCTTTTATCTACCCTTGGAAGACATGTGGGTTGCCGCTGCTCTGGTGCCAAATCGTCATTACATGGCACCCCCTCCCCCCCCCCCCCACTTTCCAGGATATTAGAAGGACTAGGATTGTGTGTAAAACCGGCCAAGAACCAAATAATGTGGATGTCTAATATATATGTGTAATAAAGGCTGGTTAGGTTAGGGTGATTGAAGTATTTATGTGGTGGATGACTGTATTAATTATGTGGACTATTGTGTCTTTTGTGGATCCCTCAAAATAAGTATGAGTTAGTAGTGATGTGATGTACTAGTAATGCACTATTAAAATAAGGGTTAAATATGTTTTTAGTCCCTACAAAATCGGCTCCTTCTAAGTTTAGTCCTTACATTAACGAAATAGGCGTTTTGGTCCTCATCTTATTTTGTCGTTTTCAATTTTAGTCCCTCGTGACTTTTAATAGCGCTTCAACACTTTTAATAGCGCTTTTTTGACCTTTTATAAGCGCTATTAAAAGTTTTGAAGCGCTATTAAAAGTCATGAGGGACTAAAATTGAAAACGGAAAAATAAGATGAGGACCAAAACGCCTATTTCGTTAATGTAGGGACTAAACTTAAAAGGAGCCGATTTTGTAGGGACTAAAAACATATTTTACCCTTAAAATAATAATATGTTTTAATAATATTTAATGTTTTCTTTAAAAAAAAATGAATGGCTATGCAAATAGTAAATAATTAAAATAAGATTAATATGTAATCAAATAAATAACTAATTGAATAAAGCATATTATTGATCGTGATATTAGAGAGCGTCTCAATTTTAATCTCCAACCTAATCACTTCAATGTCACAATTGGCATAGATGGGAAACCACTAAACCCAAATTATAAAGGAGGAATTGTTTGTTGCGTGGATAATGCTCGGTGCATATTGAAAGAGAACTCATATATTATTTCTGTATGCAAATTTGTGCATGGAAGTAGAAGGAAGAGAACTCTATGTGCAACCACTTTTGTCATTCAGATGAAGATTGTCGTTATGGACGTTGTCCTCATTATGAGGTTCCAAAATGTGTTCTGAAACATTGTTGGTGTTATTTTATCCCACCACCTACCGATGATAATGTTCCTAGTCTAGTACTCAAATTTGCAAATTGATATAAAAATAAAAATAATAATAATAATAATATTTTTTATTACTAAAAGATAAAATTAAAAACTAAATAATTGAAAATAATAATAATAATAATAATATATGAAAATAAATTGTTAAGTTTTTTAACCAAGAAAATAAATTGTTAATAATAAAGGATCGCATCTTATTTTGTATTAAATATTAAATAAAATATAACCCTGTGGCCTCGCTACTTTTTTTTCCATTCAATAAGTAAATATTGTATTCAGATATCACTTATCTCAATCATTGTCACACACTACCCCCACCTTCAATGAAGGATTTGAGAGTGTGCCCATTCACGTGTTAGAGTGAAATTCTTGGATAGTACATCTCTATTACGTCTTATAGAGGAACACACTAAAAAGAAACACCTTTTACAAATTAATATCACGTACAAAGGGAATTATCATACATATGAAATTAAGAATTGTGTATATTCTTATGTCCACATGTATTGTTTATGTATGCATATTTGTGTATGGAAATAGAAGGAAGAGAACTCAATGTGCAACCACTTTGTCATTCAGATGAAGACTATCGTCATGGACGTTGTCCTCATTATGAGGTTCCAAAATGTGTTCTGAAACATTGTTGGTGTTATTTTATCCCACCACCTACCGCTAATAATATTCCTCGTTTAGTACTCAAAACTAAAAATTGACTATTGGAGTATTGTGATTCAATAATCATGTATGGATATTAATAACAATAATAATAATAATAATAATAATAATAATAATAATAATAATAATAACAATAATGTTAAATTACATACAACATTATTCTTATGTCCAAGTGTATTGTTTCTATATGCAGATTTGTGCATGGAGGTAGAAGGAATAGAACTCAATGTGCAACCACTTTGTCATTCAGATAAAGATTGTCGTCATGGACATTGTCCTCATTATGAAGTTCCAAAATGTGTTTTGAAACATTGTTGGTGTTATTTTATCCTACCACCTACTACTAATAATGTTCCTAGTCTCGTACTTACAACCGCAAATTGACTATTTGAGTGTTGTGATTCAATAATCATGTATGGATAATAATAATAATATACTTTTTAATTAGAAGATAAGATTAAAAACCAAATAAATGAAAATAATAATAATAATAATAGTAATATAATAAAAAAAATTAAATTGTTAATAATAAAGGATTGTATCTTATAACCAACATTGTTGGCCCAATGGCTTAATCTATCTTGGGATATGGGGGTCGATGTGGTGCTCCCGGGTTCGATTCCCGCAGTGGACAAACTCGGTGTTGGCCAGTGCGAAATTTAATCCTAAGCACGAGCGAAGATTAGTCTTTTATTGAAAGCGTTGGGACACCATGTGGCCTCGCTACTTTTTTTTCCATTCAATAAGTAAATATTGTATTCAGATATCACTTATCTCAGAATCATTGTCACACACTACCCTACCTTCAATGAAGGATTTGAGAGTGTGCCCATTCACGTGTTAGAGTGAAATTCTTGAATAGTACATCTCTATTACGTCTTATAGAGTAACACACTAAAGAGAAGCACCTTTTACGAATTAATATCACGTACGAAGGGAATTAACATACATATATATATGAAATTAAGAATTGTGTATATTCTTATGTCCACATGTATTGTTTATGTATGCATATTTGTGTATGGAAATAGAAGGAGGAGAACTCAATGTGCAACCACTTTGTCATTCAGATGAAGACTATTGTTGGTGTTATTTTATCCCACCACCTTGTTGGGGGAAAAACAACATAGAGAAAATAAAACGAACAATCGGAACACAAGGATTTAACGTGGAAAACTCCAAACCGGAGAAAAACTACGAACTATTGTCTAATGACAACCAGAGAATACCACTATGTGAAAATTGTTACAATACACAGACTACTCTAAAAAAACACCCCCATGGCCCCAGTACACCCACACCCTCCAAAGAGAATATTTAACTACATCTCACAACACTCTAAAACAAGAGTATAAGAAAAAAACAAAGTCAAATACAACTTAAGGTATTTTTGACTGATGCATTTGTAAAGGATATAGCCTTGGCCTCCCTCTTCCTTCACAAAACTAAGTAATGTGGGACTTTTTCAAGATGTCAATTTCAACCAACTTCAACAATCTCCACCTTGATTGTAATTGATCAACAAGACATCTTCTGTTTTCATTGCCTTCACCGACAATCATAGTTCAAAAGAACTATCATACTCCATCGTAGAGAGTTTACCACTTGAAGCTAAATCACTCAAAGAATTTTATCCATGCCGAAAGCCATCGACATAACTTCTTCAAGATGCTCAATTCCTATCAACAACAACAATCTCCACCTTGATTGTAATTGATACCCAAGACATCTTCTACCTTCATTGTCTACACCGACAATCATAGTTCAAAAGAACTACTATCATACTCCACCATAAAGTATATTTCACTTGAAGCTAAACCACTTCAAGAATTTCTTCTTTCGGCACATGTCGAAAAAACCTGCAGAAAAATTATGGTGCAACTTCCATGTTTCACTTTTCCGGAAGTTTCATCTGCCATCGACATTCCTTTCCACCACGCACCTTGCACAACTATGAAACCAGTGCCCCATGCGCAATTATGGAACCTTTGGGGCAATTTGCTGGACCTGCTCCCCATGGACAATTTCTTTACATGCCCCGAATTCTTGCCTTTCAACACCTTGTGCATCCCCTGATTGTATCAACACATCCATGACTTGTTTTTTCCCCAAGCCAAAATTGATACTTCCATCAAATTTCTCCATGTCAAACTTCACAGCACTTGAAAAATTTAACATTCCAGATGTAAACATACTGTAAGCCGTGCACCGAGTAGGTTCCCAGGAAAGAGAGGTGGGTCACAATGGACCTGCTTAAATACCAAGTATTTCCTAGCCAGAACTTTTCTCAAACAGCACTTACACAGTATCAAACTTATTTTCTGATGTGGAAGATCAGACAAAGCTGCAACCACAGAGCATACTAAGAAATTTACCCCACCGAACCAAAAGCTCTAATACCAGTTGTTGGGGAAAAACAACATAGAGAAAATAAAACGAACAATCGACACAAGGATTTAACGTGGAAAACTTCAAACCGGAGAAAAACCACGAACCGTTGTCTAATGACACAGAGAATACCACTATGTGAAAATTGTTACAACACATTAACTTCTCTGAAAAAACACCACATGGCCCCAGTACACCCACACCCTCCAAAGAGATATTTAACTACATCTCACAACACTCTAAAACAAGAGTATAAGAGAAAAAAACAAAGTCAAATACAACTTAAGGTATTTTTGACCGGTGCATTTGTAAAGGAAAACTTGAGCCTCTTTATATAGCCTTGGCCTCCCTCTTCCTTCACAAAACTAAGCAATGTGGGACTTTTTCAAGATGTCAATTTCAATCAACTCAAACACACCTACCGCTAATAATATTCCTCGTTTAGTACTCAAAACTGAAAATTGACTATTGGAGTATTGTGATTCAATAATCATGTATGGATATTAATAACAACAACAATAATAATAATAATAATAATAATAATAATAATAATAATAATAAGGCTTAAATATATGTTCAGCCCCTGCAAATATAGCCAAAATCCAGTTAAGCCGCTGTAAAAAAAATATTTAAAATGACCCTTGTAAATATTAAATGTTTGCGGTTAAGCCCCTCGGTCAATTTTTCATCAAAAAGAGTTGAACATATAATATTTATAAGGGTCATTTTAAATTTTTTAATATTTACAGGGGCTTAAATGGATTATGGTCATATTTGCAGGGGCTGAACATTTTAAAAATTTTAATATTTACTGGGACTTAAATGGATTATGGCCATATTTGCAGGGGCTGAACATATATTTTTACCCTCTGCAAATATGGAAAATTGACCAAGGGGCTTAACCGCAAACATTTAATATTTCTAAGGGTCATTTTTTTAAAAAATTACAGGGGCTTAAATGGATTTTGGCCATATTTGCAGGGGCTTAACATATATTTAAGCCTAATAATAATGTTAAATTACATACAACATTATTCTTATGTCCACGTGTATTGTTTCTATATGCAGATTTGTGCATGGAGGTAGAAGGAATAGAACTCAATGTGCAACCACTTTGTCATTCAGATGAAGATTGTCGTCATGGACGTTGTCCTCATTATGAGGTTCCAAAATGTGTTCTGAAACATTGTTGGTGTTATTTTATCCTACCACCTACCGCTAATAATGTTCCAAGTCTCGTACTTACAACTGCAAATTGACTATTTGAGTGTTGTGATTCAATAATCATGTATGGATGATAATAATAATAATAATAATAATAATAATAATAATAATAATAATAAGAATATACTTTTTAATTAGAAGATAAGATTAAAAACTAAATAAATGAAAATAATAATAATAGTAATAATAGTAATATAATAATAAAAAAAATAAATTGTTAATAATAAAGGATTGTATCTTATAACCAACACGGTTGGCCCAATGACTTAATCTACCTTGGGACACGGGGGGTCGACCCGGTGCTCCCAGGTACGATTCCCGCAGTGGACAAACTCGGTGTTGGTCAGTGCGAAATTTGATCCTAAGCACGAGCAGAGATTAGTCTTTCGTTGAAAGCGTTGGGTCATTCTGTGGGTAGCCAGCAACGGTTCATACCAAAAAAAAGGAGTGTATCTTATTTTGTGTTAAATATAACCTTATGGTCTGGCTACTTTTTTTTTCATTCAATAAGTAAATATTGTATTCAAATACCCCTACCTTCAATGAAGGATTTGAGAGTGTGCCCATTCACGTGTTAGAGTGAAATTCTTGGATAGTACATCTCTATTACGTCTTATAGAGCAACACACTAAAGAGAAACACCTTTTACAAATTAATATCACGTACGAAGGGCATTAACATACATATGAAACTAACAATTGTGTATATTTTTTGGGAGAAATTATTGACACTACGGTTTTTAATATACACCTTTATTTTATGCGAGTATGTAAATTTTTTGAAACCTTGTCGGATATTCCTCGAATCCCTCTTTGGGCTCCTCACCACATCAAACAAATACAAGAACAACTCCACAAAAATTGGGCGGTCAAATTCCTGCATCACTTGCTCATAAGCCCGCAAACAACCCCAACCGGAGGGACAAATTTGCGATGGGGGAAGCCTCGAGAAATATCTGCTGAAAGGAGGTTAGAGGAGGGCGGACCCCCTGCCTCGGTGATCATGGGCGAATGAACAAAAAAACCAAGTAACCTCATTAGTAGGGCTGCATACCAGCATTCCCAGGGGAACACCCAACACGTCGCACCCTTCATTTCTAGCAATTCCAACTAAACCCTGGAAGTCAGATAATGTAGAAAAGTCACCTTCTCGAAAAATACTGCTCCGAGTAATTTTTTTTAAAGAAGCCCAAGATTGAGGATCCTCCACATCGTGCACGGGGTCAATACCTCCACTCCCAACGAAAGAACTGGATTCTCAGCTCGAAGATGGGGAATCATTAGAAGAGACGGGACCCGATTCACCCGAGTTAACGACCTCGTCCCAACTATGACAGGCTTCACCCTCACGTTCGGCTCGGCCACCACAAGGAGATGTTAAAACATAACAAAACACTGTCATAGGAAAGCCCTAAAAAGTAAATAAGGTATCGAGAAAAGGAACGTACCTCATCAACAAGTAAACAGAACCTCGGCGAATCGAAAGATGAGACCAACCTTGTCAGACATCGGGGCACGCAAACAGCCACTCTCAAGTACAAACCTAGGGAAAGTACAGGTAAAGGAAAGCATCCCCTATTTATGAGGATCAACTGAAGTGACAACTGTCATATACTTAACCCACACATTAAGAGCTCTGGTGCCAAGATCTAGGTGGCATTCACGCCCCTCCAACTGACATCTGCCGAAAAGTCAAAAAACATTGACTCTTCATCCACATCAAGGATCAAAATGCCTACACATTCTCTTTCCTGCCCGAAATGCCAGTGATATTCCCGAGACAACTTCTACCCAACTCAATCATCTCGGTAATTCGACTAAGCATAACTGGGGGGTAAAGGGGATCATCAAACAACTGAAGGAAAACAGAACCGATGAGCTCCAAACTAATAATCATCAAGTCCAGGTCTCCCTTCAGAAATGCCTCGACTTGGGGGGAAACTGTTATGGATATGTCAAAAACACCCTTTGGTCCAAACAAATCGGGGCCATGATCCGTTAGCGAACTACCTCGATTCATTCTCGTCATCAGGCAGTTCAAATACTCAATGTAGCGACCGAAAAATCCGGGTGAGGATCTCTCGAAGGTTCAAAAATGAAGCCGCCACCAAAGTTTAGTTTAAGGGCAAATATTGGAAAATCCTTTTTGGAATGGATAAGGGTCCTTGAGACCAAATTAGGGTTCGGGAGTCGGTTATGCGTGGGGAAGGTATTAGCACCCCACAACATCCTTCCTAAGGAAGGTTACCTGCTAATTAGTTGTAGAGGTGGAAGTTAATTTTGAAAACATTTATTTTTACCCTTTTATTTTGAATTAAAAAGAAAGAAGAAAGTTGATATTTTATTTGAATTTAAGAAAAGAATTATTTAGGAAAAGACTAAAAAAGGTTTTTTATTAGTGCAATTGACAGATGTGGGCCCCATCTGCTCCTACGTATCTCTTGGTAGAGAATCAAATCACACGTAGTTCTTAGTAGAAAACTTTGTTTGTTGGTGTATTTTATTTAGGGACTTTAGGACTCCTGAGTGATCAGTTCATTTGTCCTAATATGATGACTAACCCGACTGTACAGTCGGCTTAGTCCCCTACTTTGTGAAAATTGAGTTTTTTGAAGTTTGGAAGATAGTTTGATGTGTGGTGGTTTGATTTTATTTGAATAGGGGTTTTAGGACTCTTGATCCGTACGGTTCATTCGTCTTAGAACGCTGACTAACCCGGCCGTACGGCCGACTTAATCCCCTATTTTGAAAATTTGGTTTGTGGGAAGAAATTTGTTTGTGTTTATTTTAATTTAGAAATTTGTTTGTTTTAAATAGAGATTTTAGGTCATGATCCGTAACGGTTCATTAGTGACCTAAAAAGCAGACTAACCCGACTGTACAGTCGACTTAGTCCCCTATTTTGTTCTTGAAAATATTTCTTTATTTATGAGAGGAAAATGAATATTTTGTTTTTGTTTTGAATATGAACGAAAAGTTAACAAAAAAGAAAAAATGAAAAGTGCAACTAGTGAAAAATATTTATCATGAATATTTAAAAATAAACTAATTAAAAGAAAAATAAAACTAAAAAAATAAAAAAGGGAGGGGGAGAGAGAGAGAGAGAGCGAGAGCTTCGCTAGGAGAGAGAGAATGTGTTCAGTGTTCTTGTTGAATCACTGTGGTGTGTTTTTCACTGTGGACAGAGCCTCCTTTTATAGGTGAAGGGTTAGGTGAAGAGACTTGTTGGACAAGTTAACTTGCTGGGCAAGTCGACTTGTTGGGCAAGCAGCTTGTTGGGCTGAAGGTTAATGCTACTGACACCCCCTTTTATTATTTTCGTTCTTCTCTATTTTTTTGGATTATTCTTATTTTTGTATATTTTTGGTGATATTTTTGTATTTTTGGGCTTTTTGTATTATTTGGATACTTTAATGTAATATATATTTTTTATTTTCTGATTTTATTTCATTATTATTTTTATGGCTTTTTGATCAAAAGGGCTAAATTAAGTCCAAAATACCGAACATAGGCCCATTTACTAAGAATTGGCCCAATTAGACAAACCGGTCTAAATTAAAACAAGACAGCGCTCGAAATGTCGTTCTCGTAATGATATGGACTTGTGACACGGGGGCTAAAACAATTGCGATAAATGATCGGACAAAATTGGGGTATAACACTCAACCACTCAAAAAGCACCACGTGTCGACACTATCCTCTATAAAAGCGCTATCCCCTCAGCACATACGGTACACATTTATTACCGCATATCACCTATTCCCAATGCTGAATTAAGCATCAGAGTGTGTGCAAGTCCCACCCCTCACCAAACCAACCTGATCAAGAGCATCTCGGCATCAAATTTGGAGCGTTTTAGCTTCTCGGCTTGGTGAGAATCTCGGCCCATCACTTGACCGAAAACTGCAGCCAGTACAGTTCAATATCATTGCCCGTAGTGCACCAAACCCAATGGTTTTGTACATTCTTGTGAAAAGCAATCAACGAAGGGAAGTTTCAACCAACTTATGCACTTGATTGGGAATTTTTGTTATAAACCTACCCTAGGACCAAGTACTTGGTGATTCTATCAACACTATCACACATCTACTCGGGGAAGGAGGTGTGTTAGCATAGTATAGATAGAAAAATAAGTAATAACAAACTTAACAAGTCAAACACGCACATGCTTTTTCTATAAGATTGCTCTCTCCTTAGTTGGTCTTCCTTGTACCAATGGAAAGTCCGAATAATGGCCCAATTCGGGGACGAGAACCTTATTGGGGTCCTTGCCCTGGGCACTTTACGTACATGAATACCCTTACCATAATATATTTTTACTAGACTCTCGCGCTCTGCACGGAGATGATTGACGACAGTAAATTATTCTTATGAGTAATATAAATGTATAGTAAACAAATAGTGAAATATTATAGGCAGAAGACTTCATCAACAAAAATAAAGAAAAAGTAACAAAATTAAAGTTGATCATCGAAGTTTGGTTATCAACGTACTAATTAGAAGGTTCTAACTCAAAATATTTGCAACATATTTGGAGATTTAAAATAGTATTACTATTTTTAGTGTATGTAGCGAGAGTTACACAAAAGAAGGTTCTAAGTCAAAATGCCAAGAGTTACACAAAAGAAAATATGTATATGTACATGATGATTATAAGTAAAATAAATATTGAGATATGTTAGTAGCTAACATTGGTACCCATTTATCCGAACTCTACATGAAGTAAGTGGTCATTGGGCATCCAATATTTTCCCCTTATACAGTTATTTATGGATTCAGGCGAGTATGTCAGGATCTGGGAAAGTGAATCCATTGAAATCCGTGACCAATCGAGAACTACCACTGGATTATATGTGATATCTCTAATTGAAAGGTTGAGATTTAAAGTAAGTTTTTTTTGAAAACTTTAACGCATTCGAATCTCTCAATGGTCTCTCATCAATGCACACGTTACTTTACAATCCCAAAGTTTTACTTTTTTCTCAACACCCAACATCTGTGTTCTCTCTCTTACGTCTTCCACTCTCAAATCTCTTATTAGTTTTTTCCATAAAGACATCTCCATCCATAATCTTTATTCAATTGCTTAATTGGATCCCAATACTTTCACATCATGTTAAAAGTTAAAACAACTCACCTCTTTTCTATTGCAACAACCAATTATTTTCTCAATTAAATGTTATTTTATTATTCTAACTTAAATTATTAATTTATATTAATATTTAATACTAAAAAATTAGCTTTCTATTCACGAAAATACCAAAATAGCTTTTCCTGTCAAAATAGCTTTGTAAAGCCTTCTTCTTTTTTTAAAAATGCCCTTCTTATATAAAAAAAAATTACCCTTCTCGAGCCTTCATCTTTTAAAATTAAAATAAAATACCAAAGTTAATTTTGGTATTTTATTTTAATTTTGGTACAAAAATTAATTAAAAGCAAAAAAGAGTACAAAAAATAATAATAAAGCAAAATCAAATAGAGACAGCATGCGACTTGCTCTCTCCCTGGAGCTAGAAGCCCAAGCTTCTTTCTTCTTGTCCCTTTTGTTTGGCTTCCATTTTCAGCAAAAACATTGCTGCAGTGGCAGCAACCCTGTTCCACCCCCTGCTGCCATCCCTTGCTGCTCCACTGTGTCTCTGCTGCAACAACAACAACTTGGTCTCCTGGGGTTTTGATTCCCTGCTCCAACACAACACCTACACCAAAATCCCCAGCCTATAAATACCAATGAATTGAAATCATTTGGGGGGGGGGGGAGATACATACAAAAACACAGTAACACACACAGCAAAATATATACAGAAACTAGTTTTTTAAAAACTTGAGAAATCAGGAAGAGAAAATTTTCAGAGATCACCAGAAAAGATTAAGGCTTCACACTGAAACCCTAATCACTAAAATATTCAGTTTCAAAATTCTGAGAAGCAAGAAAGGGCAATAACAGTAAGAGGGGCAGCAGTAGCGGGGCAAACAACAGGAGAGTTCTCAGAAGCTGGAGTAAAAGGTTGTTTCTCGTTTTTTTTAAGCTTAGACAGAAATGTGCATTCATGATTATGAGTAGGTTTTTGAAATAGGTGTTAATCAAATAAATACAGTAAAAATGTGAATCTATGTTTTGTATGTGTTTTTAGAAAACAAAAAAAAGCATCAGAAACAAAAAATAAAAAAAAACAGCAACCAAAATAAAAGAGAAGGGTAGAAACTACCTCCGGCCACCGTGTACGGTGGCTGGCCATCAAGACCACAGTCAGTGCACCTTCCCCATCTATGCGAACCACCGTGTACCACCAAACCTCCACCGTTCAACCACCGTAGCCTCACGGTCAGCCTCCACCGAACGGCCACCACCATCACTGCTAGATCCTTCACACCACCATCCGCCACCCCCAACGGAACCGCGTCACCACCGGCAACAACCTTCCCCCATCCACCACGGTTTCGTCCTCTCTTCGCACCACCCAACAACCGTCCACAGCACACCAAACAGCCCTGCCTCACTGTCAACCACACCGAATAGCCACCACTGAGGTACGACCACCGTACCCCCCTCTCCATCCGTCACCATCCGTCGCCGTAGCCACAGAACCGATCCCTCTCCCAACCGGATCCAGCCACCAACGTCGCAACCATCATCGAACCCACACACCACCCCATCGCACCAAACACCCCCACGCTGCCGTAAACCATCAAATCGCCCACACCGAACCCAGCCACCAACGTCGCAACCAGCGTCGATTGAGAGATGAAGGTGAGGTGCGATTGAGAGAAAGAGAGAGGAGATCAGGGTAGGTAAGAAGAGAGAAGTGAAACGGTCCTGAGAGAGGAGAGAGGACGGCGCCGTTGGAAGGAGAGAGACGACGGCGCAAGGGAGAAAGGGCGAGATCGGAGTGAGAGGAGGAGAGAGGTCGGCGCCGCGTGAAGGGGGAAGAATGAAAAATTTAGGTTTTTGCGATTTTTGGAGGTGGAGGCGCCGTGGGAAGATGGAGAAGGATATTAGGGTTTCTTTTTTAGGTTTTCCTTTTATAGTAGGAGTGCAAGGGCAATTTTGTCCTTTCGCGTTTTTTTTTATTTTTCAGATCTCTATTAGCACCCCCTGTGTTTACTTCTCGCGCCCCCCTGAAGCCCATGATTTTTTGAAACGGACCAGCCCACTAAAAATGAGAATGGGCTACTACCTACACCCCGGTTTTAAAAATACAACCCCCTGTTTCTAAATGCACATACCATTTTACTACTGCACCCCCTGTTTCTCTTTTTAAATATTGTTTCTTTCCCCTAAGTAAGCTTATTTTTTTCACAAACCTTTTTTTCCCAAATAATGGATAAATGTTTCCCTGAACAAGAATCAATCCAATTGCGAAAACTCTTCAAAATCAAACTTTATTAGTAGTCTCGTGAAGCCTTTGCTTGCATGATCATTAACAATGAGGTACTAGTGGCGTTCACTTGGAGCCTTTGCTCAATTGATCATCGTGAATGCCTAATTTTCCTAAAGATTTTCACTAAATCAAAAACTTTGTTAGTAGTCTTGCGAAGCCTTTGCTTGCATGATTATTAACAATGGAGTGCTAATGGTGATCACTTGGGGCCTTTGCTCAATTGATCATCATGAAAGCTCAATTTTCACAATTAAACAAGATAAAAAACAAAACCCTTTTTCTAGACAACCCAGAACTATATAGCTTTGAATTCTCCATCGCACCGGAAGATACGTAGGAGCGAATACTCTCCCTCAAGCACAACAAACCAAAAACATTTTTCCTTTCAAAAACCAAACACTTTTCCAAAATAAAACATTTTTCAAAAACAAGAACTATGTTGCTTTGAATTCTCCATCGCACCGGGAGATACGTGGGAGCGGATCCCCTCCGTCAAGCGCAAAAACTAAAAATTTTTCATTAAGTCATCCATCAACAAAAGAGGTAAAAACAAAGCAACTTTGCAAATCACACATTTAATTAAGGTAACCCTTCTTTGAAGGGATGTCATGGGGTGCTAATACCTTCCCCATACGTAGTTAGACCCCCGAACCCAAATCTAATGGTTCCAAAGACCATTGCTTTCCAAAAAAGGTTTTTTTTCAATATTTTACCTTAAAAAAATATTGGTGGCGACTCTAAAATCCCGTTGTGCGAAGAAAAATCCCTCCAAGGATTTTTCGGGGTGCGACAGCTGGCGACTCTGATGGGGACTCTTTTTCTTAAGTGGGTCAAGCCGATTAATTGAATGTGTGAGTTGCTTTGCTGATTTAACATGCTTTGTTTTACCTCCCTTCTTCCTGCTTTTGTTCTATTTTCCATGCCATTTGTTTGCTAGATTTTAGAACATTCCTTCTTCTCGGCTCCTTTTCTTTGAGGTAAGCAATGCGTGTAATTATTGTTGACTTCTTAGAATGGTTTGTATATTGAAATGATGTATGCATGTGGAACCCTAGGGTAGACGACCTTTTTGTCTGGACTGTTCATGGTTTTTCTTGCAGGTGGAGAAGGGTAGTTATTTCTATGTGTTGTGCCCTCAACACACACTTCACACCCTATACTTGTGAGCATTGAGTGGGGCCTAAAACCCAAGGTCTGAACAAAAACCTAGGAGAGTGGGAACGATTAGTGACTGCCATTCGTAGACCTTTGTCTGTATGGCTCTCATGAAAGTTTCGCCCAAGAGTACGCTTTGTCATGATGCCTCACACTAGGTAGCTTTCTACGATTGTGGGTGTCATCATGAGAGAGACTTTAGCTATTGGTTGCCATTGTGAGGAAGTGATTAGAACCTACATGGGAGGATTACTCTTTTCGTCGACTCTAGACCCTAGGATTCCCACCCTTTGTAGGACACGGGGGCACGCCTTTGTTTGTTGCATTAGCTTAGGCATTCATTTTTCTCAAACTCTATTTCAAAATTGTAGAAAGTAATTTTCTTTTCCCCTCATAAACACCTACATGAGGTGGCATGTAGCGTGTATCTTTGAAAATGTTCAAAATACCACCAATAACCTCATTTTCTTACCCTTTTTCCATGTAAATAACACATCATTTCGCATTCACATCATTTTGCACCATTGCATTTGCACTTGAAAAAATTTTGAAAAAAAAACTTTCATCATTTGCATTCTTCATGCATTAAAGTTTGTTTGCCGGAAATCGCAACATAACACCGAACCTTGTCACAGGGGTGTAAGAAAGCAATATGGAACCAAAAGGCA
This sequence comes from Astragalus membranaceus, assembly GCA_039519185.1. Taxonomy (NCBI): domain Eukaryota; kingdom Viridiplantae; phylum Streptophyta; class Magnoliopsida; order Fabales; family Fabaceae; genus Astragalus; species Astragalus membranaceus. The sequence continues at coordinate 8,367,210 of CM076854.1, read as the reverse complement.
AAACCGCATTCAATTCGAGGTTCCCCACTGTAAAGAAGATTGATGTAACTAGTTTGAAGGATTATGCTTCCCTATTAGGTCCTATTGAGCTCCGATCCTTCGACAAGACTTTTGGGAACATCCGCAAGTTATTGCAGTTAGAAGTACAAGAGAGTGCCATTGCCGCCCTATGTTGGTTCTATGATTCAGAGGTTAGGTGTTTTCTTTTCAAGAACTTCCAAATGGCGCCTACCCTAGAGGAGTATGAGAAGATTCTGGGTTTTGATCGCTCAGAGGTAAGACCTTACCAGTATCAGGGGCGGTATTATTCAGATGAGAAGTTTGCTTCCCTGTTACAAATCAGTGTAGGAGAGGTGCGGTCCCACAAAGTTGGGCGTAACAAGATATTTGGGTTTCCTCAGGAGTACTTTGAGAATTTGATGACTAGTTATGTAGTATCAAATGATTGGGTTTCTTTCAAGCAAGTACTAACCTTGACCATCTTCGGCATTGTTCTTTTCCCTCAGATTGAGAAACATATAGATGAAACCGCTATTGGTGTGTTCCTAGCTTTCAAGAGTGCAAAAAGTCCCATCAATCCGGTTCCCGCTATTCTCGCAGAGACCTATCGTGTCTTCACCCGCCATCATGAGTTCCGAAAGGATAAGATGTGTTGTTCCTTCCCTGTGCTATATGCTTGGTTGATCAGTCATGTGTGCATTAACAAAAGTGATGTTGGGGATTTGCTTTCCTATGCCTTGGGTTGTAATCCGAAGACTATGAGCCCTCAGGAGTGGAAGGATACTTTTAAGAACCTCGATGCTCTTCAAATTCGATGGTTCTCGCACAAGTGTTGGGAAGATAAACCCTCAGTGATATTCCAATGTGGCAGTTTCCAGAACGTTCCTCTCATGGGAACACAGGGATGCATCAATTATAACCCATCTTTGACCTTGAGACAACTCGGGTACCCTATGCGGGACTCACCCTCTGAAGCTATGCTGTCTCGTTTTTACCTCCATGCGGGGATCCCTAAAGACGAGGACTTACTTCGGCGAGTCTTGCAAGCTTGGGAAACCGTGGTGCGGAAGGACAAAGGCGAGTTATCTAAAAGGACCACTGCTATCTCCTTCACTCAATGGCTTGAAAAGAGGATTAAGGAAACTCGATCATCCAACCAAAAGGTGCCATCACTTGAATAGAAAATACCGGAACCCCACTTTCCCCTCATTGAAGAACTAGAAGAGGCTAAGTTGGCCTTATCTAAAGCGGAAGAAGAGAAAAGGGCTTTGCAAAATAGATTGGGAAAGGTGATGCAAGACAAGCGGAAGCTAGAAAATGAAAATGCTCTCCAAGCCGCAGCTATTGAAGCAACCAATAGGAAACTTGAAATAGAAGAAGAGAGCAAGAGGGAAATTCAAAAACATTTGAAAGGTGTTAAAGAGGAAGTAAAGAGGTGCGCCTCAAAGCTGAATAAGGCTGTGGCAGAAGCAAGTGAATGGAAGAAACTATATGCCAAGTCATGGAGGAATGAGAAAATGGTTAGAGATACACTAGCTAAGTCAAAAGAGGAATTCCAAGTGACGAAGTTGTGAATTGGAGAACCAAGTGAAAAGCATCAGGCAAGATAGAGAGTTTATCATAGGGATCTTGAAAGAGTATCAACAAGCTTTAGGGTTTGAACAAGGAAGGTCGGAAGAATTGAAGAGGAATCTCCGATGCCTAAGGGAATCTTATGGGCAAGTGCAAGCAGAAGGCCAGTATTGGGAGAAACGTTTCATGGCATTAATTGGCAGAATAGAAGACCAAGAGATCGTCAAGGAGCTAAGGGATGAGATTCAGCTTTGGAGGAGCAAATTTTCAAAGCTAGCAGGACTAGCTAACCAAGCTGTGAGGGATGTTCCCAAGAAGCTAAGAAGAGCTGAAGTGGAAATAAACCCTTTCAACACTCTGGTCAAGGTGTGTGAGTTTGTCGAGTACTGCAAGATTCTGACGGAAGAACTCATGGAGAAGGCCAAGGGGGCAGCCGAAAGCAAGAAAAGAAAAAGGAAGGAGAAATTGAAAGCTATATGCCTTTGAAGTTCACTTTAGAGTATTGTAATAATCCTTAGGAAATTGCAAATTTTCTCTAAAAAAATTATAATTTTCTTCAGAATATTGTACTTTGCTTTTCTTTCGAGTTTGAAGTTGTAGTACTCCTTCCTTCTGAATAAAGTGTGTTTGTTTTGTCTATTGCTTCCAACCTCGTTGCAACCAAAATTAAAAAAAAAAGTGTTAGAGCTTTAAACTTACACGCCTATGACAAGACGAGTTGCACCGCGATTCCCGGCACCAAAACAAACATAAAATCATACATATCGCATTGCATTTGCATTCATTTATGTGATTCCCGCGCTCATGAATTGTGTTCCATCAATAGAAAAAGGCAAGCTGGTTCGCCAACATCGATACCTGACTCGTCTGCAAGCAAGGCTCATGGCAACTAACCAGAATGACTCGGACCGTCCTGTTATTGAAGACTTAGGAAGTGGTGAATCAGACCATGGTAACCCAACTGCTGAGGTTCCCAATCCAGAGCAATTGGCTCAGGAGAATCGGGAATTGAGAGCGAAAATTGGGGCAATGGAAAAACAGATGACTGAAATGATGGGGATACTACAAGCTTTGAGGAACGAAACTGCTGCTGGAAATCCCACCGTCACTACCGAAGTTGCTGTCGCTCTCCCTCCTCCGAGTCTTGAGACTGACACCTTTGCTCATACTTCAAGGACCAACAACCAGGGCCAACCAGCTATGCATAAGATGCCTTGGGGACTCCCACCCGGATACACACCTCCAGGAGTCGAGGCTAATGCAGGAAGTAATCCCCCTAGGGTTGCAGAGCAAGTCCAACCCATCTCAGCCGCAAACAGTGGAGGAACGGGAACGCCTCAGGTCCAAATTCAGATTCCTATTCTGCCGGGAACTCCGTTTGGCTTTCATTCACCAGCAACGGTCCATCCCCAAGTTCAGGGACTAATTCCTGGGAATACCACTCACTCATGTGACCCACACGTGAACCCAGCCAGTGTCGATGAGTAATCCTCACTACGGTGTGAATGGTTTTCCTCAGAACTATCCTACGGTGTGAATCCTCACTACGGTGTCACCTTGGGGAGCTCCAGTGCTGCTAGTGAAAAAGAAGGACGGTAGTATGAGGTTGTGTGTAGACTATCGGCAGTTAAATAAAGTTACCATCAAGAACAAGTATCCGTTGCCAAGAATTGATGACTTGATGGATCAGTTAGTGGGTGCTAAAGTATTTAGCAAGATTGACTTAAGGTCTGGTTATCATCAGATCAAGGTCAAGGATGAAGATGTCCAGAAGACGGCATTTAGGACAAGATATGGGCACTATGAGTATTCCGTTATGCCTTTCGGTGTGACCAATGCGCCGGGGGTATTTATGGGGTACATGAACCAAATCTTCCGTGAGTACTTGGATAAGTTTGTGGTAGTCTTCATTGATGATATTTTGATCTACTCTGGGTCAGAAGAGGAGCATGCGGAACATCTGAGGCTGGTGTTAGAAATTCTGAAGGATCGAAAGTTGTATGCGAAGCTGTCCAAGTGTGAGTTTTGGTTGAAAGAAGTCAGTTTCCTCGGTCACGTGATTTCTAGTGAGGGAATTGCAGTGGACCCTTCCAAAGTTGATGCAGTGTTGCAATGGGAGTCTCCAAAGTCAGTTACTGAAATCAGGAGTTTTCTGGGGTTGGCTGGCTATTATAGAAGGTTTATTGAGGGGTTCTCGAAGTTGGCTCTGCCATTGACTCAATTGACCTGCAAGGGTAGGGCTTTTGTTTGGAATGACCGATGTGAAGAAAGTTTCAATGAGCTGAAGAAGAGGTTGACTACGTCTCCAGTGTTGACCCTGCCTAATCCGGTTGAACCGTTTGTGGTTTATTGTGATGCGTCTAAGTTGGGTTTGGGTGGTGTACTTATGCAGAATGGGAAAGTGATCGCTTATGCGTCTAGGCAATTGAGAATTCATGAAAAGAATTACCCTACTCACGACTTAGAACTTGCTGCTGTGGTATTCGCATTAAAAATTTGGAGGCATTACTTGTATGGATCGAAATTTGAGGTGTTCAGTGATCACAAGAGTCTACGGTATCTGTTTGACCAGAAAGAATTGAATATGAGGCAGCGCCGGTGGTTAGAACTATTGAAGGATTATGATTTTGAATTGAGTTATCACCCGGGGAAAGCGAATGTGGTTGCGGATGCGTTGAGTCGAAAAACTTTGCACATGTCGGCATTGATGGCTAGAGAGCTTGAGTTAATTGAGCAGTTCAGGGACATAAGTTTAGTGTGTGAAGTTACGCCTCAGAGTGTCAGGTTAGGTATGTTGAAAATTGGCAATGACTTTATGGCGAGTATCCGAGAGGCGCAGAAATTAGATGTGAAATTAGTTGATCTGATGAGTGGGATCGGTCAGTCTGAGAATGAAGACTTCGTGATAGATACGCAAAATGTATTGAGGTATCGTGGGAGGATTTGTGTTCCCGAAGATGAGGAGATGAGAAAGGCAATTCTTGAGGAAGGGCATAAGAGTAAATTGAGTATCCATCCTGGAGCGACGAAGATGTACCAAGATCTGAAGAAGATGTTCTGGTGGCCTGGGTTGAAGCGCGATGTGGCGCAGTTTGTGTATTCGTGCTTGACCTGTCAGAAATCGAAAGTCGAGCATCAGAAGCCTGCGGGAATGATGCAACCGTTGAATGTTCCAGAATGGAAGTGGGATAGTATATCCATGGATTTTGTAACCGGGTTACCCAATACGGCGAGAGGGCATGATTCAATTTGGGTGGTTGTGGATAGATTGACGAAGTCGGCTCATTTTATTCCTATCGGCATTAAGTATCCAGTGTCTAGATTGGCTGAAATCTACATTCAGGTGATTGTGAAGCTGCATGGGGTTCCTTTGTGCATTGTGTCTGATAGGGACCCAAGGTTCACTTCGGAGTTTTGGAGTAGTTTACAGAAGGAGTTGGGGTCGAAATTGAGGTTGAGTTCAGCTTATCATCCTCAGACTGATGGGCAGACAGAGAGGACGATTCAATCGTTAGAGGACCTGTTGAGATCATGTGTGCTAGAGCAGGGAGGTGCGTGGGATACTCATCTCCCGTTAATTGAGTTCACCTACAACAACAGTTATCATTCCAGTATCGGAATGGCGCCGTTTGAGGCGTTGTATGGCCGGAGGTGTAGGACTCCGGTGTGTTGGTACGAGACTGGGGAAAGTTTAATACTTGGACCTGAGCTAGTCAGAGAGACTACTGAGAAGGTAAAGATGATCAGGGAGAAAATGAAAGCGTCGCAGAATAGACAGAAGAGCTACCATGATAAGAGAAGGAAAGATTTAGAATTTGAAGCTGGTGACCACGTATTCTTGAGGGTCACACCTATGACGGGTGTTGGGCGAGCGCTGAAATCAAAGAAGTTGACTCCTCGATTCATCGGGCCGTATCAGATTACGGAGAGAGTTGGAAATGTTGCTTATCGGGTGGCCTTACCACCTAATCTTTCGAACTTGCACGACGTGTTTCACGTGTCGCAGCTTCGGAAGTATGTCGCGGATCCGTCTCATGTGATTCAACTAGATGATGTAGAGGTTCGGGACAACCTCACCGTGGAGACTATACCGGTTAGAATTGACGACCGTGAAGTAAAAGTGTTAAGAGGCAAGGAGATTAATTTAGTGAAAGTGGTTTGGTTGGGAGCCGTGGGCGAGAGCATGACGTGGGAATTGGAAAGTAAGATGAGAGAAGCCTATCCAGAGTTATTTGATTCAGGTAATTTCGAGGACGAAATTCTCTAAGTGGGGGAGAGTTGTAACGCCCTAAAATAATTTAATTTATTAATTAATTAAGTTATTGGAGGGATTACAATATTTGTTTAAGTGGAATAAATTAAGTATATTTGTTTTATTGTAGGAGGTGAAAAGAATTAAAAAGGTGGTGTAAAAAATGGGCCCAAGCCACTTAAGTGACCCAAGCCCATTCCAATTATCCTAAAACCTAAGAATTATGGTCATTCCACAAAAGAAAGAGATTCAGCGCAACTGAGGGAGTGAAGGAAAGGTGAGGCGCGATTTCAAGCATAGAGGAGGAGAGAGTTGCGACTTCCAGCAAGAAGGAAAAGAGGGTTTTATTTCATCTTGGCTTTGAGTAAGTGCCTTGATCCTTCCCTTCCATTTATTTAATTCTTCCAAGTGATGATCTCAAACCCTTCCTTTCCATGTTTCGATTTTGCCCCATGAACTATGTGATGGATGCGAATTGGCTTTGAAGGAGGAAGGGGGCTGTTGCGAAATTTTGGACCTTGGTTCGTCGTGTTGCGGAGTTTTGTACGTGACGCATTCATCGTGGTTTCGGGCATACAAAATTTGAGGTAAGGGTGAGCGTTTCCAATTTAATATAATTGAGTAATATGGAGGGTTTGTGGGTTTGTGGGAGTAGTGAATTTCACAACTTATATATATCGATAGAAGTAATGAATCGAATTGTTATGTTAATGTGCGAATTACCCTATGATGCGAGGAGATGAATAGTTGCTGTTTTTATAGATATGTTGCTGTTATGCAGAAATTGTTGTTGCTGTTTTCTTTTAGATATGTTGCTGTTATGCAGAAATTTGTTGTTGCTGTTTTTACAAAAACAATGCTGCTGTTGCAGAATTTTTGTAGTGCTGTTGCTGTATTTTAACTATGCTGTTGCTGTCAATAATTAGTGCTGTTGCTGTATTTTTAATTATGCTGTTTGCTGTCAAATTATGTATTGCTGTTGCAGAATTTATTTGGTGCTGTTTGCTGTCAATTGTATATTGTTGTTGCTGTTTTTACCAATTAAAATACTGCTGTGTTGCAAATCAAAGTTGCTGTTTTTGCTGACTGTTTTTGCGAAAATAATGGCTACTGTTTCAGTTCCGATTTAATGAAAGATTGCGACTGTTTTTGGGAAATAAATGGCTACTTTTTCAGCTTCAATATGGTGTAAATTTGCTACTGTTTTTGCGCAAAAGATGGCCACTGTTTCAGTTTCGATTTAGTGTAAAATTGCTACTGTTTTGCGCAAATAATGGCCACTGTTTCAATTCCGATTCGATGTAAAATTGCTACTGTTTTTGCGAAATAAATAGCCACTGTTTCAGTTTCGATTTAGATGTAAAATTCCTACTGTTTTGCGCAATGATGGCCACTATTTTCAGTTTTGATTTGGAGTCAAAGAATGTGAGTTTTTCTTCCACTTGGAAAATGAGATGTTCTTCCCGAATTTAATTGTGGCGCTTCCTAAGTACGAAAGTGAAAGGTTATTCCATAATTTTAAAGATGTAAAGTGAAATGTTTATTCCATAATTTTAAAGATGTAAAGTGAAATGTTTATTCCATAATTTTAAAGATGTAAAGTGAAATGTTTATTCCATAATTTTAAAGATGTTGTTACATTATTTTTGAATGTGATTGTTATGAAGAGTGGCGATATTATTATGATGACTATGATGAATACACTCTATGAGTGTCTTATGGTGGTGATGATGAGTACTCCGGGTGAGCAAATTTTGGTGATTGCACATGTGTCAATAGTGTCCCATAGCATGTGCATTTTATGACGAATAGGCTTCGGCCTCTTAATGACGGTATGCCCATAGTGGCTTATTTATGACGAGAAAACAGTGACGGTGTGCCCATAGTGGCTTATTATGACGAGTATGGTACCATCATGCATATGCCCAGGTGTGGGTTGCATCTTCATGCGCATTCATTTTTTTGACGGGTGACGTGAATTGTGATTTTGCTTGGTGTTGTGTGTAACGACGATGAAGTTGATATTTGTGACGATGTTGTGTGATAGTTTGCTCATATTGCTCTGCTGTATGCTTGATTATATTTTGTTGAAAATTCTCACCCCTTCTGCTTGGAATGTTGCTCTATTGTGGCAACGCTGCAGGTGACTCTGATTGAAGGACATGCTGCCTTCCTTTATAGCTGTTGAGATGTTTTGAGTCGCTCTCTGATATTGTAACACCTAGGGGGCGGGGTTGAAGTTGATGACTTATTTAATTAAATGTTTTAATAATTTTATTGATGTGTGAGACGTGTTTGAGCGATTTTTGGTGAGTTGTCGCTATTTCCGCTGTGATGAGATATTTTGAAGTTCGACTTTGGTGACGAATGCGTTTTTACCCAAATGTTAATGGCGTAGTCGATGTGTTTTATAAATGAAGAATGTGACATTCCTTTTCTACTAATTAAATTATTATTTTTGAAAACGAAAGTACTCTGATAATGACGTACAAATTAAGGAATAGAAACGGGGTGTTACATTAGTGGTATCAGAGCAGTTCGGTCTGTCCGGCCGGTGGTCAAGTTGTCAAGTTGAGTAACATTCGAGTCTGGTTACTCGCATTTAAATTTTGTTTTCTGTTGCAGTACTAGAATGGCAGGACGGAACGATGCTGCACTTGCTGCTGCTTTGCAGGCTATAGCTGGAGTTGTGGGTAACATACCCAATGCTATTGGAGATGGGACGCGTAGCTTGGCTACGTTCCAGCGTGAGAGCCCTCCTGCTTTTGAAGGAGGGTATAATCCTGATGGTGCCCTTGAGTGGCTAAGTGAGATGGAGCGGATCTTCCGCGTTATGGATTGCACCGATGCTCAGAAGGTTCGCTATGGCACACATATGTTGAAGAAAGAGGCTTATGATTGGTGGAGGACTACTAGTCAGGGGTTGACGGCTGCCAATGAGGGGATTACCTGGACTGTGTTTGAGAGAGAATTCAAGAGAAAGTACTACCCGGAGGATGTCCGCGGGAAGAAGGAGGTTGAGTTTCTGAGGCTTGAGCAAGGTAACATGACTGTGACTGAATATGCGGCAAAATTTACTGAGCTGTCTAAGTTTTACCCTCATTATGATAGAGAGGGTGCGGAGTTCTCCAAATGCATCAAATTTGAAAATGGATTGCGTGCTGACATTAAGAGGGCCATAGGGTACCAGCAGATTCGTGTGTTTCCATTGTTGGTTAATAGCGCCAGAATTTTTGAGGAGGACAATAATGCTTTCTCCAGAGTCATGAAAGAAAAACAAAAGAATTTCTCAAGTCGTGGTAAGCCATATGAGGCGCCTGCTGGTAAGGGCAAGGGTAAGTTTGTTGGTGGGCCTAAGCGAAGTGGGGGAGATGCTGCAGCCAGTGTTACTTGTTACTCGTGTGGGAAAGTGGGTCATAAAAGTCCAGATTGCCCAAGCGGGGGTAAGAAGAGATGTTATCAGTGTGGTCAAGAGGGGCATATATCTTCCGGATGTGATAAGAAAGAAGTGGTATGTTTCAACTGCGGGGAGAGTGGTCATGTTAGTACACAGTGTTCGAAACCCAAGAAGGAGAAGTCCTTTGGAAAGGTGTTCGCTCTGGCTGAGTCTGATGTGGTGAACGAGATTCGAGGTACGTGCTATATCAATAATTTTCCTCTTGTTGTTATTGTTGATACTGGTGCTACCCATAGTTTTATTGCTGCTGCATGTGTTGAGAAGTTAAGCCTTGTTTTATCTGATATGTTGAGGGAGATGGTCATCGACACTCGAGCTAAGGGTTCGGTGACTACCTCCGTTGTTTGTGCCAAATGTCCTGTATCTGTATATGGTAGAGAATTCTTAATTGATTTGATCTGTTTGCCGCTGAGTGGAATGGATGTCATTCTGGGTATGGACTGGTTAGTTGATAACCATGTCCATATCAACTGTCGAGAGAGGTCCGTGAGTTTTGAGTCGCCTGAAGGGGAGTCTGGTCTGTTATCTGCGGGTCAGCTGCATAGAGTGATGAGAGAAGAGGTTCAGCTGTTTTCTCTGTTGGCGTCGTTGTCTGCTGAGAGCCAAGCGAAGATTGATGTGTTACCGGTAGTGCGTGAGTTTTCTGAGGTGTTCCCTGACGAGATTCCGGATGTACCACCAGAGAGAGAGGTGGAGTTTGCTATTGACCTGGTTCCCGGCACTAAGCCTGTGTCTATGGCGCCATATAGAATGTCTGCAGCCGAGTTGGCAGAATTGAAAAAGCAACTTGAAGATTTATTAGAAAAGAAGTTTGTAAGACCGAGTGTGTCACCTTGGGGAGCTCCAGTGCTGCTAGTGAAAAAGAAGGACGGTAGTATGAGGTTGTGTGTAGACTATCGGCAGTTAAATAAAGTTACCATCAAGAACAAGTATCCGTTGCCAAGAATTGATGACTTGATGGATCAGTTAGTGGGTGCTAAAGTATTTAGCAAGATTGACTTAAGGTCTGGTTATCATCAGATCAAGGTCAAGGATGAAGATGTCCAGAAGACGGCATTTAGGACAAGATATGGGCACTATGAGTATTCCGTTATGCCTTTCGGTGTGACCAATGCGCCGGGGGTATTTATGGGGTACATGAACCAAATCTTCCGTGAGTACTTGGATAAGTTTGTGGTAGTCTTCATTGATGATATTTTGATCTACTCTGGGTCAGAAGAGGAGCATGCGGAACATCTGAGGCTGGTGTTAGAAATTCTGAAGGATCGAAAGTTGTATGCGAAGCTGTCCAAGTGTGAGTTTTGGTTGAAAGAAGTCAGTTTCCTCGGTCACGTGATTTCTAGTGAGGGAATTGCAGTGGACCCTTCCAAAGTTGATGCAGTGTTGCAATGGGAGTCTCCAAAGTCAGTTACTGAAATCAGGAGTTTTCTGGGGTTGGCTGGCTATTATAGAAGGTTTATTGAGGGGTTCTCGAAGTTGGCTCTGCCATTGACTCAATTGACCTGCAAGGGTAGGGCTTTTGTTTGGAATGACCGATGTGAAGAAAGTTTCAATGAGCTGAAGAAGAGGTTGACTACGTCTCCAGTGTTGACCCTGCCTAATCCGGTTGAACCGTTTGTGGTTTATTGTGATGCGTCTAAGTTGGGTTTGGGTGGTGTACTTATGCAGAATGGGAAAGTGATCGCTTATGCGTCTAGGCAATTGAGAATTCATGAAAAGAATTACCCTACTCACGACTTAGAACTTGCTGCTGTGGTATTCGCATTAAAAATTTGGAGGCATTACTTGTATGGATCGAAATTTGAGGTGTTCAGTGATCACAAGAGTCTACGGTATCTGTTTGACCAGAAAGAATTGAATATGAGGCAGCGCCGGTGGTTAGAACTATTGAAGGATTATGATTTTGAATTGAGTTATCACCCGGGGAAAGCGAATGTGGTTGCGGATGCGTTGAGTCGAAAAACTTTGCACATGTCGGCATTGATGGCTAGAGAGCTTGAGTTAATTGAGCAGTTCAGGGACATAAGTTTAGTGTGTGAAGTTACGCCTCAGAGTGTCAGGTTAGGTATGTTGAAAATTGGCAATGACTTTATGGCGAGTATCCGAGAGGCGCAGAAATTAGATGTGAAATTAGTTGATCTGATGAGTGGGATCGGTCAGTCTGAGAATGAAGACTTCGTGATAGATACGCAAAATGTATTGAGGTATCGTGGGAGGATTTGTGTTCCCGAAGATGAGGAGATGAGAAAGGCAATTCTTGAGGAAGGGCATAAGAGTAAATTGAGTATCCATCCTGGAGCGACGAAGATGTACCAAGATCTGAAGAAGATGTTCTGGTGGCCTGGGTTGAAGCGCGATGTGGCGCAGTTTGTGTATTCGTGCTTGACCTGTCAGAAATCGAAAGTCGAGCATCAGAAGCCTGCGGGAATGATGCAACCGTTGAATGTTCCAGAATGGAAGTGGGATAGTATATCCATGGATTTTGTAACCGGGTTACCCAATACGGCGAGAGGGCATGATTCAATTTGGGTGGTTGTGGATAGATTGACGAAGTCGGCTCATTTTATTCCTATCGGCATTAAGTATCCAGTGTCTAGATTGGCTGAAATCTACATTCAGGTGATTGTGAAGCTGCATGGGGTTCCTTTGTGCATTGTGTCTGATAGGGACCCAAGGTTCACTTCGGAGTTTTGGAGTAGTTTACAGAAGGAGTTGGGGTCGAAATTGAGGTTGAGTTCAGCTTATCATCCTCAGACTGATGGGCAGACAGAGAGGACGATTCAATCGTTAGAGGACCTGTTGAGATCATGTGTGCTAGAGCAGGGAGGTGCGTGGGATACTCATCTCCCGTTAATTGAGTTCACCTACAACAACAGTTATCATTCCAGTATCGGAATGGCGCCGTTTGAGGCGTTGTATGGCCGGAGGTGTAGGACTCCGGTGTGTTGGTACGAGACTGGGGAAAGTTTAATACTTGGACCTGAGCTAGTCAGAGAGACTACTGAGAAGGTAAAGATGATCAGGGAGAAAATGAAAGCGTCGCAGAATAGACAGAAGAGCTACCATGATAAGAGAAGGAAAGATTTAGAATTTGAAGCTGGTGACCACGTATTCTTGAGGGTCACACCTATGACGGGTGTTGGGCGAGCGCTGAAATCAAAGAAGTTGACTCCTCGATTCATCGGGCCGTATCAGATTACGGAGAGAGTTGGAAATGTTGCTTATCGGGTGGCCTTACCACCTAATCTTTCGAACTTGCACGACGTGTTTCACGTGTCGCAGCTTCGGAAGTATGTCGCGGATCCGTCTCATGTGATTCAACTAGATGATGTAGAGGTTCGGGACAACCTCACCGTGGAGACTATACCGGTTAGAATTGACGACCGTGAAGTAAAAGTGTTAAGAGGCAAGGAGATTAATTTAGTGAAAGTGGTTTGGTTGGGAGCCGTGGGCGAGAGCATGACGTGGGAATTGGAAAGTAAGATGAGAGAAGCCTATCCAGAGTTATTTGATTCAGGTAATTTCGAGGACGAAATTCTCTAAGTGGGGGAGAGTTGTAACGCCCTAAAATAATTTAATTTATTAATTAATTAAGTTATTGGAGGGATTACAATATTTGTTTAAGTGGAATAAATTAAGTATATTTGTTTTATTGTAGGAGGTGAAAAGAATTAAAAAGGTGGTGTAAAAAATGGGCCCAAGCCACTTAAGTGACCCAAGCCCATTCCAATTATCCTAAAACCTAAGAATTATGGTCATTCCACAAAAGAAAGAGATTCAGCGCAACTGAGGGAGTGAAGGAAAGGTGAGGCGCGATTTCAAGCATAGAGGAGGAGAGAGTTGCGACTTCCAGCAAGAAGGAAAAGAGGGTTTTATTTCATCTTGGCTTTGAGTAAGTGCCTTGATCCTTCCCTTCCATTTATTTAATTCTTCCAAGTGATGATCTCAAACCCTTCCTTTCCATGTTTCGATTTTGCCCCATGAACTATGTGATGGATGCGAATTGGCTTTGAAGGAGGAAGGGGGCTGTTGCGAAATTTTGGACCTTGGTTCGTCGTGTTGCGGAGTTTTGTACGTGACGCATTCATCGTGGTTTCGGGCATACAAAATTTGAGGTAAGGGTGAGCGTTTCCAATTTAATATAATTGAGTAATATGGAGGGTTTGTGGGTTTGTGGGAGTAGTGAATTTCACAACTTATATATATCGATAGAAGTAATGAATCGAATTGTTATGTTAATGTGCGAATTACCCTATGATGCGAGGAGATGAATAGTTGCTGTTTTTATAGATATGTTGCTGTTATGCAGAAATTGTTGTTGCTGTTTTCTTTTAGATATGTTGCTGTTATGCAGAAATTTGTTGTTGCTGTTTTTACAAAAACAATGCTGCTGTTGCAGAATTTTTGTAGTGCTGTTGCTGTATTTTAACTATGCTGTTGCTGTCAATAATTAGTGCTGTTGCTGTATTTTTAATTATGCTGTTTGCTGTCAAATTATGTATTGCTGTTGCAGAATTTATTTGGTGCTGTTTGCTGTCAATTGTATATTGTTGTTGCTGTTTTTACCAATTAAAATACTGCTGTGTTGCAAATCAAAGTTGCTGTTTTTGCTGACTGTTTTTGCGAAAATAATGGCTACTGTTTCAGTTCCGATTTAATGAAAGATTGCGACTGTTTTTGGGAAATAAATGGCTACTTTTTCAGCTTCAATATGGTGTAAATTTGCTACTGTTTTTGCGCAAAAGATGGCCACTGTTTCAGTTTCGATTTAGTGTAAAATTGCTACTGTTTTGCGCAAATAATGGCCACTGTTTCAATTCCGATTCGATGTAAAATTGCTACTGTTTTTGCGAAATAAATAGCCACTGTTTCAGTTTCGATTTAGATGTAAAATTCCTACTGTTTTGCGCAATGATGGCCACTATTTTCAGTTTTGATTTGGAGTCAAAGAATGTGAGTTTTTCTTCCACTTGGAAAATGAGATGTTCTTCCCGAATTTAATTGTGGCGCTTCCTAAGTACGAAAGTGAAAGGTTATTCCATAATTTTAAAGATGTAAAGTGAAATGTTTATTCCATAATTTTAAAGATGTAAAGTGAAATGTTTATTCCATAATTTTAAAGATGTAAAGTGAAATGTTTATTCCATAATTTTAAAGATGTTGTTACATTATTTTTGAATGTGATTGTTATGAAGAGTGGCGATATTATTATGATGACTATGATGAATACACTCTATGAGTGTCTTATGGTGGTGATGATGAGTACTCCGGGTGAGCAAATTTTGGTGATTGCACATGTGTCAATAGTGTCCCATAGCATGTGCATTTTATGACGAATAGGCTTCGGCCTCTTAATGACGGTATGCCCATAGTGGCTTATTTATGACGAGAAAACAGTGACGGTGTGCCCATAGTGGCTTATTATGACGAGTATGGTACCATCATGCATATGCCCAGGTGTGGGTTGCATCTTCATGCGCATTCATTTTTTTGACGGGTGACGTGAATTGTGATTTTGCTTGGTGTTGTGTGTAACGACGATGAAGTTGATATTTGTGACGATGTTGTGTGATAGTTTGCTCATATTGCTCTGCTGTATGCTTGATTATATTTTGTTGAAAATTCTCACCCCTTCTGCTTGGAATGTTGCTCTATTGTGGCAACGCTGCAGGTGACTCTGATTGAAGGACATGCTGCCTTCCTTTATAGCTGTTGAGATGTTTTGAGTCGCTCTCTGATATTGTAACACCTAGGGGGCGGGGTTGAAGTTGATGACTTATTTAATTAAATGTTTTAATAATTTTATTGATGTGTGAGACGTGTTTGAGCGATTTTTGGTGAGTTGTCGCTATTTCCGCTGTGATGAGATATTTTGAAGTTCGACTTTGGTGACGAATGCGTTTTTACCCAAATGTTAATGGCGTAGTCGATGTGTTTTATAAATGAAGAATGTGACATTCCTTTTCTACTAATTAAATTATTATTTTTGAAAACGAAAGTACTCTGATAATGACGTACAAATTAAGGAATAGAAACGGGGTGTTACAAAGGGCGAAAACTTAATTCCACTACACCCCTAGTACATCCGTCCTAAGACAGTTACCCTAAATCTGATTGTGCAAATATAAATTACGAATTTATTTGTTTTACCCAAAAATAAAATAGTAGAGAATAATAAGGGCTAATTTAGAAAAGTTTAATTTTGACTTGACGGGGAAGCCCCGCTCCTACGTATCCTCTGGTGCAATGAGGAACTCAAAAGTCACGTAGTTCTTCCTGAAAATTTTTGTTGGTTGATGTTTTTTAATATAGGGGTTTTAGGATTTATTGAGCTGAACAGCTCATCCGTCCTAGAACGCTGACTAACCCGTCTGTACAGTTGGCTTAGTCCCCTATTTTCGGAAAATAGAGTTTTTGGAGTTTGGAAAATGATTTGAAGTGTGTTGGTTTGATTTTATCGGAATCGGGGTTCTAGGATTCCTGAGCCGTACGGCTCATTCATCCTAGAACGCTGACTAACCCGTCCGTACAGTCGGCTTAGTCCCCTATTTTGAGAATTTGATTTGTGGGAAGAAATGTGTTGGTGTTAATTTTAATTTAAAAATTGTTCATTTTAAATAGGGATTTTAGAACATGATCCGTAACGGTTCATTAGTGACCTAAAAAGCAGACTAACCCGACTGTACAGTTGACTTAGTCCCCTATTTATATTTTTTGGGAATTAAGTGAATTATTCATGTATTTCATAGGTTTTTTGTAAAAGAAATTAATAAAAACGAGAAGAGAGGGTGCGATAGTAAAATGGGGTGCAGTTTGCAAAAAGGGAGTTGTATTATTGTTTGCTTGAATGAAAAAGTATTAAGCTCCTTTGTGTCCTAGAGGGGTCCCTTTGGGAATAGATCTAAGGCTTTTTCTATCAAGTGAACCTCTCAAAGGTAGCTCTATAGAGTCCTAAATAAGGTTCCCAGAGCCAACGACCCCAATTAAGAACACTGATCAACAACAATAGGCAAGCTATTAGGAGTGTCAGCATTCTCAAGAGGGACCAAACTCTAGGTGAGACTTTCGTGACCACCCAACAGGACGCACATCCAGTAGGCCATCACTACGCAGTCTCGTTCTAACTTAGTGTCATACCCCAATTTTGTCCGACTAATCGGAAAATCCCAAAAATTTTATCGCTCCGCATATTGTTCTGAACGCGGGTGTACTTGGCACTCTCGTGCAACAATTTTGTTTGGCGCTCGTTGTTCTCAAGAAAAAAATCCAAAAATAAATAATGAAATAATAAATAGCGCAAGCGCGCGTTTCGTTTAGAGTCGTGTGAGTAATTGCGTCAGTGCACGTTTATCTTTACCGTTTTCTTTTTAGAGAAGTAAGGATAAAATGAGATCAGTTTTAATAACTTACGCGTGTGCACATTAAGTCCGTTACGTGCGTGTTGGTTGCGAATCGTGCGCGAGTGGTTGCGTCGGTTCGTGTTGCTTTTCCCGCTTCTTTTAAGTGTTATTAGTAAAAAATAATAGTAATAAGATAAAATCAGTTTTTTATTTTATTTGTCCCTTTTTTTATTGTGTTACATATGTAGACAAAAAAAAATTTAAAAAAAAAAAGCAGAATAGTACAAAAAAGGTCAGCTCTTTTATTTACATGAAGACAAGAAATTTTAATTACAAATAATACAAAAAGCAAAATACAAACACAAAAAAGTACAAAAAAAAAATAATAAATAATAAAACAAAAAAGGACAGCCAAGTCGCTGCTGCCTTGGTTGGTGGCTGGGGCTGGTAAAGCATTTTGAGCTTCAAGCTCAACCCCCTTTCATCATGCTCCTTTGCTTTTTCCACTTTCAGCAAAAACATCTCAGCCTTTGCAGCAACCACCTCCACCCCTTTGCTGGCTGCCTGCAACCTCAGTTGTTGTCTCCATGAGAAATGTTCCCCTGCTCAAATACCACACCTACACCACACCAAAGTGGCTATAAATGCAACCAGCAACAGTGAAGTGAAAGGGGGGGAAGACAAAGACAAAAAAAAAACACGCAAAAGAGAGGGGCAGCAAAAGAAACAGAAGAAAATAATGAAAAGAAAGGGAGAATGAAAATAGAGAGAGGGAGAATGGGATCCTCGCTGCCACCACAGCCACTCGCCACCCACAGCCACCTTCACTCCTCCACCGTGAACCGCCCTCTCTCTCATCACCCCCTCATGCTCTTCCTCTCCCCCTCCCTCGTTCCTCCTATGGTCCGTCGCCACCACTGTAAACACCACAGCCACCAAACAACCACCATCAGAATCACCAACAACCCCCTTCGCAAACCACCACCAAACAGCCACCGGAACCACCACCGGAACCACCACCGGAACCCCTTCTCTCTCCCATCGTGACCCCCACCGTTCCCCTTCTTTTACTATCGCCCTTCTCCTTCTCTCCCATCGGTTCCCTTTCTCCGCCACGGCGCCAGAGCCCACCAAGGCCTCCCCCGGCGTCGTCCTCTCACCGCCGTTGTCCTCCTTCACAAGCCGCCTTAACCACGGGTTCTCTCTCTCTCCCACTATAACAGCACCACCGCCACTGTCGTCAAAAACGGCGCGAGTTACGGCCACCACCGTCTTCCCTCCCTCTCCACCGTAGCTCTCACCCTCCTGCTCTCCCTTCCTTCGAGTCCTCCCTTTCTTCTGCTCGCGTTTTCTTCCTTTCTCTCTCTGCTGTGGGAAGCTTTCTCTCTCTCCCCTCAGATGAGCGCTGCGGCGCTGTTTGTTTGAGGGTGATGAGAATTAGGTTTCCCTTTTGTTAAAAACATACACACACGGGCACACCACTTAACCGTTTGTTTTTTTTATTTTAAAAAAAAAATTCTTAAAACAGTTTTACTGATTACACCCCTTTGATTTCTTTTTACGCCCCCTGCTAAAGCCCCATTCGAGTTGTCAGCAGCCCAAAGGTGTAAACTGACTGGGCTCTGCTATTCGCACCCCACTTTTATAATACAGCACCCTACTGCTAACTGTACCACTCTTATTACTGTTTTGCAACCTACTTCGTTTTTTTATTTCTCCTTATTTATTACCGAGAAACCTTTTTACCAAAAATATTTATATATAAAAAAAAACACCAACCAACAAACATTTTCTACCCAAGAACTACGTGTGATTTGATTCTCTTCCAGGAGATACGTAGGAGCAGAGGGCGGCCGACCTCTGTCAATTGCATTAACAAAAAAAACTTTTTTTTTCTTTTAATTCACTTCTCTCCTTTTTCTCAAAAAGTACAAAAATAACTAACTGTCTATCGAGTCTTTTTTATTATTGTTATAGGGGTAAAAACATTATTTTTGAATTAATAAACATTTACACATTTAGTTAAAAGGTAACCTTCTTTAGGAAGGATGTCGTAGGGTGCTAATACCTTCCCTACGCATAAACGACTCCCGAGCCTAAATCTGGTCCGCAAGACCCCCTTATCTACTCAATAGGGATTTTCCAATGTTTGCCCTTAAACTAAACTTTGGTGGCGGCTTCATTTCAAGAACTTCGAAGAATCCATCCTCCGGATTTTTCGGTCGCTACAGCTGGCGACTTCACTGGGGACAATTAAGAGAGTCAAGCCAAATTAACTAAATGTGTAAGTATTTGTTAATTTTATTAATATTTTTTTTACCCTTATTCTTATATTATTTATCTATTAGCATTTCTTTATATTATTGAACCTTAGGGTAGACGACTTTTTTGTTATTATTGTTGTACATCTTGTCCAGTTTGGTTAGTTTAGGTATTTTGCTCTCATCACACACCTCACTTACACTTTTGCACACACCTTTGAGTGGGGCCCTATACCCGGGTCTGCAAATAACCTAGGACGAGCGGAGATTATTAGTGACAGTCATTCTGGATTTTATCTGTCTGACTCTCATGAAAGTCTCAACCAGAGTACGCTCTTTCATGGTATACCCACACCAGGTAGCTCGCTATCGTTGTGGATCATATCATGAATGGGATTTTCGCTCTGGAGACCTTTGTGAGGAAGTGAATAGAGCCACCTGAGAGATTAATCACATAAATGACCCTAGATCATGTTGAAAATCCCAATTTAGACATGACCCACCTAGGACACAGGGGCACTATACTTACCCTTTCTATCAATCTGGTTAGTTTTTCTCCAAAAATAAAATCACCAAAAAAAAAAAAACATTTCCATGCTTCTTTCCTTCATTTGCATGCACATGAGTCGACATCATCATACCAAAAAATCATCATGCATCCATAACAAAGTAAGATCATTCTTCTCACACGCGTCTCATTATCATTGCACCGTCATGCTTCTCATCATCCTAGAAATATCATTTGCTTCATTTTTCCATCTTGCATATCCCCACTGAAAAATCACCGTGATATTATATATTCATTCATCATTTCATTATCCCCTCTTCATGCATTATATAAGAAATAAAAAATCGCTGCGAGTGTCATGCATTTTGTTTCCTCGTACACAAAAAGCAATAGCATCATATGCACCGACATTCATTCATAATCATTCAAAATCATGATCACACAGTATATCAACCACATCATTTGTAAAGTCTTGAATTACATTTCAAAAAAAAAAGAACGTAGCATTTATACATCATTTTCCTCATGTTGTCATCATAGTTTAAATGCATCAATTCCATATTCATGTATCATTTCCCAAATAAAACAAAAAAAATCATTTCATTATAATTGTATCATTTGTCATCCGATAAATCAAAAAATAGGAGTCTGCATACATGTTGCACTACCTCTCGGAAAACGAAAATAATTGCATTAGAATCAAACATTTATTTCTTCATGCATTCGCATTTTTCATACATATCTGTCATCATGGGCATTATATTTTAGTAGAAAATAAAAATCACCATAGAACGAGTAACTTGTTTTCATATACATCTCGTACTAACATGCATATCATCCTCCAAAAAAAATAAAGACGCTGCATAGTTGTCCAACTTTCATCATCTTGCATACTCAAAAATATACTATATTTGTTACTCCTCTTCATGTATAGAAAAATAAAAATGCATTAGTCATCTGACATTTCCAAAATAAAAGAAAAATAATAAAATGATGTCACTTTCTTGCATTATTCATCATCATATTGCATTGCCTCCGAAAAATCATTTTGGATAGTCAATCTTTTCAAGTGATCATTCATCCACCTTCCTCACATCTGCATCATGCAACGTTATTCGTTCATTCATACATTACATTTTTTTTTCAAGAAAAAGAAAAACAAAAAGCATGATCACAATCAAAAAATCGGTAAATAACTGAATATCTCATTTAGCATGCATTTTCATTCATTCATAATCATTCACAAAAATCATCATTAAATAATATAGGCATTTTTATCATTTGCAATATCATGATAGCATTCACGCACCTTTTCATTCATCAAAAAATTGTTGTTTCTTTAAATCACCCATACGCCATTTCATTCACACATCATCTATACACTGTTTCAACATGCATCATTTCAAAAATTGTGTCATCATTTTCGCATCATTCATAGATACGTATTTAGCATTTCATTCTGATACATGAAAGAGGCTCTGCATCGGTCACGGGCCGCATTGTCTCCAAAAATCATTTAGAATAACTGACATTTCCAAGTGATCATTCATGCACGCATTTAATGCATTCGCATCTGCATTTTCGTCATTTTTCACCATGTGTTCCTTCATGCATTAGGACACAAGGTGCGTTTAACTTGATTATTCTTGTTGCGTGAGCATAGTTAGTCTTTCAACTAGAAAATAAAAAATTATCATGCATTCATCGTACCAACCTGCATCTCATCATCTAGAAAATAACAAAATATCATATTTTTTATTTTTCATCTTGCATAAGCCACACGCCAAAAATGAGAAAATAATATCGCCTTGATATTATAAAAAATTACATTCATTCATTACTCCTCTTCATGCATCATGAAAAAAAAAACAAAGTCATTCATTCTCATGCATCTCAAAAACAGCTCCTTCATGCGTCATAAAGAACAAATACAAAGGTCATTTATTCCTTTCACATCCATCTCAAAGGCGTTAATCCTCTCACATGCATTAAAACAAAATTAGGATTCGCTTCATTTTCTTCTATGCTTGCATTATTCATCCAATAGTTTTTTTTTTTGTTTTGTTAGCCTCTCACTCTAGTTGAACTTTAAAAAATAAAAAAATAAAAAATCACACACTTGCTTAAGGTATCATTATGCATTCCATTCACCTGCATCATTGTCTGTGTACAACAACATCCATATGTTCATGCATTCTGCTTTATTAAAATAATTTTTTCCAAAAAATAAAAAAATGAAGCTCATAAGTTTTTTGACATGCTGTTTGATGAGAGACGATGCCTTCTTGAAAATATATTTTAATTGATTCCTCTTCCTTGGAAAATGTGGCCATACCTTAACTTGATTCACCAACAACAAGTTCTTCACTCCTCATACCCACCACACTTATGGAAACCACCTACCCACTTAACCATTCAACGGAATTCACCAATAACTCATTCACCATCATGGTCACTACAATATTGACCGTATCATAGACTTGACCCTTAGTCACTGCGTGCCCCACCAAGGACACCAGCCAACATATATCTCACACCCGTGATAAGAAGCTTAAATGTCTATTTTGTTGACTTGCGTGGTTTTGACAATTAAAATTGTTCTATCTTAAGCGGTGTTAACTCTTCATGAAGCATTTGCAAAATGAACTAACATGACATGTGTGTTTACCCTTGTTTGAGTCAGTTATCCTACCCCCGTCTTTCCGCCACTTCCAAAACCAGACCCAACCATCCATAAAAGGCCCAATCCCCACAAGAGTATTTCATTCGCTTTCCCCCGGTGATGAAATTTCACGAATAACACTTTGTACGCTCCATACTGGGGCAGAGTAATGATCACTAAGATTTTCTGCTAGCATTCTAAACACTCGTGCAAGTCCTTTGAGTAGAAAAAAAACACAAAAGAGATCCAAAAAGAAAAAAGCCCGTTAGGTTGAAAACTCGTGAGAGCAGCCTGAGCAAAAATTAGGGCATAAAAAATAATAAATAAAGAAAAGCAAATATATTAAAATGAAGTTTTGTCCCATAGTTACAATTTCAAGAAAATAAGCAATCATGATTTGAATTGGAGTTTGGCCATTTTCCTATATCCAAAAATCCAAAAAAAGAGAAATGCCCTTTGCTACCCACTTCGAGCCAAAAAATCAAAATCTTTCAAACACCTTAGACAAGGATCAATCCCATGTCTAACAGCTCGCTCAGCTCGAAAGAAAAAAGAAAAAAGTCACAAAAAGTGAAATAAAAAAAAAAGAGGATCGAAAAATCTTGAAAACCAAAAAAGTAGAATTTGTGAGCTGACACTTCACACCATCGAGCATATAAAAGATCATTGTCTGAAATAAACCCTCAAACACTTCCTTTGGCCTAAGCATCCTATCCTCCATAAACCCTCAAATGCGCTACAACCCTAAAACAGGTTCATTCTACCATGAAGCACATAAAAGATTCTTTGTCTCAACCAACCCCGAACACTCTCAGGAGCAAAGTAATCGTTTCATTCGTGAATCATTAACCATTGGCCATATTACAATCCTAAGGCCTATTCTGATCAGTGATTGGTTGCTTCCATTTCTCTCAAAGCTTGTACTCTAGGACAAAATAATCAGAATAATTTATTTGCTCAAAAAAAAACAAAGAGAAAAATATTATTACAAAAATAAGGAAAAAAAAGAAAAAAAAAACTTAAAAGGGCTTGCACGCTCGAAGAGAATATAACAGTGATCATCAACAAAGTGAATTTTCTTCGAACCAAAAACTCTCGACTGTCTTAGTTTGTGGAATCCTTCCCAAGGAAAACCACAAATCCCTACTAAGGCAGTTACTTGACTTATCATATCAAAATGGGGCAATACCTCACCCCCCCATTCCACTCAAACTCAGATTTTTTTTAGCATCCTCAAAATACCCTCATCTTTCATCCCGTTCATATACTACATCCTAACTTTACACCCTGTCACAATCCCATTCGGGATGGGGCAATCTTCACCTTTCATGGATTGGGGCAACCTTGTAGACCGGGGCATCATATCCCTCGACCCGAAAGAATCCTTCTGCCTCCCGTTCCATTCATTCCTAGCCACCCCAATACCAGCATATTTCCCAATCCCTCAATCAGTCTATATCCTTAGTTGTCATTGTCCTCCCTAGACAAAGGCAGACTGTTTCACTCCCCACTATTTGAAGTCAAAATTGGGGCAGTCAAACATTTCTTACCTTGGGGCAAGCTTATCTCTCATAGGCTTGAGCCAATAAACCTCATCCTCCATTCCACTCCACTCATGTGTCACACTTGACTATACCCTACATTTCTTGAACCCTGAGCCAACTGGCACATTCATTTGCATTCGCACTGTTTTTCATATTTATTAAGCAAATGCTTCAAAGAGAGAGACACACAATAATGACAATCCCTCTAAGTTAACATCTTAGACTTGAAAGCTTAGCCATCATGGGTCATCATAACCAAATGAGAACCCATCTGCAAATACACATCTCGATCTCTAGAAAGGGCACTAATACATTGCTGCAAGCCACACTTTTCAAGATGACAATCTTGAGCTTACCAGAGTTCAAGTCCAAGCCATCAAAAATCTTTCTTCCAAGGAACGATCAATTCAAAATGTTCAGCTCTCTGTTTCCAGCATCAAAAGTTTCGTTTCACATCAAACATTTTTGCATCCTTACAAAAACAAAAAAGTGTTGTTACCAACAAATCATGCATTATACATGTCCTCATTATTCTAGAATTAAACCATGCATCTGATCATACCCATCACAACTCTTTCATACAAGTGTTGTGCATGCATTCACATTCCACTTGTTTTGCCTACACAATTTTTGCTTCTTGTGCATTACGCATTGCGTATGCGGGCATGCATAGCCACGCATAACATGTATCGCTTCAATAAAAATGCCAAATGTCGGTCGCATCATTACCAAAAGTCTGCCTACATCTCAATCAATCACATCATTGCACCATGTATTTAGGCATTTCCTTTTATTCACCATAGTGTTTGCATCAAAATATTACGTATTCATCACATTCACATTCTCATTTCATACATTCATCAAATACCAAAAAGGCAATAAAGCGAAAAGACAGAAAAAACCTCCCACATCCCAACAAACATACAATCATTGCATCATACAACATGAAGTCATGCGGCTACCACAACCCTTCATCTAAGCATTACGTGTGCCCATTCATTCGTTCATTTATTCATTTATGCAAAAAACAAAAAAACAAAAAAAGGGGAGAAAACCAAAAAGGCAAAAATTATCCACATTGCACCTGTTACTCCCACCAAAGTGTAGATCATTCCACCATGCAACCAGCAGTACATTCGTATTCGCATGTTATCTGCATTCGCATACACAACTTATCAATTTCTGCTTCGACCAGCATAAGCATCCATCATTCACGGGCTTTTTGAAGCCCATTCACTTTCGCATTGCACACTGCATACATATAACTTTTTTTGATAGACGTGCCAAGTGCCGGTCTCGTCGTTGCCAAAAAGCGTTCTACATCACCAATCATATCATTTGCTATGCATTCATGTGTTTCCTTTTATTCGCCCTAGCATTTGTATCAAAGTATTATATTCGCATCATATTCACATTCGCATTGCATGCATCAAGAAAAGAAGCAAAATAAATAAGAAAAAGCAAAAAAGAAAAATCCATCCATTACGTTCATCATCACACCAAAAATTAATCACTACAGTCACATTCACATCTCATACACCGTTGTCGACTTTCTCAGGTTCAACACCCATTGGTATACCCATTTCATTTATCATCCCCCAGATACCAATCATTGCACGTTCATCGCATTACACGCATGACATTGTTCGCTTCGATAGATGTCCAAATGTCGGTCTCATCGTTGCCCCCAAAAAAGAGATTTTTTACATTACTAATCATATGTTTGTACCATGCATGACATTCGCGTCAAAGCGTTACATTTGCATCACATTCACACTTTGCATTTCATACACTCATTATAATAAAGAAAAAGGCAAAAAGGGCAAAAAAATCGCTCATTCCATCACATTCATCATTCCGCCAGAATTAATCAGCACAATCACATTCATATCTTATCTGCATTCACATATGTTGTTTGTCAACCTCCATGTCCCATCAACCTCAACTCACATCATCTGCCACGTTTCCTTCATCCAGTCGGACACCTACCATTTCACATACCTATATTGCACGCATACATCATTCATTACATTTGTAGACATGCCAAATATAGATAGCTTTTCCCTTCTCAGGTAAATGCATTCATTAGGTATGTTCTAGGTAAGTACGCCATGTGTCAATCCCAATATTTTGTTCCCTCAAAAGTCATTTCTCCAAGCGCTGATCTCATATTCCAATTCAGACCCCCAGTGGTCCTTCAGAGCCCAAGCGCTCCTTCAGACCATCAATGGTCCTTCAATCCAGATCGCACGTCGCGTTATCGAGCAACCGACGGATCATCCGGCCCCAGGCCCTTCAGACTAGCTGCGTCCGCCTAAAAAACACAGTGCACGTCCTTCGAGGTGCGCAAATCAGGTCAACGACCCGACCTTGCCCCCATGGCCGCTCGAAAAAGGCCACCCCCCTAAGCAGACCGTTTTACTAGTACCGTTGCTAGTTTGCGCTCCATCAGACCCATTGGTCCATCAGGCTTAGGCATGCCCTTCAGACCTCGTCGGTCCTTCAGTTTAACTCCAATCAATGCGCCAAGCATCGACTGCGAATTAGACCATCAGAGCCCAGTGCTCCTTCAGATCCCCAGTGATCCCTATTTACTTTTGTTCTATGTAAACCCTTTTTGATGATTTTCTCAAACAAAGAAAAGATTTTGACAAAATTAGTGTTTTTATCTTTATTTCTATTTTACTCGAGGAATTTGGAAACCCTTCATATTCCTAGTAAAATATAAATAAAGAGGGGCAGCTGTCATACCCCAATTTTGTCCGACTAATCGGAAAATCCCAAAAATTTTATCGCTCCGTATATTGTTCTGAACGCGGGTGTACTTGGCACTCTCGTGCAACAATTTTGTTTGGCGCTCGTTGTTCTCAAGAAAAAAATCCAAAAATAAATAATGAAATAATAAATAGCGCAAGCGCGCGTTTCGTTTAGAGTCGTGTGAGTAATTGCGTCGGTGCACGTTTATCTTTACCGTTTTCTTTTTAGAGAAGTAAGGATAAAATGAGATCAGTTTTAATAACTTACGCGTGTGCACATTAAGTCCGTTACGTGCGTGTTGGTTGCGAATCGTGCGCGAGTGGTTGCGTCGGTTCGTGTTGCTTTTCCCGCTTCTTTTAAGTGTTATTAGTAAAAAATAATAGTAATAAGATAAAATCAGTTTTTTATATTAGCTGTCCCTTTTTTTATTGTGTTACATATGTAGACAAAAAAATTTTTAAAAAAAAAGCAGAATAGTACAAAAAAGGTCAGCTCTTTTATTTACATGAAGACAAGAAATTTTAATTACAAATAATACAAAAAGCAAAATACAAACACAAAAAAGTACAAAAAAAAAATAATAAATAATAAAACAAAAAAGGACAGCCAAGTCGCTGCTGCCTTGGTTGGTGGCTGGGGCTGGTAAAGCATTTTGAGCTTCAAGCTCAACCCCCTTTCATCATGCTCCTTTGCTTTTTCCACTTTCAGCAAAAACATCTCAGCCTTTGCAGCAACCACCTCCACCCCTTTGCTGGCTGCCTGCAACCTCAGTTGTTGTCTCCATGAGAAATGTTCCCCTGCTCAAATACCACACCTACACCACACCAAAGTGGCTATAAATGCAACCAGCAACAGTGAAGTGAAAGGGGGGGAAGACAAAGACAAAAAAAAACACGCAAAAGAGAGGGGCAGCAAAAGAAACAGAAGAAAATAATGAAAAGAAAGGGAGAATGAAAATAGAGAGAGGGAGAATGGGATCCTCGCTGCCACCACAGCCACTCGCCACCCACAGCCACCTTCACTCCTCCACCGTGAACCGCCCTCTCTCTCATCACCCCCTCATGCTCTTCCTCTCCCCCTCCCTCGTTCCTCCTATGGTCCGTCGCCACCACTGTAAACACCACAGCCACCAAACAACCACCATCAGAATCACCAACAACCCCCTTCGCAAACCACCACCAAACAGCCACCGGAACCACCACCGGAACCACCGGAACCCCTTCTCTCTCCCATCGTGACCCCCACCGTTCCCCTTCTTTTACTATCGCCCTTCTCCTTCTCTCCCATCGGTTCCCTTTCTCCGCCACGGCGCCAGAGCCCACCAAGGCCTCCCCCGGCGTCGTCCTCTCACCGCCGTTGTCCTCCTTCACAAGCCGCCTTAACCACGGGTTCTCTCTCTCTCCCACTATAACAGCACCACCGCCACTGTCGTCAAAAACGGCGCGAGTTACGGCCACCACCGTCTTCCCTCCCTCTCCACCGTAGCTCTCACCCTCCTGCTCTCCCTTCCTTCGAGTCCTCCCTTTCTTCTGCTCGCGTTTTCTTCCTTTCTCTCTCTGCTGTGGGAAGCTTTCTCTCTCTCCCCTCAGATGAGCGCTGCGGCGCTGTTTGTTTGAGGGTGATGAGAATTAGGTTTCCCTTTTGTTAAAAACATACACACACGGGCACACCACTTAACCGTTGTTTTTTTTATTTTAAAAAAAAAATTCTTAAAACAGTTTTACTGATTACACCCCTTTGATTTCTTTTTACGCCCCCTGCTAAAGCCCCATTCGAGTTGTCAGCAGCCCAAAGGTGTAAACTGACTGGGCTCTGCTATTCGCACCCCACTTTTATAATACAGCACCCTACTGCTAACTGTACCACTCTTATTACTGTTTTGCAACCTACTTCGTTTTTTTATTTCTCCTTATTTATTACCGAGAAACCTTTTTACCAAAAATATTTATATATAAAAAAAAGCACCAACCAACAAACATTTTCTACCCAAGAACTACGTGTGATTTGATTCTCTACCAGGAGATACGTAGGAGCAGAGGGCGGCCGACCTCTGTCAATTGCATTAACAAAAAAAACTTTTTTTTTCTTTTAATTCACTTCTCTCCTTTTTCTCAAAAAGTACAAAAATAACTAACTGTCTATCGAGTCTTTTTTATTATTGTTATAGGGGTAAAAACATTATTTTTGAATTAATAAACATTTACACATTTAGTTAAAAGGTAACCTTCTTTAGGAAGGATGTCGTAGGGTGCTAATACCTTCCCTACGCATAAACGACTCCCGAGCCTAAATCTGGTCCGCAAGACCCCCTTATCTACTCAATAGGGATTTTCCAATGTTTGCCCTTAAACTAAACTTTGGTGGCGGCTTCATTTCAAGAACTTCGAAGAATCCATCCTCCGGATTTTTCGGTCGCTACACTTAGGTTATTCTCTAGTCCGGGTATAGGACTATTCTCACATGTGTGCAGAAGTGTGATAGTGGAGTGTGTGTAGGAGTAAAATGTTCAATATACCCCCTAGCTGCAAAACAAACAAACACATATACAGAAAATAATAGTCTTCTACCCTAGGGTTTATATCAAGCATAAAATAAAGATATACAAAATGAAACTAAAGAAATAAATAACTAATCAATAAATATGTACATAAATAACTAAATAAATAAACAAATAGATATAAATAAATAAATACAAAACTAACCTCAAGCTGATGAACGCGAGGAACGCCGAACCGGACCGAGCAGTCTGACCAGGTCAACTGCGAATCGGACTGCTTTGAGAACCGAAAAAAAACCGATTCAACAAAAAAATTACAAACTAATCAAAGACAGACTTTTAATGTCTGGACCGCAAAACGCTAGCCCAAAAGATCACTTAATCTGCCAATGACTCCTCCTCTCCAAACCTTCACCTCTCAACCTATTTTATAGTCAATTTCTATAGGGTTGCTGTTTCTTGCAAGCAATGTGGGACTAAAACAAGATAGAGAAAACAATTCCCACTTAGAGAACACAATTCCCGTTTTTCTCAAACCTGTCACCGTCAAAGCGCGATTCTGGATTCGTTAACCGTTGGATTGTCTTTGTTTTTTGACAGTAGGTTCGTAAGACATATATCTTCACTTTCACCGTTCGGATCGTCAAAACGAGGTCTGAGGAGAGAGAAATCGCCTTCGCAATAGCTGCAGTTTTTGGTCCGTTTTTCTCAAACCTCTCACCGTAAAGGTGCGATTCCGGATTCGTTAACCGTTGGATCATCTTCGTTTTTTGGACACCAGGTTCGTGAGACATCCCTCTTCACTTTTACCGTTCGGATCGTCGAAACGAGGTCTGAGGAGAGAGATATTGCCTTCGCAAAAGTAGAAAAAACAACCCCCGAAAATACCCAAAAAGCGACTACTTTTTTTGTAATAATAATTTTTATTATTGCACCTCCATTTTTTTATTTTATTTTGTAATTTGTATTATTTCATATCTATTTTATTTTTTTATTTTCGTTTTTTAATTAAAGATATTGCAACAAGAAAAATAAATTAAATTTACTTTGTAATTTTTTGAATTAGCATATATTTTTTTAATTTTTGTTTAACCACTAAAAAAAGTAATAATAACGCAAAATTAGTAAATTAGCGCAAAATGACCTATTCGAGGGATTAGGAATCAAATATATGCGAAAAACGTATTTTTGTGAGTTTTTGAAAAAGTAAAAAATGTACCGGTTAAAATTGGGTGTTCACAGTTGCCCCTCTGTGCTTACTTTCTTACGAGATAATACATAAAACTATGTTTTCTTGTTTTATCAAAGTAAGGAATAAGTACAGATATGAACCTCAATTTTAATCGGTGAAATATGCACAATTGTCTTTTGACTGTTAAAGTTAAATGGGTAACAAGAAATACAAACAGTGCCAGAGCTGAATCGATAGCACGAAGTTTCAAAACAATGTCAGGGCGAAACTAGTAGCATGAAAGTCAAAGACAATGTCAGGGCGAGACCGATAGCACAAAATTAAAGACAATGCCAGGGCGAGACCGATAGCATGAAAATTAAAGACAATGCCAGGGCGAGACCGATAGCACAAAATTAAAGACAATGCCAGGGCGAGACCGATAGCACAAAATGAAAGACAATGCCAGGGCGAGACCGATAGCATGAAAATTAAAGATAATGCCAGGGCGAGACCGATAGCACAAAATTAAAGACAATGCCAGGGCGAGACCGATAGCATGAAAATTAAAGACAATGCCAGGGCGAGACCGATAGCATGAAAAGTAAAGCAGTGCCAGGGCTGAACCGTTAGCACGAAATTTAAAAGACAATGCCAGGGCTAAACCGTTAGCAAGAAATTTAAAAAGACAAATGCCAGGGCTGAACCGTTAGCATGAAAGGTAAAGCAGTGCCAGGGCTGAACCGTTAGCACGAAATTTAAAAGACAATGCCAGGGCTGAACCGTTAGCAAGAAATTTAAAAAGACAAATGCCAGGACTGAACCGTTAGCATGAAAGGTAAAGCAGTGCCAGGGCTGAACCGTTAGCACGAAATCTAAAAGACAATGCCAGGGCTGAACCGTAAGCATGAAAGGTAAAGCAATGCCAGGGCTGAACCGTTAGCACGAAATCTAAAAGACAATGCCAGGGCTGAACCGTTAACATGAAAGGTAAAGCTGTGCCAGGGCTAAACCGTTAGCACGAAATTTAAAAGACAATGCCAGGGCTGAACCGTTAGCATGAAAGGTAAAGCAGTGCCAGGGCTGAACCGTTAGCACGAAATTTAAAAGACAATGCCAGGGCTGAACCGTTAGCATGAAAAGTTAAAAGACAGGCCCAGGGTTGAACCGTTAGCACGAAAAGTTAAAGCAGTGCCAGGGCTGAGCCGTTAGCACGAAATTTAAAAGACAATGCCAGGGCTGAACCGTTAGCATGAAAAGTTAAAGTAGTGCCAGGGCTGAACCGTTAGCACGAAATTTAAAAGACAATGCTAGGGCTGAACCGTTAGCATGAAAAGTAAAGCAGTGCCAGGGCTGAACCGTTAGCACTAAATTTAAAAGACAATGCCAGGGCTGAACCGTCGGCATGAAAGAATGTGCCAGGGCTGAACCGATAGCACGAGGATGAGAAGGGAAATGCCAGGGCTGAACCGTTGGCATGAGAAGTAAATCAGTGTCAATGCACGTCTTGCTTTGGAGGACTCTTTTTTTATTACTCTATTTGCAAAGTACTGAACACAAATGTATGATCCTAATCATGAAGTGGAATGCATGGATGGACATGAAATGTATGCAAACTATGACATGAAATGCATGAATTATGCATGATCTTGAGTTGAAATTAAGATGCACTTGTCTTGAAAGCTGGATTCACTGAGAATTCTTTGTGCAGGCTTTATTTGAAACCAATCAAGCTTGTCCTCATATGGAAGTTTATCCTCAACACAGCTAACTTGCTTAGGCCCTTTTTCTCTTTTTATGACCACTTCTCTCCTTTCAAGCAAATCACCCTCAAATTTGACCTTCTCTCTCTTCTTTTTTTGATTGTCATTAGCTCTCTAAATCACATTACTGATTCCAAGTTGACTATTTTTGAAGCATTACTTAATGAGCATGCATGGATTCACAGGTATTTAAGAGCTGGAACTTTTTGGGTTTGGATTTTTGGTTTGAAAGTGGGGGGTATTTTAGAGGGAAAACATAGGGAAGACAAAGGCGACACAGGATGGTAGGGAAAAAAGGTATTATGGCAACCTCGAGTTTATTGGGGATTCCATTTACTTGAGGTGCCTGACTTGCTGGGAATTGGCTGGGTATTGGAAACAAGTTTTACCATAGGGGAGACTTCCAGAGGTAGCAAGCAAAATCTAACTCACGGTTATGCAAACACTTTTGCCCCGGTGTTAGTAGAAGGTATTGCCCCAAGAGAAGGCCACACGGGTGTACCAAACAAAGTTTGACTCATGAAAGGACCTGCAAAGATTTTGCTTCAAACAGCTCAGGTGTGGAAAAGAAAGTTTTGACTCATGACGGGTCTTACACAGGTTTTGCCCCAGTACTGGTGAAAGTTGTTGCTCACAAGAGTGCACTGGTGTGGCAAACTTGACAGATGTAAGGTATGGTAAGGATTTTGCCTCATTCTGGTGAAAGACATTGCCCCGAGAGAATACTACCTGATGTAATAAGAAACATTTGACTCTTAAAGGTCTTACGAAACTTGCCCCAGTGTGGGGTTTTCTCGAGACTCTGAAGCTTATCCTTCACAAAGTTGCCCAAATGTACACTATTGTGTGGCCCAAGTAGAAGAAATTTCCCAGTGAACTACATAAGCTTCTCATTGTAAGTCCCATTCCCCTTTTGTGCCCTAATTTTTGCCTAGATTGCCTTTGCAGGTTTTCAGTCTAGCGGGCTTTATTTTTCTTTTATTCTCCCTAATTTTTCCTAGACCGCCCTTTCGGGTTTTCAATCTAGCGGGATTTTTTTTTCCTTTTTTATTAGAGCAAAGAATAATTTAAAAGAAGCAAATGATTTATCTCAAAAGTAACATTAAGAAAATGAAAACGATCATTCATCAATCAGAGTGGGATTTTGGAGGCTTGTAATGTGACTATGGGTTATGGGATATGAAAGAAAGACGATTAGAATGCTCAAGGAAACGTCTTACGGGCATGAGTTATGGGCTATGGAAGAAAGATGGTTAAAAGGTTCAAAGAACGGGCATGAGTAACAGGTTATCGGGATGGATTGATTGGGAGGCTTAAAGGAATGCTTTACAGGCATGGATTATGGGTTATGGAAAGGAAATGAGTAGAAGGTTCAAAGAAATGTTTTGCGAGTATGGGTTACATGCTATGGGAGACAAATGAATAGAGGGCTCAAAGAAAGGTTTTAGGTTATGGGTTATGGGAATGGATCAAGGATCTTTAGTGCATCCAGCTTTCTATTGTGTTCCCCAGACCTCATATCATTCACTTTTTTTTTTTGATTTTTATTACTTTTTTTTTCACCCCCTCTGCTTTTTGATCACTCTTTCTTTTGTGCCCTAATTTTTGCCAAGACTGACAATACTTGCTTTCAGTCTTGCGGGCTTTATTCATTTTTCTCTTTTTCTTTTCTTTTGAACTTTTTCCACCATCTCTATAACTTTGGAAAACTGAATGCACTAAATTCTATTGTAGTGTCGATCCTTGTCCAGGGTTTAGTGAAGGGACGTTACAGGCTCAAAGGGGATGGTAAGGGATATATCTTGTTTGGGATAGAGAAAGACGACCACTCTTCATTTGAAATCATGCTTCCACGTTTGCAAAATTTTAATTTTGAAATAACATCTACTCTTTTACACATTCTTTGCTCTTCATTTCTTTTGATTTCTTTTTTGTTTTTTTTTTGTTGCTTTTTTTTTGGAAATAGACATTTGATATCTGATATTCGCTCACCGGTTCATCCCTGAATGACGCAGCTAAAAGGGCTTTAAGAATTATCACTTGAGGCAAGAACTCAAAAGGGGTCGGTGTTTTAAGGGGACATGGGGAGAAAGGATGGAGATGGGTTTTTAAAACCATGCAAATTCATTAGCATAAAACTTCAACTAAGTCAACTTGGTTTCGAACTACATAATTAAAGAAGTGCTAATGACAATCATCTTTTTCCTTCTCTTTTTGAGCAAAACATAATTACCAACCTTATGTCCCCCTTTTTTCCAATATGCCCGAGTATTGTGCCCCATGATATCTTTCCTCTCACATTATTTCTCTACACCTCTAATGATTAATCTTCCCAACAAGTCTCAAGCGAATGATTCAATTCCACGAGTCTAAGCTTGATTGGAACACAAGCACAAAAATTTCAAACTCCCTTTTATTTATTTTCTTAAAGAAAAATTTATCAGAATGAGTCAAAGAGACCAATATGTTATGAAATGCATGGTATGTATGCAAGCATTCACCCTAAAATGCAACATGTGTTGTTTTGTAATGGCTTTTTTTTTGTAATCCTTTTCATGCAAGAAATGAAATGCAAAAAAAAATTTTTTTTTTTGCCCCATTTGAAGGGAAATGCTATGAGGATTGACAAATGATAATGTGCTTTGTTTTATTCACTCACGAAAGTATGCATAACAAGCAAACATAAAGAGAAAAAAAATGAAATATGGAGAAATTTTATGATGAATGATTTTTGACAAATGAGAATGATGATGCACTACCCGCAAAAAAAACAAATTTTCCTAAGGACTTATGCAAAGAAAAAAACAAATTCTATTTTTTTTTTGAAATGCACTTGTATTTTACAATGCAACATGCTTTTTTTCTTATGCTTTTTATGCATGAAATGTAATGCAAATTTTATGTTGTTTATGCATGAAATGCAAGTTTGTTTATGGGGAAAAGTTTTTTTTTGTTTTTTTTTTGGTATGAAAAATAAGGTAAGAGGTGGAGTAGCTCTCTTTGTAACCTAAGTTGGTTGGCCCATGCTACTGGTCTTTGGACCCTATGGATCTATGGTTTTTCTATTTTGAATAGTCACTGGGTTAGCAGCTATAACCTAGGGAAATTTTAGGTCTCTAGAGTCAAGTACTCTTCTAGAAGTGTAAACACACCAGGATGTACATCCCAGATGTGGATACCCGCAGAGAAGAATCGTACTCTAGATGAGGAATTCATGGTAGCCACTAGGATGTACATCCAAACTGACTACCACTACAGAGCCTCGTTCTAACTTAGGTTTTTTTAGGCTCAGGTGTAAGCCCAACTCTCAGTGTGTGCTCACAGTGTATGTGTGGTGTGTGAAGCGAGCATAGGAACCCTAAAAAATAACAAAAACCCCAAATTGTACCTTATAATTACTTTGCACAAACAAATTAAATAGGCTTGACTCTCATGTGTCCCCAGCGGAGTCGCCATCTGTCGTGACCGGGATCCCGACTTAGACGGCCCAAAAATCGATATTTCAGGGAGTCGCCACCCAATTTATTAAATAGGGAAAATTGAGAAAAACCTACCTTAAAATTAATGGTCTGCGTAAACTAGGTTGGATTCGGGAGTCGGTTATGCATAGGGA
The DNA here is from genome assembly GCA_039519185.1 of Astragalus membranaceus. NCBI lineage: Eukaryota > Viridiplantae > Streptophyta > Magnoliopsida > Fabales > Fabaceae > Astragalus > Astragalus membranaceus. The sequence continues at coordinate 8,331,813 of CM076854.1, read as the reverse complement.
AGGGCGAAAACTTAATTCCACTACACCCCTAGTACATCCGTCCTAAGACAGTTACCCTAAATCTGATTGTGCAAATATAAATTACGAATTTATTTGTTTTACCCAAAAATAAAATAGTAGAGAATAATAAGGGCTAATTTAGAAAAGTTTAATTTTGACTTGACGGGGAAGCCCCGCTCCTACGTATCCTCTGGTGCAATGAGGAACTCAAAAGTCACGTAGTTCTTCCTGAAAATTTTTGTTGGTTGATGTTTTTTAATATAGGGGTTTTAGGATTTATTGAGCTGAACAGCTCATCCGTCCTAGAACGCTGACTAACCCGTCTGTACAGTTGGCTTAGTCCCCTATTTTCGGAAAATAGAGTTTTTGGAGTTTGGAAAATGATTTGAAGTGTGTTGGTTTGATTTTATCGGAATCGGGGTTCTAGGATTCCTGAGCCGTACGGCTCATTCATCCTAGAACGCTGACTAACCCGTCCGTACAGTCGGCTTAGTCCCCTATTTTGAGAATTTGATTTGTGGGAAGAAATGTGTTGGTGTTAATTTTAATTTAAAAATTGTTCATTTTAAATAGGGATTTTAGAACATGATCCGTAACGGTTCATTAGTGACCTAAAAAGCAGACTAACCCGACTGTACAGTCGACTTAGTCCCCTATTTATATTTTTTGGGAATTAAGTGAATTATTCATGTATTTCATAGGTTTTTTGTAAAAGAAATTAATAAAAACGAGAAGAGAGGGTGCGATAGTAAAATGGGGTGCAGTTTGCAAAAAGGGAGTTGTATTATTGTTTGCTTGAATGCAAAAGTATTAAGCTCCTTTGTGTCCTAGAGGGGTCCCTTTGGGAATAGATCTAAGGCTTTTTCTATCAAGTGAACCTCTCAAAGGTAGCTCTATAGAGTCCTAAATAAGGTTCCCAGAGCCAACGACCCCAATTAAGAACACTGATCAACAACAATAGGCAAGCTATTAGGAGTGTCGGCATTCTCAAGAGGGACCAAACTCTAGGTGAGACTTTCGTGACCACCCAACAGGACGCACATCCAGTAGGCCATCACTACGGAGTCTCGTTCTAACTTAGGTTATTCTCTAGTCCGGGTATAGGACTATTCTCACATGTGTGCAGAAGTGTGATAGTGGAGTGTGTGTAGGAGTAAAATGTTAAATATACCCCCTAGCTGCAAAACAAACAAACACATATACAGAAAATAATAGTCTTCTACCCTAGGGTTTATATCAAGCATAAAATAAAGATATACAAAACGAAACTAAAGAAATAAATAACTAATCAATAAATATGTACATAAATAACTAAATAAATAAACAAATAGATATAAATAAATAAATACAAAACTAACCTCAAGCTGATGAACGCGAGGAACGCCGAACCGGACCGAGCAGTCTAACCAGGTCAACTGCGAATCGGACTGCTTTGAGAACCGAAAAAAAACCGATTCAACAAAAAAATTACAAACTAATCAAAGACAGACTTTTAGTGTCTGGACCGCAAAACGCTAGCCCAAAAGATCACTTAATCTGCCAATGACTCCTCCTCTCCAAACCTTCACCTCTCAACCTCTTTTATAGTCAATTTCTATAGGGTTGTTGTTTCTTGCAAGCAATGTGGGACTAAAACAAGATAGAGAAAACAATTCCCACTTAGAGAACACAATTCCCGTTTTTCTCAAACCTGTCACCGTAAAAGCGCGATTCTGGATTCGTTAACCGTTGGATTGTCTTTGTTTTTTGACAGTAGGTTCGTAAGACATATATCTTCACTTTCACCGTTCGGATCGTCAAAACGAGGTCTGAGGAGAGAGAAATCGCCTTCGCAATAGCTGCAGTTTTTGGTCCGTTTTTCTCAAACCTCTCACCGTAAAGGTGCGATTCCGGATTCGTTAACCGTTGGATCATCTTCGTTTTTTGGACACCAGGTTCGTGAGACATCCCTCTTCACTTTTACCGTTCGGATCGTCGAAACGAGGTCTGAGGAGAGAGATATTGCCTTCGCAAAAGTAGAAAAAACAACCCCCGAAAATACCCAAAAAGCGACTACTTTTTTTGTAATAATAATTTTTATTATTGCACCTCCCTTTTTTATTTTATTTTGTAATTTGTATTATTTCATATCTATTTTATTTTTTTATTTTCGTTTTTTAATTAAAGATATTGCAACAAGAAAAATAAATTAAATTTACTTTGTAATTTTTTGAATTAGCATATTTTTTTTTGTTTAACCACTAAAAAAAGTAATAATAACGCAAAATTAGTAAATTAGCGCAAAATGACCTATTCGAGGGATTAGGAATCAAATATACGCGAAAAACGTATTTTTGTGATTTTTTGAAAAAGTAAAAAATGTACCGGTTAAAATTGGGTGTTCACAATGGCAAAAAGAGATAATGAGTCATTTAAGGAGTATGCCCAGCGAGGGCTTTGGCTGCACAGGTGACACCCCCTTTGTTGGAGAAAAAACTGGTCTTCATGTTCATGGAAACCCTGCCACTGTTATACTATGATCGGTTGATCGGCAGCGTATCTTCCAACTTCTCAGACATGGTAATCATCGGTGAAAGACTAGAAAATGGACTGAGAAGCGGCAAGATTGCCCATGGTTCCGCAGGTACAACCACCCACAAGAAGCCATTCTCCGGATTTTCGAAGAAGAAAGAAGGAGAGACCAACACCATCACCATAAGCCCACCTTATCAACCACAAAATATCCCTGTCCCCACTCAAACACAACCAACCCGTCCACCACAAAGTAACTACCACAAAAACTACCAAGACAAAAAACAGACCACCTTTGATCCCATCCCCATGTCCTATACTGACCTTTTCGGCTATCTTGCCACAAACAAGCTCATCAATACCAGGCCCATGAAACCAGTCCAGCCACCCTACTTCCGAGGCTACAATCCCAATGTTACCTGTGCATTTCATGAAGGGGCAGTTGGACACGTTGTTGAGGACTGCAAGGCCTTTAAAATTGTAGTGCAAGATCTGATTGATACCAAAGGGATAACCTTCAAACAAGAAAGCCCAAGCATCACAACTAATTTTCTGTTTTTGGAGGTGGAGGCGCCGTGGGAAGATGGAGAAGGATATTAGGGTTTCTTTTTTAGGTTTTCCTTTTATAGTAAGAGTGCAAGGGCAATTTTGTCCTTTCGCATTTTTTATTTTTCAGATCTCTATTAGCACCCCCTGTGTTTACTTCTCGCGCCCCCCCTGAAGCCCATGATTTTTTGAAACGGACCAGCCCACTAAAAATGAGAATGGGCTACTACCTACACCCCGGTTTTAAAAATACAACCCCCTGTTTCTAAATGCACATACCATTTTACTACTGCACCCCATGTTTCTCTTTTTAAATTTGTTTCTTTCCCCTAAGTAAACTTATTTTTTTCACAAACCTTTTTTTCCCAAATAATGGATAAATGTTTCCCTGAACAAGAATCAATCCAATTGCGAAAACTCTTCAAAATCAAACTTTGTTAGTAGTCTCGTGAAGCCTTTGCTTGCATGATCATTAACAATGAGGTACTAGTGGCGATCACTTGGAGCCTTTGCTCAATTGATCATCGTGAATGCCTAAGTTTCCTAAAGATTTTCACTAAATCAAAAACTTTGTTAGTAGTCTTGCGAAGCCTTTGCTTGCATGATTATTAACAATGGAGTGCTAATGGTGGTCACTTGGGGCCTTTGCTCAATTGATCATCATGAAAGCTCAATTTTCACAATTAAACAAGATAAAAAACAAAAACCTTTTTCTAGACAACCCAGAACTACGTAGCTTTGATTTCTCCATCGCACCGGGAGATACGTAGGAGCGAATACTCTCCGTCAAGCACAACAAACCAAAAAAAAATTTCCTTTCAAAAACCAAACACTTTTCCAAAATAAAACATTTTTCAAAAACAAGAACTATGTTGCTTTGAATTCTCCATCGCACCGGGAGATACGTGGGAGCGGATCCCCTCTGTCAAGCGCAAAAACTAAAGATTTTTCATTAAGTCATCCATCAACAAAAGAGGTAAAAACAAAGCAACTTTGCAAATCACACATTTAATTAAGGTAACCCTTCTTTGAAGGGACGTCATGGGGTGCTAATACCTTCCCCATACGTAATTAGACCCCCGAACCCAAATTTAATGGTTCCAAAGACCATTGCTTTCCAAAAAAGGATATTTTACCTTAAAAAAATATTGGTGGCGACTCTAAAATCCCGTTGTGCGAAGAAAAATCCCTCCAAGGATTTTTCGGGGTGCGACACTTGTTTACGGTGACCCATATGTTTTGTTGGTGACACAACACCAAGATTTCAAGTCTCTGTTTGCTGGCTTTGATCTACTTTAACCATGCCTAAGATTAGAGCTGTCAATTTGGCCCACATGGGCCAGCCCCAGCCCCAGCCCCACATGGCCCTAGGGCCAAAAGGCCCATGGGCCCAAAAGCCCACATGAGCCCCGAGCCCCAAAAACCCCAGTGGGCTAGGGCCAGCCCAAGGCCCTTAATTTTCTGTTTATGCAACGAAACTGAAAAATTACCCACGGACCTATGTGAGCTTCGGCCTAGGCCAGCCCACGGGCCCTAAAATATTATTTATTTTTTCACAAAAAATTGGAAATAATATAAAAAAGTGATGATTTCTTTTAGGAAAAAAAGTGATGGTTATTGTAAAAAAAATTGATGATTTGATGAACTTTTTTGAACTTGTTAAAAAAGTAAAATGAAAAGAGTATTAAAAATTTTTATTATAAAATCACCGATCTACTATAACATGTTCAATGACAAATTAAAATCAATAAATCGTTTTTTTCATATATGTTGAGTTAACGTTTTTTTTTTTTGCAATCGGTGGTGTGATTTTACTTTTACTATTTATTTGTGTTTCTTTTAAAAGCCACTGCGAAGATGCATTGCGTGCATACCGTGTAATGTTTGCTTACATGATTGTATTGTATTGGTTAGTATATAAATATAATAGAAAGTAGAAAGGTGACTCAGTTTTTCAATGAAAGAAAAAAGGAGGTGGTGGTGGTGGTGAGAGGTAAAATGAGGTGGTAGTGGTGAGTCGGTGATGGTGGTGATAGTTGTGAGAGAGAAAATAAGGTTGTGGTGGTGGTGGTGGTAGTGGTTGTGAGAGGGAGAAGGAGGTGGTGGTAAGAGGGAGGGAGAAGAGGAAGGGGGTGAAAGAATGAAAGTAGAGGTGTAAAGAGTGGGAAAAGAATGAGAATAAAATTTGGGGGTCAGTCACAAAGCCCTGGCCCTAACCCACAAAAAAATTTAAAAGTGTGGGTTGGGGCTAAAAAAACCCCATTAATAGGGGGTTTCAATTTTATGGGCCTTGATTGGGAGCCAATGAGACTGGGCTTGGGGCCAAATTGACACCTCTACCTAAGATGTGCATTTCTTCAAAAGAGAATAGTGGAAGGTGTTCGTTTGTGCTGGATCTTTCCCATGTTTCAATTTCATTTTCTCGATGTATCACTCAATATTAAAAAAGATGCTCCTTTTCATCTGATTCATTTTCTTGCTCGTAAAAACTTCAACGGCATGCAACTATTGATCTTTCTTTTAGTATGGTCTTATTATTTTTATCTTTTTAAAATTTTTTGTATCTGAATTAGACTTGTTTTTGTTTTCTTTTTGTAATGGATTGATGGTGGGTTGCGGTGGAGTATGTATTTTCGAGGAGAGAGAGGGGTGGTGAGAGGAAGTATCACAATGAAGGTTAAGGGTGGTGGAGAGAGAGAGAGAAATGGGTGGTTGTGGGTCAGAGTGGACAGATGGGAAAGTGTGTGTGTCAGATTAGGGGTTTAGATAATTGCATTTGATGTTTGTTTAATTTACTAACATGCCATCCAAAAAAGTAGAATCTCCATCAATTTTATAATAATATATTTTTTAACAGCTGTTACAATCAATTGCAATTTGGGGTCAGCTGTTAAAATCAGAGATTTTGAAGGATACCGTATAAGAATACGCAATACGTAAAGTTGACCAGAGATTTAGCCATTGTTTGACCTATAGCTTTATAAAAGAACGGATTATATACACTTGGTTTTTTCATCTTTTTAAGTGTTTTTAAATCTTAATTAAAATAAAATAAAGACTAAAGGCCCACATTGGTCCCTGACAATTTCCTCGCGGGACAAATTCGTCAATGACAATTCTTTCGGGACACATCATTCCCTCACATTTTCAAAATGGGACACGTTAGTCCCTCCATTCATCAAGTGTTTAACCCGTCAGATAACGCCTCCTAGGTGGCACATTATGTGCCAATGTGCCATTTTAACTGACACGTAATACGTCATTTTAGCCCAAACTGGTCCTTCGCCGTACAGATTCTGATTTTTTTTAAAGGAACATATTGGCCCTTAAGCATTTTGGGGCAAATTATTCTCTGAACGTTTTCTCTTTTAAATGTGTGGTTTCTAAAAATCAGGAACCAGTTCAATGGCAGGCTCCTCGCTCTCTTTTAAATGTGTGGTTTCTAAAAATCAGGAACCAGTTCAATGGCAGGCTCCTCTATCTCCTTTCTCCTTCAATGGCTGCTCTCTCTCTCTCTCTCTCTCTCCCCTTTCACCTTCAGTTCCAGTTTCACCAATATTCTTACACAGAGAAGCCCATGCCTTAATAAATATGGTTGACGATTTTTCATCAAGAACAACATGGTGTGTGCTAATGCCGATGCTAAATATACTATTTGGAAAAAGGGTTATCTGAAGGGAGATAATAGAAGCAAAAGAATCATTTGATTATAGGTGAAGTACAAAGGAACGAGAAAGTGAACCTACAATAGGTGAGTTTTCCAATAAATTACTTAAGGTGAAAGGAGAGAGGGGAAACGCTCATTGAAGGAGAAAGGAGTGAGAGGAACCAGCCACTGAAGTGGTTTTTGGTTTTCAAAAACCACACATTTGAAGAAGAAGACTTCCGGAGACTAATTTGTCTCGAAACGTGCAATGACCAATATATCATTTTCTAAAATTTCGAAATTTGTCAAGCCACAGACCAATATGAGCTAAAGTGACGTATTACTTGTCAGTTAATTTGACATGTTGGCACATAATGTGCCATGTAGGAGTTGTTAGCTGATGTGTCTAATACTTGATGATGGAGGGACTATGTGTCATCTTTTAAAAATGTGAGGGACTAATGTGTTGCAAAAAAATTGTCGGGGACGAGTTTGTTCCATGAAGAAATTGTGGGGATGAATTTGGGGCTTTAATCTAAATCTAAAATAAAGTAAATAAAATTCAAATTTCAAAATATATTAATAATATATGAAACTGTGCGTTTTGTGTTATGAGTTTTCATTTTGCCTTGCACTACTACTTTGTGAGTCGAGGCTGGCTTGCATTTTTCAAACCCTAGCTAGCAGCAGCCACAGCTCCTCCTTCTCTATTCCGCCACCGCCATCTGTTGTAAGTCTGTGCCACCTGCGACTCACATCCCTACCACTGCTCCGCCGCCTTGTTGTTCTTCTACTCATTCAGGTAATTTACGATCTCTCTCTCTCCAACTCACTTACTCTGCTCCGTCTCTACGGCTCTTTCCTTCTCGTTGCTGGTGGCGGCGCCTCCTCCTCCGACCTCTGGTTCTCGCCAGTTTGTTTGTTGTTTGTTCCTGTGTTATTTGTTCATGTTGTTTGTGAATATAAACTGATATGGAAAAGTTATGGAAATATAATTTTCGATCTTTCTCTAATCGTTTGCTGTTGTTTGTTCCTGTGTTGAAAAGTAAGTTATCGAATTTGATTGCTCTTGTTTAAGACATGAGTTACAGCAATTTACTTGACTAGTAGTGAAACTTTTTAATACAACAATGTTATGGCTCAACAATGTTACTCTTTGATGGTAATTGTGTTAGAGATGATTCGAAGCCATATATACTACCCTTTGGGTTCTTGTCCCTTTATTGGTAGGGATTTTGATTGTCGTCTTAATGGGAGGCCTGATAGTTATTATGTCAAGTGGAAATGAAAGGCCAATGGGCGTGACATTCCAAGCTTAAAGTGTGGATAATTAACAAGTCTGTTTACCTTGTACTGAAATTCAACTTAATTATAGAGAAATGGGGTGGCAAGGATGCATCTCTTAACCACTTGGTCATAGAGGCTTTGATAAGATCAGCTTCTAGGAGGGATGATTCTTGATAGAGTAGTAGCAAAGGCTTATGTACTTTATGGTAAATTTGTCTTTTAAAAAATCACTTCAACATAGTTGTATCCAGACAAGCTAAAAATCATTTTTTTTAACAGATGATTTTTATGATAGTAAACAAACACAAATTAGATCCTGATTTCTTCTCTTATAAATCTCTAGATTATTTTAAATCAAAATTACTTTTTTTAATCCTTAAAAAATGGGTCCTAAATACTGGTACGGCATCTTATCATCTAGATTGTTCTCATGTCCACTTCTTTTACGAGTCTGTAGGTTTACTTGCTTCCGTGATCTTTTTTCCCAGCTGTGCCAAAAGTGAAAGTTTTATCTTTTTATAGGTAGTAAGATGGGTAGTAAGGCAAGGAAAGCTATGAAGAAGAATCTGAAAAGGGTCACTGCCAATAAGCCATCTGAGGGTGCTGATTTTTTGGTATGTCAATAACCATAACATAACACTTCTGATCTCAGTTTTTTTTTCAATGGTGTGTTTATATTTTTGCTTGATTTTTTCTCCTTCTGAATTGGTGAAGCCGTTGGAAGGTGGTCCTGGTCGCAAACTTCCCGAACAAAAGCCGCTGGAGAATACATCCACTGTTTTGTATGTTGGTCGGATTCCACATGGGTTCTATGATAAGGAAATGGAAGGTGCTTATACTGTAATTATAGATTATTGCATAATGTTTCTCAAATTTTAGATTTTGATTTATCTGAAAGGAACCCGTGCTTATAAATTGCCCGTCGCAGCTTATTTTGGACAATTTGGAACCATAAAGAGACTAAGAGTTGCAAGAAATAAAAAGGTTAACTTTCTGAACTTATTTTCTCTGTATCTCTGTTTTCTTACACTTGCATCTTACTTCTAGATGATTTATGGCTTGCTTTGTTTACTTTATCTATTTTTTTTATGAGGTTCCTGGGAACTAGAAGTTTGTTTATTATTTTTCTAGTGTATTTTTTTTTCTTTCTGTTCATTCAAAGAAAGATTTAAAATGCAAATTGCTAAATGTTCAAAGTGTTGTTAAGCAGTTATCATGGTTCTCAGGTCCTAGCCTGTAGCACTCATTGTCTTGAAGACTAAGCCCTTATTAATAGATGTGTTTTGATTTTTTTGATTTTGATTGGTACTTGACTTTTAGAAGTATATTTTGCTTAGTTACCTGTTTTAGTTCAATACATGGATTCGACAATAATTATTTGTTGTTCAACTACCTTCTTCAGTAATAATTAATATCGCTTTTCGTTGATCGATACTGATCATACTTTTTTATATTTAACAGACTGGAAAATCAAGACATTTTGGGTTCATAGAATTTGAATCTCCTGAGGTAGTAGTTGTTTCATCTGTCCAATCCGTGCAATGACGCTATTATTTTTGTTGAAAACTTGCTTCTTTGTGCTAATACTGATTTTGCTTCGTAGGTAGCAAAAATTGTAGCTGATACAATGCACAATTATTTGCTTTTCGAACACCTTCTTCAGGTTCATGTGATACCTGCAGAGCATGTTCATCCGAAATTGTAAGTTAAATAATTAATTTGTTTTCCATATGCATTTTCTTTTAACGCTTCATCACTAGTTATTCTAAAGCTAGACTGTTATTTTCTCCTTCCTATTAAAAGATAATTTATAATGAGAAAAGAAGAAAGAACGATGGGAGGATCAAGAATCCTCTTCGGGGGGATTGGTTAGAATCAACAGAGAGGAAAGCTAGATTATCACACAAGCTTTCCAGTCCCTCTTGATATGATATCATATAAATATGATTATCATCAATGTTATTGATAGGGATTTGGTATTATGGGGCGTTTAAGTCCTACATTCAGTAGTATGGGATGCTCGGTGAACTATTGGTTTTTCGCAGAAATAGCGGTTTGTTAAAGTTCTGCTGCGATATAGCCACTATTTGACAGGTTTGATTTTGTCCACAATGATTATTTTGATCCTTTCCCCAAAATAATCAGAGACCTACTTAAAAGACTAGAAAAATCATTTAATTTGGAATTTGTAAGATTTTGATTCTTTTATATTGGAATTGGAATTGGAATTTGTATTCTGAACTTAACTAATACATAAGCAAATATTTATAGATAAGGGGAACAGTTATAATCTGTTGGGCACAGTTGAAACTGTTTAATTCCGTTAATAAAAAAATCTTAGCTACTACAAGTTTCTACATCAGCCAGCAGCTGGTTTTAAGTAATAAGGTTGCGATGCAAAGAATGGTCAAGGCCCAAGGCCGATACAATGTACAGAATAAAGTTACAAAACCAACATAAAATAGTATACAACAGAATTAGAAGCATATAAGTGAAGTATATCTTCAAATAAGTTTGAACATGGTATATTAAATACCCTGCCTAATGTAAAAGGTTTTGTTTCTTATGTTGAATGTTGAATATTATCAAGAGGATTAAATGAAAATGCAAGTTTTTTCTTTGTAGATGGAGAGGATTCAATTACCGTTACCAGCCATTGGACTCAGTTCAGCTTGAACGAGAGCAGCACGATAAGGTAGCTAGTTTGACAAGGAAGCATTTTTTTTTATTTTGTTAGTCTGGTTGTTAGTATATAAGAAAGTCTGCTCATTGCTGTCATTTCAGGTAAGAACATTGGAAGAGCACAAGAAATTGGTGAAAAGGGTTATGAGTCGTGACCAAAAACGACGTAAAAGAATAGAGGCTGCTGGGATTGATTACGAATGTCCTGAGATTGTGAGTTTTTTGCCTTTATTGGCCCTTAATTTTCTTAGTTGTTTTCATAGTCCATGTCTTGAGTTCTCATGTTTTGTCTAATTGCTGTTGCAGGTGGGTAACCTCCAGCCTGCTCCAAAGAAGATAAAGTTTGAAGACTGAGTAGGTAACGTGTTCCCCTTTAGAAGGATGTCCACTCACCTCAGCAAAGAGAGTGGATCCTCTCTTCTCATTTTTAAATTTTACACGACCTTCTAATGTTGAAATTCTCTCTCTCTCTCTCTCTCTCTCTCCCTATACATTAACTGAGCAAAGTCCTATGAAAATTAGTGGATATACAATTTCAACATAACATGGTCAATGAAATTTTAGGGAGGGTCCATTTCCCTCAGCATATGTTGTGCTTGTGCTTGTTGTGTATGTTATTTATTGTCTTGGATGTTTATCTGGATGCATTTTTGTTCAACTTACATGAAAGCAGATGATTTTGATGAATAACTTGTGTTTATTTATTGTGAAACACCTTAAGCTGATTTGGTTTTGTTACTTTTTTTCCCAGATGACGGCTGATGATATGCAATGTCATGAGGGAAGGATAAGAAACAGTTTTGTTTTAGGATTTTAAGCATGACTGATGAACTATCATCTTTGTAAGGGTTAGCGATTTCAATTTCTAGACTTCATAAACATTATATTTTGAAAAATATTTGCAGAAGTGTTATCCATTTAATATATTCGTTAGTTTTTGTTGCAGTTAATTACCTTCCATTATGATGAGTTGAAAATATTGAATTCCCTTTTTGTATTTGCCCGACAAAGATTAGTTATTTTAGTACATACTAGTATAAGATAGTTGTGTCTTATCTCCTGACTCCACTCACTTAAAAAACATTTTTCTTTTATCTTTTTGGTAATCAGAATTTTCACCAATGAAAAGTGGAGAACCACATGAGTTCCTTTCATTGGTTTTGTTAAGATATTTTTCTGAATACTACTGATACCAATTGAAGTATATCTAGAGAAAATACTTAAAGAGAGGTTGAATATTGGGTGGAAAAATTCTTCGAAAACTTTTTCAAAAGCTTTTAACACATTGGTTTAACAATTATGACCCAAAGTTAGAGCTAATCAATGGCACATCAAATAGAGCTCAGCTTCAACAGTTGAAATCATTGATTTTGTGGATAGCACAGGCGCACAGCAAATAGAGCACAACACAAAATGATTATTGATTTTGTAATTTCCTGTTTGTTCTCTGCTCCAAAAAGAGAAAAATTAGGGAATGAATTAATTAGCAATTAATTGCAAATTGAAATGATTAATCATATTCATTCATCTCCCACGCATAGCGAGGAACAGAACTTTGGAAGAAAGAGTCATGAGATAGAGGCTTTTTCTTTTTTAGGCCTTTTTTACTTCATTTTTTCTTGGGGGTATAAAAGATAGTATGCGTTCAAGAAAAGCGAACTCATAGTCAGCTTCAGAGTTTGATAGAGCCTATTTAGAAAAATTTTAATCACGAGAACAATGGGGTTTAGATTTTATTTTAATTTTGCAATGCTTTTCGATTTTATATAATTTAATTATATAATGTTAAGTGTTCCTAAACGTTTAAATTAAATAATATTTATTTTTATTTAAATATATTTTTTGTTCTTATAAATATAGTCATTTGAATTTAGTTCCTGCAAAAAACATTTCCAACTCATGCATAACACATGTCAGTTACTCTAGTATTAAAATTTTCGAATTGGTACCTTATATGTATAAGTTACATCCAATGGGGAAGTCCGGCTGAATTTTTGAGGTGGCAGCTTTTTTAATAATATGAAAAAATTACAACCGAGTCATTTAAATTGTAACATCCCCTAATTAGCTAATTTAAATTATTTAAATTAGCAAAGAGGTTAAGGTAAATTATTTAATAGATAAAATATTTAGCACAACAGTTTAGCATGAATCTATTAAGTAGCATAATTACTAAATTACGTGATGTTGAAATGAATATTATTTTAGTCATACATAATTGAAATGATTATGTTTAAGTCAGTAGATTGTGGTATTATAATATGTTAAGTGTGTATTAAGAGAATATTAGAGGGAAGGGGCATTCTGGTCTTTTAACTCACTTAAGTGAGTGACCAGCTAGCATAGAGCAAACACACCTCACTTGTGCAAGCTGAATCAAAAACACAGCAGAGGGAGAATAGAGAGAAAGAGAGGAGGGTTGCGAGAGAGAGGAAGAAAAGGAGAGGGAGGGGAAATTCATAACCCTTAATGCATGTAACATCCAAGAACACCATTCAACACAGCTTTTCCTCCTCTACTCACTGACATAAATAGTTTCTTAGATACCTTCCCCCAACTCAGAAAATCCCATATCCTCACTTTCAAGCCCAAGTGCCATCAATGGAGTTGTAGAGGCTTGCATGTCCTTGTTATAGTCCTATATTCAGTATCAAAGCTCACATCCAAGCAACAAACCTGTTTGAAGTTCATTTTGGGTAGCTGGAATTCGAGTCTTGCTGCTGTTCAGTCAATCTTGGGTAGCTGGGTTGTTGTTGGATAGGATTTGAGAAGGTTCGTGAGGCTACTCGAACGTGGCAGCTGCTAGATTCGTCGTTTGAGTGATTTTCATCCCTTCGGGTGAGTTCTATAACTCGCTTAGGGATTGTGTTTGTGTTCTGAGTTTATTTTCGAAAACTATGGTCACACGTTTTTGTTATCGAAAGGAAATTTATTTAAAAACCGTTTTCTCCAAAGAATCGTGACTTAAGTCATATGTTGTGTGATTGATTGTGTTGGAACGCTATGATATATTATTTTAATGTGTGATTAAGATTGGGTCTCGATCGGAAGGGATTTTGGAATCGGAACGAAATGGATTACTCATGAAAATACTATTTTCTGGAAAACTGATAGAGACGCACGGATCGTGTGCCTACGAGCACGGGTCGTGCGCCTCCCTCTGATACGACAGGAACTGGGTTTTTAAAACACGCACGGATCGTGCACCTAGTCGCACGGGTCGTGCGTATGTCTCTGGAACTTTATAAAATTTTAATGGATCACGCACGGATCGTGCGCCAAGTCGCACGGGTCGTGCGTATCTTTCTGAAAATCTTCTGTAAACTGTTCAAAAACGCACGGGTCGTGTACCTATACGCACGGGTCGTGCGAGACCTTCTGACCCTCAATTTTAAAGTACCTTTTTATCCATTCCAAATGATTCCAATCCTCTTCCAATCCATTCCCCAAGGTCCCACAACAAGGTAAAGGTAACAATGGTATGAGATTGAACATGTTCGATAGAAAAATAGTGTGTTATGAATAAAATGGAAAACCGCTCTTAGAGAACGCGAGAGTGCAAATGTTAAAGAATGATAATAACACACGATACTTGACTGATATTGTACACTGAAATTGACTGATATGGTACATGGTACTTGACTGGAATGACTAACAGCCCATTGCGGGTACACAGACTGAAAATGTATAATAAATACAAGAGGAAAAAGGGTGACGACCCTAAGAGGTTAGCATACTAGGGGAGGGGAAGTCATGAGCCCCAAAACCTAGACTCAAGAATGTTTCCCCTGCTAGAAATAGCGGGATGGGTTCACCAAAAGGTCAAGAGATGCCTATAAAATAGGTAGACTGAGGTGTTATGCTAAAAACATGGAACAAAGATTGCATGCTTCATGTGTCGCTTAGGAGGGCCATGAGCATGAAGGTTACAGGAACTAAATGTATTTCCACGTGGTTGCTTTTTAGGACCACGAGTTCAAAACAAGGCATAATGAACCGCTAGAGTTGTAAGGGGTCTCGATAGGACTCACTGAGATAATGTTTATCTCACCCTTCATATTTGTGGTTTTTACAGAGAAACAGGGGAAAGCAAAGGCGGTAAAGCATGGTTAGCTGGTGTGACTCTTGGAGTCATTGAAGACCTAGTTTAATGTTTTAGACCTTTGTTCCGTTTATTGTTTTTATGTTCCGATTGTATAACTTTCATTGTCAAGTTGTAAAATCGTTTCCGCTACTTTATGTTTTGAGTATTGAACACCAGGATATGTACAAGTCTTAAGTTTTGGAACTTAAGCATTTTCAGAAAGTTTATGAGGTTCAGAGAACCAGTTATTATGTATTATCTTAAGTTTTAGATGTGTTCAATATTTCAATAACAGGAAGTTACTCTGATGTATGCCATTTAGTGCATTTCGGTGATTCTATATGTTAGAATTTATCGGGGTGTTACATAAATTGTTTAATCGTAATGAATGAATTGGTCCTTTAGGTTTTTTTGTACCATTTAGGTTCTTTAAGTTACATAACATGTACACCGTTAGCATTTTTTTCAATTTTCGTTTCAAACAATCCCAGTTGGCATGCATTAGCAGCGCTGACATGGTCGTGACGAAGCCTACATGTCTTATGTTTTGTAACAATTTGGTCATTTAAGACTACTGCCGTGTAGCAAATTGGTCCTTTAAGTCTACAATTTAGTTCTTAGCGAATTAGAGTTATTGTTCATCTTCATCTTCAGCTTCAAATCCAGAAAATCCCCAATTTTAAACTAAATCTTCATCTTCAACCATGAAAACACATAACCTTTTATGTATTGAGGCATGGCAAGATTCAAACTTCAAAAAAACAAGGGCAAGAGGAATCCTATTATTAAGTACCCACAAAGCAAACATCAAATCTCCTCGATCCTGATAGGAATAATCAACAGGAAAATCAATCTCCAACCGATATCAAATTCAAAGAACATATAAAGATCATTGAAAACACAAAGACCCACAAATATTAAAAACAACCACCTTAAAAAAAAAGAAATTTTGAGGATTGAAAAATGAAACCTTTTACCTTTGAAAGATTGATATTCCACCAATGTTACTGTGAAAAAGGGTATGAACAAGTTTATGGGTTTATAGCCAAAAGAAGAAGAAGGAAAGGGGAAACGGAAAAAAAATAAATTGGTGTGTTAGGGATTTAGGAACGGATGAATGGGAATTGAGAAAATAATTTGCATTTTTCCAGATCTGAAATGAATATGGATAAAGATTCTAAGATTAGAGAAGGGTGGTAATGGAATTGAAGAGTGAGGAGAGAGGAGAGTGAAAGAGGATTCTGCATCTATTTTAGGGTTTATGAGGAAGAAGATGAAGTTAGGGTTTACCGCAAGGATGTAAGGAGTTCAACTCCTTATGTTTTACCTAGTGGGGGAGTTGTTAGAATGTAATCTTAGTTGGGTTAACAGTTGGCTTGTAACTGTAACCACGATTAGCTGAAGGATTAGTTGTTAGTCAACAAAAAATTGTAACAAACTTATCTTGTACTCCTCCCTTATAAGGGCATTTCATCTAATTGAATAAACACAGAGATTGGGAAGAGCGTAAACACGAGAGATAAGCGAGAATCACAGGAAAGATCACGCAAGAAACATCTGCGGCGCGTTAATGGCGGAGAACGGAAGCAACAACTTCGGACAACTGTCGGCAATGCTAATGGAAAACCTACTTCGCTCAAAAGAATACTGGAGTATCGTGGAAGACGGAATACCACAGTTACCGGAGACACCGGCACCCACGGCGGAGCAGAGGAAAACCGTGGAAGATGGCAAACTCAGACCTGAAAGCAAAAAACTACTTGTTACAATCAATTGATCGGAGCATAATTGAAACCATGCTTGACAAGAGTTCGTCGAAAGTAATATAAGATTGGATGAAGCGGAAGTTTCAGGGATCATCGAAAGTCAAGAGAGCCCAATTACAAACCCTGAGAAAGGAATTCGAGGTCCTCACGATGAAAGAAGGCGAGACGGTAAACGAATACCTTGCAAGAACGCTGGCGATTGCTAGTAAAATGAAGATACATGATGAAGTCGTTCAAGAAAAGGTCGTGGTGGAAAAGATTCTCAGGTCCATGACTCGCAAGTTTAACTATGTGGTGTGTGCGCTTACTGAAAGGAACAATGTAGAAACAATGTCCATTGATGAGTTGCAAGGTAGCCTGCTGGTGCAAGAATAGAACATGGATCTTCAGAAAGAAGAAGAGCAACTGCTGAAAGTATCAAATGGAGGAAGAACGGGAGGCAGAGGCAGAGGACGTGCTGGGAGAGGAGGTAGTGGATGAGGTAGGTCCCTTTCTAAAGAAACTATAGAGTGCTATAAATGTAGAAAACTAGGTCATTATCAATATGAATGCCCTACTAGTGAAGCCAATTATGCTGAATATGATGATGATGAAGAAGTCTTGTTGATGGCTTATGAAAATGAAATCAATTCAGAAGGGATGATTAGAGTCTGGTTCTTAGATTCAGGATGTAGTAACCATATGTGTGGGGTAAAAGAGTGGTTTTATGATCTTGACAACAACTTTAGGGAAACTGTGAGACTTGGGGACATTTCTCAAATGCAAGTTATGGGGAAGGGCAATATCAAATTGCGTATAAATGGTTATGTACAGGTGATTGTTGGTGTATACTACATTCCCAAGCTGAAGAACAATTTGCTGAGTATTGGTCAACTTCAACACAGAGGGCTGAAAGTGCTCTTTGAAGATGATGAGTGAAGAGCCTATCATAAGGAGAAAGGTCTGCTTATGGTGTCCGAGATGTCTGGAAATCAATTATTCCCCATTGTGGCAAGTGCATTGCCACCTGCATGCCTCCAAACAGTAAGTGAAGACAAGACATATCTATGGCATTGTAGATATGGACATCTAAACTTGAGGGGACTCAAAACTCTGAAGCAAAAAGAGGTGGTGACTGGACTACCTGACATAGAAGAATCTTCACAAACTTGCACTGCCTGCATGACAGGGAAGCAGCATAGAGAAACTTTCCCTAAGACAAGCAAGTGGAGAGCCACCAGAAAGTTAGAACTTATCCACTCAGACATTTGTGGGCCAATTACACCTGGGTCAAGCAGCAAAAGAAGATATATTCTAACCTTCATTGATGATTTTAGTAGGAAATCATGGGTATTCTTTCTGGTTGAAAAGTCTGAGGCACTCAAGTACTTTAAAATCTTTAGAACAAAGGTTGAAAAGGAGTCAAATGAAGCTATCAGTTGCTTGAGAACTGACAGGGGAGGAGAGTTTAACTCTTATGACTTTAAGCAATACTGTGAAGAGAATGGTATAAAGAGATAGCTCACTGCTGCTTATACTACACAGCAGAATGGAGTAGATCAAAGGAAAAATATAACCCTTCTAGAGATGGTAAGAAGTATGTTAGCAGGAAAGGGAATGCCAAAGAGCTTTTGGCCTGAAGCTGTAAACTGGGCAATCTATGTCTTGAATAGATGTCCAACCACTGCTCTACCTGATGTCACACCAGAAGAAAGCTGGAGTGGTATAAAGCCCTCAGTTAAGCATTTCAGGGTATTTGGGTGCATTGCTCACACTCATGTACCAGATGTAAAAAGAAAGAAATTAGATGATAAGAGTGCTAGGTGTGTGCTCCTTGGCACTAGTGAAGAATCAAAAGCCTGCAGGCTTTATGATCCTGTGTCCAAAACAATTATTATCAGCAGAGATGTTATATTCTCAGAAGAAGAAAAGTGGACCTGGGATAGTGGGACAGAAAGATCATAGAAGGATCAAGGTGGAGGTGAGATGGGGATTGATGAATCCTGTGAAACAAACTATCATGACCTAAGTGAGGATAGGTACTCAACACCAACTGTGACAGCAGATATTCAGAATACAGAGGAAGTTGGGACAGAAGCAAGAACTTATGAAAATAATCCTAGCCCAAGCTTGCCTCAAGGGAGGGCTAGGAAACCACCTACATGGCTTGATGATTATGATACTGCCTTTGGTGTCCACACTGAGCAAGAACTACTGAATCTTGTGATGTTTGGTCCAAACATTGATGAAGATCCAGTGACTTATGAAGAAGCTTCAAAACAGGAAATTTGGAGAAAAGCAATGGACAATGAAGATCCAGTGACTTATGAAGAAGCTTCAAACAGGAAATTTGGAGAAAAGCAATGGACAATGTGATAGAGTCTATAGAAAGAAACAATACATGGAAACTTACCACACTTCCAAAACAAGCTAAAACAATTGGAGTGAAGTGGATTTTCAAGACCAAAGTGAATGAATTAGGAGAAATTGAGAAGCACAGGGCAAGATTAGTTGCCAAGGGATACTCACAAAAGGAAGGGATTGACTATAAGGAGGTATTTGCTCCTGTAGCTAGATGGGATACAATAAGGTGCATCATTACCTTGGCTGCTCTGAGTAAGTGGAGCATATATCAGCTGGATGTGAAGAGTGCATTCTTGCATGGAGAACTGAATGAGACAGTATATGTGGATCAGCCTCTGGGATATGTGAAGAAGGGTGAAGAACACAAAGTATATAAGCTCCAGAAGGCTCTCTACGGGTTAAAGCAGGCACCTCGTGCCTGGTACAGCAAGATTGGACAACACTTTGAGAAACAAGGGTTTGCTAAGTGCCCACATGAGCATACATTGTTTGTCAAAGTGAGTGAAGAAAGGAAAATACTGATAGTAAGTCTCTATGTGGATGATTTGATATTTACTGGAAATGATCCAGTAATGTTCAAGGAATTCGAGCAGTCTATGATGAATATTTTTGACATGACAGATCTTGGCAAAATGAAGCTGTTCCTTGGCATTGAAGTAAATCAGAACTGTCAAGGGATATTTGTAAATCAACACAGATATGCTAATGAGATTCTGGACAGATTTGGAATGAGCAACAGCAACAGTGTGGGGAGTCCAATTGTATCTGGAACAAAGCTGTCACTCAATGACAGTGGTGAAACAGTGAGTGCTACTCACTTTAAGCAAATCATTGGAAGTTTAATGTACTTAACAGCCACCAGGTCTGACTTGATGTTTGCTGTGAATCTGTTGAGCAGATACATGGAAAAACCCGTGGAGTCTCACCTAGTAGCATTGAAGAGAGTCTTAAGATACATCAGAGGAACATTGAGCTATGGCATCTGGTATAAGAATGGCAGTGAAGCAGAATTAATTGCTTACTCTGATAGTGACTATGTGGAGACATAGATGACGGGAAAAGCACTTTCGGTTACGTATATATGATGGCCTGTGGGGCTGTGTCTTGGTCCTCCAAGAAACAACCTGTGCACCATAGAAGCCAAATTCATAGCAGCAGCACATTGTGTGTGCCAAGGAGTATGGATGAAGAGGATCCTCAAGTGTCTAGGTGTAAAGCAAGACAAGTGTTTGACAGTGTACTGTGATAACAACTCTACCATAAAGTTGTTTAAGAATCCCATTCTTCATGGGAGGAGCAAACACATTGACATACGATTTCATTTCCTCAGAAATATGTGTAAGGAAGGAAGCATTGAGCTTGCTTACTTGGAACAAATGATCAATTGGCAGATGTGATGACCAAGCCTCTAAAGTTTGAGTCCTTTGTGAGATTCAGAAAGTTACTGGGTGTGTGAACTTTGGAGGATGTAAACTAGCTGCGTGTAGACAATTCTAGTTTAAGGGAGGGATTGTTAGATTGTAATCTTAGTTGGGTTAACAGTTGGCTTGTAACTGTAACCACAGTTAGCTGAAGGATTAGTTGTTAGTCAACAAAGAATTGTAACAAACTCATCTTGTACTCCTCCCTTATAAGGGCATTTCATCTAATTGAATAAACACAGAGATTGATTGATCCCTATTATCAACAGGAGTTTGGTTGAATTTTTTGAGGGGCCAAAATTTGTAGTAGTAATATATAATAATTATACAATTCATAATAATTTGATTAGGCATGGGAAAATATTTCCAAACCAGGTGTTTGCGTGAATGACAATTAGTAAGAGAGAGGCTGAACTAGCAACAAGAGCTCAATGGCAATTCAGATGTGCAATTGCGATGGAAAAAGGCCAAAGCAGATAAGCAGATATGCTAAAGTGTAATGTAGACGTTGATCTCTTCGAAACGGATAACAAGTATGGTGTCGGTATGTTGTGTATAAGGAATGAAAATGAGTGCTTCATGGAAGGGAAAACAATGTGGTTTAGCGGATTACCAGAACCTCAAGAAGCTGAAGCAATGGAATTATTACAAGCATTAAAGTTTTTGAAGGGACTTAGGCTTAGAAGTAATTTCAATTGAGATGGATTGTATCTCGGTGGTTAATGTGTTAACCAACGCAACACTCGACAACACAAATTTTAGTGTTTTAATATCTCATTGTAATGATTTAGTTTCACAATGTTTAAGCTATAGGATTAGCTTATATTAGGAGGCAAACGAATCTTATTGTTCATGCTATTGTCTGATGGTATTGAACCCAAGTGCATTCATTTCCCTCTTCCAACCAGAAATTGCCTTTTCAAGAACCCTCTCTATGATCAAGAAACTGTTCTCAAAATTTGGAGCTTCAACAAGGTAAACCTACTTGCGAAGTAAAATAATTTTCATAATTTAATTATTTGGTTTTTTACTTGATAAGACATTTTAAATATTTGTTTGATTACTTTATGTTATCCAAAATCTAACAAGTAACAAATGACCTATTCATTGCCACATATTGAGTCCTATAAAATAGTTTTTCATATTTTAAAAGAATACAAATTTGATTGATTACTACTCCCTCATTCCTGTACTATATGTCATTTTGGGTCATTTCACACATATTAAGAAAAATAGTTAATTTTGTATGTGGAAGAGAAATTGTGAGTTAGTTTACCAAATTAAACTTCATTAATGACATTTGGAAGATAAATTAATAGAGTTATGAAAGTGATATTATTAAATAATGAAGGGTATGGTAGGAAAGAAATATTAAATGTTTATTGAGATTCTAAAAAGTCATGTATTATGGGACAAATTTTTTTTGCTAGAAAATCATATAATATGGGACGAAAGAGAGTATATGTTATTGTCATCTAACAACAATATTTGTTGATATGCAACAAACAGTATGGAGGAGTGATTGGTGCATTTAAGTGTCAAGGGGCAGGGTGGGACCCTAAAGTGCGCAAGTTCAAGGGCTACTCTGAGTGCTACAAGCCAATAAATGGTACCGTGCATGTAACTGAAGTTGAATGGGATCAGAAGAAGGAAGCAGCTCACGTGGATAAGGCCCTCCGTTTTCAATTATAAGCAAACAGCGGCTAGACACATTTTTTAAGAAAAGTTAGAAAAAGAAATATTATTCCTATAATACCCCTATTTATTCTTGCATTGGTAAAAGTAAAAATAGTGTAATAAAAAGTTGTGTGTTTTGGTAAAAGCAAAAGTAGTGTCATAAATAGGGGTAAAGTTGACATATTAAATGAAAAAGCTTTGACTTGTTTATATTTAGTAACAAGAAAAAATGAGTATATTTGCTTATATTTGAAAACGGAGCGAGTACATAGTTTACCTCAATCAAGCTGAAGAAATGTTTTTGATGACTCCCAAATCTGAACCAATCAAATTTACCATCCAACCTTCCACTTTTGAGTTATACAATTTTGTCCCAGTCACAAAGCTAGGTGGCAGCATTAACTTTGCACCAATTGGGTTGACAAACATGTTCAACAGTGTTGCCACAATTCTAGAATTGGAATATGTTGAAAGTGGAGCTGACATTGGTGCTAAGCTTAACGTTAAAGGTGGTGGGAGTTTCATTGCTTAAGTGAATCTCGAAAGAAGTTTCAAGTGAATGGTTCTGAAGTGACTGTCAACCTTGCTTGGATTGAAGAGGATGGTGGGGTTTATGATTTGACAATTTTCTTCTAGATATCATTTTGTTATTGCTATTAGGGGTAGACAAGATCCGATGACTCGTCCGAAACCCTGTCAAACATAACACACGATATTGTTTACGCAGTTCGGTCAAAGATTGCCTACGTCTACGACTACAGAGTAGCTGTAGTTCCGTTTTATTGATAATGTGTCGATGATCCTGAATACAAATACAAAGGAGATTAAATAGCTTTGTCCCTCAGAAAACCTAACGGGCCTGGGCCAAAGCATAAACATATAAATAAATCTACCCAACTACTATTTACAACTTCCCTATTTTCCTTATTCACCCCCCCCCCTCAAATTGATGCGGGTCATCAAGGAGCATCACTTTGCTGACAAGAAACTGATGGCGTGGAGAAAGAACAACTTTGGTCAAAATGTCTGCAACTTGAAATTGAGTATTGATATGAGGGATGGATATAACGTGATTATCATAGGCTTCACGAATTGCATGACAATCAACTTCGATATGCTTAGTACGCTCATGAAAGACCGGATTTGCAACAATCTGAATGGCACTTGTATTGCCAGCATAGAGAGATGTCGGTTCGGTTTGAGGAAATCCAAGTTCACCCAGAAGGCCACGAAGCCAAAGTATTTCGGAGCATGCCGTATACATAGCACGATACTCCGATTCGGTTGAGGATTTAGAGACTCTCGCTTGCTTCTTACTTTTCCAAGAGATCAACGAAGAACCAAGAAACATGCACCAACCCGTGACAGAGCGGCGAGTGTCGGGACACCCAGCACAATCAGCATCACTGTAGGCACTCAACGTAAGGGGGGGTTCCATAAGGAAAGAATAAACCCCGTTGAGAGGTACCTTTCAAGTAGCGAATAATACGACGAACCGCTGACAGGTGAAGATGACGAGGAGAATGCATGAACTGACTTACTTGCTGAACAGCAAATAAAATATCTGGTCGTGTAATGGTCAAGTAGTTAAGACTAACCACGAGCTGTCGATACAATAACAGATCAGTCAAAAGTTCACCATCGTCACGGTGGTATTTAACATTAACTTCAAGAGGAGTATTTACAGGATTAGCGGATTCGAGGCCAGCCATAGCAATAAGGTCGGTGGCATACTTATGCTGATGGAGAAATATGCCCTTAGAAGTAGAATGAACCTCGAGTCCAAGAAAATAATGTAACAGACCAAGATCTTTCATTTGAAATGAGGCTTGAAGCTTTTGTTTAACTTCCTGTATGGATGCTGCATCAGAACCCGTAATGATCATATCATCAACATAAAGAAGGAGTAGAACAATGCCCGTAGATGTGCGGTGAATGAACAAAGACGAATCATACTGACTTTGAGTAAACGAGAACCCAAGTCGAGTGGAACGGAATTTCGCATACCATGCTCTAGGTGCCTGTTTCAAACCATATAGAGATCGTTTGAGCTTGCATACCCCCTTAGATGAAGAGAAAAGGCCCTGAGGGGGAGTCATATAAATATCTTCAGTCAGGTCGCCATGAAGAAATGCATTCTTGACATCCATTTGGTGGAGAGACCACCCATTAGAAGCAGCTATAGAAAGCACCATTCTAACAGTAGTCATTTTAGCAACCGGTGCAAAGGTCTCATCATAATCAATATCATATTCTTGCCTGTTGCCTAAAGCAACCAATCGAGCCTTATACCGATTGAGAGATCCATCAGAATTCATTTTCACAGAACAAACCCATTTACAGCCTATGGGTTTGATACCAGGAGGGCAAGGAACAATATCCCAGGTGAAGTTGTCCTAAAGGGCCTGAAGTTCCTCATTCATGGCATTGACCCAAGACACATCTTTAATAGCCTGCGAGTAACAAGTAGGAATAGATGTGCCAGTTAGAGAAGCAGTTAAAGCAGTATGTGAGGAACCAAACCTGTCTGGGGAATATCTGTCAGGTGCTCAAGACGTTCTACCAGAACGCCGTGGTGCCGGCGGTACAGGATCAGGATCAGGATTAGTGTCGGAAGGGGAAGTGGGAACGAGTCCTATTTTATCAAAAGATTTCGGAAGTATAGCAATATCATTCAAACCAAGAGAAGAGCAAGGAAACATAGACTGATTATCGAAAAATGTGACATTCCTAGAAATGCGAAAACGAAGGTTAGAGACATCATAACACACAAAACCCTTATGAGACTGACTATACCCCATAAATGCACATTGGACAAATTGTGCTCCAAGCTTATGTCTTTCAGTGGATGAGAGATGAACATACACACCCAAAAGTATGTAAACTGCTGTAATCAGACTGAGTTTTAAAAAGGCGAAAGTGAGGAGAATCAAACCCAGTCACCGTGGAAGGAAGACGGTTGATCAAAAAGACAGCTGTTGAAAGAGCCTCCACCCAGAATTTGGATGGAACAAAGGCCTGGAGAAGTAAGGTACGTGTCACATCCAACAAGTGACGATTCTTACGTTCTGCAACACCATTTTGCTGAGGGGTATTGGGACAAGATCGTTGAGACAGTATACATTTTTGCTGTAAAAACTCCTGAAACTCACGAGACATATACTCACCACCTGAATCAGACCGAAGAATTCTAATACTGGTTTGGAATTGATTTTCAACATACATCAGAAATTTCTTAAACATAGAAAACACTTCAGATTTAGATTTAAGAAAATAAATCCAAGTAAAACGGCTATAATCATCGATAAAGGTGACAAAATATTTGTAGTGATCGTGAGAAGCAACAGGAGAAATCCCCCAAACATCACTATGAATCAACTCAAAACACGTAGAAGCACGATGTGCACCAGACGGAAAAGGAAGAGTTTTACTTTTAGCTAATTTGCAAACAGAACATGAAATAGAGGTACTAGAATCTATCAGTTTAGTACCCAACACACCAGTCTTAAATAATTGAGACAAAACAACAGAGTTTGGATGACCCAATTTCCAATGCCAATCCTCACATGCATTCAAAACACTATTACAAGCAAGAGATAAATGGTTTGAACTAAACTGGAGTGGAAACACTCTTCCAACTTTAGGCCCCTTCGCGGTCACCTTCCCTGACACCCGATCCTGCACAAGACAACCATCCGGAGTAAGATTAACATCACACCCTTCATCAACTAATTGACCAGCAGACAATAAATTTGAGGCAAGGCCAGGTGTTACCAGCACATTTCTAAAAGTAGAATTAATGTCACCAACATTCGTTATTGGAAGGGTACTCCCATTAGCAATTTGAATATTTTGATTACCAATATAAGAACTTAAATTGTGTAGGAGTTCAGAGGAACCCGTCATGTGATTCGATGCACCAGAGTCAAGTAACCAAGAAATGAAAGAAGACATACCAGTAACACCCAAGGCAGAAAGAGCAGATAGTACCATTTGTTGAATTAATTCCGGCTGAAGAGCACCACCATCAGATGCACCAGTGGTGGAAGGACCAGTAGCAGAGCTAGATAAACCAGTGGTGGAAGGACCAGCGGTAGAGGTAGTAGTGGCATGGAATACCTGTGTCGGACGCCTAGTCGGTCGTGGAGGACGCGTAGGACATGCAGAGATGAAATGACCCTGCTGCTTGCAGTAATTGCAAAATTTCTTAGGACAACTACGAGCAACATGTCCAAACTGTTTACAAGAGAAGCATTGAGTTTGTCGCATATCACGACCCACGCCTTTATTGTGCGCAGCATACGCGACACTCACAGGTTCAGAATGGACGGGATCATTAAGCATGGTTCCTTGAGTATTCAGACGTTGTTCTTCCCTGAGCAGTTCACCAACACAGATATCCAAGGAAGGAACGGGGTTCCTATTCAGCAAGGCACCCCGAACAGCCTCAAATTCCGGACGAAGTTTCATGAGAAATTGATCCCGTTTACTAGTATCATACACATCACGAACGACCGACAGTGATGGTTTGGGAACGACAGCATATATAATAGCAGAGTGTTCTGTCCATAAATTTAAAAAACCAGAATAATATTCTTGAATTGACAAATTACCTTGTTTGTAATTGGCAATTTCTAACTCCAATTGAAAACGCTTAGCTGTATTGTCCTGGTTGTAAATACGCTGCAAATAATTCCACATCTCTTGAGCAGTTGAAAATGCTCGCAAATTATTGATCATCTGAGGATCAATAGTACTGAGGATCCAAGAAATAATCTGAGCATCTTGGACTTCCCACGCGTCTAAGGCGGGTTTACCTTCTGGGGCCTTAGAAACCCCATCAAGGTGACTCCATAATCCTTTTCCTTTGACATACATCTTAAACTGAAATTCCCAAGCAGCATAATTCTTGCCAGTAAAGCGAACACAAAAGTTATCTCTTCCTTCCGAAGCCATGGAAAAAATTACGGTAGCTTGCAAGAATAAGATATAATATAACTTGAATAGCACTGAAAGTCAAACAAAACAGCACACCAGTCACAAGAGAACACGCAAGGAACACTGAACACGCAATCAGCAAGCGTGAACAGATCTGGAGATTGCAAATAGAGCCCAAAAACTCGAACAGCACCCACAGGCACAGATCTGGAAATCGCACCACACACAGATCTGGAAATCGCGCACAGTAGGCCAAAACGCAAACTCGCACCACGGCAAAGATCTGAAGGAACCCACGAATAGCGCAACCCACGAATAGAACCCAGAATCCAAAACTCGAATCAGTAGCGCAACCCACAATCAACGGCGACGGGGCACACCAACGAAACGCGAAGAGATCGCGCACAGTAGCGCACCACGAAACGCGAACAATAGCGCACCACGAAACGAAGAACCAGGCGAGGAACAGAAACAAAGAGATCCGAACCAGAAGATGCTAACCAAACCCGAAGGAGATCCACGAAGAGATCCAGATGTTGAACGAAGAAACCCTCTTAAGAGCCACGCGAAAAAGAACCTCACGAAAGCCACAGATCAAAAAAACCACACGAGAAAGCCAAAGAAGCCACAGACCCAAAAAAAGGCCACAAGAGAAACGGCAAGAGCAACCACGAGAGCCACATGAAATTACCTGCGTGAGGAGAACGGCCACGGCGCGAGTAGCACACAGCACACAACACACAGAAGGCGACAGCCAAACAAGATCCAGGAGCAAAAATACGAAAAAAAAATCCACCTACAGTGAACCCAAGAGCAGTGCCCAACACGTGACCAAGATGAAACCAAGAGGAAAAAAAAACAACCGAAATCACAGGGATGATCGAAACTCTACTGACCATGTCAAACATAACACACGATATTGTTTACGCAGTTCGGCCAAAGATTGCCAACGTCTGCGACTACAGAGTGGCTGTAGTTCCGTTTTATTGATAATGTTTCGATGATCCTGAATACAAATACAAAGGAGATTAAATAGCTTTGTCTCTCAGAAAACCTAACGGGCTTGGGCCAAAGCATAAGCATATAAATAAATATACCCAACTACTATTTACAGCTTCCCTATTTTCCTTATTCACAAACCCGTCATACCCGAGGAAATATTTCCTATTTCGGACAACTGAAATCGGGTGTCGGTTACCCGATTGATGAAAACCAATTAGTTTTTGGGCATATATGGACGGATTCGGTATTGGAACCCACACCCATCGATACCCGAGTCCGACCGAAACTGCACACTGTACTACTCTTAATTCTTTTCTATGCTTACATGCTACTAGTATAGGCGTGCAGCTTCAAAAAAGCATAGTTTCAATAAAGAGAGAAAAGATTTGACTTAAAAAATACTGCACATGGAGTGATGGAACGGAACCCAAGTATTTTTTATTTTTTTTTATTATACAAAAGTATAAAACTTTCAAAAGCCTTTCTCTTTCTTCAACCTCCAGCAAAAACGTTCCAGCCACCATGGAAATGCTTCTCTAATGTCACAACCATTGATTTGCCTTTTTTTCTCTCTTACTGATAACCCGCCAGAAACCACCCGTTGGAATCGTCAAACTGCCAACTCGATACCCACACAATCCGAAGCTCCAAACGGTCGGAGATGGGTGGCTCTTTAGACTGTTCGGTTTTCATTGGATGATGGTTTTTTGGACCGAATCTGGCCGAATCCGACATGTGTCCACCCCTAGTTGCTATTTGTTAACCGTTTGTCGTAACATGCTTTTCCTTTTCTTTGATAAACTGTTGAGAATTTTGTTCGTTTTCTTTTCTTTGCAAAGATTGGGATTGGATTGTTTTAACTATTGCTTTGTTTTTTGGTTGGTCTTATAAAGTAAACCGTGTTGGTACATCTCTTCGCTTTATGATAGCTATGTATTTTTGTTGCTTG
The DNA here is from genome assembly GCA_039519185.1 of Astragalus membranaceus. Taxonomy (NCBI): domain Eukaryota; kingdom Viridiplantae; phylum Streptophyta; class Magnoliopsida; order Fabales; family Fabaceae; genus Astragalus; species Astragalus membranaceus. Next base: position 8,302,961 of record CM076854.1, on the reverse strand, counting down.
CATACCAAGATTATTGTTTCAATATATAGTGTTCTGTGCCGTATCTCTGGACCTGTATCCGATCTTAGACACAAGGTCCGATCCGAGATCGTTGGTAGGGGTTGGTCTTGATCAACCGAGCTCCGCTTCCGATCCGGGGCAGGTGGTACCTGCGAGGACACTCCGACGCTCAAGTCAGCTAGGGAACTGATTAGAGGTAAAGAGTAGGAAAGAGTGTGTACCTTAGACATTGCATTGAATGCTTATTTATAGGTTTTGGGAATCAATGGGAACCATTGGATCTAGGTCTTTAATCTCCACCATTGGTTGATGGATCTGCATTTGATGTTGGGCCTTGGTGATAAAGGTCCAATCCGTAACATATAGCATACGATTATATCTTGAGGATTATAGAGAATCAGCTACCCTACCTAGTAATATTATACTGAGCTGAAAAATACTGAATATTACATTTTTTTCGATAAACAATGATTCATTGATTAGAGCACGAGCGACAATCGAATCAATCTTGGCCTCTTCCCCTCTAAAGCAAACTCCATTCCGGGCAAGCCAAAGACACCAACAAATTGTCAACCAGAGTAAGTATTTAACCTTCTTGGATTTCTTCCTCGAACATAACTCGCCAAAATGAATATAGTGTTGATATAAGGTAAGAGACATAGGCTGCTGGACATCAAGTCATCGCTCTATCTTCCTCCCAATATTTCTCGAAAGATCACAATTAAGGAAAAGATGATGGAGATCCTCACTGTGATTGTTACAAAAAACACACATGCCCCCCCTCCTCTGAAGGAAAAGATGATGGAGATCCTCACTGAATATTACATTTGAGCCGACCTTGAGGCTGATCATTAGAAATTAAGCTATGAGTGTTCTCATTTTATTTTATTTTATTTTATTATCTTTATTTGAGTCCCCATTGATTCGTTAGTAGGCATAATAAAATTGTAGAAATTTCTAACAATAACACAATATAAAATAAAATTATAATATTTTAAAAAAAATATTATTGTTAATATTTAAAATGTCTTATCTCAAATTCTACTTTAAAACTCAAAATACATTATACTTGCCTTGCGTCACCCATGCCTCTGCCTCTGTATTTTTTTCTCCCTTTGATACATGATTTATATAATTGAATCCTCACCTTGAAAGTAAAGTAATAATTAATAATTAATATTCTAACATACTCATGATTTATTTTTTATATACGTAAAATAATAATAATAATAGTTACTAATTTAATTATCAACAATTGAGATAATTTACTCGACTTTCCAAAAAAGATAAAGCTTGGAATGGGCGTTTCAAGACCAATTGTGGTGCTGATAGGGTAGTACGTGTTGCGTTAACTATATTGGGGTGTATTGCTACAGTGTAAACTATATTGTTATGTTTCCCTTGGGGTACTCTTTCCTCCTTAGGTCTTTTTCTCATTGAGTTTTGGCCTTTGGAGGTTTTAACGAGACCCCGTCATTGTAAGGGTTGGTGCACCCCTTGTGCCCTCTTTTATAATGACAGTTGCTTATTAAAAAAAAACGTGTTGCGTTAAGATGTCTTATATAAGTGCCATACAAGTGAGAGAAAAAAAATGAGGAATTAGTATTCGTTTTATTAACCTGAATACGTTTTTTTACAACATTGTCATTGTATCAAAGCTTACCGTTAAATGCAACCATAACTTTTTAGCTAAATATTGGATTCCAAACCTCGACAATTTGAAGAGAAAAAACAGAGAAGATACTTGTAAACTTTTATATGGGGACTTGGACTGGGACTTAAGATTCAATATATGACCATAGAGTACGTGTGAACAAGCAGCTCTAAACCCTATACTCTTCCTTCTTGCTTGTTGTCCTAGTGCAACATTGTTTGGTTTCTCATCTTGTTACTAGTCGTTCAATTCAGATTGACAAATCAACTTCAATCCATTATAAATTTAATCAACAGCTTAAGTGTCAACAGTATAGATTTGAAGACATAGGTATTCCAATTACTTTAATTTTATTATATTTTTAGGTATTTTTTCATTTTATGCTATTACCTAGCAGTTGTGAATTTGTTCACTGATTCAACTTTCTCAGTTTTTTTTTGACAAACTTTTTCAGTTTTAATGATGTTGAATTTGTGTTGTTTTTAATGTATTATACCAGTTTGAATAAATAAATATCTTTTTTAGTAAAAAAACTTTGAGATCATAGAGGTAAAGAAAAACATAAAGATGTCACCCAAAAAAGGACTATGAACTTGAAGGGTGTTAAATCGGACAAGACAAGAGTGATTGTTTTAATTCAAAAAAGGTCAGGATCACGAAAATATAAACCAGAGAACAGCATAAAAAATCAATTTTTTTCTCATTTTATATTACTACTACATATCCTATATTACTTATTTAATAGTTAATATACAAATATGTTTTGGCATTATATAATGTTTACAAACTGCACACACTATTTCACCACCAAAAAAACACTGTACAATATCTTGTATGTACATACATGTTCTATTATGTTATATATTGTATTAAATATTATATTTGGAAGAGTACTATTTCATTTTAACCGTCTATTGTCCATCAATAAATCGTTATGTTGTACTTTATAACACTAACCACAACCCACACTTGTAGGTCAGCGCAAAAGTTAATTTTTCATTCCATCTGACTTAACAATCTATAAAACTACAATGTCAAAAATACAACATCAACATTATAATGTGAAAAGCAAAAAGGCCTTCACAAGCATTTTGGGGAGAGGGGGCGGCAATGGAGACGGAATAAGAAGGGAGGATTAATTATCCTAGATATATTTATCAGAGTGCATTCACGCCTTACCTGTACAAGTTCAAAACTGCTTCCAAATCTGGAAAAAAAAATACACAAATATTGAATAAGAAAAATTATCTATGTTGAGGCATCTCTGTGATGGAAGCAAAACTGGCCCATTCATTGGTTTCCACAAGCAAGTAAAAACGTTGATCCAACCAAGACATTCAATCAGTTACTAAATCAAGGCCTACTAGTGATAGAAGCAAAATTGGCTCATAAGTTTCCACGAGCAAACAAAAATGTTGATCCTACCAACCTGACATTCAATCAGTTGCTAAATCAAGGTTAATACCCTTTTCTTTTGCTGCTTCAACTACATCGTTTGCATCTCCGATGGACGTAAGCAGCTTGCAGTAACATTTCCACAACATAATAGAAAATGGATACACTGATAGTGCCTTTCTAAAAAACCTCTTGGATATTGCTTCAATGCCCGCAGCATTGTGCAAAATCTCTGCAGCTTCCACCCAGACATACTCTGGGGGTATTGGGATGGCAACAAAAATTGCATTTATCATGGATGAACAAGCCCAAAACCATAGACTGGTTGAGTTTAAATCAGAAGAACTGTTACCCTTGCTTAATAGCTTGCAAACAGTGATAGCTAAGTGAAAGTTGTAAGGAACTACCTCCATAATGCCTTCAACAAAATCCACCAAACGTTTTGGATCACTTGCAGTTTGGGGTAAAAGAGATGAACCAAACAATGATTGAAGTATCAAATTTAGTAGAGAGCAATCAAATGAAACGGGACATAATATTTTACCAAGGAGATGCTGTACTCTTGGCTTCTTGATGTTGTCCAAAAATTTCCGTGTTAGCAACCTAGGGGCTAGTATCTCCTGGGAGGAACCATCCATATATACCTCCAAGATCCTCTTGATAGCATCCTTAGAATCACCCTCCTTTAAGCTCAATGCATCATAAACCAGAAACATTACATATTTTCTTATATTTTGCTCTAAACCTCCAAAACTGACATTATTCATAGCCTTATCAACCGCCATGCATGCTTCGGTTGTATCACTCTGGAAAATTTTATAAAGAGACAGATTAAGGTATCCAAACATAATATCCATCTGGTGATGACCAGAACTCAATGTGTCTGAAAAGAGCTTGGAATCCAATCCCGAGGAGCCACGGGAATTATCATCACCTGCAGCATGGATCTCACCATATGGAAGGTCTCGCACTTGCCATACAGAGTGGAACCATCGGACTGTAACTTCTTTTGCAAGATCAATTCTTTTGTTATGGATGGCATTTGCAATGTACTGATTCCAAATGCACTGGATTCCAGGAACTTCTTTCGGCCATCTGGCAATGGCTTCCTCAAATACCATGAAACTATCAACAGCAATATCCTGTTTCTGTATTTCAGCCGACACCAGGACCAGTTCTATGCAGAAAGGGTACAACTTAACATATTTATACAACAAACTTCTTAAACATTCTGGGCTATCAAGAGCAATCATGCATCTGAGATGGTTGAGAGCAAAATTTTCAGCAGACTTGAGATCAACTTGACTTTTCATTGATTCATCGTAGACATAAGAGTGAATAGATTCAACAGCTGTTTCCATAAGTTCAACAGCCACCTCCTTTTCATTTTCTGATAAACTGGAGAGGGGCCACTCAATGTCAAGGAGATCTTTCTCACATTCAAACTTCTGAACAACAGCACCAGGCAATTTCCTGTAAATAACTAAGTAAACACAACAAACCCAGAACACACATTTGTCAGAAAATGTTAAGCAATTGAGTATATCGGAGAGTGACAGAAGATGAGGCTCATCAGATTTAGTTGTAGACTGGAAAATTCTATGAATTCTCTGAGTGGCCTTCTCAGCATTCCCTGACATGCACAAATAATCCATCATCTGCAGAAACAGGTCTAAAATGCATGCACTTTCATATGTTATGTCCTTCAGTGCAGCAGATGCATGCTGACAGAGTGCTGAGAGGGCGGCGTCATAGGCAGCTAACCGATCATCAAGCTTTTTCCGACTGTTGATGTACATGAGCCACAGTACATAAGATCCTTCACAAAGCTTAACCTGGGAAACAATAGTTGAGAATTTCCAATGAAAGCACGTATTCAGTCCTCATAAGGAGCGCTTAACATGCTAACAAAAAGATAAAAAGGAAATATAATTTATCTTTGCAATTGTTATCTCCTCCATTCATCCATCACCATCTATATAGAACGGTTTTCCCAATTTAGCATTTAAAATTGACAGAATATTTTGAAGCAAGTTTACTTCCATTGTGAAAATGAAAGCAAGTCAGAAAGGAATGGTTACTCATCACACAAACAAAACAAAAAGGCCTGGCAGGTAATTTATAGTGGTAGTACCTCCTGTATCATGTATCATGAATATAAGAAATAAACGAGCATGCCTGTCAGTGGATTTTCTGGGTTTACCAATAATAGTAAATTCTAGAGATCTATTATATTCTCAAAAATTTCCCACTCTCCATTTTAGAAGAAAGAAAAGTTATCCAGAAAATGGTCCATATTAAAAGTAGAAAACAAAGAAAAACATACCGCATACAAGAATATGTCATCCTTTTCATCTGACCCCAAACTTCCATAGTAAACGACCAAATAAACTATCCAGAGAACCACAGATGTTCGATCAGTTTCTAGAGCTTTTGACAGTACAGATAGAGCCTGAAAATTCCAATTTCCCAAATGAAAAAATACATAAACAAACTCAAACAGTAATCACCAAGACAGCAAAGCATGGACAACTGTTACCTTTGTTACACCCTGCAAACTATTCATTTCCTGGTTGAGAATAAGAAGAGCCATCTCAACAGCTTGTTCACTATCAGCCATAGCCTGTTTAATTTGATTCTAAGTATGCAATAAATAAAGGAATAGTTAGCATGAATAAAGGAATTCGAAGCATCAGAAACTCAAACTATACTATGCAGGTTAATCAAAACATCAATGTCAGATTTATCAAGAGGTGTTGACCAAAATATTCAACAAATTCACATTAAACTTAAAGGGTTATAAAAGGTCAAAAAAGGTCAAAAAGGTGCTATTAAAAGTTTTGAAGCGCTATTAAAAGTCATGAGGGACTAAAATTGAAAACGGCAAAATAAGATGAGGACCAAAACGCCTATTTCGTTAATGTAGGGACTAAACTTAGAAGGAGCCGATTTTATAGGGACTAAAAACATATTTTACCCTTATACACTTTCCTTTTAAAATAAAAAAAAAGATCCCCTTATACACAAGAAATACCTCTCCATTTCTAAGTTCACAAAATTGTCATTTATAGCAACCACTAAAATAATGAATGGAAGCTCTCGGTAACTAAGTTAGGTAACAGAATCATAGCTAATGCATTATAAATTACGTGTATGCACTGATATGCACAAGGTCACAAAATACAAGAATGGTTATACTTCAAATTCAAAATTTATAATGGATCATTTGAATTTTCAGAAGTACAATATCATAACAACCATAGAAGTGTGACACCATCATACACATTAAAAAGGAAGAGGGAGGAATAGATATTGTTCTGTCTTGGAACCTAAAATCCACTGGGAAAAAATTTTCTAAGAATCCTGGGACAAAAGAAAAAGTTCTTCAAGTAAATACATATTGTTAAAAAAGGTTTTTTCTCATTTTATAAATATTAGGTACCTTGATAGGAATAATAAAACTCAATTGGCAAGCAAATATTCTTCCTGTAGCTTCCTAATCCATTTGGTCTGCTAACTATTTCTAACGTAACTATTTAAACCAAATAAAATACAAAAAAACTCCTACAAAAATAAAAAAAATATCAAAATATAGTTATAATTAACTCATTGTGCTAAATTTTGCAGTGTTGCTGGACTTGAACATAATTAAAGAAATAATATTTGAATAAACCAGAAAGTTAGAAGCAACAACCCCAACTCCATTTCTCCACTGAAAAGATAACTGTTTGCTCCATGCCCCACGGACCTCCAAGCGTTCATCACCACCTTGTGATAAAGGACCATCTGTAGGTAGACCATTTTGTAGCAAATTCGAAATAGCTAAAGTGACACTGAAATGCTGCTGCCAGAATTGAGTATTCCTGTGTGCCACAACAGGTCTATATGTAAACTGCTCTGCTTTCAGAACATCTAAACCAACAAGATAAGTTGGCAGAATAGTAGCTTTCTGATACTTGGTAACTTTTGCTACACCATTACAATTTTGTTGATGCAACGGAAGTTTATCTGCGAAATCTGCTTGAACAGTAAATACCAGAAACCAATATTAAGTAGATATCATAAACCCATAACGAAATCATACTTTAGAAATTGTAATCGCATTCCATATATTAATATATCAATACCTGTACACGTCTAACAGTTAATAATAGTGCTACAGCATTTCTTATGGATCAATTCATATCCCATATTCCATTGGACACAGAATCTACCCAACACTGTATTTAACCTCCGGTGTTGAATAAAGAAGCCATCATATTGTGTCAATTAGGAATTTATTCTCGTGATCCCGAGTCCAAGTAATAGTAAAACATCCAGAAGTAATCAATTACACTAGGCAATGTTGTAAGAACCGGACAAAACCGGGAACTGACGAGTTTGGTGGTTGGTTAAAACTCAGCAAGACTGCAGTATGGTTGAACCGCCCAGAACCATATTAAATTGCGGTCAACCCTCTAATTGAACCTAGTTGAACCATTCAAAATGATATGTAACGGACCAGCAAGTTCTACAAAGATATTTCGTTTATAAACTGTGATTCTCATGCAAGTAAGTACAAAACACATCCTCTAGTCGCCTGGATTTTTTTATTACGGATAATAATGCGAATGATATCAAATTTCTATCTACGGAGGTAGGCTCCTTTAACACCAGCTCAGTTAGCCCAGATATCTATCAAACCTATTTTCACATTTAATCCGTTCAAACCCAAAATTTAACTACATTATTGGGTTGCATCAACCACGCTGAGGCTAGTATAAATATAACATACAAATATTGATCTCCTCAAAGATCGGTAGCACACATTCTATACAAATTTGATTTAACCTGATTCCCAGTGAATAGAAATATTATTTCTAGCGCAGCTGGAGATTTTAATACTCACACCGGAATTACAGAAGCAGGGTTATAAACACGTATCCTTGATCTTACCCAATTCATTCTCTTTCCAAAATAGAAATACAACAGGACCCTTCAAATATACCTAATTTAGAACTCGGCATATTTTATTCTAGGAAAAATAACCATTATTCACTCCCAAACATTAATCCGGTGATAAAATAGGATTATATTCTCTTTGTCTGCATAGTATCATCGAAAAATCCTCCACTAACCTACTTATCTCCTATATGCATGCAAACAATATTTAGCTCAACTTCAGAAAACACCCAAAACATACAAATTACAATCTGCACATGGACATGGAATTTTAAGAAAGTTCCATCATATAACAAGACCAAGGGCAAAATATATAAGCTTCAAATAGTAATGGATTTTTATACCTGCATTATTAGAATCGGTGTGCTGGTGCTGAAAAATGTTTCCATCGCCGTAGTCTTTGGCATGCTGCCAAGGACACTCATTATTGTTGCATTTTCCTCGTAGCTCATACATACAAAGCGGCCAGAACGGATCAACTGCAGGACTGCAGCCATAAGAGCTTTCTTCTGCGAGAAAATTCCCAACGGTGACAGGCATTGAGATTGCTAGCACATTGTTCTGGTTTGTGTCATCAGAACTGATGCAGCTAGCATTTTTACTTTGACCATCATTATCATGATTGAACTTATTTTTATTTGGTAATTGATTTAAATTGAATGGGGACATTTCTCTCAGCTCTTTAAATGCACTCCTAAAAATCACAGGTGCAATATTCACTATATTAGTTGAATGATGACCTTGAAAAGGCATGTCGCCTTGATCACCTGAACCAGCACTGCAGTTGGCATGAAAAGAATTTCCACCATTGTTTTTCTGACTTTGAATCTCATTGGAATCCAAATACATGGTCTTTTCTTGCCTCTCAACACCTAGATTTAAAGAATAAAATAATCAAGAACACTTGCAAGTTCATCAACACTTGATTAACTAGAGCTAATTTCTTTAAGTAAAACTAATTTCAACTTGCGATTCCTCACAATTGAAGACCGAGAAGCAATGTAGTGAAATCTAAATAATTGGTCAATCATAAATGTGCCAATACACCACCAAAATATATTTAATATTTGAGTCCTTGTATCACTGTTTTTCAGACTTATTTTTTAAGCATCTAAAATGGATGAAGTTTGATTCTTATATTTATTAAAATACACACAAACACACAGATCAACTCCTCTTTTGGCATTAGCAGTTTTTACAATCCTAATAATCCATAACGATCTAGTTAAAAGAAGAAACAATGATAGTCCACAGCACTGAATTACTCAAGTTAAATTTAAATAATAAAACTGAGTAAACAAGTAAAATATAATTTAGTACAAAACATAGACATGTGGACAAGTGCTCGGAGAACACATGGAATAGAGCAAGCAAACTATACAGTTTATCTAAGCTATATATTACGATTTGTCAGGATTCGGGATCAGCATTACAGGCATAACAATCTGAACTATACAACAAAAAAGAACACACCACAGCATGCTTGTTCAAAAAACAAAAAAAATCACCTTTAAGATTGTTGTCTTTTTCATTAGACAATGGGACAGCAATACCATGATGCATCCTACTTTTCTCACTTCCAACCTCATTTTCAGCCCCTCGTTCAGCAGTAGTCTCTATGTTGTTGCATGGACTACTTCTTTTCATAGCTCTTGTCCCTAATCGTGCATATAATTCAGACCTTAATGTTGCTTCAAGAAGCAAGGAATCTTGGGGACTATCGGTGGGAAAATATGCATTTGATGCGGTATCTATGTCCATTTTTTTGGACTTAGAATCTTGTTTTCTGTGATATTCAGCATCAAGATGATTAAAAACATGTCCATCTGGAGAAATCTCTTCATTTTCATTAGCTGATATGTCTAATTCATCCAGAGAATAAACTCCATCTGCAGCATTATTACCCCTTTGAGGCAAAGGCTCTGATGTACTAGCATCTGGTTCAATGCAAGGATCAGACCCTAAATTTACTCCAGCTGTGTGGTGATAGGAAGTATCAGATTGCCTATTATCGTTGCCTCGGTTATTAGAATCAAAACTATTATTGTTATTATATTCAGCCTGCCTCTGACAGCTTGATGCAGGCATTTCATATCCAAGTTTAGGTAAGTAATCAAGACCTATATGTTGTTGGTGCTGTCCTAAAGACCAAGACAAGCTGGAATTATTTAAAATCAAAGATCGTAACTTAGCTGAATACAATTCCCTTTGGCAATAAAGATTGTTGCATCGAGCATTAGCCTCAAGCAAGGATCTCTGAGCTTTAAGATAAACTTTAAGCGCATTTCTTTCTTCAACTTCACATTTGTGCCTGTGTTCTTGAGCTTCTTCCAGTTCCTTGTCTATCAATTCTTCCATACCAAAAAACGACTGTAAATCAATCCCACTATGCTCCGACACATTTGCATTACCATTATGATTCATAAGAACCGCATTGCTAAATGGTTCCTAAGTTAGAGATGAGAGGAGAAAGTAAGGAAAGCCAAAACACAGAAAAAGAAAACAGAATGATTATAATGTGAGGTAAATTAGGAACCAACTTGGTGGATGAACCAACCCTACAGTCTTACACTATTCCGTAAATATAAAGACAACAGAAATTAAATGATATCAAGAATTTCTAAGGTACACTAGAAAGACTGTTATTGTATGGTCAAAGGTTTATTTTACTGATCTATGTGAGGTACATTAGGGGACTCTTTTGAATTGCTTACTGTGAATAATTTATTAAGGAAGCAACTTGGTGGATGAATCAACCCTACAGTCTTACACTATTTCGTAAATATAAAGACAACAGAAATTAAATGATATCGAGAACTTCAAAGGTACACTAGAAAGACTGTTATTGTATGGTCAAATGTTTATCTTGGCTGATCTATGACCTATTATTACCTACACTCTTTAGAAAACATCAACCAAGAGTGGCACAACAATTGCAAGCCATAAAGTCTATGGATCAGTTACAAATCAAGTCATAGATCATAGTAAATTACACAGATTAGTCATTCATAACTAATTTCTGAAAAAATCAATATGATAAATTTGCCAAAAAACAAAATATTTACTATAGTTAGTTGGTAAGCTGAAAAAAAATTGGGCAGTTATCAGTAAAGTCACCTAGTAAAAGCAATTTTCATGTATCAAAATTTTGATTTATGGTCAGATATCAAACAAAAAATACAAATACAAATAAGTGTCATGAATAGAAAATCATAACTCACCACATTTTTTGGCACACTGTTGGAAGGCATATTTGCTGGCATTGCATTTTGGTTGAAAGCTACACATGGGTCAACCGGCCTACTACTCTTCTCAGTTTGATTGGAAGAATGATTGACATCGCCTAACAGAGTATGACAAGATCGTAAGAGATTCTAACCAGAAAATGACCTAAACATGTTTTACTGACAGGTAATTGGGCATGTGTGGAACCAAGAAACCATTTTAGTTTTCCTCAACCAAATTGTTTAAATCAAGTGAAAGTCTCAGATTGGACAATAATATTGTACACATTACCATGGCATCTAATTTGCATTGGCACTTGGAAGCAGCCGTACATAAACTTGCAACAGATAACAGAGAAATGAGACAACCACGTAATGAAAGCTAATTAGCTATTCAAATGAACAGTGGACACACAATTATTATGTGTATATTGGGAGACAATTCTTCAATTTTAGGGATTTGCCATTTTGACAGAGTAGAAGTTACTTGGTAACTTGAATAAAACCTATTTTAATTTCTAAAATCCAGAATAGCAAACAGTTTCTAAGCAAACCTGTACACCAAAACGTTTAAGATACAGACGAAAAAAAGCAAAGTATTTACCTTCTCTTGATCTACAAGGCCTATTTTGTAATGAGTTGTCAACAAGATTGTCAGGTTGCCTTTGTGATATCATAAGTGTTGACTCTTCTCTAGATGGAATCTCATTTTGGTTATGATCAACCTTGTTTCTCTCTTGAGGAAAGTTTCCGCTCGTAGAATCTTTTGAAGGTAAGATAGACTTCACAATGTTCCCTTCTTGCTGACCACCAACAGCTTTAGGGGTATCATGAGATGGGCCAAGTTTCATGCGTTTCGTATCTGGTTCCTTTGGCTCCAATTGTGCATCCCGCAATGGAGTAGTTTTCCTGACTGCGTCATTCTTTAGGTTCATGGCGTTATGATCCCTACCCAAAGCTAAAGTAGACTCCTTACTTTGCTGGACTGCCTTCAACCTAATTTCAGTTTCCCGAAGTGCAATCTGATGCCGCAAATCTTGAAGTTTATTGTCATTCAATACTGCTCCTTGATCATGTCCACGCTCTTGGATTGTAAATGTTTTGCTCATTGGATTAAAATTTCTAGCTCGTGGTCCTTTTCCCAGTGACAAGGATCCAGCACCTTTAGAATTGGAACTAGGAATTTTGGTCCCAGATGAGATAAATGTGCGACTTAAAGATGGTCTCTTGGGCATTTCATTGTGCAGACTTTTAGCATTTTTTTGTAACTTTAACTGGTTTGGTTTTTCCCAAGATGAGCTAGGTCGCTTTAAATTGTTATTCAGCCTGGAAGCATTACCTTTATTTTCTAAGTCACTACCACTGTCATCATCAGAAAAGCTTATCACAAGATTTTTATCAGTGCCTACATGACCAGTCCATGGAGAAGATTTAGGGGGTAATTGGTTCTTTTTTATATTCTTCTGCAAAGTTGGTTGTCTGGTCGTTTGCGTCTGTATATTATTGGAGCCTGTAAAAAATCGCCACAAAAAATTACCCTCCAGAAAATTGTATATGTCATTTATATGCCTTTTGGAAGATGATGTACATAATCAACTCAAATGAGAATACGACACATCTAACTAGAAAAGAAGATATTCTTCATTTGAGAAATACGCACTGAGTCAAGTATAAAAGACAAATACATTGAAAATGTAGCATCCAGCACGTAAAATTAGAGCACCATACATATACATATACACACATAAACACACATAACCATCAGATAAAAACATGTCCACATCTTGCAACAGTTGAGATGAAGAATACGTTTGGAACTGCATGCAAACTTGCGGTTAAAATGAAGCTGCTAGTTGTAGCTTGTGGCTCAACGTGGAATTTCATTTCACCGTGTTTCAATAAAATCCAAACACACGGGAAGCTTCGATGTCCATAAACCAGACTAATAAGAGATTGGTAATCAATTGCAGAGATTGGTACCTAGACTAGAGAAACCGAAAATGCTAAACCAAACGTTTTCTTCAATTGACAGCTAGCACAACTTACCACCTTTTTGAACGCCTTCGATTGTTTTTTGCACAGAAGGAACAGAACCAGACCCTGCTGCAGCAAGGGAAGATTGCACGGTTGAGCTGTTAGGGTTTTCCTGGTAGACAAAAACAACGCATTAACAATTCCACGACGACAAAAACAAACAATTAAATTGAATTTGCAGGAATAAAGTATTGATTCCACAGTGTCGCTCTCATTTTCCAACAAAAATAACGAAACAAAGAAAGAAAAAACCCTACTGAGAAAGCAAACAAATTCGAGTGTTGTTATTCTGTATCAATTAGATCTACAGCAACGAGGTAAATTTGCAAGCTAATTTGGATAAATTAGGCGCTATAATCCAATGCAAAATAGTAGAAGAAAAATCGCAGGAACGAGAGAGGAAAAGAGGAGGTAAAGTTACCTCGCCATCATCGGAAGAGGTGAGTTCGCCTTCTTCTCTGGTTTTGGTAGGAAGGTCGGGGATGTTGTTCTCGGATGCCGCCGCCATGGTTGTTGTGGTGGCTCTGAGGTCAACTGCGTCATCCATTGAAGAAGAAGAACGGTTATATTTTCTCTCTCAGGTAAAGTAAAGGTAAACGCGGACGTAATGGCAAAAGCAGAGGGACGTGGTAAGAAAACAAACCGACTCGGACTCGTACCACTCCTTTCTTCACGACATCAAGTCGTCATCTCATTTCTTTTCAAATGTTTGAGATCATAAATGATTTTTTGACACACTCCCTATAGAAAGTTATAAACCAGCGCCTTGACACTCGGGTAAAAACTCTAGATAAAAACTCTAGATAATACTCGTCCATCTCAATTTAACTTTTATTTAACATCATGGGGCAAATAACAAAGTAATTGATACTAATTCATAAATCAATAGCTAATCAAAAAGGAATCCTTCAATTGCAACACACCATAATCAAAATCTGAACTATTAGTGTACATATATCACTTGACTCAATAAATTATCAATATCAATACTCATACAAACTACAAACTGTTCAACGAACCATTAAGGGTATTTCTGTAGTGAAGTCATTTTTCACGAAATAAATAAAAGAAAAATCTGATAATGTTCACAACATTCTACACCTAAAGGGGCGTAATGACACATGGTGATCGTATTCTTTCTAACGCTATTGATGTCAAAAATTATATTTTGAATTATTAGTGAAATTTGTTTACTGTGAATATTCTTATACTGGAACTAAAAATTCACTAAAGCAAGCCGCACGTGTTGTATGATAAACACGGTGAATAACAGTAAAATTAAGATTCAGTTTATGCTGCAGGACTTTTGCATGACACTCTTGATGATGCATTTCTCACTTATGATTATAAAGTTAAAGAAAATACTATTCAAAAGAAGGATAAATAAATAAATAAATAAAATAATACTTGTCTTGGAAAATAATTATCAGGGGTGAAGTCTTGCCCTATAACACCTACACAACTAAATGGTAAAGAGTTTAAGAAAACAACGTTACTATTTGGTACGATAAGAATCGTACGAAAGTTACTTTATTAACCTCGGGCCTGAATCACACAACACCAGTCGGGCTTGTAATTTAACGTTTCTGACATTTTGTCTTCATACTTTTAAGTATCATCCTTAAGAAAACAACACTACTATTTGGTAAGATAAGAATTGTACAAAAATTACTTTATTAACCTTGGGCCTGAATCACACAACACCAGTCAGGCTTGTCATTTAACGTTTTTGCATTTCGTCTTCGTACTTTTAAGTATTATCTTTAAGAAAACAACGCTACTATTTGGTACAAAAATTACTTTGTTAACCCCGGTCCTGAATCACACAACACCAGTCGGGCTTGTCATTTAATAATTCAGACATTAGTTCTTCGTACTTTTAAAAGAATGATAAATAAATTAGTAAAATAATAATACTAATTTTGGAAAAAAAATTATCAGGGAGCGGAGTCTTGCCCTATAACAAAGTAATTGATACTAATTCATAAATCAATGGCTAATATAAAAGGAATCCATCAATTGCAACACACCATAATCGAAATCTGAATTTTTAGTGTACATATATCACTTGACTCAATAAATTATCAATATCAATACAATACTCGTACGAACTACAAACTGTTTAAAGAACCAACAAGGAAAAATAATTACAAAAACAGAGTGGGTTGCAAAACAATAATTAGAGGGATGTAGTTAGCCGAATAGGTGCCGTAACAAAAGGGGGTGCACTTAGCAGAGACAGTCCAATTCGCGTTTTTGTTTGGGTTTGGGCTAACTGGTCTGCAAAATCAAGCTTAATGTAGGAAGGTGTTGTGCTATTAAATTGTACGGTGCAAATATAGTTATGTTGTTTTTAGTTTTTTCTTATTATTATTATTTTTAAAAAAGGGAAATATAACAAAATAAAAGGAAAACATTAAAACCCAGAACCCTAATTCTCTACCTCCTTTCCAGCGCCGCACAAACACTCCTTGGTGCGAGAGAGAGGCATTCCGGCGATGGAGAGAGAGAGGTTCCAGCGAGGGGGAAAGGGAGTAGATAGGAGGAAGAGAAAGAGAGAAGGTGCGTGAGGGGAGAGATCACCACGGTGGTTATGGTGTGGTGGTGGTAGTACGACGTGAGAGGGAGAGAAAGAGAGAGGGAGGAAGGGCGACGGTCAAAAGGTAGGACGCACTAAAGAAACCGGCCACGGCGGGTACCGTGGTGGTGCCGGTGACGCTATGGTCGGCAACGAAGGCTGGGACCGGAGGTACCGTCGGAGATTGAGACCGGCGGTTCACGGCGAGCTTGAAACCGGGACAACGAACATGGGGTTGGTGTTCAGTAATGGTGGTTGCGGCGACGGTGACAACGACGGCAGCACCGCGTACGGTGGCCGGAGATAAGTTTTTCGTCTTTCTTATTTTAAGTGTCCTTCTCTTCTACTCCCAATCTTCTCCTGCTGGCTCTCTATTTTTTTAGATATGAACCTATTTGTTTTATGTGTCCTTCTCTATTTTTTTTAGATCTAAATCGTCCACTTACCAACATCGATCCACGCTTTTGTTGCTCTCAACTCACTTCTTCTAAGGTTCGTTTCTGAATCTCAAATCTTAAATTTCAATATCCAATTTGTTCCTTTACTGTCCTATTAGGCGTGAATCTGATCTTGTATGCTTCGTGATTCTACACTTGTTGAATGCTGTTGCATGTATTGGTTTCTCAATCCTTTCCCTTTTTGATCAATTCTCAATTCTTTCTCTGATTTCACGGAACCTGTTTGATGAAATGACTGAAAAAAATTAATTTTTTTTGGGAGGGGTAGGTGTGGTGTTTCTCCTTATATTTAAATAAATTAATAGTTCGGCTTCCTGTAATCAATGCTTCAAAAATTTGACATTGGGATGTTTTTTAGTGAGTTACTGACTCAAAGATGACATGCTTAATTTCAACTGACTAAAAACTTTACATACCAAATCGATGACTAAAGAAGGAACTCCAATTATTGTTTGGAACAAACCAAATGGATACAAATGCAAAATTCAGCTTCAGAAATCATCTTCGGATTGGCTGGAAATTGTAGATTATGATAAATTTGACAGAAAATTCAAATCAAAGTTAGCAAATCTGAGTGGTGTCCTCTTTGAGTGGTGTCCTAGGTGTAGATTCTGTTATAATGTGTCTAATTTCACTAACATGAGCACTAAGAGTTGAATACATAGTAATGAAATTATGGTATTCAATGCTGGCTGCATTTCTTGCTTCAGATAACTCATCCCTTAATCCACCTAACACTTGTAAACCAAGAATTACATATCCCTTTTCTGCCTCTTGTTGTATCAAACTATACATAGCTTGCCTTCTCCCTTCTGATTGAACAACTTGTTCCACAATAAAATGAAGCAAACTAATCTTCCCATTATTTGTACTTTTTAACATCAGAAAGTTTTGTAAGAGCACTTAAGTTAAAGCCTTGTGCATTGCCTCTAGAAGTTCCAGCATTCATTCTATTATTGTCTTGTCTTGGCTAAATGCTTCATCTATTATTGCTATTGCAGGAAGAGACACCCTAGAAAGTGTCATCAATGGATTTCGCAAGATGGGGAGGGGTTGATGAAGCTTTAAAAGTATTGGATGACATGTTGATGGGTAAATTTTGTTCACCTGATATTGTGATTTTCACTACATTGATTTCTGGTTTATTGGATGCTGAGAAAGTCGATGAAGCTCTTGATCTATTTCATAGAGTGATGCCTAAAAATGGTTGATGACCTGGTGTTGTAACTCATAATGCTCTAATCCGAGGCCTATACAAGCTAAAGACACCAAATGATGCATTCATAGTTTTCTATAATATGCAAAGTGATGGTATTACTCCAAATAATTATAGTGGAAGGTCTATGTGAATGTGATCAAATAGAAGAGGCAGGGGTTGGAATGATTTGCACTTGCTGCATATGTCTCTATTTATAGAAGTGAAGAGACTTGCAATTTTTCATTATCCATTTAATTTAAATTTGTAGGTGGTAGCTCTAAAATTGAGATGTGTAACATCCCCAAAATAATTAAGCTAATTATTTTGAAGTTAGCCCAATTAATTTAAATTAGCGCTTAATTAATAATTTTATTAATTGAGTGTTAGATTAATTAATAATTGGTGTAAGGTTTTAAATGAGTAATAGATAGAACGGGGTATTTTAGGGTTTTCACCCATTTAAGTTAATTGTTATTAACTTATATTTATTTATATATATATATATATATAAGTGAAATAAAAAGAAAAGAAAGGGATTAAAAGAGAGAGGGAGAACCGAACGAGGGATGAAGGAAAAGAAAAGAAAAATGGTGGAGAAAGAGAGAGAAGAGGCGTAGGTGAGAAGGGAAGAGGGAGGGAGGATCATCCATGAAATTTTTCATTCTTTTCACCATTCCATTCCTTGTTTCATCCTCTTCAATATGGTACCAAAATCATCACCTACAACTCACTCTCTCTCACTTTGCCATTTTCGATTTTGATGCATAAAAGGGGAGGTTTGAGGTGTTATGCTTCCATTCATGAGTTTTAGAGCCATAGAAGTTCAAATATAAGGTTGATTGCTAGCTTGGAGTGAAGGAATCAAAGATTGGGTGAGTTAGGGTTTGTAAATAAAATTTGGGGTTTTATGTGTTGAAGCATATGGAGGTTGAAGATGATGAATAGAGAATTCAAGAAAGATTTATGGTTGAGTGAAAATTCAAAGCTTAGGAATCAAGGTTGGGTTTGTGAGAGGAGCTTTTGGAGCCTTAGGAGCCATTGTTGGTGTCTAGGTGCAAAACGGGGATTTCTCGAGTCTCGCGAGTCGAATGTTCGAGTGGCGAAAAGTCTCGGGGTTTCGTGATTTTCATCACGATAGGTGAGTTCTACTCACGTTTAGGATTTTATGTTTTGAATTGATTGATAAAGTGGTGTCTTTGATTGATTGATTGAAGTGAATTGTTATGTTAAATTAATGTCTCAATTTATTATACGTGTCGAGAAATGTTTTTGTTTAAAAACCGTTGAAAATCATATTCGATATCAAATCCGTTATTGATTGCTTGATGAATATGGTTGGTTATTAATTGATGTTGATTGAATATGTTTGAGGTGGATTAGATATGTATTGATGATGATTGTTGTTGTTTGAACGTGTTTGTGGACCGTTTTTATGTTGGGAATTGACTGGAACAGTTATCGAATTTGATCGGAACGGTGAAAAACGTGAAACAGGATAAAAACAGAGTGCTGTCAAATGTGCATGACCCGTGCGTTCCAGGCGCACGGACCGTGCATCTTATTCTGTTTCTATTTCTCAAAAACGCATAACAGGGCGCACGACCCGTGCGTAAGGGGGAACGGATTGTGCGCAGTGTTCTGTCTCTATTTCCAAAACTAGTCCGAAACGATTTCTTTCGATTCCAATCCTCTTCTAATCCTTTCCTAACCCCTTTCCAATGAAATTATTGTTTATATGCCATGAATTTGGCTATTTTTAAGAGGTTTATGAAAAATGTTTTGAGATTATAAACGTTTCGAAAAACCGAGCTTAGAGCACGTGTGAGGACATGTTTTATCGAAAAGGGAACGAACTATAAGTCCTAGGTGGTATTGTATAACTGACGCGGGATGATTATTATTAATTCATCTAAACCGGTCTATGATTCACGATATATAAATTATATCGAATGTAATTGACGGCCCAATGCGGGTGGATATATAAATTATATCGAGTCGGGGTAACAACCCCTATGGATTAGCATGCTAGGTGAGGGAAGTCATGAGCCCTTGACCTAGGCCCCCATGATTTATGTTTTGCCTTTAGGAATTGTACACCTATTGGCCAATTGGGGTTCACTTAAGCTTCTTCGGGTTGTTGGTGATGTGTTAAATATTAAAAAGATATGTTTGTAATTCACATAGAATTACCAGTTTATGTTTGCAATTCAATAACTGAATTGCCAGTAAATGTTTGTAATTCACAATATCGAGTTACCAGTATATGTTGCAATTCATTAAATGAATTGCCAGATAAAGGTTTTCTCAATAAACCGAGAGAGTGGTTAGGGGTCTCGGTAGAACTCACTGAGATGTTTATCTCACTGTTTGTGTTTTGTGGTTTTTACAGAGAAGCAGGGAAAAAGCAGATGTGAAGAAGCACAGTTAAGTGGTGTGCTTATGAAGACGGCGAAGACTTAGTTTTCATTGTTAATGTCATTCCCTCGAGGTCTTTGTATTTCCGATTGTATAACTTGTATCAGGAAAAGTTGTAAAATCGTTTCCGCTATTTCTTTGTATTTGAATATTGGACTCTAGGCTATGATCTGTTTAAGTTATGTGAGACTCCTTGATATGGTTTTATCAAGAGTTTTTAGTTATGTTCAATATCTGAAACGGAAAATTATTCTCTGATGTATGCATAGGTGTGCATTTCAGTATTTCTACTTGTTAGAATATCTGGGGTGTTACAAGATGCATCATATTTGCATCATTTATTTTAATTTAAATTTGACATGCATCATATTTGCATCACATGGATGCCAAGTCACATTTATTTTAATTTAAATTTGAGATGCATCATATTTGCATCACATGTATGTAATCCTTCTTTCTTCTTTTATATTCCATTTGTTTATTTTTATATTCCATTCCATTTGCATTGAAAGCACTAATAGAAACCCTCAGCTACAATAGCCTAACTCTCTGACTGTATACAGTGAATCACCTTAAAGTCAAGGTGGTTGGGCTAAATATGGAATGCTGTGTATACGAAGGATAGCAAATCGTATAAATATACGATGGGACAACTATTGTCTCTTAAAAAAGAAAGATATAGTTTTTGTTGAATAAGATTTGTTGCCTAAAAGTGTTAAATTGGACAATAAATTATGTACAAATAAGGGTTTTTTAGATCTTGTAATATTAATTCATATATATGATGTTGATTTTAAAACACCCACAATTATAGGTATGCAATTATAATTATAATTGAATACAATAACGTGTTATTATTTTATATATGAATATAGTCTATATAATATTGTTTCAATATCTAAATAAGAATATTTTTTTTTAGTAATTAAGACTTAGTTCGTAAAAAGATACATTGTACGTTGTACATAGGGAACAAATTACATGAGTGACAGAAACAATACATCTCCTCGCAAATGAGAGTGGCAAAGAGTAAGTATATTGGATACACTGTGTTGTCCGTGAGCACCATCTTCTATGAGCACTATCTTAAAAGGCACTCTAATCGATTCCAAAGAACACGAAACCAAAACACACCCTTAAAAAACATGAAAAACTGAAATAGTGAAATTGAAACAACAGAGAAAATTACACCTTGGAAAGAATCAAAGGTGCCTTGAATGAAAACATGTGATCATGAGAAAGTTGAGTGATCTTGTCGAGACCTGCCTCTCTAATAATCACGACGATGGGGATGAAGACTAAGTGAGTCGGTCAAAAAAGGAAGTTGGATACGATATTCTACACATAGTTTGATGAATTTGAGATTGTTAATGTGTAGAATTTGGATACAAAAAGGAAGTTGGTTACGATCGATATTCTAAAAAAGGAAGTTTGAATACAATATAGGTATTTTTTTATAGCCAAAACACAAAATAGGTTTAAAGCCAATATAGCCAAATGTTACACAAAAGATTGACAAATTAAAAAAAAGGAGACACACCATACTTATGGGGTTGAGTGAGAAACAAAGAATCAAATATAGATAAATGAAACATTGGAGGTGTGATGAGCAGAGGTTGCAATGTCTATAGAAGAAATTAGAGAGTTAGAGAAAAAAATCAACGGGTTGAGTAATTGCAATTGTGCCATAAAGAAAGGAGTGCGAGAGTGTGTGGGACAATGCAATGAAGAGAGGACCAAATGGTCTGCAAGGAGAAGAATAATTTTTTTGTACACGAAGAGGAGAATATTAAAACCCCTCAATGGAAGAAGCAATTTGAAAAAAAAAATGAATACCAATGGCCATTGTTTAGCACCATTTATAGTGTGTGAAATTCCTAATTTGTAAATGGAAAATTCTGAATTACAATCATAACAAATATTTTACCATATAAAACTTCAATTTGGCTCTACCAACGATTATAATGTAATTGCTAAAAAACAATTATAACATAATTAATAGTTAATAATACTTTTAATTTTCAATATAAAAACCCTTTTGTCTTAATTAAAAATTAGAATCTCGTGTGTCTGGAAGTAATGTGCATTTGTAATCCTATCCTATTAAAGAACATTTATTAAAAAACGGAAATGATATTGAAATTCCTAAAATTTTGGTGGCAATTAAATCAAATTAGTAAAATTATCTATGGAAACGCATGAAAATTTTGATAACATAAATTGCTAAGATGTCAACCCTGTGTATCGGACTCCCAAAATGGCCTGTATACATTTTGATTTTAAAATAGGACTATTAAAGTGCCCACATTAAAATAGGAACTAATATCAATAGTTTTTAATGCCCTTCATTTTCGACTAAGAATATGGCTGGATTTTAAATGCCTTTCCACCACTGGTTTTGATTTTGAGTAAATAAATTTTACTTTTGGAAATTTTAAATTGTTCTCCCAACTAGTGTTTTAGAAAACAGCAATTCAACTACCCCTAAATAATCAGGTAATTTGGGAGTACTGAAGCTTTTTAATTATCTTTACTGAAAAGGCAGAATATAATATGTCATTAACAATATAATTATTCCATACATTTCAGTTAGAAAAAACTCCCAAAGGAATCCCCTAATTTTCGTCTCTGTTTAATTACCATTACTCAGAAGGCAGGATATTCAATGGCATTAACAATATAATTATTATAATTTTTTTCAATTTGAAAAAACTCCTAAAGGAACCCCCTAATTTTCGTCCCTGTTTAAGCTTATGTTACCTTCAAATTTTTATGGAAATTTTAAATTATTGTCCAACAATGTTTACTTTATTTTGAAAATGTCATTCCCTTTCGAAAATCAGGGAATTAGGGGGCCTAAATGCTAGTTAATCACCATGAATATGATGGAAGTTTACATATTTTTCGTTAACAATATAATTATGACTAAAAAAAGATGAAAAAACAACAAAATCACTCCCCTGATTTTCGTCTATCTTAAATTAGTTCCTTCAAAATCAAATTTTATTTTCCTTAATGACCGATTCAATATTAATGACTGAGTTGTCAATGCTATTTCTAAGGTCAATGTTGATTTTCCTTAAAGTCAGTCAATTGCATCCATCAAGTTTGGGATTGTATAATAATAATACCTTCTCTATTGACATACCTTGTAATTTAGAGGTGTTTCTATTAAAATCTTGGACTAACAAATTCTCTATTGTTGCTTTATGTAAAAACATTTCATCAAAGAAAAATATTTCCAAAAGTATAATTAAAACTTGTTTTGAAAGGATTTCTTTGTGTCATATCTGGATACTAATCAACTATATGCACTTATTTTTAGTTTCTGATACAATTTGTCAACTAAAAGAGTCCAGATTTATCTTGTCTAATTACATACTATTGTTTTTTTGAATACCTGATGTTAATGACTCTCAACATTGACTTGTTGTGCACTGATTTTGTTTTGTATTAAATCCCTACAATGAAGCCTCATTTGTCATTGCTTAGTCAGCGAATTAATGTGAAGGAATATTCCTATGATCCTTTGCTAATAGTGCTAATAATTTGGTGTATATCGTTTTTAGGCATTTTTTAGAAACTTCCGCAGCACTCCACGCGTTATTGAAATGTTTTAATTTCTGTACGTTTTATTTTAACTGATGCGTTATTTATTGACCTGTGACTGGCTGACGTGGATCCAAAGCGAACAGAAATTGATGACGTAGCTTTCCATCATCAATGACATATTCACTAGTGCAAAATCAGGAAAAGAATTAGACATTTAAAGTCAGGCGCTCAGATGTCTGACTTTATATGTTGACGCGGTGGCAAACTTGTAATTAAGAGGCAAAACTCGCGAGTTTTAAAGTCAGGCGAATACACGCTTGACTTCTAAAGTGAACAAATAGCAAAAAAATTAGACTTTTAAAGTCATGCTATCAGACGCGTGACTACATAAGTAGACACGGTGGCAAACTTGTAATTAAAAGGTAAAGTTTTAAAGTCAAGCGAGACACGCCTGACTTCTAAAGTACTAAAATATCTTAATTCTCCCACAGCTCTCACAAAACACTCTTCACTCTCATTCATACCTCTCATTCGCAAAAATGCTTCGCCCTAACATTCCTCATCTCTCTTTCCCCCTCCGTTCACCGCCCTCTCTCACATCGCGAACAACAGCCACCGCACCGGCCACCACCTCGAAACCACCATCAAACCCTCTCACGCTATCTCACCAACAACCCCCGCCATGACAACCCCCCTTCATCCTCGGAACCACTACCGTCAAACCCGTAGATCACCCTCAGTCGCCGTCCCAAGCGTCACCGGCCACCACCTCGAAAACCACCAGCAAACCCTCTCACGCTATCTGACCAACAACCACCGTCGATATAGAACAACATGTTTTTCCCTTAGATCTGATGATTTTTGTTGCTTTTCTGTTCAGGTTATTAACGATCGTGAGACTGGACGATCAAGAGGTAGCGGTGGAGGCGGCGATGGGGGTTATGGAGGTGGTCGTCGTGAAGGTGAATACATCACTATCAACGAACAGTAATTTGATCTATTATTCGTTTGCATTTCTTCCGTTTTGCTCAATCCGCGTTATAGATCTACCATTCGTATGATTTTCTTATTTCATTTTTAGGGTTTTCGTTGCCTATTTACTGTTTTCTCTACTTCCCTTTGCAGAGTGTTATAGATCTACCATTCGAAATTCTTCCACTAAACCTAATTTGGGGTTTTTACGAATTTGAGTTATGGAAATTTGAGTTATGGAGTTTTTACGATTTTCAGTTATGAGTTAGTGTGATTATGGATTTTAGGGATGATGACTTATTGTGTAGTGTTTTCTTTTTTCTTTGCAAAGGTTCTGTTAGTGGCAAAGGTTTTGTTATTTACAAGGGACATCTCTCAAGCATAGATTCATCTGGAACATCAGTAAGTATCAAACTATTGTTCTACTTCATCAGATCTTTTGATTGTGTAAAAGCTAATGATTCTCAAATAATTGTTGCTGTAGATGAGATTGACTTGGGTTAGTGGAGACAAGGTACCTCAGCAAGTCCAATATGGAGATGGGAAAACAGCTACTTCAGCAGTCACTACTTTTTCACAAGATGATATGCGCAGTGAGTAGTAGTTTTACTTTTCCCTCCTCATAACATAAGTATTTGTTTCATAAAGAAATTGGTCATTGTCGGCTATAATACTTGTTCTAGGGTAGATTCTGTCTCTGTTTCTTTTTGATCTTGTTAATATAAATTAGCCTTTTAAATTTTCAACTTTTAAATTGACAAGTTCAGCACTGCCAAGTTCTGCCAAGGATTTTGGATGGCATGACCCAGGATTCATTCATTCAGCAGTTATGACAGGACTTAAACCTTCAAGTACTACAGATATGGAAGGTATGAACTTCATGGAATAAATTGAGGATATATTTTGAGAAACAACCTTGTATGCCATGTTAGATGCATGCATTAGTAATGGTAACTAGTTCAAAAATAATAATTTTGTACCCTTTAGATAAATCTCAGTACCTTTGATACCTTAATTTAAGAAAAAAAAACTTTTCGAAAATAACTTGGCAGGTAGGATACTTAATGAATAGGGAAGCTGAATTGCAAGAATTTGTATTAGTGCACAAATTATTGCAAGAAATTGTGATTGTGGTTATGAAATAAGTTGATTTACCTTATGCCAATGGTGCAGTAATTCGGCTGGTTGGAGTGAACAAATCAAGTTTTCAACTCCACCTGCTGGAGGAGCAGATGAACTCAAATTCATTGCATATGGTGATATGGGAAAAACTCCTCTTGATGCTTCAAAAGAACATTACATTCAGGTAAACTCCTACTTCAGATATTCTAACATTTAGTAGAATTCAAATACAAAATATATATTGTAAACTCTATCAGTTATCAAAGCTGAACATCTTGATCTTGTTTTTCAAACAGCCAGGAGCTCTATCAGTTATCAAAGCTATAGCCAATGATGTAAACTCCAACAATGTAAACTCAGTCTTTCACATTGGAGATATAAGTATGCAACAGGTTTTCTAGCAGAATGGGATTTCTTCCTTAACCTTATCAAACCAGTAGCCTCCAAACTTTCATACATGACAGCAATTGGGAACCATGAGAGGGTATTGCATCTACATTACTTAATGTACTGTTAAAATTTAATGCACATATTACTTTATATAATGATATTTTAATATGAAAATAACAAAATAGGGTGTCATGAAATATCATTTCCGAACTTATTGTTTATATATTCAGGGATTATGTAGATTCTGGTTTAGTTTATGGTACTCCTGACTCTGGTGGTGAATGTGGAGTACCTTATGAAACATACTTTCCAATGCCAACTTCAGCAAAGGACAAGCCTTGGTATTCTATTGAACAAGGAAGTGTTCATTTCACAGTAATATCAATGGAGCATGACTGGTCAAAAAATTCTGAACAGGTAAAATAAATAAATCATTAGTTTGTTTCATATACTTCTAGTATAGTTGAATAATACACTATATATATAACATTTCTATTTCAGTATGAATGGATGCAAAATGACATGGCATCAGTTAATAGAAAACATACTCCTTGGCTAGTCTTCCTAGGGTAACTGAGCTGTGCATATTTTTACACCATGTGCTTTCTCAAATCTCAACTTCACAGCATTATTGGATCTATCTATTAACCAAAAATTTGTTACATACATACAGACATAGACCTATGTACACTTCCAACCCTGGATTGTTGAATACTGATCACAAGTTTATTGAAGCAGTGGAGCCATTGCTGTTTGAGAATAAGGCAAGAACATTGCTGTTACTCGTCCTGTATTATTTTTCCTCTTAATTTCTTATTCTAATCTTATATATGTTACTCTAAGTTTAGGATATATTTCTCCCTTCTGCTTTTGTTACTCGCATCACATAATACAAAAAGATAGGAGCTAAAGCAAACATCAATCATATAAGTGAATTTGTTGATTTTTCTGTTAACTAAGTGGTTAATTTTTGTGTTCATTATCCATGTAGTAGCTATTTGGTGACACTTATGGGTTTGGTAATTCCTTGGAGTTTCACATTGGCAATAGTAGATGGATACTCTGTACTGGTCAAATGCCCCATTCGTCAACCAAGAATACTGCTGATTATAGTTGTTGGGGATTGGGTATGTAATTCTGATCTAAGTGCTAATTTGCTATCAGTTTATTAGATAGGTACATGGAACAATTTGTTAGTAACTCCATTTTATTTTCTGCAGGTATTATCAACATTTACACTAGCAGCAGCTTCCTCAACAGCTAGTGTTGTAGATCTCCTGCTTAATTCTCAAGGATCATTTTGCCCTATAAAGCTCTGCTGCAGGTATCGGATAGAAGTTGCATGTTTTGATTGGAAACAAGTTGCTAATGTCTTTTATTCTTAAATCTTACTTTGTTTTGTGCAAATAACTTTGATGTAACTCTGTATATCACAGTGATCCTGATGACAGATTTGCTCCCAAACCTGTTTTAGCAAGGTTTGTAACTTGTTATTTCATTTTTAAATGCTACAGAGTTCGCGACATTATGTAGTGGCATTATTAAATGATTATTTGTTAGAATTGAAAATATTGTGAATAACAACTACATTAATGAACAATTGGAATGAGTCTGAAGTTTGACTGGTAAACTACATTGCAGAATATATTCGAACAAGGAGGAAGGACATTCTGGATACACAATACTGGCCCAATTGGGTGCCTGCCAGTGAACCTATTTTATAAGCACAATGTACCAGCTGGCTATTTTGACAAGTATGGATGTGTCAATGATCTAAATGTGATGGCTGTTGAATTCAATAAGCAGCTTAAGGACAGAGTTGTCAAGCTCAGGACAGAACTCCCAGAGACTGCAATTACTTATGTGGATGCCTATGCTGCAAAATATGGACTAATCAGCAATACCAACAAAGAAGGTAACATACATGTTCATTATTGACATCATGAATGTGTAACTTGTAACTTGACTAATTAATATTATATTAGCGAGACTTTAACAACAATCAGATTCTGTTGCAGTGGTGGAGTCTTGTCCTCATCAGCCACCATCCGTGTGTTCGATTCTTGGCTCCAACATTTCAGATTGACTGGGTTCTGTTATTGTAATTTTAGCATTGGAGATATAGAAGTTGGATGATCATGAAAATACTATAAGGCTAATCAGATTGGATGAAAGTTGCTTTATTTTGTTCCATTGTTTATTTTTTACCCCTATATTTTCTAAGAACACAACTAATTGTTTTGGTTGACACACATGCAGGTTTAGGCCGCGAATTCCCTTTGCTTGTTTAAGCACTGCTAAACAAACTACCAAAAGCATAGATTTGTTTTTGTTTCTTTAATGTTGATATTTTTGTTACTTACATATTGTGAAAATAAATATTTGTTTTCATGATTACTTTCCTATTCTGTTTCACAAGTGTGTACTGACTGTTTGTGTATTGGTGTATATCTTCATAGGAGGTTTCAGGGTAATTCTTTTGAAGGTCCAATACCGTCATCGTTTTCCAATTTGACTTCCTTGACAGAGTTGTGAGTGCTTTCACTAGTTTATTGTATGGCTGCTTTTGATCCATAAAAGCTAATATATCATCTGTGATATAAATGTAGGAGAATAAGTGGTATATCTAACGGAAGCTCCTCACTGGAAGTAGTACGGATTATGAAGTCTTTGACTATCTTGTAAGGATGCAACTATGCTAATAATTATGCCTAACAGTCTCCCAAGTAGATGTAAATATTTACTTGTACTTTTTCCTTTGTTCTGATTTTCTGAATTTAATCCAAGTATTTGTTTATGATTGTCACAGAGAACTGAGGAATAACAATATTACTGGTTCAATTCAATCCGCAATTGGAGGATTTCAAAATTTGACCCTGCTGTGAGTATCACCTGTTTGTGTTTCACTTTAGATGCACATGCACCCATTACTTAGGTTTCAATTGTTTCACTTCAGAAAACATTCTGTAGATATTCCAGAGCCTGTCTCCGACTCGATTGCTTTCTTGTTATATATGGGTTTTCATAAAATTTAGGTATCAATGTTTTCAAAATTAATTAATGAACCCGTAAAAAACTGAATAATTTTTTTAAGCCAAGCCATCTTTGATTAGAGCTCAACATATTTATTACTGCAAAAGAGTTTTTGTTTAGTTCGCACCATCAAGCACTAGTGAAAGTCAGTTTCAGTTAGCAGGACAGCTAGAAGTTGAGGGTGACTTTCTAGCAATAAAAAGTATAAGTTTCCAATTTTTTCGGTTTATCTTTTTTCAGTTTAGATATTTTCATTGTTACATGATATCAATATCCAACTTTTCAGCTTGTTTGTCATGTATTGTCATCTAGTTATTTTGTTGTGTTCTACCCCAAAGTAAGATGATATATATTTATGCTGGTGTTTGCAGGGATTTAAGCTTCAATAACATCTCAGGACAAATTCCTGGATCCATATTCAATTTGAGTTCGGTCTCTGCCTTGTAATATTGCACTTCCAAATGATTTTGACTCACTGGTTGTATCTAGCTATACAAATTGATTTCATTAATTACTTTAGATTTGGCACAATCATTAGGTACTGTATTATAATTTGATATTGTTGTAAGATTGTGTTGATATAAGATTATAAATGAAAAAAAGTGTGTTAATGTTTGATTGTTTTCTGCCTTTCTTTATTCTAAGTTTCATTTGTTTGAATTTTTTTAAAAAAAAGTAATTTAGATTAGCTGGTTAGTTTTTGGTCTGGCTACAAAATAAAATTTTTTTTTTAAAAAAATGAACTTTTAAAGTCAGGCGAAACTAAAGCCTGACTTTAAATCATAGTTACGAAGTCAGGCAATAACAAAATGCTTGACTTTAAATCATACTTACGAAGTCAGACGAGAATAAATGCTTGACTTTAAATCAGACTTACGAAGTCAGGCGATAGTAAATGCTTGACTTTAAAACTGACTTACGAAGTCAGGCGATAATAAATGTTTGACTTTAAAACTGACTTACGAAGTCAGGCGAAATAAATGTTTGACTTTAAAACTGACTTATGAAGTCAAGCGAAATAAATGCTTGACTTTAAATCAGACTTACGAAGTCAGGCTATCGCTTGACTTTAAAACTCCTGACATACAAAGTCGACTTAATAAAAGTCAAGCGGGCGCCTGACTTTAAATCCCCTTTTCGCCTGACTTTAAATCCCTTTTTTGCACTAGTGATTATTCGTTGTCTGCTTATGTGGACGGGTGATGTGTGTGATCCATGGTTTATTATTATTAAGATTAAGATTAAGATTAAGATTAGAGACAAAGAAAAATGGAAAACAGGACACTTAAATTAAGACAGAGGGAATTGTTGTTGGGGTAAAATTTGTTTATTATATTGCAACACGAAAAAAACATTGTTTTTTGTGATCTTACAAAGTAACAAAGCAAAAAAAGGAAAAAGATGAAAACAAAAAAAGACAGAAGCCAAGTCTCAAGCTTATCTGTTAAAAAGAGAGCCTCCAATCTTGCTGGTGGGTGATCACAGAGAATGGTGTACGCAGAGTGGGCGCCTTCCTTGGCTAAGAAGTTTGCGCGTCGGTTGTTGTCTCTCAGAACTTGGACTAGGCTAATAGATCTTGACCGCTAAAGGGTGTAACATCCCCAAAATAATTGTTTCAATTATTTTAGTTGGTTATTTTTAATTATATTGATTAGTGAATAATTTTGATGGCAATTGAATTAATTGGTGTTAAGTGTGATAACCCAAAGTAATTATTTTAATTACTTTGATGTTTGAAATAAATTATTTCACTTTTTGGGTGTACAATTATAATTTTAGAAGTTGTTTATTGGTTACTACGATAAATATTCTTTGATGTGGGGTTGGTTTAGAAAATTAGAATCGATGGAGGGTATTAAGGTCATTTCCCCCACATGAGATATTTGTTTAGTTTATAATATAAATAAAAAGGAAAAGAAAAGAAAAGAATAAAAGAGAGAAAGAGAGGGAGAAGTCGTAGAAGAGAGAAAGAAAAGAAAGGAAGAAGAGAAAGAAAGAAGAAGAGAAAGGAAGAAGAAGAAGAAAAGAAGTGAGACCAAAACCCTAAATCAAGTCACAATCTTTCCTTCCATTTTAGCTTCTCCATCAACTAAGTAAGTTTCTCTCCCTTTTTCTTTCCCTTTAAGGGTTGCAAAAATTGAGAGATTGAGAGTTGAGGTGAGATGTGATTTTGAGTTGAAAGTTAAATTTGGAGGTTCCTAGGTACTTAGGAGCAAACCCATAGTAGATTAATGGAGGATTGAAGCTTGATTGTTGATTTGAAACTTTGTTGGTAACTTAGGGTTCAAATTGGGAATTTGGGGAAAATGAAGGATTTTCTCGCGTGGTTGATCTATTGGAATCGACAATCAATGTCAGTTTCTTCAATTAATGAGATTTTCGTTTGATGTGTTGATTGTTGGTTGAGGCTTTTCATGGCTGTGTCAAGATGATTGTTCATTGATGAGTTAAGTTGAGTTACAAATTGAATGTTATGAATTGATGTGATTTGATTGCTTGAATTGAGTGTGTGGACTGTTATTGGTACTGTATTTGATGTGTGCGAAGTTAAGGATTGATCGGGAAAGAAATCGGATCGAACGGAGTATCAGAAATTGAAGAAAAATAGAGTTTTAGAAATTCTGCAGTGAAGTCTCGGTCCGTGCGTCCCAGCGCACGACCCGTGCGCCTGAAACTGAGTGAGTGCATAGTACAAATTCAGCATACGCCCGGTCCGTGCGCCCGATTCTGACAGCATTTTCAAACAGTGATTTTTTGCTTCCGTTTCGACGCGATCTCATCCCTGATTCCTTCCTTAACCCAACCTTAGATATCCTAGTCATATTGGGACTTATTAGATGCGCAAATGGTTGATATCCTTGAGTTATAAATTATGTATTTCAAGTCGTTTCACGATACAATAAGAATTTCGTTATGTTAGGGTTTTAATATAAAACAGAAGTATGATGTATCGAATTGTTTATGTTTCATGTTATGGTTTGAATACAAACCGAGTAATTGTTGTATCGAGTGTGAACACAATCAAAGTATAAAGTATAGACCTAAGTGTCTGAGTATCAAGAAATAGACCTAAGTGTCTAAGTTCAAGTAATAAGAGGAAAGAATACGACCTGTGTCAAGTAACAGACTTAATGTCTGAGATAATGATAAAAGATATTGAGGGGAATGACGATCCCGAGTTTCATTTAGCATACCTAGTGGAGGGGAGTCATGAACTCGACGCTAGGGCCCTGGCATTATTCGGTATAGCTATACGAATTGGGGTTTCCGTTGAAATTGGGTATTCTAGAATATCTGGCATTATTTCTCGGATTATGCTAAGCCACAGACAAGATTAACAGACAGACATGAACAAGAACAGTTCATAGACAAGGAAAACACTGAGAGAGGAATTGTGAGGGGGTGCGAAAGAACTCAATGATATTTGTAATCTCACTGTTTTTATGTGGTGTTTTCAGATGTGCAGGGTAAAACAAAGCAAAGTGAGGAGAAGTAGCAGAGGTCTAAATTGCTCAGTTAGAGGGAAGATCCTTTGGTGATCTTTAGATTGTATTTGCTTCTTTTCCCTTGTAACACCCCGATAGTTTCTAACTTGTAGAAATACTGAAATGCGCCATTGGGCATACATCAGAGTAACTTCCTATTTCAGATATTGAACACAAACTAAAAATCTTCGATGAAGTAGTCATCAAACGCGCTTACATAACTTGATATAACATGATTAAAATATTTAAACATCGACCCTCACATCATCTCATACTTAGTGTTCAATACCAAAATAGAAGGTTGCGGAAGCGATTTACAACTTTAGTAAGTAAGTCATACAATCGAGCGTACTATGACAATGAAAGAAACAAAATACAAGACATAACGAAATAAACAACGGCGTCTCCGCTAATTAGCTCCATGACCATGCCTTAGCACCTTCAACCTTTCCTGCATCTCTGAAACAAAACAACAACAATGATTGGGTGAGATAACTTGTCTCAGTGAGTTCTATCGAGGCCACTTACTAACTCTCTCGGTTCATTATGCTTGATTCATGATTCGTAGTCCCTATAGTTGACTACGTGGATTACCTGAAACGTGTAACTCGTAGCCCTCCTAAGCGACATACGAGAGACACAAACATAACAATGATTCTTAGCATATCACCGGCAACTTTATTTGAAAGCTACCGGCAAACCCATTCCCTAGCCATTCTCTACTAGGGACAAACGATAACGGGGCCTAGGTTCTGGGGCTCATGACTTCCCCTCCCACTAGTACGCTAATCCATGAACAGGGTCGTCACCCTAACAGTGATGTATATTAATATATACATTGGCATGAACATAACAATGGTGCAACATAGCATAACACAACTTGGTCTTATCTTTATCCTTTCATTAGGTTATCTCACACGTAATTTCTAAGTTCGTTAACTTAAATTATTAGACACTTATAAACTAATCCACACATTAACATTCCACACACAAACCATGTACCCGCATTGGGCAGTCAATAAACAGTGAACCGCAAGGGCCGTTTCATAACAATAAACATCACCATGACATGAACAATTAACATCAACATGAAACTCACCTCAATTAAAATCACACCCTCAAACGAGGTTTACGCTTCGGTTTTTCCAACAATTTAACTTTCAAAACAGGACACTATATAGTATAAATTATATATATAAATAGGTTTTTCAAATAGCTTTAAAACACATCTGAGAACACCTCAATCGGGTTCCCGGATCAAAAGTTATTGCGAAAATAAAATCAGTTAGGTTTGCTGAAAAACTGCAAAGCGTCGCGACGCGAACTGGTTCCGTTGCGACGCGAAAAGTTACAGAAATTTTTGCGTTGCTAAAATAATACAGGGTCGCGACGCGATGGCCACCGGCCACAACGCGATGGGGACCTGATCTGCAGAAAAACAGACTTTCGAGACTCGGTTTTGTACCGTTTCGCTTTCTAAACGGCGCCGAGACTTTCCGTGACCTTTGCAACCTAAAAACAGGTATTCTAACCAGCAACTCCAGTCCAATTATTCAATCCAAAACAATCACACATAAACAATTATTATCAAACAATCAATCAATCGAAAACTTATCAATCGAAACGTTATTTTCGCAAAATGGTTTTCAACACGAATTATCGCAAAACGGAAATAGACTCAGAGCACATAATTCATAATTCATAAAACAATTCCCTAGTGAGTATAGAACTCACCTAATGTGATGAAAATCACACAATCAGCAATCCAGCGAGACGAACAATCAAGTAACTCCACGAACGGTCCCCGAATTCGCTCCCCAAAACTGACCCGGTTTAGCTTGACACCCACAGCTTCGAATCCAGCTTCTAACCTTCCTCCTAAAGCTTGAACAATGGTCCTATTACTGAGCAACCAGCTTTAATCACACATGCAAGACTTGGGTTCATTTCCTCACACTTTGAGCTTGGGTTCTCCAATGGTAGTTTGAGTTGGAGTAGGGTGATAGGGAAGTTGTTTGGTTCAGAATGTAGAGGATGAAAAATGGAATAAGAATCTCTCACATGCATTTAGGTGGACTGATTTCCCTTCTCCCCCTTTCTTCCCCACTCTCGCGCTCTCACTCTCTTCTCCCCCCTCTGTTTTCTGATTTTGATTTTCTGCTGGGAATGAAATGTTCCAAGTGTGTGTTTGCCTTTGGGGTCAGCTGGTCACTAACTTAAGGGAGTGTAAATACCATAATGCCCCTTCCCATTAAACCTCACTTAAAGACATTCCTAACATAATACTTATCCCACAATTCTTATACTTAGTCAAATATATCATTAATCACAAACAATGAAAGTCATTTATTTAAATCACCTCATAGATCAAAATACCAAGAATAATTAATTATGACTTCGAGCTATTCGATTAGTTAATTACTTAGATCGCAACCGTTATTCTAATATCAATCGACGAAACCTCTAAAAATTAGGGGATGTTACAATCACCCCAACTTTTAGAAATTTTGTCCTCAAAATTGAACGAACATACCTTTCGCCGAACCATCATCAACCTTGTTTTTCCCCTTTTTAGCGTCCAACACGTATACTCTCCCTTGCGCGGGAGCAGCAGGCTCCTCTCTATTCCTCTTCTTCGACGGACAATCCCTAGTGTAGTACCCTTCCTTCTTGAAATAGTAACAATGATCTGACCCCATGCGACATTCTCCCTTATGGGGTTTTCCACACTTTGAACAATTATCGGGTTTTGAGAACTTGGACGTCTGCACTTGCTTACCCTTGCCGGAGTCACCTCTTGGTTCCTCATCCCGGGTTGACCATTCAACCGCCTTCTTCTTCTCCTTATGATACGCTTTCCTCTCTTCATACATCCTCCTGAGCTCTCCTTCAGCAGAATTAGATTGTTGCACCAATGCCGGATAACTGGTCATAGCATAGGAACTAAGACCTTGGTTTACATCCCCACGAAGACCCAGCTTGAACATGATCATTTTCCACCTATCATTAGGAGCATGAGTTCCCAACTCATAAAACTGAGATAGCCTTTCAAACTTTGCAGCATACTCTCCCACAGACATGTCTCCCTGCTTCAAACTAACAAACTCCATCTGCTTGCCGAGTCTCTAGGCATCGGGAAAGTAATGACCTAGGAATAGCTCCTTGAAGCTGACCCAATTGAGTGCTGTCCCTTGGGTTTGAAGCATCCGACGTGCATTAGTCCACCAAGTGTGAGCATCTTCATCCAGAGCATTGGGAGCACAAATTACTTTCTCTTCCTCATTGCATTGCAATGTCACAAAAATCCTCTCCATGGCATCTATCCAAAAGTGATCTTTCATTGCATCGGATCCCCCTTTGAAGGTTGGAGGCTTCATCTTCAGAAATTGGAAGTACATCCTATTAGGATCCTCAGGTGGCGGCACATGGACCTGTTCATTCGGTTGCGGTTGGGGCAATTGATGCATCTGGGCCATTTGGGCCATTTGTTGCTGCTGCATTTGCATCATGTCATTCATCATCTTCTGCTGAGTTTTAATGACATTCTGCATCCATTCCTGGTGAGGATCAACGGGGACGCTTCTCCTACCTCCACCAGCCATGATTCTACAAAATATGCACAAAGTGTTTAGTTGATCAGGCTAAACGTCTAATAGCATACTAAGAGGAATCACACTTAGAAGACATAAGAGACTCTTGAATTCTAAGCCAGACTAGGTCGAACTGCTCTGATACCAATTGCAACACCCCGATAGTTTCTAACTTGTAGAAATACCGAAATGCGCCATTAGGCATACATTAGAGTAACTTCCTATTTCAGATATTGAACACAAACTAAAAATCTTCGATGAACTAGTCATCAAACGCGCTTACATAACTTGATATAACATGATTAAAATATTTAAACGTCGACCCTTACATCATCTCATACTTAGTGTTCAATACTAAAATAGAAGGTTGCGGAAGCGATTTACAACTTTAGTAAGTAAGTCATACAATCGAGCGTACTATGGCAATGAAAGAAACAAAATACAAGACATAACGAAATAAACAACGGCGTCTCCGCTAATTAGCTCCATGACCATGCCTTAGCACCTTCAACCTTTCCTGCATCTCTGAAACAAAACAACAATAATGATTGGGTGAGACAACTTGTCTCAGTGAGTTCTATCGAGGCCCCTTACTAACTCTCTCGATTCATTATGCTTGATTCATGATTCGTAGTCCCTATAGTTGACTACGTGGAATACCTGAAACGTGTAACTCGTAGCCCTCCTAAGCGACATACGAGAGACACACACATAACAATGATTCTTAGCATATCACCGGCAACTTTATTTGAAAGCTACCGGGAAACCCATTCCCTATCCATTCTCTACTAGGGACAAACGATGACGGGGCCGGTGCCTAGGTTCTGGGGCTAATGACTTCCCCTCCCACTAGTACGCTAATCCATGAACAGGGTCGTCACCCTAACAGTGATGTATATTAATATATACCTTGGCATAAACATAACAGTGGTGTAACATATCATAACACAACTTGGTCTTATCTTTATCCTTTCATTAGGTTATCTCACACGTAATTTCTAAGTTCGTTAACTTAAATTATTAGACACTTATAAACCAATCCACACATTAACATTCCACACACAAACCATGTACCCGCATTGGACAGTCAATAAACAGTGGACCGCAAGGGCCGTTTCATAACAATAAACATCACCATGACATGAACAATTAACATCAACATGAAACTCACCTCAATTAAAATCACACCCTCACACGAGGTTTACGCTTCGGTTTTTCAAACAATTTAACTTTCAAAACAGGACATTATATAGTATAAATTATATATATAAATAGGTTTTTCAAATAGCTTTAAAACACATCTGAGAACACCTCAATCGGGTTCCCGGATCAAAAGTTATTGCGAAAATAAAATCAGTTAGGTTTGCTGAAAAACTGCAAAGCGTCGCGACGCGAACTGGTTCCGTTGCGACGCGAAAAGTTACAGAAATTTTTGCGTTGCTAAAATAATACAGGGTCGCGGCGCGATGGCCACCGGCCACGACGCGATGGGGACCTGATCTGCAGAAAAACAGACTTTCGAGACTCGGTTTTGTACCGTTTCGCTTTCTAAACGGCGCCGAGACTTTCCGTGACCTTTGCAACCTAAAAACAGGTATTCTAACCAGCAACTCCAGTCCAATTATTCAATCCAAAACAATCGCACATAAACAATTATTATCAAACAATCAATCAATCGAAA
The DNA here is from genome assembly GCA_039519185.1 of Astragalus membranaceus. Classification (NCBI taxonomy): domain Eukaryota; kingdom Viridiplantae; phylum Streptophyta; class Magnoliopsida; order Fabales; family Fabaceae; genus Astragalus; species Astragalus membranaceus. The sequence continues at coordinate 8,265,239 of CM076854.1, read as the reverse complement.
ACTTATCAATCGAAACGTTATTTTCGCAAAATGGTTTTCAACACGAATTATCGCAAAACGGAAATAGACTCAGAGCACATAATTCATAATTCATAAAACAATTCCCTAGTGAGTATAGAACTCACCTAATGTGATGAAAATCAAACAATCAGCAATCCAACGAGACGAACAATCAAGTAACTCCACGAACGGTCCCCGAATTCGCTCCCCAAAACTGACCCGGTTTAGCTTGACACCCACAGCTTCGAATCCAGCTTCTAACCTTCCTCCTAAAGCTTGAACAATGGTACTATTACTGAGCAACCAGCTTTAATCACACATGCAAGACTTGGGTTCATTTCCTCACACTTTGAGCTTGGGTTCTCTAATGGTAGTTTGAGTTGGAGTAGGGTGATAGGGAAATTGTTTGGTTCAGAATGTAGAGGATGAAAAATGGAATAAGAATCTCTCACATGCATTCAGGTGGACTGATTTCCCTTCTCCCCCTTTCTTCCCCACTCTTGCGCTCTCGCTCTCTTCTCCCCCCTCTGTTTTCTGATTTTGATTTTCTGCTGGGAATGAAATGTTCCAAGTGTGTGTTTGCCTTTGGAGTCAGCTGGTCACTAACTTAAGGGAGTGTAAAGACCATAATGCCCCCTCCCATTAAACCTCACTTAAAGACATTCCTAACATAATACTTATCCCATAGATCATTTATTTAAATCACCTCATAGATCAAAATACCAAGAACAATTAATTATTATGACTTCGAGCTATTCGATTAATTAATTACTTAGATCGCGACCGTTATTCTAATATCAACCGACGAAACCTCTAAAAATTAGGGGATGTTACATCCCTTCTCATGTATCATTAAGTTTAAATCCTTGAATTGTAATCAAGGTCATGTAGCGTTTTATAACCGTGTCTTGTAGATGGACCATAGTCGTGTATATTTTATCGAATGTGTACCTTGGAGTACTTATTTCGGAATTGTATTTGAGAGATTTTCATCTCAAAGTTATGTAAGTGATTTTAATCCGCTTTAGTTTTTATTTGGTCCATTGTTATGAGCAGGTTATACTCTGATTGTTTATAATTATATTAATACTTTTGATTCACCTAGTTGTGAATTTAAGGTGTTACATTTTTTGTATCAGAGCAGTTCGACCTTGTCGGGCTTAGAGACCTTACGGTCAAAAGATTAGATAGATTGAGTCAGCTAGGGACTTAGACAATTGACTGTCAGAACCTTTTAGTATCTTGTGTGAGATATTGAGCCCGGATCCACTTAATATTTCATGCAACGTACTGAGAATAATGACAATTTGTTGCCTCGGCCCCGAAAATGTCCGAAACCATAAACCCTAGGATTCCTGGACTTCTCGTTTCATCAGAGCATGCAGCGGAAGTAATGGGCATCCGAGTTGGTTCGAGGAATTGTGGGCGACCGTCCAGTCATTGGAGCCGGTTTGACCGTTGTGTCATTCCGTAAGTTGTAAAAAGGGTCACCCAGAGAGTTATAAGCTGTGAAACCTTTCGGTAGAAGAAGTGTTAGTGTCCTAGATTTGTTAAGGACTAGTGAGTACCTTAGAACACAGATTGCTGCCTGACCAGTCTCTTAGTTACTAAGATGACATCTAGTAGTCAACCTTACCGTGTAGCATAGATTCACTCTAACTTATGTTTCAGCCAAATAAGATCCTTAGGGATAGTCACGGTTCTAGAAAATGTTTCCTTTCCCAAGAAACACCTTTCCAATGTTATGAAACCAAACTAGTAAGTTATCACCGCGCTTGCAGTTTTGGCAAGTAGTACCCCAATGTCTATTAACCTTATCAAAAACTCTGAGTTAGGTTCCTATCAAAAAGGGACTAGTAGTTCATGTCAATAGGAGTAACCATATCACGACTCTCCGATTTGGAGTATGTCAGTTTCTCTCTATGGGAAATTTTCGCTAGTCTTCCAACTTGTTTTATCCATAACTTTTGATCTGGAACTCCGACTTAGGTATTCCGGGATGCGTTGGAAAGCTAACAAAATTGTCTACACATATCAATGAATTTTTGGACTATGTTTTATCCTAGTTCCAGAAAGTACTCCTATTCTACCTAAGCCCTTAAGCTCTAAGTGCTAGTAGAAAGTAAACCATAGATTGACCTACAAAATATGTAGTGAATCCCCATTGAGTAAGACTAAGCAGGTAAGACCCAGATTAGGACAATTCCTTTTGGCGTCTTAAGGAAGGCTATTTCTTGGAAATGGCCATTAGCAGTGATATCTTCCCTTAAGAAAATCTTAAGACTTAGAGAAAGACCTAAATGATTAGGCACATAGTTGAATGTTGAAAAAGGGAAGAGTTTGGTTTATCCAAGTGCCAATTGTTGTTGATAGTCTACGTGAAGGCCAAGTTTCGGATTTGGCTAATTATGACAGTTGTAATAATTTCGTCTGTATTGTGTATGGAATTCAGAAAGATGAAGGACGAAAGTAACGTTTAGAATAGTTAGAATTCGTTTTCCGAATCAACGCACATGCACTACTCGTGTGCCTGTTTGATTCCTTAAAAGAATTCTTCTATTTTCTCGTTTTTTTGATGCTACAACTATCCCAATGTCATACGTAATCCAAATGTAAATGATTATACCTAGATTAGTCAACAAACCATCATGATAAGATTAAGTTTATAGGCTTTTAGTGAACCCTACTTTTAGGGAAGCCGTTATGCCTCACCAGTGAGATCTCTATCGTATAGAGATTCTCGTATCTTAGAGTATGGATAGTTGAGGCCCTAAAAGGGATATTGGTCTGAAAGGATGAGTGATAGATTTTCAGACGAGTTCTATCAAGGAGGATAACCGGTCTTGTAGGATTTCATCTGGCTAGAAATCTTCCCCAAAGGTCCTTACACTAGTTCTATAATTTAGGATTCCATGGTTATTGAGTTTAAAGCTCAATTCATGAGTTATGGAGATTCACTCACACTAGTAAATTTGGGTTAGTTGGTAGAGTGACTCTGATAGGTCATGGAAAACTTATTTTATAAAATCCTATCATTATGAGAGTCATTGAGACATTATAGTCGACTCCGATAGGTCATAGAAAGATTATTTTATAAAATCCTATCACTATACGAGTCACTGAGAACAATGGTGGTTCCCGAGTCTAACCCAAAGTACTAGATGTATCTCCAATAGGACCGAAAGGTAATGTCCTAAAAGTTTCTTCCGTTGCGAAGAAAATTTTGTTAGTGCAATGACTAATAAAGGAAAAGTAGAGGTTTTAAGCATTGAGTTGGGCATTAGCCCTAAGCCATGGTGTCTACACAAGTCTCCAATATGGTGGCAAGGTTTTAGTTTGTTAACCTCTCATTGTGATGGTTAACAATTAGATTGTATTTATGTAACTTTCGTTTGACAAGTCAAACGTGAATACTGTTATAAAAAGTGATGTGACTGTTGACAGTGTTTTATACTATGAATAGTCACCAAAAGGTAAATTGATTGAATTACTTGCACTTGACTGAAATAAATGTATATTAAAATTTTGAGTACATTGATGGTGGCATAGTGCATGAAATTGTGCAATAATGACATGAGGTATGCTTTGGTGAAAGTGCATTGTCTATGAACTCATAGTGAGTTCCTCACATTGTTTGAATGTTGCTTTTGGAAATCCATATGACTAATAATGGTATACTGAAATTGTTGCTCGGAAACCATTTTTATGAAAACTGTGCATGTTGATATTATGTGTAAGAATTCTTGTCATGATTGATGTTTTGGGGTGAGATTAAGATTGATTTTATCATGTTAGAAATTAAGATATGGATTAGGACAAGTGTTGGAACAGGCGGAATGTACAATTTCGAAGTAAAAGTTGATTTTGAAAACTGATCAAAGAGCCCGATCCGTGTGCCTAAAAGGCACGGACCATGCGAGATTTTCTGCCACCCTCTTTTCAAATTAACTCCAAGTCATTCCGATTCAACGCCATTGCTTGCCTAACCTTATCCTTACCCTAAGTTAAGATAATTCCCATAGATATCAACTGATTGGATTTATGTTTAGTGCCACAAGAGTGTCGAATGGTTCACGAGTAAGTGTAAAGATGGAGTTTGAGTAGTGAGAACCAATTAGATCATATAAGGCTATGAGATAACCTTCGCGTGAGATAGAATTGTCCTTAAGTTCAATTAAGCCGAGGAACAAGTATTGGTTGCACTACGAAGAGGGAATGTTAATTTTTGAAAACAACCCTACTTTTTGAAAACAACCCTACTGTGATTCTAATTGTTCTTCAAAAATTATTTGGGTGCCATTATGGCCTATTTCTATGTTTAAGGTAAATGTTTTTAATAAACCCTCATCTCATCTTTTTGAAGGATTTTATTTCGAAAACTTGGGAACAAATGAAGAGGTTCCCGCATTGTTTATTACTCCATGAGTTAAGGAATTTTTTTCAGTTGAATCTTCCGTCACATTTTTCATAGTGTGTAAGAACTATTCTGGATTTTTATTTTTTTAGGAATTGTTGAAAATATACGTTTGACGGAATTTTTCCCCTTCAAGAAAGATGTTTTACATTTACATTGATCTAGAAATTCCGATATGAGGATCTTAATTTCAAACGTGTATTTCTATTAAGTGTCTCATATTACAAGTTTTGAGTAAGGTTAATCAAAGTTGGAGTGTGAGCCAAACTAATTGGAATAAAGTTTCAAGTTATTTTTATGACAAATTAAAATTTTTGGGCAGAATAAAGTTACAAGAGTGTTTTTTTTAAACACGGTATCAAGCCTAAGTAGGCATATGATAAGTTTCTCGCTTTGTTTAAAAGTAAGAGAGAGTATGGAATGTAGCCTTAGACCGTTCTAGAGTAGTAATGGCACGTACCTAAAGTTTGACATAAGTTACATGATATGTACAAACTTAGAAAGAAGTTTTAATACTCATTTCTTTATTTAAAGGTTGTTTAGGTTTCATACCAACGAGAAAAACGGATTTCATGTTAATAAAACTGTTTTCCGGTAGTAAAAATCCTTTTGAGAATGTCTATTCTCGGTTAGCCAATCGGTAAAACCTAAAACAATTTTTGAGGACAAATTTTTTTAAGTTGGGGTGTAATGTAACATCCCCAAAATAATTGTTTCAATTATTTTAGTTGGTTATTTTTAATTATATTGATTAGTGGATAATTTTGATGGCAATTGAATTAATTGGTGTTAAGTGTGATAACCCAAAGTAAGTATTTTAATTACTTTGATGTTTGAAATAAATTGTTTCACTATTTGGGTGTATATTTATAATTTTAAAAGTTGTTTATTGGTTGCTACGATAAATATTCTTTGGTTGGTTTAGAAAATTAGAATAGATGGAGGGTATTAAGGTCATTTCCCCCACATGAGATATTTGTTTAGTTTATAATATATATAAAAAGGAAAAGAAAAGAAAAGAATAAAAGAGAGAAAGAGAGGGAGAAGTCAAAGAAAAGAAAAGAATAAAAGAGAGAAAGAGAGGGAGAAGTCAAAGAAAAGAAAGGAAGAAGAAGAAGATTGAGAGTTTCTCCCCCTTTTTCTTTCCCTAAATCAAGTCATCATCTTTCCTTCCATTTTAGCTTCTCCATCAACTAAGTAAGTTTCTCCCCCTTTCCTTTTTCTTTCCCTTTAAGGGTTGCAAAAATTGAGAGATTGAGAGTTGAGGTGAGATGTGATTTTGAATTGAAAGTTAAATTTGGAGGTTCCTAGGTACTTAGGAGCAAACCCATAGTAGATTAATGGAGGATTGAAGCTTGATTGTTGATTTGAAACTTTGTTGGTAACTTAGGGTTCAAATTGGGAATTTGGGGAAAATGAAGGATTGTTGGTGCCTTAGGTCGAATTGATGCCCCAAGCTAGGATTTTCTCGCGTGGTTGATGTGTTGGAATCGACAATCAATGTGAGTTCTTCGATTAATGAGATTTTCGTTTGATGTGTTGATTGTTGGTTGAGGCGCTTTCATGGTTGTGTCAAAATGATTGTTCATTGATGAGTTGAGTTGAGTTACAAATTGAATGTTATGAATTGATGTGATTTGATTGCTTAAATTGAGTGTGTGGACTGTTATTGGTACTGTATTTAATGTGTGCGAAGTTAAGGATTGATCGGGAAAGAAATCGGATCGAACGGAGTATCAGAAATTGAAGAAAAACAGAGTTTTAAAAATTCTGTAGTGAAGGCCCGGTCTGTGCGTCCCAATGCACGACCTTTGTGCCAGATTCTGACAGCATTTTCAAAAAGTGATTTTTCGCTTCCGTTTCGACGCGATCTCATCCCCGATTCCTTCCTTAACCCAACCTAAGATATCCTAATCATATTGGGACTTATTAGATGCGCAAATTGTTGATATCCTTGAGTTATAAATTATGTATTTCAAGTTGTTTCACGATACAACAAGAACTTCGTTATGTTAGGGTTTAAATATAAAACAGAAGTATGACGTATCGAATTGTTTATGTTTCATGTTATGGTTTGAATACAAACCGAGTAATTGTTGTATAGAGTGTGAACACAATCAAAGTATAAAGTATAGACCTAAGTGTCTGAGTATCAAGAAATAGACCTAAGTGTCTAAGTTCAAGTAATAAGAGGAAAGAATACGACCTTGTGTTAAGTAACAGCCTTAATGTCCGAGATAATGATAAAAGATATTGAGGGGGATGACGATCCCGAGTTTCATGTAGCATACCTAGCGGAGGGGAGTCATGATTTTATCCAGTATGTCATTGTACACATTTCTCTCCACCCTACTTATTTCGGGGGGGGGGGGGGGTCATGATTTTATCCAGTATGTCTTGGAGTACTTATTTCGGAATTGTATTTGAAAGATTTTCATCTCAAAGTTATGTAAGTGCTTTTAATCCGCTTTAATTTTTATTTGGTCCATTATTATGAGCAGGTTATACTCTGATTGTTTATGATTATGTTAATACTTTTGATTCACCTAGTTGTGAATTTAAGGTGTTACAAAGGGCATCTGCAATCTTGAGGATAATCGAAACATAAGAGTGTGAAACTTGAGTGCTCTCCATTGGGAATAAAATCACAGCTTCCAAACAGTCACTCTCACAAACAATTTTCAAAAACCCCTTAGCAAAGCATAGTTCAAGACCCCCCTCTCAATAGCCATCAATTCTGCCAAGAGGGCATCACTGCCATCTTGCGAGTAGGAGAAGCCAGCAAACCAATCACCCTTGTGATCCGGGAGAATACCTCCAGCTCCAATGCGAGGAAAGCTTTCCAAGAAACTCCCATTCATGTTGATTTTGACATAACCAACAGGTGGTGGAGTCCAATGATTTGTGAGCTTTGCCGAGGAAACATCCAGCCCTTGGTGAGGGAAGTAATCTAGAAACTCGCCGTGAGACACGTAGACCTTCTTCAGCACTTCATGAATTTTCCAAGGTTGCTCTTCAAAGATCATATTGTTGCACCAGCACCTTACCTGCCACAAACCAGCAATAAAAATATACATGGAAGTAATGTGAATCATATCATAGATCCAAAGGTCGGCCTCAGATTCTGAGAAAAAAGCTGGATGGACCCCCATTCCCAAACGGAGCCACACCTTTTTCGAGTGGGGGCACTCACAAAGGCAGTGGAGGAGGTCTCCCATGGGTGAGGAGCAACGAGTTTAGCTTGGGGAAGCTACTATGTTGCAGATATGCCTACGGGCATTTGTTGGAAGGACGTTGTGGGGACAAAGCCAAATGAAGTGTTGTAGCTTAGCTGGGACTTTGAGACGCCAAATCCACTTCATGTTGATGTTGACATCCCAATTCCTATGTTCGTTGAGAAGTGTAGCGACCGAAAAATCCGAAGGAGGGGATTCTTCGTCATTTTTGCAATGAAGCCGCCATCAATATTTATTAAATAGGAAAACATTGAAAAAAAACCTTTATTTTTGGGTTCGGGGGTCGATTATGCGCGGGGAAGGTATTAGCACCCCACAGCATCCTTTCAAGAGAAAGGTTACCATTTAATTTAATGTGTAGAGAGAAAGTTAATTTAAAGAAAATACTTTAATTTACCTTTTTATTATTTGCAAAATTGAAGAGGAAGACTTAATAAAAATTTTAGTTTTTTTGCGCTTGACAGGAGTGGACCCCTGCTCCTACGTATCTCCAGGTGCGATGGAGAAATCAAAGCTACGTAGTTCTTGGGGTAGAAAATGTTTGTGTGTTGTTGTTTTTTTTTATTTATTTTGAAATCGGGAGAGGTATTCGAGACGACCAAACAAGTAAAACTCAGAGTGGTCGTCGCTCATAGCTCGTTTGAAAACCAAAGCTGTTATCAACGGTCAAACAAGCTAAGCTCAGAGTGACTATTAATAACAAACTGATTTTATGTTTAGGAAAACAATTATTCGTTATTTGGAAAAAGGTTGGTGAAAAAAAAAATGTTTACTTAGGGGAAAGAAACAAAATTAAAAAAAAAGGAACAGGGGGGTGCAGCAGTAAAATAAGGGCGTAAATAAAAGAGGGCTGTATTATTAAAACTGGGGTGTAGATGACAGCCCAATCTCATTTTTATTGGGCTGATGCGTTTCAAAAATTCGTGGGCTTCAGAGGGGCGCGAGAAGTAAACGCAGGGGGTGCAAATAGAGGTCTGAAAAATAAAAAATGTGAAAGGACAAAAATGCCCTTACACCCCTAGTATAAAAGCAAAAACATCAAAATGGGAAACCCTAATTCTTCCTATCCCTCACGCGGCGCTTCCCTTTCCCCAAAATGTCAAACCCTAATCCTTTTTGTTCTCTCTCTCTCAGCGCGCCGTTTGCCCCCTCACTCCCTCAGCCGCGACCTCGCCTCCCTCTCTTCGCTCTGTTTCGTCTTACCACGCCGCAATCCCCTTCTCTCCTCTCACATACGAAACGGATCCTCACCTCCTCCCTCACTGCCTCTCAAACTCTCCACTTCCTCGCCTACCGTCACCGACCCAAGCTTTCTCTCCCCTCTAACCTAGGTTCGTCTTTCTTTTTCTCCTCCTCACCGATCGGTACCCTTCTCCAAAGACACGCCGTATTCTCTCTTTTCTAACCGTCGCCCCGAGCCACGGGGTGGTGGGTTGGTGGTGTATGGGAGTGTTTGTTCGGCGGTGGTGACGGAGGTAGGGGTGGTGGTTCCGCCGGAAGTGCGACGTCTGAGAAGAAACACGCACGACGGCGCGTTCACGGCAGACGATGACGGTACCCGCGAAGGTTCTGGACGAATGGCCACCGTCTACGGTGGCCGGAACTAGACGGCGGTCGGCACTACAGGTATCCGAATCTCCTCTTCTTTTATTTGTTTTTTTTTTTGCTTCTTTTGATGCTAGCCTACACTGGTTTTGAAACCCCCCCCCCCTTGCTGATAATCCTGTTTTCAACGCTGTCTTGCTTCTCATTAAAAACCCTAATTTTTAATTAACAACTAATTACTAATTTTTGAGGAACAGAATGCAAAAGCCTATTTCAGCTAATCATTAATTCCATTTTGATGAATGAACCGAACATGGAGTCCCTAATGTATTCTTATTACTAAACAAAAAAACGATTTATCCCTAAATTTTACATCATAATCTTTATTTCTGAACCCAACTTAAATAAGTTACTAGCTAAACATAGCTTCGTTCATATTAAAAACTGATTCTGAAAACCTTATTTATTTCTAATACTAATCCATTCATGCTACTAACATATATTCACGGCAGCAATCTTTCAAAGAACATAAACTGAGACTATGCTAAACAACAAATCATGATAGGGAAACAAACTAAGACTGCATTTAAAAAAGAATAAGTTAGATCAACCTTCTTCCTTGTTTATTGGCTCTGAAATGGACTCTGTTGCTTGCTGCTAAACCTGCTCCCTGCTATTCCTTCTTTTATTTCAGGAGTTTTGATGCTTTGGTTAGTGTTTCAGTATGAAACCCTAAATTTGCTCTGAATTGTCTCTCTCTTTGTGTTTTTTTTTTAATCACTGTCCTCCTTAACTGATTTCAGTTCATTGGTATTTATAGGCTGAAGAAACTATGGTGTAGGTGGGTGCTGAGCAGGGGATCAAAACCCTAAGGGGACCAGTTTGTTGCTGTTGCAGTGGAGCAGAGAGGAGCAGCAGAGGCAAGCAACATGTTTTTGCCTGAAACATCAAAAGCCAAGAGGCAAGGAGAAGGGCCCTTTGACCCTATTCTCAAAATTACATTCTGGTAGCAATCCTCAGCAGGCTGCGCCCTGCTTGTACCTCTTTTTTTAATTAATTAATTTTTTTTTAAAAAAGAGTTGACTCTTTTTCTTTTTGGTACTATTCTTCTATTTTTTTTTTAATTTCTTTGTTTGTATATATAACAAAATCAGAAAAAAGGACAGCTAATAATAAAAAAAAAAACTGATTTTATCTTATTACTATTGTTTATTATTATTATTTTTGATGATAATAAAAGCGGTAAAAAAAGAAGAAGCGTACACGACGAGAGGCGAGCACGCGCGCGCCAAGAGCGTAACGACACGCACGCGATTGGGAAAGACACGCGTGTGTAGTTAGAAATAACATATGCACACAATAATGTGAAAACGTTAAGACTAACACGCATACGCGACTAAAAATAATACGAGTGCACCATAAACCATATTTTTTTTTTGTTTTTTTTCGATTAGTCGGACAAAATTAGGGTATGACAGCTGCCCCTCTTTATTTATATTTTACTAGGAAATATGAAGGGTTTCTAAATTTCTTGAGTAAAATAGAAATAAAGATAAAAAAGACACTAATTTTGTCAAAACCTTTTCTTTTTTGAGAAAATCATAAGAAAAATGGGTTTACATAGAACAAAAGTAAGTAGGGATCACTGGGGATCTGAAGGAGCACTGGGGCTCTGAAGGTTTAATTCACAATTGATGCTTGGCGCATTGATTGGAGTCAAACTGAAGGACCGACGGGGTCTGAAGGGCATGCCTAAGCCTGATGGACCAATGGGTCTGAAGGAGCGCAAACTAGCAACGGGGTACTAGGAAAACGGTCTGCTTGGGGGATGGCCTTTTTCGAGCGGCCATGGGTGGCAAGGTCAGGTCGTTGACCTGATTTGCACACTTCGAAGGACGTGCACTGTGCTTTTTAGGCGGACACAGCTAGTCTGAAGGACCTGGGGTCGGATGATCCGTCGGTTGCTCGATTAACGCGACGTGCGATCTGGATTGAAGGATCAAGTGTTGATCTGAAGGAGCGCTAGGGCTCTGAAGGACCACTGGGGGTCTAAAAGGCTGATGCTAGGCTTAGTGCTAACACTATAACTTAAATTTTTTGACAGATAAAAAAACTAATCTATATTTGAACGCATTTTAAGGATGCAATGGATGATGTATGCGTGCATGCAATGTAAGCATGTGCACGATCGATATCTGGTGGTATGATGAATGAAATGTGGGATGCTTTTTGTGTTTTTTCTTTTTTTTTTTTTGATTCTTTTTGCTCTTTTGCTCTTTCTTGACTTTTTGCTCTTTTGCTCTTTCTTGATTTTTCTGCTGGTCTCATCACCTCGCAGGACTCTCGACGTGAGATATGAGGGTTGCCTTGAAGTAGTGGTGCCAAAGCGCGGGTTATTGTGATTCATTGCTTGAAGTGATTATGCATTTGTCTTCTTTGCAATTTTATGAGAGATCGTTTCTTTTTGTGATCTTTAGAAATCTCGCAATGATTGTAATGCTTTCGATTATGCACTTGCTTCGCAATTCAATATCATCTATCATAAAGCATCTTTTCAAAGCAAATAGGGAGATGAGAGAACGAATAAAGAGTTGAATATTCAAGTGGAAACCGAGTGTGCAGAAGGTCACACTGGCTGAAAATTACATTGAGAGTTTAAACTAAAAAGAAAGAAAGAAAAAGAAAACAAAAGCAGATCTTTTGATTGTTTTGTATCTTTGAGGTAACAACGCCAATCACCCATACACATGACCTTGAGCATCCATCACCCAACTTTCGGGGGACTGCCTTTGCATTTGTTCGAAGTCCAACTCATTGACCCTAATTTTTGCCTGGACTGCTCTTTAGAGTTTTCAATCCATCAGGTCGCTCTAATTTTTGCCTAGGCCGCCCTTTCGGGTTTTCAACCTAGCGAGCTCATTTTTGCTTGGCTCATCTTTCTCTTTTTTCATATGTTTCTTTAGGCATAGTATTTCTTAACTGCATCTGAGTTCACTGGGAGTGGGAGGTCTTCACCGTCCATTTTTGTGAGTATTAAGGCTCCTCCAGAGAATGCTTTCTTTACCACATAAGGCCCTTCGTAATTAGGGGTCCATTTTCCACGGGAATCCTTTTGGATAGGCAAAATTTTCTTGAGCACTAGATCTCCTTCTTGAAACTGCCGGGGCCGAACTTTCTTATCATAAGCTTTCTTCATTCTTTGCTGATACAACTACCCATGACACAAAGCTTCCACTCTTTTTTCCTCTACGAGGTTCAATTGATCAAATCGAGATTGAACCCATTCCGCTTCCTCTAGTTTGGTTTCCATCAACACTCGCAGAGAGGGTATTTCGACTTCTACGGGAAGCACTGCTTCCATCCCGTATACTAGTGAGAATGGTGTTGCCCCTGTTGACGTGCGAACAGAGGTCCGGTACCCATGCAGAGCGAAAGGTAACATTTCATGCCAGTCCTTGAAGGTCACTACCATCTTTTGCACGATCTTCTTTATGTTCTTATTTGCAGCTTCGACTGCCCCATTCATCTTTGGACGGTATGGGGAGGAATTATGATGTTGGATTTGGAAGTCATCACACAACTCTTTCATCATCTTGTTGTTCAGGTTGGTCCCATTGTCTGTGATGATTTTATTTGGAAGGCCGTATCGGCAGATCAAATCTCTCTTTATGAACTTGACAACCACAGATTTTGTTACGCTGGCATAAGAAGCAGCCTCGACCCATTTAGTGAAATAATCGATGGCGACAAGAATGAAGCGATGTCCATTTGATGCCTTAGGTTCGATGGGACCAATGACATCCATCCCCCACATTGAGAATGGCCATGGTGCTGTTAGGACGTTCAAAGAAGCAGGCGGCACATGGATATTATCAGCGTAGATTTGACACTTGTGGCATTTTCTCACGTAGTTAAAGCAGTCGGTCTCCATTGACAACCTGTAGTAGCCAGCCCTTAGGATTTTTCTTGCCATGGAGTGCCCGCTAGAATGGGTTCCGAACGAGCCTTCATGGACATCTTTCATAATTCTTTCTGCCTCTTCTTTTGCAACACATCTGAGGAGGACCATGTCATGATTCCTTTTGTAAAGCACCTCCCCGTTTAGGAAGAAACCCATTGATAATCTCCTAAGTGTTTTATTATCATTCTCAGTGGCACTGGGAGGATACTCTCGACTTGTGATATAGTGCTTGATATCGTAATACCAAGGTTTACTGTCAGGCTCTTCTTCGATTGCCACGCAATGATGTGCCGGTAGGTCTCGATGCTGGATTCGGATGAATGTCAGACTTTTGTTGTTATTGATATTGAACATTGATGACAGAGTCGCTAAAGCATCAGCCAACTGATTTTCTTCGCGAGGGAAATGGTGGAAGGTGACCTCCTCGAATCGTTCAACCATCTCTTGGATGTGATCACGATAAGGAATTAATTTGGGGTCCCTGGTTTCCCAGTCGCCTTTTATCTGATGGATGACCAACGCTGAGTCCCCATATACATCGAGTCTTTTGACTTTCCATTCAAGGGCCGCTTTGATGCCTAAGACACACGCTTCATATTCTGCAATGTTATTGGTGCAATAGAAGCTCAGTCTAGCAGTGAATGGTATGAAGCGGTTATCAGGGGAAATCAACACAGCTCCGACCCCGTGCCCATACAAATTGGAAGCGCCATCAAATGACATCCTCCACCTTTCGTCGTCTGGAGATTTCCCTTCTCCGAATAGAGCCATTATATCTTCATCTGGGAAATCATATTGCATTGATTGGTAATCCTCAATGGGCTGATGTGCCAAGTATTCAGCTAAGGCACTACCTTTGATTGCTTTCTGAGTGACATACAAGAGGTCGTTTCCAGATAGTAGCATTTGCCAGCGGGCGATTCTTCCTGTGAGTGCAGGTTTTTCAAAAATGTACTTGATGGGATCCATTTTAGATACCAACCAAGTCGTGTGGCTCAACATATACTGCCTCAGACGACGTGCAGCCCAGGCCAAAGCGCAACATGTTTTTTCCAACAATGAATATCTTGTCTCGCACTCGGTGAACTTCTTGCTGAGGTAGTAGATGGCATGTTCTCTCCTTCCAGACTCATCATGTTGCCCCAGTATGCAGCCCATTGAGTTGTCTAGCACTGTTAAGTATAGAATGAGGGGTCTGCCCTGCACCGGTGGCATCAGAATCGGTGGGTTTTGGAGGTACCTCTTGATCTTTTCAAAGGCCTCCTGGCATTTATCGTTCCACTTTGTTTCCTGGTTCTTGCACAGCAATTTGAAGATCGGCTCGCAGGTCGATGTTAATTGGGATATGAATCTGGAGATGTAGTTCAACCTTCCTAGGAACCCACGAACTTCCCTTTCGGTTTTAGGCGCTGGCATTTCAAGAATTGCTCGTACCTTGTCCGAATCTACCTCTATTCCCTTCTGACTGACTATGAACCCCAACAACTTTCCTGACCTTACACCGAAAGTGCATTTGGCGGGGTTTAATCTAAGTTTGAACTTCCTTAGGCGTTCAAATAGCTTCTGCAGATTAACAACATGTTCTTCTTCAGTCTTGGACTTTGCGATCATGTCATCCACATAGACTTCAATTTCTTTATGCATCATGTCATGGAATAAAGCCACCATTGCCCTTTGGTACGTGGCGCCGGCGTTCTTTAGGCCGAATGGCATTACTTTGTAGCAGAAGGTGCCCCAAAGGGTGATGAAGGTGGTTTTCTCCATGTCTTCTGGGGCCATCTTGATTTGATTATATCCGGAGTATCCGTCCATGAAAGAGAACAAAGAGTGTTGCGCTGTGCTATCTACCAGGACATCAATGTGAGGCAAGGGGAAGTCATCTTTAGGGCTGGCTCTATTTAGATCTCGATAGTCAACGCACATCCGAACTTTTCCATCTTTCTTTGGGACCGGGACAATGTTGGCTACCCATTGAGGATATTTTGCCACCGCTAAGAACCCGGCGTCGAATTGCTTCTTGACCTCATCTCTGATTTTCAGTGACATTTCTGGCTTCATCCTTCTCAGCTTTTGTTTTACCGGCGGGCATTCGGGCTTTACTGGTAACTTATGCTCGACTATGTTGGGGTCCAGTCCAGGCATGTCTTGGTATGTCCATGCGAAGATGTCAACATAGTCGAACAAGAGCCTAACTAGCTTCTCTCGTTCACTATCTTTCATTGTGATGCCGATCTTAACCTCTTTCTTATCTTCTTCTGTGCCCAAGTTTATTATCTCAGTAGATTCCTCGTGGGGTTGAATCACTTTCTCTTCTTGTTCCATCATTCTCATTAATTCTGGAGGAGTTTCCCAGTTATCTTCAACATCCTCCTCAGTTTGATTAATCGGGTGATCAAAGTCACAGTATGAATTATTGGCGTTGTTATTTTCAAAGGCGTTTTTTTCAAATCTGCATTAGTATAAATTGACGGAATGAAAACGAGCAAAAAGAAAATAAAACGCAAGTGCAAAAGAGAACTGGAATTTATTGGAGAATCTGAAATAACATTTTATTGATATTGATATTGAAAGGAAACATGTGTGCCCGAATGAAATGTCCTAAGGCCTTGGGCAGAGCCATAGGATTGCATTACAGAAACATTACTTTGAACTAAAAACTACAGAAAAATCGACGATCTCCCAATTCTTGAGCTTTTCGCTTGCAGGACAACGGCGCACAAGACTGGCACCGCCATTTTCAGCGCTTGAATCACCTTCAATAGCTGCAACCTGGTTAGGATCTAGCACCCCTGCGCTCTGAAAGCTTTGCTTTATGTCGCCGATGAAAATTTTCTTCATATCTGGCTCCCGACCCTCAAGTTTGGCCAACCTCCGCTCCTTCTTTTCCGCGGCGATCCTTCCTTTGTCGGTACGACTAGGCTGGTACCCTATCCCACATCTGTCCTTGTTCTCACGCAGCTGTATGGGTGTTAGGATCCCTTGTTCAGTCTTCCCTAAACCGTTTCCCGCTTGATAACCCTTGCTTGTCATGACTTTAGCAATCATCAATGCAGCTTTGGACAGCTTTGGTTTTAACAATGGGCCCCCGTCCCCCACAAAGGTAGCATTTGCAATTTCTAGTGCTTGGAAGGCGGTCTCGAAAGATTCTTCTGCAGCCTCAACATAACGGATAGGAAACGGCTTATTGACTAGCAACTCTTCTTCCCCCGAAACGACCACTAACTTGTTGTTGACTATGAACTTGAGCTTTTGATGTAGAGAAGAGGGCACAGCCCCTGCAGAATGGATCCAAGGTCTTCCCAAAAGACAGCTGTAAGACGGATTGATGTCCATCACTTGGAAACTCACTATGAAGACCTCTGGACCTACCTGTACAGGTAACTCCATCTCCCCGATAACCTCTCTTTTAGACCCATCGAATGCCCTGACCAGCGTAGAACTGGGTTTCATGTATGAACAATCTACGTCTAGTTTGTTCATAGTTGATTTGGGTAATACGTTCAGGGACGACCCGTTATCGATGAGTACTCGAGCTAGAGAGTATTCTCCACATTTCACGGAGATATGCAAAGCCTTGTTGTGCCCTCTTCCCTCGACGGGGATCTCGTCATCTGTGAAGGTGAGGTAGTTGTTTGCGACGATATTTCCGACGATCCCATCAAACTGACCAACTGTGATGTTGCGGGTGACATGAGCTTCACTCAGCACCTTCATTAGTGTGGCTCGATGGGCTTCAGAATTGAGTAATAGTGATAACATGGATATCTTAGCAGGAGTCTGATTCAGCTGATCCACTATCTTGTACTCACTCTGCCTCATAATCTTTAGGAACTCACTGGCTTCTTGCTCAGATAGTGCCTTCTTGCCCGTACTCTTGTCAGACGACTCTCCCTCTACGTTTTTTCCTTTATCAATCTTTCCTCCTTCATTTGATTCTCTTCCTCCGGGTCCTTCAGGGGTATAGACGCGCCCACTCCGAGTCATTCCGCTGCTTCCCGAGATATTGGTGACATCAGGATTGTTCTGAGGACCTTTCACTTGGACTTTCGCGTTGTAGTTCCATGGGACTGCTTTGGTGTCATTGTAGGGGAGGGGAGCTGGCACTTGGATAGTGATTGGTTTAGGCATACCCAGGGACGACTTCGAGTCCTTAGTATAGCGGATCTCTAGCGGCTTCCGAGTATCCTTGTTCTGGCCATTGCTCGATAGGATAGTTGACACCTGGTCCTCCCTCTTTTGAAAGCCCACTTGTATTACATGTCGGTCCAACAGGTCCTGAAGCACTTGTTTAAACGCCTCACAATTTCCAATGCAGTGATGGTCATTGCATGGATTCTTTCCAGTGCATTCTCTCTCAATAATCCCAAAGGAACACAGATTAGCATGAATCACTTCCAGGGGTGTCTGGATGCATTCTACCCTCCTGATTAGGGACGGTTCTGCAGAATCCTCAATTGCATTAGTTGAGGGCGTCCCATGTCCTGGTAATGGGTTGGTAGCCACATTAGGACCGTTTTCCTTGAAGTTCAACCAGCCCGAGGCGATTAGATCTTGGACGACATACTTCAATGCCTTGCAGTTTTCTATGGAATGGCCGACCGTTCCTGAATGAAATTCGCATGTGGTGTTTGGGTCGAAGCCTCTAGGGAAAGGGGGCTGGATCTGTCTCATCGGGCGGGTGGTGATTAAATTATGGCTGAGCAGGTGGCGAAATAGGTCGGAGTATGACATTGGGATTGGATCAAACTGGACGAACTTTCCGGCTGAGTAGTTTTGTGGTTTATGGCCTTGGTTATTTTGGGTAGGTGGGGTAGATAGTGTTTGTGCTGAGAACGGATTGGTGTGAGAGGGATTGGAGTAGGAAGTTTTTCCGGTTCCCGTGATGGCGTTGGCTTCTCCTTCTTTCTTTTTAGGAAATCCGGAGAAGGGCTTTCTCTGGTTAGTGTTTCCGGGGGAAGTATAAGCGATTTTCCCATTCCTCATTCCGTTCTCTAGCCTTTCTCCAATAACGACCATATCCGAGAAACTTGACGATACACTCCCGATCAGTTTTTCATAGAAGGGTGAAGGAAGAGTTTCCATGAACATAGACACCATTTCCCTTTCAAACAGAGGCGGTGCTACCTGTGCTGCTAGTCCTCTCCAACGCTGAGCATATTCCTTGATGGACTCATTATCCCTTTTAGTCATGTTTTGTAGCTGAGTCCTATCAGGAGCCATATCAGTGTTGTACTTATACTGCTTAAGGAAAGCATCAGCGAGATCCTTCCAACACCGAATATGAGTGGGTGTCAACTGCATATACCAATTTGAAGCTGCCCCAGCTAAGCTGTCTTGGAAGTAGTGGATAAGCAGCTTATCGTCATTTGCGAATGCAGCCATCTTCCTGCAGTACATAGTTAGGTGGCTTGCCGGACATGTTGCTCCTCTGTATTTATCAAAATCTGGCACCTTAAACTTAGGGGGAATGACCACGTTTGGAACGAGACATAAATCTTGTGCATTTCTTGCACCAATACTGAATCCTTCAACTGCTCTCAACCTTTCTTCCAGCATTTGCAGTTTGTCTTGGGCTTGAGGGTTCTCCATAGAGTAGTTGTGAGGAAGCCCACTCATACCATAGTAAGGATGAATCATCGGAACTATGGCTGGGTTCACATTTGGGATACGTGAATGAGTGGGGTTCCTGAGGCTAGACCCTTGAGCTTGAGCATCGACTACCAGCGGTGGAGTGTAGCCGAGTGGAAATCTTTGTGGTGCGACAATAGGACTCGGGTTGTGCATCTGCGGTGCCCCCGGATTACTGTTGTGACCTATCGGCGCAGGATGTCCTTGTCCCACGACTCCTGAGGGACCATCTTCCGGATTGGCAGCGACTGTCGGAGGTGTGTAACCTTGCGGAAGTCCATAAGGAGGCCATTGGTAACCCTGTTCGTTAGCCCCAGTAGGGTACACTGTATGGGGGATTCCGGGTCCATTGGGAATAGGAGGGTTGGTAGCTTGATTTTCAGTGTTCCCAGCGGAGACATCTTCATCTGTATTCCCATTCTTCAAAGCTTGTAGGACCCTTAAGATCTCAGCCATCTGTTGCTTCATCACATCTATTTCTGCCCTAAGCTGTTGATTGCCTAGGTTCTGGTTACCCTGACCTAAGTCTTCCTGATGTGGATCGCCTTGATCCAGGTTATCTTGAGGCGGATTGTCCTGATTTGCTTCCATGTATCTGGCTTGAGAACGAGTCCAATAGCGATGTTGACGCACCAGCTTGTCTTTTATTCTCTGTTGACGGGATACATGATATGAGTATGTGAATGGATGAAAAATGAGCGATGCATGTGTGCATGAGTTTTATTGTTTTAGGCCGAGAATTGTAAGCGCGTCTTGATTTGTCATAAGTACGTAAACTAACGTTTCAAGCATTTCCAAAAGGAGGATCAATAGGTGGAACAAACAAACTTCATTGATGGGGGAAAAGTACAACATTCTTGAAATAAAAATTCGAAAAAAACATTACAATGCTCTTTTTAAATCTCGCTCAAATACATATAGCTTTCATTTTTCCACTCCTCTCTCTTTTTCTACTAGTGGTGCTACCAGCCTTCTCCCTAAGTTCGGCAATCAGGATTTTGCAAAATTCCATAAATTCGGAAACTTGGACCGGGGTGTTGAACGGGTGCATTGCTGCGTCAGCCTCTTTTAGACGCTTTGGGATACCCATGATAGCTTGATCGGCCAGCCATGCCAACTTTGCAAATCTGTCTCTCCAGTATAAGCTTTCATTCTTCAACTCTATGAAGACTTCATGGTTTTCTATCCTGCTGACCAATTGTACAAAGCGGCTCTCCCAGTGGATGCTTCCAATCTTCAGCTGGTGGTAAACTTCCTCTTGATATCTGAGGTGGTCTTTCAGCTCATCAGATTTCTCATGCTCCCTTCTCAAGGCTTGTTGGTATTCTTGGAGTATCTCTTCAATGGTCTCTTTATCCCGCCGGATACTTTTCATTTGATCTTCAAACTCAGCTATCAATATCCGAGATTCTCTCTTTGATTTCACCAACAAGCCTTGTGCGGTTTTTTCTGCAATCATTGACTCCTCCCATAACTCTTTCCATTCATGCGCATCATCAATGGCTCGGTTCATCTTCAGGTTGCATCGCTTTAGTTCTTCCTTTGCCCCTCTCAGGTATTTCTGGACCTCTTGTTTATTCTTTTCTTCAATCTTAAGTTGCTTGCGGCTATCCTCAATGGCCGATGACTTAGCTGTATTTTCTTCCTCCAATTTCTGGTTTCTTAGAAGCACCTTCTCTAATTCTGCCTGTAAGCCCTTCTTTTCTTCTTCAGCTTTTGACAAGGCCATTTTGAGCTTATCTAACTCTTCGACAGTGGGAAGGGTAGGTTCAGCTATTTCTTCCTCAACCCGTAGTGCGCTTCGGTAAGGCAATCGGGTGTCTTGGATCCTTTTTTGGAGCCACTGACGAAAGGTGGGTTCCTTATCGCCGCCCCTCTTAGTAAGCTCTTGTCCTTTGCGGACAACCATGTCCCACGCTTGAGAAATCTTCCGGAGCATGTCAACCTCTTTTGGGCTTCCCTCATGGAGGTAAAAAGGGATTAACATGTCTTCGGTGGGCGGATTTCGCATGGGGTACCCTAGCTGTCTTAGAGTCAGAGAAGGGTTGTAATTTATGCATCCTCTTGTCCCCATGAGTGGGACATTTTGAAAACTTCCACACTGAAAAATTACCGTAGGCCGGTCTTTCCACCACGATGGGTGCCAACGAACCTTGTACTCATGAAGGCCCCTTAGCACTTGCAACCATTCACCGGTATTCATTGACTCCACATCACATCCTCTAGCGTCTTCAATTGGGCCTTCTACCTTAACTTTGTTGACGAAGGCATGGGTAAGAAGCCAGACATACAAGGCTTGTAGGCAGCAGGATATCCTTTTTCCTTTTAGCTTACTATAATGAGTGAAGGTACAGTAAGTGTCTGCAAGAATGGCTGGAATTGGGTTAGTTGGGTTTTCTTCATCTTTGAAGGATAGGAATACACCAATAGCGGTTGTGTCCACATATCTTTCAAGGCGCGGGAATAGCACAATCCCAAAGATAGTTAAAGCTAACAATTGCTTGAAAGGACCCCAATTTCTAGCGTCGGCGAAGGACTTCATTTGACTTTCCAGGTACTCTTGCGGGAACCCTACAATGCAATTTCGGTTTTTCTTTTGGAGTTTCAAACTTTCTTTGTTGATTTGTAACATTGAGGCAAGTTTCTCATCTGTGTAGTAATTCCCCTGGTATTGGTAGGGCCTAGTGTCTCGTTGAGGAAAACCAAGGATCTGCGTATATTCTTCCAGGGTAGGTGCCATCTGGAAATTTTTGAAAGTGAAGCATCTCAAGGAGGAGTCATAGAATTGGCTCAGGGCAACAATGGCATTTGTTTGCACTTCCAACCGTAATAACATAATAATCTTCCCATAAGTTCTATCGAAAGACCTGCGCTCGATGGGCGGCAACCAACCCGCACATTCTCTTAAGCTCGTCAGATTGGGCTGCTTCACTGTAGGGTAATTCAGGGTTTGAACTGCTTCACCGTTTGATCCCATATTGTCTTGCTTATGACACAATTTTTGAGCCTCTTACGATTCTCGGCAAACCTAAATGAGATGAATAACATGCATGTGAGGATTTTTTTTATATTTTGTGAAATAATGATGCTATATGATGGATGAAAGAATGATGTCACGCGTGTTAAAAAAAATTAGGAAAGATTTAGTGATTCATCCTTGAGAAGGTGTTAACTATGTGTCACATCCTATATATTTAAAAGAAAAAAAAAAGAATAATAGTAATAATAAAATGGTTTAGATGATTTGATTTTTTTTTAGGAAAAGGAAAAAAAAAACAATTAAAAAAAATCTGTAATGATGCAGCGGGTAGGTGAAATGCCCTTGTGTCTTAAACAGGTTATGTCTTATATATAGGTCACGGTCTAGGGTCGCTTACGTGATCAATCTCTCAGGTGGCTCTATTCACTTCCTTACAAAGGTTTCCAGAGCTAAAATCCCCTCCATGATATGATCCACAACGATAGCGAGCTACCTGGTGTGGGATACCATGAAAGAGCATACTCTGGTTGAGACTTTCATGAGAGTCAGACAGATAAAATCCAGAATGACTGTCACTAATAATCTCCACTCGTCCTAGGTTAATTTTCAGACCTGGGTATAAGGCCCCACTCAAAAGTGTGTGAATAAACATGTGTAAGTGACGTGTGTGACACGGGCATAGTACCTAGACCACACAAGCTGCAAAAGAAATACAGATAATAGTACAAAAGTTTTCTACCCTAAGGTTCAATAAGGCCATAAATAAATAAACAAATGAATAAAAATAAGAATAGACTGGCAAATATGAACGCTAAGGTAAAAAGATATTAAATTAACAATAATCTACACATTTAATTAAATTAGGCTTGACCCTCTAAAATGTCCCCAGTGAAGTCGCCAGCTGTAGCGACCGAAAAATCCGAAGGAGGGGATTCTTCGTCATTTTTGCAATGAAGCCGCCATCAATATTTATTAAATAGGAAAACATTGAAAAAAAAC
Organism: Astragalus membranaceus; assembly: GCA_039519185.1. Taxonomy (NCBI): domain Eukaryota; kingdom Viridiplantae; phylum Streptophyta; class Magnoliopsida; order Fabales; family Fabaceae; genus Astragalus; species Astragalus membranaceus. The sequence continues at coordinate 8,242,476 of CM076854.1, read as the reverse complement.
CTTTATTTTTGGGTTCGGGGGTCGATTATGCGCGGGGAAGGTATTAGCACCCCACAGCATCCTTTCAAGAGAAAGGTTACCATTTAATTTAATGTGTAGAGAGAAAGTTAATTTAAAGAAAATACTTTAATTTACCTTTTTATTATTTGCAAAATTGAAGAGGAAGACTTAATAAAAATTTTAGTTTTTTTGCGCTTGACAGGAGTGGACCCCTGCTCCTACATATCTCCAGGTGCGATGGAGAAATCAAAGCTACGTAGTTCTTGGGGTAGAAAATGTTTGTGTGTTGTTGTTTTTTTTTTTTATTTTGAAATCGGGAGAGGTATTCGAGACGACCAAACAAGTAAAACTCAGAGTGGTCGTCGCTCATAGCTCGTTTGAAAACCAAAGCTGTTATCAACGGTCAAACAAGCTAAGCTCAGAGTGACTATTAATAACAAACTGATTTTATGTTTAGGAAAACAATTATTCGTTATTTGGAAAAAGGTTGGTGAAAAAAAAAATGTTTACTTAGGGGAAAGAAACAAAATTAAAAAAAAGGAACAGGGGGGTGCAGCAGTAAAATAAGGGCGTAAATAAAAGAGGGTTGTATTATTAAAACTGGGGTGTAGATGACAGCCCAATCTCATTTTTATTGGGCTGATCCGTTTCAAAAATTCGTGGGCTTCAGAGGGGCGCGAGAAGTAAACGCAGGGGGTGCAAATAGAGGTCTGAAAAATAAAAAATGTGAAAGGACAAAAATGCCCTTACACCCCTAGTATAAAAGCAAAAACATCAAAATGGGAAACCCTAATTCTTCCTATCCCTCACGCGGCGCTTCCCTTTCCCCAAAATGTCAAACCCTAATCCTTTTTGTTCTTTCTCTCTCAGCGCGCCGTTTGCCCCCTCACTCCCTCAGCCGCGACCTCGCCTCCCTCTCTTCGCTCTGTTTCGTCTTACCACGCCGCAATCCCCTTCTCTCCTCTCACATACGAAACGGATCCTCACCTCCTCCCTCACTGCCTCTCAAACTCTCCACTTCCTCGCCTACCGTCACCGACCCAAGCTTTCTCTCCCCTCTAACCTAGGTTCGTCTTTCTTTTTCTCCTCCTCACCGATCGGTACCCTTCTCCAAAGACACGCCGTATTCTCTCTTTTCTAACCGTCGCCCCGAGCCACGGGGTGGTGGGTTGGTGGTGTATGGGAGTGTTCGTTCGGCGGTGGTGACGGAGGTAGGGGTGGTGGTTCCGCCGGAAATGCGACGTCTGAGAAGAAACACGCACGACGGCGCGTTCACGGCAGACGATGACGGTACCCGCGAAGGTTCTGGACGAATGGCCACCGTCTACGGTGGCCGGAACTAGACGGCGGTCGGCACTACAGGTATCCGAATCTCCTCTTCTTTTATTTGTTTTTTTTTTTGCTTCTTTTGATGCTAGCCTACACTGGTTTTGAAACCCCCCCCCCCCCCCCTTGCTGATAATCCTGTTTTCAACTCTGTCTTGCTTCTCATTAAAAACCCTAATTTTTAATTAACAACTAATTACTAATTTTTGAGGAACAGAATGCAAAAGCCTATTTCAGCTAATCATTAATTCCATTTTGATGAATGAACCGAACATGGAGTCCCTAATGTATTCTTATTACTAAACAAAAAAACGATTTATCCCTAAATTTTACATCATAATCTTTATTTCTGAACCCAACTTAAATAAGTTACTAGCTAAACATAGCTTCGTTCATATTAAAAACTGATTCTGAAAACCTTATTTATTTCTAATACTAATCCATTCATGCTACTAACATATATTCACGGCAGCAATCTTTCAAAGAACATAAACTGAGACTATGCTAAACAACAAATCATGATAGGGAAACAAACTAAGACTGCATTTAAAAAAGAATAAGTTAGATCAACCTTCTTCCTTGTTTTTTGGCTCTGAAATGGACTCTGTTGCTTGCTGCTAAACCTGCTCCCTGCTATTCCTTCTTTTATTTCAGGAGTTTTGATGCTTTGGTTAGTGTTTCAGTATGAAACCCTAAATTTGCTCTGAATTGTCTCTCTCTTTGTGTTTTTTTTTTAATCACTGTCCTCCTTAACTGATTTCAGTTCATTGGTATTTATAGGCTGAAGAAACTGTGGTGTAGGTGGGTGCTGAGCAGGGGATCAAAACCCTAAGGGGGACCAGTTTGTTGCTGTTGCAGTGGAGCAGAGAGGAGCAGCAGAGGCAGCAACATGTTTTTGCCTGAAACATCAAAAGCCAAGAGGCAAGGAGAAGGGCCCTTTGACCCTATTCTCAAAATTACATTCTGGTAGTAATCCTCAGCAGGCTGCGCCCTGCTTGTACCTCTTTTTTTAATTAATTCATTTTTTTTTAAAAAGAGTTGACTCTTTTTCTTTTTGGTACTATTCTTCTATTTTTTTTTTAATTTCTTTGTTTGTATATATAACAAAATCAGAAAAAAGGACAGCTAATAATAATAAAAAAAAACTGATTTTATCTTATTACTATTGTTTATTATTATTATTTTTGATGATAATAAAAGCGGTAAAAAAAGAAGAAGCGTACACGACGAGAGGCGAGCACGCGCGCGCCAAGAGCGTAACGACACGCACGCGATTGGGAAAGACACGCGTGTGTAGTTAGAAATAACATATGCACGCAATAATGTGAAAACGTTAAGACTAACACGCATACGCGACTAAAAATAATACGAGTGCACCATAAACCATATTTTTTTTTGGTTTTTTTTCGATTAGTCGGACAAAATTAGGGTATGACAAGAAGCCAATGGTAACCACTTGAGAAAATATATCGACCTTGAGCGACAGGACCAAAGCCAAGCATCTGGAAGTCGTGGGTCCAAAGCCAAAGGGGCGGGAATGTGTTGGATCGAATCAACAAGCTTAGGAGATAACATAGTTGATAGACTCTACAAAAGGAACTAGTTGGCAAAGCGGGCCAAGTTTGGTCCAATCAAAATACCATAAAGAAGTTTCACCCCCACCAACTCGAAAATTGTAACTTCGGCAAATGTAGAAATAGCCTTTTGAATATCACGGCAAGTAATAGAAGGGAGAGAATATTTGTGAGTTAGGACTTGGACCGATAATTTATCCTGGTGTTGAAGCAGACTCCACGCGAGCTTACCAAGGAGAGCATAATTAGTAATTCTAGTGTCCCTGATGCCGAGGCCTCCCATAATGCTTGGGGGTAGTAACAATATTCCAGTTGACATGATCCCAAGTACGGGAGAGGCCATCCCCCCTCCCCCAAGGAAGCTTAGAGCCATATTGTGTAACCGATTACACATATAAGTGGGAAGATAATGTATCTGCATGGTGTAGACAGGCATGGTAGTAGTCACTGATCTCACTAAACAAGCTCTTTCAGCTTTATTCAAGATATTACCCTTCCAAGATGCACGCTTCCTAGAGATTTTATCCAGTATGTCATTGTACACATTTCTCTCCACCCTACCTTTTGCCAAAGGGAAGCCGAAGTAATGACCAAGGTCAGCAACGAAGTTAATAGAGGAAACTTCCTTGATCCTTTGCTTCCTATCCCCCCGGACCATCCTAGAACACATGGCTTTAGATTTCAAAGTGTTAATTTTTAGACGAGAAGCTTGGCAAAAATCATTGAGAGAGTATTCATGACAACTTCTACTTGGTCAATGTTGGCTTCACAGAAAAGAAACATGTCATCAGCGAACAAAATGTGAGAGAGTTGTGGGCCAGCTTTGGAGACTTGGATCGGTTGCCAAGAGTCATTCTCTACCTTTTCTTGGATGCTAAGCGAAGGTAGGTAGGAACTAAAAAAATTGTGTAGTAAAAAAAGGCAACTCAGAACTTAAGAACTAAAATAGAAATAGCAACAGTTTTGATTTAAGAAATATATAGTCTAATAACTTTGGATAAAAATACAATAATAAGATTATAAAGTTGAAATCGACTATCCATAGATACTAAGAAAAAATGAGTTATTCTTAGCTATAGACAGTAAATCCTAAAAAATTTAAAAATATATTTATGATTTGGTAGTGACCGAACTAAATGCATTCAATAGATATTTCAGGTTTAGCATCGCGCTTTACCTATTTTATTACGAAATTACCATTTTCTTTCAAAACAAACTACTAATTATCTCAAAATAAAAAAGGGGGAAATGAGCGGGAGTTTTGGCGCCAAAGCGGAGTTAGAGACTCCCTAAAATTTATATATTTTAAGATAAAACACGTAATTTTAAAAAATAATTAAAAGTGGGAGTTTAATTAGAAGGGATAATAAATAATTAAATTTTAGAGACAAACTAGCAAGTTTAACAAATTTTGAATTAAACCATTTCCCTCATTATATCACTCGACTACCAATCTCATTTCCAGAATGAAATCCCCTACGGTAAAATTATCTAACCTTCACTGCATTTGTATTAAGATTAAATATGTTTTTTGTCCCTACAAATATGGAGTCTTTTAATTTTAGTCCCTACAAAATATTTTTTTTTAAAAAAAGGTCCTTGCAAATATTTTGTTTTTCGTATTAGTCCTTCTGTTAAATCTATGTTAGTGGTTTGCTGAGGTGTCTAACAAAAGTGCCACTTAGCTTTGCCAAATCATTATTTTTAAATTTCTTTTATTTTAAAAAATGGTGACATGGATACAATTAAGAATCCCCAAATTCAATTAGGGTTTGTTCATCATGTTCAGAACCATCCATCTGTAAAAACAAATCTTCCCCATACCATCCCTAATCTTCATAGAGAGGATCATTTGAGAGAGAGACAGAGAGAGAGAGACGAAAAAACGTAAGAAGGGGAACTACCGATTGGTATACTGTGGGTAGTGCTGATTATAATGCTACTAGACTCATTACCCATGCGATGCACGGATCGCACGGGTGTGCTAGTATTTACGGATGTAAATATACTAAATTAATATTTGTTAATAATAAGCCAAGTAGTCTATGCCACTGGGCCTCTGGTATTGGTTTGTAAAATATATAGTTTAATAACTGAATAAAATTTAAACTATAACTATAAATTAAATAAGAAGAAAAACAAAAGAATTTTAATAACAAAATCCGCATTCATCAAATGCGAATATAAAAACATAACCCTGTAACCAAAAAAAACTTAACCCATAATTAGAAGGAAAAGAAGACAATACAATTAGAAAGTGAAATATGTGAGTATCATGCAGGGATGAAAACCCAAAATAAAATAGGAGCAGTTATACAAAGTTGAAAGAGGATGATGGGGGTGCTATTATAAATGTGGCTGAAGTTCCTGCGGGAGTCAATGCTGCAACGCGGTACTCGAATATAAAAGAAAGATAAGAACATAAACACCAATTTAAGTATGCTTCTAATATTTGTTGGTGCGAAATGACCAAAATAAAGAAGACAACACAAATTGAAAATGAAACTCGTGCAGGATTGGATGAAAACCACCAATAAAATAGAAACACCTATAGAGAAAGTTGAAGAAGATGATTGGGGTTCTAATTTAAATGTGGATGAAGTTTCCGTGAATAAAAATTAAATTTTAACTATAAATTAAATAAGAAGATTATAAAATTAAAAATGAATTGGATGGAAATGGCGAATAAAATAGGAGCAAATATACAAAGTTGAAAGAAAGTGATGGGGGTTCAATTGTAAATGAGGTTGGAGTTCCCGCGGGTTAACCCATATTTAGAAAGAAAATTAGACAACACAATTAGAATGTCAAACACGTGAGTATCATGCAGAGGTTGGATGAAAATGACGAATAAAATAGGAATAACTATACAAAGTTGAACGAAGATTATGGACGTTCAATTGTAAATGTGGCTGAAGTTCTCGCGGGAGCCAATGCTGCAACGCGGTACTCAAATATATATAAAAAAAGATAAAAATATAAACACTAATTTAAGTATAATTCTAATATTTGTGGGTGCGAAATGACAAAAAAAACATCATAAATAGAAAGTGAAACACATGGGTATCATGCAGGGTTTGTTGAAAACCATCAATAAATTAGAAGCACCTATATAAAGTTGCAAGAAGACGATGTGGGGTTCTATTGTAAATGTGACTGAAGTTCCCGCGCGAGTAAATATCGCCACACGGTACTCGAATATAAAAGAAAGAAAAGAAGCCAACACAATTAGAAAGTGAAACATGTGGGTATCATGTAGAGTTTGATGAAAATCTCCAATAAAATAGAAGCAGCTATACAAAGTTGAAAAAAATGATGGGTGGGTTTTAGTGTAAATGTGGTTGAAGTTCCCACCGGAGTAAAAGCTACAATGCAGTACTCAAATATATAAGAAAGATAAAAATATAAACACCAACTTAAATATATTTCCAATACGTGTTGGTGAAAAACGACCAAAAATAAAGACGACAACACAAATAGAAAGTGAAACACATAAGCATCATGCAGGGTTGGATGAAAACCACCAATAAAATAGAAGCACCTATATAAAGTTGAAAGAAGATGATGTGGAGTTCTATTGTAAATGTGGCTGAAATTCCCACGAGAGTAAATTCTGCAACAGATGTGAGTGATTCTTCTTGGAAGGTGGCCACCAATTCAGGTGTCAATGAATGTACGCAGTTGCATAATTGCAAAGAATACAACACAATTAGAAAGTGAAACACGTTGGTATCATGCAAGGTAGATGAAAATCACTAATAAAATAGAATCACCTATACAAAGTTGAAAGAAGATTATGTGGGTTCTATTGTAAATTTGTGCTTGAAGTTCCTACAGGAATAAATGTTGCTACGCAGTACTCGGATATAAAAGAAAGAAAACAAGAAATGAAAGAATGGTAGTCGGAGTAAATCAATTTTTTGTGAATGTGGTTGAAGTTTCCGCGGGAGTAGGTATCTATGGCATATTATATATTGCAAGACAAAGACACAACTCTCAGTAATGATGAATGCAACCAAATACGAAGAGAGGAGTTATTCCTATAAACCGTAAATCCTGAAAAATTTAAGAAAAATATTTGTGATTTGGTAGTGATCGAACTAAATGGTTTCAATAGATATTTCAGCTTCAGAATAATATGATTCTAAAAAATATTAGGAGAAGTATAATTTTTTTTTAAAGTGGTGAAATTAGTAAAACGGTGAGTTTCACGGGTTAGTGTCATGAATTTTTTTTTCACCAAACCGGTTATTAAGGAACGAATTTTGAGTATTTGAATAGTTAAATTTTTTTCCAAACATTAAAGTACCCCAAAACACACCACTTAGTATCATACTTAACTTATTTTGTCACAAAATTATTTTTTTTCTCCAAACCGATTACTGAAGAACAAACTTTGCGTACTTGAACAGTTAAAAAAAAATTGAACCCTAAAGTACACCAAAACACACCGCTTAGTATCTCACTTTATGTATTTTGTATTGAAATTAATTTTTTCACCTAACCGATTATTGAGGAGCGAACTTCGCGTATTTAAAAATCTAAATTTTTTTTCGGACCATAACGTACTCCTTAAAACATGAAAAAGAATAAAAAAAAGAAGAAATGGCTAAAGTACCCCTAAAACACACTGCTTAGCATCGCACTTTATGTATTTTATAACAAAAATATTTTTTTCTTCATCAAATCGGTTATTAAGGAACGAACTATGCGTTTTTGAACAGTTAATTTTTTTAACCCTAAAGTATACAAAAACACACTGCTTAGCATCTCAATTTATGGAAAACCTCTCATCCATGGAAACCTGAAGATCTCAGAAGCACATCCACCATCGTCTGTTTGAACACGCGGTTTTTGCGGGTGGCGGTTTGGTGATATCGCGGGTTAATCGGGTGGTTTAGATCGGTTTGGAGAAGAAACAAAATAGGATACCAAACATAAAATAATCTCCGGCGGAGATCATTTTCCGGCGAGCTGCAACACCTTTCTAACATTTGGCTCCTCAAGTTTTACAGAGCATCAAGCGAGTTTGAGAGGGAGAAGATGAAAGGTGGTTAGAGACCAAAAAAATCATATAAAAGGGAAGGTGGAGTCGAGAAGATGAAAAGGTGAATGTACGAGAGAGAGAGAGAGAGAGAGAGAGAGAGAGAGAGAGAGAGAGAGAGAGATCAAATATAGAAATTAAAAATCATGTGAGTGGAAAGAGAATGTACAAATTACCACTCTCTTCTCTTGGGCACTGAGCAATTGTGGTCAGTAGATGCAGCAGTTAAAGTATGTCTGACGCCTGTACCTCACACAGTTGTACCACAAATTAAATAAATATTGAAATTTGGGAGGGTTCGGTTACCGTTGGTTTTAATATTGAAATCCGGGCTCGCCCATTTAAAATCATAAATATCCGATTTATCTCTCTTCTGCGGGTTTGGGTGCCAATGACAAATCCGTAACATCCGTTTCTAATTCGGTTTTTACGGGTTGCGGACGGGTCGGGCTATGTTGTCCACCCCAAATGCATACCGCAAGGGTCATGGTCCCTCATTTCCCATCCATATGATTAGAGCACATACAAAATACGTCTTTTCCCTTAACAACTCTCCCACTCACCCATTCATTAACTATTAAATTTGTAGTTTCTGCTGAACACATCACAAACACATACACTAGCAAGTTAATTCACAACATGCAAAGATATAGGAAAGAAAAACAAAGAAGAGAGAGCTAGAGGATGTGCAAGAGAGAGGAATAAAAACAAGGGTTTTAGATTTCGTACCCCCCCCCCCCCCCTTCTATCCTATACCCCATAATTGCCTAAATCCCCAAAATACTCCTCAAAAAATTAAAAGAAAATTGATTTTTTTTAAATTTTCCGGAATTACCTCCAAAGAGGATAATTCTGGAAGCCAATTTTTTTGAGTTTTCCGGAATCATCTCAAAAGAGGTATTTCCGGAAGCAAAATTGGCTTCCGGAATTATCCTCTTTGGAGGTAATTCCGAAAAATGGGGTATAAAAGATTTCTGGAATTATGCCAAAACACATAGTTTTGGAAGTCAAAAAATTGGCTTCCGGAATTATGTGTTTTGGCATAATTCCGGAAGTATCATATTTCCCTACATTATTTACATGGTTTTAACCAATCTATTACTGAAATCGACACTTATTTACATGATTTTAACCAATCTATTGATCACTTATTTTATAGTGTTTTAACCAATCTATAACTGAAATCGACACTTATTCACATGGTTTTAACCAATCTATAGATCACTTATTTTATAGTGTTTTAACCAATCTATAACTGAAATCGACCCTTATTTACATGGTTTTAACCAATCTATGGATCACTTATTTTATAGTGTTTTAACCAATCTATAACTAAACCAATCTATGGATCAGTAGTTTTAGACCTTGTTTTTGTTTTGTTTGTTGTAATCTGTTATTTTCAGTTAGACGGTGTTTTTAATTAATAAAATAAATATTTAGTTTCTTATTTTTGAATTTCGGAAACTCCATAATATGGTATAAATCTGGAACTCAATTTATTGGGATTTCCAGAAATACCCTAAAATGAGATAAATCCGGAATAAACAATTTTTGGATTTCCGGAATTACCTCATTTTAGTGTAATTCCGGAAGATATATTGTGTTCCAGAATTACACTAAAATGAGGTAATTCCGGAAATCAAAAAAATTTTAATTCCGGATTTATCTCATTTTAGGGTATTTCCAGAAATCCCAATAAATTGAGTTCCGAATTTATACCTATGGACGTAATTTTGGAAAAAAATTTTGAAGTCAGGGGTGATATCGTCCGTTTTGTCAATTTGGGGGTATGGGGTATAATGGGGGGGGGGGGGTTGTTTACAAAATCTAAAACCCTAAAAACAATGATATAGTATCAATTGGCAATTAAAATTACTTGTTCAATAGTGAAGAAGTAATTTTAATTGCCATACAATTAATACAATAAAGAAAACAACAATTATTTTACTAACAAGTATAAATAAAAAAGTTTAAAAATAACAATATTGCCAATAGCATATTTACAATATAGAGTTCTAAAAAAATCATAAATAGCTATTAACGTTATAGAGTATCTACTAATATAGAAAAATTGCTTTTTTTGTAGAAGAAATTTTAGGGTGAGGAGATGGCGTCCCAGTCTAAGGCAGAGAAGACCTTCAGGCTCTTTTAGAGCTTACAAAAGTAATTACATTTACATCACCCCCAGGGGACTAGTGGGGATTTGAACCCAGAACCTCCCAGATACAAATCCCATCATCCTCCATTAGACCTTCTAGATACTAATGTAGAAAAATTGCTTATAGTAAATAGTAACTTCGGTATGGCGTGCGTGGAGAGAAAAAGGAAAGGGTCAAAGGTTTTTACTTTTTTATTGGTAAATGAGGGCAAAGCCCCCAAAAGACAAAAGTATGGGTGACTTTATCGCCCTAAAGGCACCCGATCGCTCTCCGAGATTAATCGAGTATTTCAAATCTGCAAAGAAACCACTTTACATATTTGTCAAGACGACGGACATCCAGCAAGCCGTGGCTAGGGGGCAGTCTCGGAGAGCATGAATAATCGTCTCCGGCTGATTCTTACAATGATAACACTGAGAATCGCCTAACCCCATTCTCTGTTTTCTTTGGTTGGTAAGCAATCTCCTGTTGGCAGTAATTCAAATAAAGCTACGGATTCTCTCTCCGGGACTAAGCCTATTTTTGCTATTGTCGAATTGAAATAGCTTGTCTTTTTTTTACATGATGAAATAGCTTTCTGTATCATGGAACACGTGGAGATGCAAGTGTGCTAGAACTTATCAGCTATAGCCATCAACATAGCTCAACAACAGTTTTTTTGGTGAAGCTCAACAACGGTTTATAACTTGGATTTGCATCGTTTATATATCTGAATACAATGAATAAATACGGGCCGTTATCGCGAATTTCTTACACAATTCCCATAATCTATAGATAACTTCTCAACAAATTTTACAATTTTCGCCAAAAGGGAGAGGATCATGGCCCATTGGGGAGGGGGATTAAAATCACATATTTACAGAAAACAAGGAGAGCAACTGGGATGCATCTAAAAGTAGACATCCCATGATACCCCCTATCAAAGGATTTCATTGTGACCTATGATTATATATTGACAACGTACAAAACTGAGTTCTATCTATTCCCAAGAAAGGTCCTGTATGCCATGCAAAAAATAGCAAGCATAGAGGCAGCCTTCAAAAATTGAAAAAACTGAAGGCCCGGTGGGAAGCTAATCCTGTACAAAAGAAACAATCTTATGGAGTTCTGCACACATTTTCCTTCAAATATAATGCACGCCTGCATGCACACAAACTGATCAAGTCAATAAATGCATGTTTTTTCATAGGTCTGCTTGCAAGAGCCGCATTGGATTACAAATGGGTGCCCATCAAAGCAAGATATGGAGAGAGGGGGCGTACCTGAAGGCCGGCTTAGCTCAGCAACATTCGATAGCAGGGTCAAAATCAGGTACATTCAAAATCATTCCTTAACAGAACTCTGGCTTCTCTCAGTTTTAGAAATAAACAGGGAAGATGAAGGCAAGATGGCGGATACAACATGGATCTCCAAAAGAGTAATATCACTGAAGAGATCAACAGGAATTGCGGCAGGCAGAGTGCTTTCTAGTTAAGGTGGTTATCAGAATAATCAATCAAAATTGTGAGCTCAACCAAATCCACTGGCTCTTTCTTTGGCCACACTTGTACTCTCCTCAGCCAAGTTGAAATTCAATCACAATTTTCTTTCGGGAAGGAAACATTATCTGGATATACATGTTTCAAAGTCGAAGTCAATTGAATGATGGAAGATTTTTCTCGAGAATCAATGGTAACATTTCTCAAACCAACACATATCTCCTAATCCGAATAATAATATAGCCCTCCAGGAAGTCATGCCATGAAGATCACAAGTCAATTCCAAGATCATTTGCCAGTTGAAGTATGCCACGCATTTGAAGGTATGGATTTTCCAACAGTTTCTCGTTGTTACTCTGCATTGCAAATGCAAAGCATAATCATATAAGTGACAAGTTAATATTAAATCACCTAAAATACCAGATTACTAGAAAACTGCAAAAAAATACAAACATCAAGAGATTTGAAAGAAATATAACTAGTTCTATTTCACCAGCACAATGAAATGAACTGAAGCATAGACACAATGATTGGAGTTTCTGTTTGTATGGCTAGAAAGGTCACGTGTTAGAGTTGTAAAATTAGTCTATAGACTCTTCTAAATTGAGAAATTCACTTTAGAGGAAAAAGTTAAGAATTATAGCCATTGATTAGAAAACCCATGGTTGAGATTGTGATCCTGTCACGCACAATTATGACAAACTATGAAATTGTTTAAATCCCAACAGTTGATTTGCTAATTAATGACTTTAACTCCTCACTCACTTTAGAGGAGTCAAATCCAATCTTATATGCACTTTTGCAAGATCTCGTTAGGGGCTTGATCAGCTAGCGGGGAGTAGTGTACAATAATAAGTTCAACTCGGGTTTCATTTCAACCTAATAGTTAGTAGCAACCTTTTATTTTAAAACATCAGTTTGTGTAAAAGTTCAACTCCTATTTTAAAACATGACCGAATTAAAATAGGAGTTGAACCTAATAGTTAGTAGCAACCTTTTATTCAAACTGATGTTTTAAAATAGTAGTGTGCCTGTTCTTTATCTTAAGTGTTGTTTGTCATATTTGTTACCTGCTTTGCTTGCTTACACTTTCTCTGTTTCTAAACAGATGTGTGACATACTATTCTCTCAATTGTGCCTAAGAGTTCCTCCTGCTACAGCCCTGCCCTTGGTGATGATGTGCAACATGACCGAAATTTTAAATGTTCAACCTAATAGTTAGTAGCAACCTTTTATTGCATGCATGGTCTTAAAAACTTATCTTTTGTCCTTTATCAATGATGATCATGAAAGTAATATAAAAGACGGAATTTGAAGATGAAGCTTATTTAAATGTTCATCTAGGAACTTTAGTAGAAGGGGAGCTTCAAGCAAATCATTAAAGGAAAACAGCAGTACCTGTTGAGCTTTAACAACAAGATTCTGAAGCATGTGTTGATATTTCTCTGGCTTTTCGGTCATCATTCGCTGCAGCAATAGCAATTTATTACAACATTGCATAAGATGATATTAATTACCCTAATACATATATTCTCAACACCAAAATCAATTAAAATCCATGCCTTCAGAAGAAAAGCAGAAGAGTAATATGCCACTCTTGAATCTGTGTCATCCAAAAGTTCCCTGCCAGATGCAAGAAGACTCATGCTTTACATGTCAATGCATAAAGGCGGCAAAATAAGAAGGCCAACTAAATTACAAATAGCATAGAGATTTTGGATCACCTAAAAAATTGTTCCTGTTCAACTTCCTGGAAAGCAACAGGATCTGCTGAGCATTTACCAATAAGAAGTAGGAGAAGTATGGCCCGAATATCCGATGTCGCACCAGGCAGGTTTCCTCTCCCTTTACTTCCTACAGCAACACCTAACGCAATATCATCTGTGGCTGCTCCTGCCAATTGAATTAGTGGCCAATATAGTAAGGCAGCAGGAACTCGTGCAATTAATTGCATTGGGACAACAGCTCGTCCTTGGAGAAGAGCCGCCATTGATGCAGTCTCGTGATCTGGATGGTAGTTATTAGGGTAGCCAGATCTTCTATTTGTTTCTTCCTTCTTGTGTTCATCCCAGTGAAAAGTATCTTTTTTGAGGACATGATTATCAATTTCAGATTTTTCACTTACACTAGTGAGATTAAATTTTCGGTCATGTTGCACATCATCACCAAAGGGCAGGGCTGTAGCAGGAGGAACTCTTAGGCACAATTGAGAGAATAGTATGTCACACATCTGTTTAGAAACAGAGAAAGTGTAAGCAAGCAAAGCAGGTAACAAATATGACAAACAACACTTAAGATAAAGAACAGGCACATTCACTTGCTACATTTTGTCACAATTAATGCAGTTTTCCATTTATTGTATGCATTTATTGTTATGATATGAGGATATTTGGCAAAAAGGCATATTGAATTCAGAAACAATTACTTGGAGAATATTGATACGGTCTGTTTCATTTATCTGAAACACCAAAGACAAAGCACTGCTCATTATGTCGATCACTGCATTGGCTTTCTCAAGATGCCAATCTTTCTTCCCATGGTCTAGATCACGGTTCTTTGATAGCTGCATTTCATGCTCATCTAACAAAAATTTGCATCTCATAAGTAGCCTTTCAAGAACAAACAAAAATCCCCATCTAATATAGTTGTCTTTGGACTTCAAAAGGCCACACATAAGTAAAATGGACAGAGGAATATTTGACGTATCCAAAGTATCTTGAGTTCCAGCTTGAGCAATTTTCTGCTGGAAGTATTTGATACTTGACCATATATTTCCATCTCTTTCTCCACTAATTTCAGCAATAAGCAGATCGCCCAACCAGATATACCCATTTTGACGGTATGAAATTCTTTCAGAATGTAGAAGGGAATGTAAAGTGACCCATGAGTGCTTTGCCTGCAAACCAATGCCACTTTGCAGAGCCACGCCTTCCATATTTTCCAGAAACTTGTGAGATTTGGTTATCTGAATCATATGAGAGAATTCTTTGTCCAAATGGGTGAATGAACTTATTACACTGTCAAATTTCTCTGCTACAATTTCCAGTAGCTGCAAAGATTTAAAAGAAACAAGCAAGACACAAATGAATATATACAGTTTGAAAAAGACTTATTTTAAGCCAAATACATGGGAAAATATATTTCAAATTGAAAGTGATAATTAATGGAAAAGAAACATATAGTTGAACTGAACAAGTGAAGCATTCATCCTAATGTTATCCAGTGAATGCAATTGATAGCCTGACCTAACTTCTACTTCTAGTAAGTTACTTACACTTCCAGCCAATTGAAGAAAGACCCCAATATATTATGTTGAATGGGGAAAAATGCATTATCAATTTTGATTACTACAAAATATTACCACCTTCAAAAAAGAAAATTTAATCAAAGGATGCCTTCTATTATACAAGAATTTACAACTACCTCAAAAACACATCATGCAAGGAAATTACTGTGAAAGAAAAATCGTTATTAGTAATAACATTTCCATCCATCATGTGTAATCAATATAACTTCAAAGAAATTTACTATGAAAGACAAATCCTTATTAGTAATAACTAATAAAAGAAATTTACTATGAAAGACAAATCCTTATTAGTAATAACTAATAACATTTTCATGCATCATGTGTTATCAATATAACTTCTAAGATATTGCCAATGCCATTTGAAGCATGTAAAAATTTACTTGGGCTTTAAATTGACTTTTCACCAGCAGTGATTTCATCATCATAAATTGTTTCCCGAAGGCCTTTCAGTTTGCTGAAGGTATTAAAGGTTGTACATAACCATAAAAAGTAATAGATGAACTCTTGCATATCTAGTTTGCTGAAGGTATAACATAAGGCTATATACAGAACAACTACGGAGCTTTGAGGGTCTGCCCACCTCCCAATGTCAAAAGGCCCAAAATATCTCAACTGGCAAGATGATCTCCTCTCTAATCAGTATCACTCCTCTATATTTATAGGCAGCATGCCTTATCGGACCTAACTATCTCTCTAACATACCCATTAATTAACTACCCATAAAGGGGTTGCCCATCAAGGGCTTATTATGTCCACCAACCAATGTGACATACATTCATTCAACGAAAGGAGAGAGGGGGGGTGGGGGGCTTGCTGGAATTCATGAAGTAGAGCCCTAAAAACTATTAAACAGACAGACAATAAAACAATAACGTAGACATACTGCATTTAATCGTTCACTGTTAGGATATCTGGACAGGGCAGACGCAATTGATCTTCTCAAAATCTCCCCAATGCCTTCTACCCCAAGTTTGACAGAAATATAAAATGCCTCAGGTGCATTTGCCTGAGCAAGTAAAGCAGCAAGAGGTTGGATCTCATCATCACTGTATTCACTGACTCCAGTAGCTATACATGTTTCATTTATTTGATGCAGAACGTAATCAAAAAGCACCAAATACAGATTTTTCCTTTCTTCTCTTGAGTTTGCAAGGGAATACTGCATCCAACATAGAAAAGAGCAGTGAAAGTCATACAATTTGAAAGTAAGAAACACTATGAGTAAGACATTAGTTCAGGACTTTATCTACAATTTATACTACTGTTATAAATAGCAAGCTAGAATCTTATCAATTAGATGATATGGAAAATCTATTTTGGGCACATCAATCAATCGCAACAGTCATGAGAATTCATGGAGAGCTTCAAAATCTCCAGATTAAGGAACATAACAAAGTCTAAATATGCGTAGTCATGTATGATGGCCTCAAGTCCAAAGACTTCAGTCCTATATAATGCAGAGCAGTATTACCAGTATTCACTATTAAAGGGACAACAGTAAAATAGAAACAGTAAAATAGAAACATTAACAAATAAACAGTTAGTTAGTAATGGGAAGTATATGAAGAGTCAAAAGATATCCACACCTCAATAAAAATAAATTGAATTCCTCCAATCAGATCAAGTTGATCCACAAGAAATCTCGGTTTTCTAGAGACAGGCTCGAGAACTTCCTCAGGAACTTCATAGAACATGTTGGTTAACATGGAAATAAGCTTACAATGAACTAATTCTGCCCAAGAGTTCTCCCTGCTAATTCTTATAAGTTGCTTCAGAACCTAAAGGCAAATTGGGAGAAACAAAATTACACACGGATATCATAATTAAAGACATGTGGCACAACACATTGACAACTAGTAATAAAACAGTGAACGAATGACTGCATAAATCCCAAGATAAAAACAAGCAAGATTCACAAATTCCAGTAGTAAGAATTATTTCTAGGCTGAAATGCATAAAACAACACAACTTAAATATAGTTTCCTGCCAAAGGGAAAAAAATTGTATTTATAGACAATGAAAACGAAGAATTGGAAACTGAAGAAGGTTTAGTCTGGAACCTCTTTGTACATGTGTTTTTTAGTTTTTTGAAAAATACTAACACATAATCAAATAACAGTGCTACTGCTAAGTAAATAGACAATAAATTAATATTATAAAGAGGATTTATAAACAAGAAATATAAAGCAAAAAACCCCAATGATAAAACACAAATCAACACCCACTTTATCACTTTTTCTTAATAAGTTGGAACTTGGACGATATCCAATAATTCCAATCAAACAGAATGAATACCAGTGAAGTGTGCGCTTCTAAACTGAAAATTTTGGTGAACCAGAGAGAAAGTAACACAAAATGAGATTAGCAGAGAGAACCAGATTTCAGTTTGAACTCACAGAGGCGCTATCAAGCCCTGAGCACCGTTATTTTTGCTGTGAAAGTGGCCACAATGCGCACGACAGTGGGCACTGTAGCATCACACCGTGGCTATTGCACGCAATTGATAACTC
Source organism: Astragalus membranaceus (assembly GCA_039519185.1). Taxonomy (NCBI): domain Eukaryota; kingdom Viridiplantae; phylum Streptophyta; class Magnoliopsida; order Fabales; family Fabaceae; genus Astragalus; species Astragalus membranaceus. The sequence continues at coordinate 8,225,078 of CM076854.1, read as the reverse complement.
TAGTTTGGAACATACAAATGAAATACTTCTACTCTGTTTTGTATTCAAAAACAGAACAAATAGACTTTAACATTTTCTTCTTTCCTTCCAGTGTTTGTTTTTTTATTAGTTTAGTTAGCGGAACAATGTTAATTTCAATTTTGTTATTTTGTTAAACAAATGGAAATGACCAACATCCCCATGCTTTCATTTTCTTAAATAAAAGCTTACTTTCTAGCCAGACATTAGACAAAACAAGGAAACTCCCCATATTCACTAATTGGTAAGCATCATGTCCCCTGACTCCCCGTCCAATCTGGCAAAAAACTTACCCTACAGTATGGAGAAAAAAAAGGATTTCCACAAAACACCGGTAGAGTCCAAAATAGGAAGGGGATATTATTTCTCACCCGTATATCAAGTCCTTGTAAACGACTTCTCCAGATCTTTCCTCTATCACAGACAAAATAAAGCAAACAGCTGAGTGCAGATGCCCAAACGGATTCCTCCTTTTCTTCAGTCTGTACAAAGTAATTGATCACCATAAAATATAAGGAGTTTTAGAATGAACCATTATAAGAGAAAATTAGAGGGGTAGACAGCATAGTTGTCTTAAAAATTTTCATCAGAAATAGATAAAAGTTTTTTCGTAATTCACCTAATGTTAGGATATGTAAATGTGTAATAAAGGGTGATTGTTAGGATATATAAGTGTGTAATAAAGGGTAACTAAAGTAGTCAAGAGTTGTTAGGAAAGTTTGTTAGTTAGTAAGGAGAAAGAAGAGTTAGTTAATACTTAATAGGAAGTTACATCTCTCCCAATTCTTGATTCCCAACACCTAAGCGGGAATTGATATAGAAAAGAATTGGAAAAGAAACGAACGAGCATGAGAACTTATCTCCTACAAAAGTTTCCCCTTCACAATAAAGTCAATACCCTATTCTCTGAACAATTACAATTCTGAATACCCCTTCCCTCAATGCTAGAGTCTCCTATTTATGCATGATAGGATCTAGGCCTCTAACTAACCTCTTATTCTAACAAACTAACTGTTCTTATTACTAACAGCCCATTAACAGTCCCTTATTACAAGTCCTAAAAAAGATTGCAATCTTGTCTTCTATCCTTATTCTCAATCCATTGTCATTCAAAAGTATAAAGGAATTCCTGCCTCTTTTGACATCATCTCACATATAGCACGTATCTGCATATTGTGAAATGTTGTAAAAAAAATGGTGACACCTGTCAATCAGATGATCCCACCTAAAAAAATCATAGCAAAACACCAGCAAAAATCTAGTTCAACAATATATTTTTCTTCCCAGTGATGATACCTGAACAAGAAGAAGCAGTATCTCGTACAGAATATTGATAATCCAAGACTCAAAATTATCAATTGCAGAGACTGTGTCTGATTTGTTCTGAGAACTTCCTTTTCTGCTTTCTTGCACCATAACTTGAGTGTTGCTGTCATAGTAGGATTCTTGAGAGTACTCTTCTTCAATTGTGGTAGCATCATTGACAATCATAGGTTCTAGCAGCTGAGCATGAACCCCTAGGTTTAGGATCAAATCAAAAGCACGAGTCCTGCAAGCTGTTTCAGCAGAACTAAGAATCTCCTGAAAGATGCATTTGAAATATAATTTAGTAAAAATAAAACAAATACATATAGTCGTAACAGGAAAAATGTCATTTTTTTAATGCATCACCTCAAGCATGGAAAGAATGAGAGGAGCAGCTGTCCGAGAATCTAAGACATACCTACAGAACAATGTTTTTAAGACCATCATATATAATATATAATCAACTCACAGAACAACAAAACAACCATAGAAATGTGAAATAATCAGAAAAGTTCAAGCATGCAGATGGGCAGAAAACTGTTTTGTGGTGGATGGACCCAGTCCAGCACTCAGCATCTTATACCCCTGGGCCCTGGCATTGAAAAGCTTGATCTTTGAAGTTTTGAAATACCATGCAATGATATCTCAGCATTGCTTTCATAGAACATTATATCGACAATAAAAATCATGTGACAATAAATAATCTGGTGACCCGAAATACAATTAAATGCACATTAGCCAAAGTACCAGTCAACAAGTTATTCACACGTATGCTCAAGTATATGTATGTATGTAATATAGTGTGGTCAATGTGAGGAATTGCGTGTATTGAGATTGGGAATGAATGTTGAATGGCTACTCCATGTAATCTTCATAGAAGATAGTGAACTTTATCTGTTTTGCCCATGAAATGATGAAACTATAACACGCTATAGATCAAACCACATTGCAACAGCCTCTAAACTGGCCTTCCTCAAGGTGGTGCCAGGTAGCCAGAACTTTCGACCGACTCTTGGAATATATTTTTGTTTGGAATGGTGGGTCCCAATTCAATAAAAAGGTTTATTAATCTGAAGCTTTAGCTCGGCTATTTCTTTCAAAATAAGCAATGGTCCCATACTGTTAGTGGAGCTTCTGCTGGCTATCATTGCCTGATGCTGTGGAAACTGAGGAATCTGAAGGCATGCTTGTGTGGGCTGGGAAAACTGAGTTGGTATCTGTTGTGAGGTCTGAAACCATAGAGCTGCAACTGCAAGAATAAAGCATCGAGGTAGAAAGGGTTGGTACTGCTGATTGAATCACAGCAGCAATATGCCCAAATTTAATATACCCTTGGCATTGAACTGATGAGCGGCATGTCTGAGGTAATGGCCACAACAACACCACGCCCTCTGTATGACCCCCAAGAGACAGAATTGGGCATTATTCTGAGAGTTAGACTCATTTGATTGAGAAACCACTAGATCTTGTGGTTGTGCAGTGTACTGAGCATTTTGCTGAGAGTATGAGTGGAGGTAAGAATGATCTACGCGGACTCAGCTACAACCAGCTTGCAATGTTTCTGCACTCGTATTTCTTGTACAAATATCGATGCTTATAAGTCTTCAACCAAACAAATTCATCAAACTGACTTTCGGTAAACGAAATTACAGAATTAAATTCTTGAGGTAAACCATCAAGATTTTCTTTTCATGAGACAGGATCTCCTACTGACGCCAAAGAGTCAACGATGCCTTTATCTCGAGCCAAAAATTCTGATACAGAGCAATCGTGAAGACTTATTTCTGTGTTAAGGCCCAACTGCTTTGCATTCGCACAAGTATTTTGTGAAAGTACTGATGGATTTTCTCCCATAACGCATGAACGCATTCAAGAACCCTATAGATTGGATCCAAGAACCCTATAGATTGGACACATCCAAGAACCCTATAGATTGGATCGTGCTGGTTAGTGAGGACTGCAAACATGAGAAGAGCATTTGATCGCGATATTCCTAAACAAGGTAGTATTTTTTCGCGATTAGCAATATAATCTGTGGCAGTGAATCCCAGGCGGAATTTAAGGGCAAACAAGAAAGTGATAAAGGTCATGAGCCTATGTCTCAGGTTCTACATGTTGGCGCCACAAAAGAACATTTCTATCGTCCAAGCGCTTTGATTGTGTGACGAGAAGTTCCCATTGTAAACTACATTCTTGGTCACTAGAGGTGATCAGAGAAGCTTGAACAGGTGGATGGCTCATTGCGAATTGTTGTGGAGGTAGAGGAGGGTTTTCATATTCAGCAGAGGTCATTAGGAACATGTAGTTCTTGAGCAGTGTATTGACTGATTGACGGAATGCAAAATCTGTTACAGAATTGCTACTTATAGACAACAGACTCAACTAACAAACTAACATTGTTAACTACTGAGACTACTGAAGACATTGCACTCAATACAAGCTATTGCACAAAACTTCTATTTCACATATCATTTTTTGATGATGTTCAATACCAATCCCTCCTCTTTCCTCTACTTTGAAAAACTAATTTAGCTCATCATATATTGAAAGTTGTATCCCTAAACTCACATAATTTTAAAATTTTAATCATGGAAATCAGGAATAGACGGTAAAACTAAGAGAAAGATGTGAATTGGGGTAAACAAATGATCAATAAGAAACGAATATAACAAACAAGACAACAATTGAAACATACATGTCAATAACTAGTTTAATAAGGACGCTAACAGCCACATCTGTCGTTGGTTTTCCACTGCTATTGCTTAGTCTAGTTGACATTGTCATGGCATTGGTGCTTGGGGAAGAAGCCTCTAAGCAAACTGCGGCAATAACTTCATGCACCTCAGCAGGGTTCAATCGCAGAGGTTGTTGCTCACTGATCAGCACAAAAGAACAATTTGTGAGGTGTATAATGTGAAACACAAAGAAATCAATAATTAAAAACTTGGGTATGATACAAGAATCTAATTTCCACCCAGACAATACAAGCAGTGTGCATAAAACTATAAAAATGAGATTAAAGCATAAATCATCAACAAAGACAGCAAAACTACTGAACCATAATAAACAAATATGTTGTATTCTCATTGGGAATTACTTTAAGGAACCTTTTAAGCCTTAGGATCATGAAATCACTGCTTCAAATAAAATGCCCATCATTAAATTAATATTCTTAAGTCTTAACACAGTATGCTCTGATGGAATGATGAAGGAAGTCCTGAATCCAAATTGGGAAGTAATTATGGAAACTAAAATTTGGTAAAGTAATATGCATGTTGAAACTTGGGTTGTGGTACTAATTCTCAGATGCATTAAAGACATATGCAAACATTTGTTATCAAATTCCTTTGAAGTATTCAAGTCACGATGAGCAATACCTATAATGACGATACTGGAAAAGCTGTCGAGCTCGGGGACGAAATGTAATCACAGGAGAATCCTCCCTGCAAAAATAGCAATGTTCAGAGCAGCAAATTGAATTATGAGAACCCTTCAGCAAACCAAAGTAATAAAAAAATAAACAGAGTATTTAGTCACCCTTGTGGGTAAAAGGGATATCAAATATTTATCACAAAAAAAAGGAGAAGAGAGAAAATACAATTTAGTAGTTTAAATATCAAACCATAGAAGAGCAGTTTAAATATTGATCACACAATTTAGCTCATATAAACACCACGATAATTCGCAGAAGATTTCAGGAATAAGTAGTTAACTAAGTCATCGCCGATCAGAAATGAAGAATACTGCATAAAGCCATAAACAGTACTTATTCTTTTTTTAGACTAGGAGGAATTTATTATGAAAGAAAGAACAAGATTACAAGAATGAGACCAAGATCGCAGAAGAGTGTGGAGAGAAAATCTGAATTTATAATTTATAAAATAAAATAAAATAAATAAAAACCACGCCAGTCAACTAACCAACAAGAAATATTCCATACAGCAAACGCGTGATTCTCCTGAAGTAATAATCATTGTACCCTACATATTCCAATCCAATGGCAATGGCCAAATATAATTCTCATGTACGCGTTACTTTCACGGAACAACACAAAGACATCGTAACACATTTGTGTTTTGCAGACTATGTTAAAATTCTAAGAGGCTAGGTACAATCCTTTCCAATCTTACGTATTTGATTTTCAGGATTGCTCTACATTCTACAAACTATTAAGGTGAAAAAATCAAATTTCTGATACAATATTTGGTGCAAAAATATAAACTTGGTAAGATCAATCATACAATGACCTTGGATAAAAAATGTTAAATAAAAAAATTTCCCAGAAAACAATTTCTATGCAAGTTAAAGAACTTTCCATATCATAAGAAGGTGAAAAATCAAATTTCTGATACAATATTTGGTGCAAAATAATAAACTCGGTAAAATATCATAGTATGACCTTGATATAAAAAATATTAAATAAAAAAAATTGGAAGAAAAAATTCTATGCGGGGTTAAAGAAGAACATGCCATATCTGATGAGAGCTCGCTTTTTTGCGTTTAGATGCTGTTATTGCTCTCAGGTGCGAACGAGCAGAGGCAGAATTAGTAATTGGTGTTACAGGAGAAGACTGCAACAGCTGATCCAGGTAAGGCATATCATCAGTTCCAAAAAATTTCCACGGTTGCCCCTTCATCTTAGATTCAATGTCACCTACGAGTAAAGCTGCTGCGCCTACTTCTAAGAAATTATGTGCTGTCATGTATTGACCACGATCACTGTAAAACATGTTAAATAATTAAGTCAATTTCTAAAGCAATATAACACGAAAGAAAAACCAAGAGACCTAAACAAATACCAAGTATTGTATATTTCAATTAGCTCATGTTAGGACCATAAAAGCTTTTTGTCTGGCAGATCCCTTAGACGGATTTCAAAAATTAAAAAAGTAATTGTTTTCTCAAAACATAAGCTGTTGACAAACATGCTGAAAGATTATTTACTTTTCAGTCCCAATTGATGATGAATGTGGTTCCTCGAGCCAGCGCCATTTTAGAACATCATGGGCAATAAACCCTAGTTCATCCTTTTCATCAACCTTTTCAAGTTTTGATGACTTTGAAACAGATAGAACAATTGAATCCTTCTCCAATGTTTCTGGAACATTTGCAGGACTTGGCGTTTCGGAAACAGTTGCAGGACTTAGTTGGGAATTGAAAGATTTACTCAGCAAAGATGACAATGTCGGCAGCGACTGTCCTGATGAAGAAGGTGGTCCAGCAAATGAAGCCAGCGGAGTAAGCCGTTTGGGAATGTGTCGAGCCACTAGGGAACGCACATAACTCAGTGACTTCACAAGTGCCTCCGAAGCAACACTCGATACAGTTAAAGAAGATGTAGTTGTTGTCATGGATGTTGTTGCTGCACTAGATTGTCGATTCAAAGATTGTGACCATGGCTGATTTGGGTTAATAACACATTCGGCCATTATGGCTGAACAAAAACGATCTATCTGAAGTAATGTCTCCTCGCTTGGTTTGTATCTGTATTAATTAACAAGATGTGAATAGCAACAAAAACAAGATTGTTATGTGTCCAATATGCAGTCATATAAGGATAAAATGCAATTAATTATTGAATAGAAGAAAACTTAAACAAAAGACAGATTAGCGCAAACTTAAAGAATTCACCGACCTCTTCCCCTTACCCATGAAAACAAAGAAGTTTTGTCACCACGAGTCCAACTCATCATTACCCAAGAATATTAATATGCTAAAATTTAGCTACAATAAAAGTAACTTGACTAGAAAAATACTTTAGGAAATATGATATAATTGTCTTTTTTTTCTCGGCTTTGCATATTTTGGGAATTGAAATGGACAGGACATTTTATCCTCCACTTGAAAACTTCTTTGTATTCTATCAGATGAATCGTGCTTCACCCCAAAATCTCACAAAAGATTACAGACAAATTGTTCAAGAGAGAAAGTTTGACTGAAAACCTTCTCTTTTTAGTGTAAAATAAGCAAAACGCATCAAGCACTATCTTGGCAAGTGTTGGTAAGCTTTATATATATTAAGAAATAGAACATATATCATGATCTTAACACATAAAGATCTATCAGACCAATACATTAGTTGATTATTCTGAATTCTTTAATGCATTTTAGTGCAGTAAATTTTGAAGGAGTTTCTTTCCCCAAATCAGAACATAAATTTAGTGTGCGGTAGAATGTAACGAAGTAGCAAAAAATCATGCCCCAGCACTTCTGTAGCACCTCTAGTAATCAATTAATGAGCACCATTGTAGTTTACTTTAATCAACTTCATTTGCACTAATTGAGCATCATTATTCTTTGAGTAAAGATTGATAAAGAAAAATAATATTCCTCCAACAAATTAGTACGCGAACAGAATATACTGATGACTTTTTGGCATGGATAAGAAGATACCTAAGATACTCCCTTATTGTTGGCATTGACTATTATGTTGAAGCTTGTAATTTTATAGGGGGAAAAGGAGCAAAATAAATTATCATTTTTTGTAGTTGAAGTGAGTCAACATTATAGCAACATGCAAATCTGTGAAACGAGGATGGAATAGATGATGCTCAAAGATTAAGAAAAAGCACTGAAACTATTGAAAATCCACTTATTTAAGTAACTGGTAACATACCGGAGGAGATACCGCTTTAAAAGTGCTATACATCTCGCGACTACTGCAGGACTGGTGAAAAAGTGTCGATGTCAGAAACAGCGGCAGCTTCAATTGATTTATATAGTATTAATATAGTATTAATAAGCTAAAACAATAAAGAAAGGACACAATACTTAGGGTGCCTAACAGTACTAAGAAGTGGCCTAAATAGCTGATCCGAGAAACTTATGTTCTGAGCTTTTAGTGCACTACATAATTTAAATTATAAGGAGCCCCCTACATGCTTCATCCAACATAATCAGTTCACTAAGTGCGTGAAATTAACTAAAGTGTACTGCAAAATGGTATTAAAGCAATGGTTTTAAAGTAATCTAGATGATATTACCAACTACACGTGTCAAAAAATAAATGTGACAATTACCTGCGTTCCCTCTCTGCCATAGTATGTTCCAGAATAGCACTGTAGGCCATGTCTGTGGTTGTAGGGCCTTTCAGATAGTCCTGCAATAATATATTTAAGCCATAAAATAAATTTGGTTAAACTAAGGTTCTGACCATGTAATATCTATAACTATATATTAAATATAATGGAAACTCCCTTTAGTAATACTTTTTTGGTGTATATCACTTCCTTTAATTAGTACTATTTTACCCGTACTCTGTATAATACAAAAGGTAACCGCCAATAACTGCATAACACGGAAATAAAAAATGCAATAAACGCTTTAAACTGTGTGACAAGTAACGCCTATATATTGTAACGCCAATGTAGTCAATAACACATTGCGTAGCATAGCGGCCAACCCCAAAACATTATACCTTACAAAGCTCAAAAATAGAAGAATACAAAAATTAAACACGTATTTATAGCTAATAATCAAAGTTCATTATTACTAATACTCAAACATTAAAAACAAAGTAGTTGTTGTGACTGGGATGATGTCATAGCAACGGCAGAGCTGTGAAAACAGAGCACCGATGGCACCAGAGATAGAGAAACTGTGCAAAATAGTGAACGAAGAAGAGAAACAATGAAAAAAACAAATTGGGAGGAGGAATAGAAGCACAGAGCTGTGGCGCCTCAGTCAGCTAAAATTGACCAAAACGACAAAAAAGAAGAGGGAACAATTGGATTTTTAAGCAAACTTCACCATAGCTGCTGCTGGGAGCGCAATTTGGTCGCAATATTGGCCGCTATTTGCAGCACTACGACAGCTACTCAAAACCGCAACACAACAGCAAACTGTGCAGCGCCTAGGGGGCACTACACAACACTACGCCGCTATGGCGGCCATTATTGACTATAGAGTGTAGCGCAGACAAACGACACGGTAGTGTCCGTTTTTCCGCTAGACGCTAGTCAAACATAGTGGCATCATAATTTGCAACCAACTAGAGTTTTGGTCATGGAATGCCATGGAAAATTACAGGCAGCATTAAAATCTTGCATACTATATAATACAAAAGTTATGTTGCAGATAGTAAGGAATCGCAAAATAATGAAGCCAGTGCTTGCACATTCAGCCAATGTGTACAATACACGGACAATAGCGCCACTACAGCCACTATTTGATAGTACGGACGGGCATATCGCAGATCGCACAATAGCGGTCTGCTCAAATTCCGCTATGCTTTAGCGCTATAACGCCACTAGTTGACAACAATGGAAGCAACTATAACATCAATTAAGAAACCATATAGTAAATCCCTGGCAGACTAAACTCCAAAATTAAGAATGAGAGTAGCAACAACTTAAGTTTCAGAACTTCCAACAAGGATTTGCAATGCTATAGCCTCACAAATTCGGGGCATTAAGCCAGTTAGAGTTCTCAAGCATTTATTAAAAACTAATTTTACAATAAATGTTAAAAATTCTATCAGATATAATAACAAGAATCCTTAAATGCTTGGTGGGTACTAGTACATGGGTAAACGAGTCCCACAAGCTAAAACATTCATATATTACATTGACAGAATTACCCCTTCCCCATTTCCGTACTAAAATTCCCACTTTCTTCCTCAGTCATATATGAATCAAAGAGTGACAAAATTATTACCTTCTATTTTTCAACCAAACAAGCAAGGTCACATTGTGGTAAAAAAAAATAGAAAAAAATGACCAAATTTTTTCTTCGACCATGTGAAATGAATTTCAATTTCCACTACTACTACTACAAAACACAAATCGAAAGCGAAAAAATGCTGATAAGAAGGAAAAGTGAGTAACCCGAAGAGTTCTAGAAGGTTCAGTAGCGGAGGAGAGGGACGATGAGAGACAGTCAGCGACGGCACGGCGTAAGGGTTCCGGCAACTTCCTGATGGAGGAAGATCTCAACCGAGAAACACCGATTAACTGTGGAGTGAAACTAGAAGACATTGGATTCGATTCCATTCGGGTCGGGTTAACCCGAATCAACGACTACAAGTAGCGAATCTAGAATCGCACGATTTCGAAGGTGTTTGTTTTCTTCTTCTTATTCTTCTTTCTTTTTCTTCTACATTTGAACCATACAAGAAGAATTACATAAAGAAGAGAAAGAAAAGAGTAGTGTTTGTAATTGCGTTAATGCGTTTTGGGTTTGAGATTTGAGAAATAAAGAAAGAAAAAAAGAAATGAAAATAGTTATAAGTTAATTTTTGGTTCAGGGGAGAGAGTGTTGTATTAGCTGTACGTAACGTAACGTAACGCCGTAGTTTTATATGGAACAACACTTGTGTATGTGTGCGAATCACTGAGCTGGCATGCGCTAAACACTAATTATATTAAATGAGATAAAATTTAATTGAATTATTTGTATATTTGATATAGTAAGATGTTAAATTAAATCTCATATTCCTGGGGTTTTTTTCTGCTTAATCTTTATATTTTTTTCGGACACTATTTCCATGTTTGGAAATTGTCAAGGAATCGTGGATATCCGACTGTATTGTCATTGAATTATTTTCTGATAATAGTATTTCCTTATAAACATTGAGAAATTAAATAAATTAGCTCGAACTAGAATAATTCACACGTGTCATGCATACGGGTAGAGAAATTCGATGTAAAAACTAAATTACTGTATTTAACAAATTTTATTAATTATATTAATACGAAAGAAACGAACAAATTTTTTTAAAAAAATTAGGTTTAACTGCAGTTTTGGTCCTCTATTATATCAAATCCATATTTAGTCTCTTTATTTTTTTGCAATTGTGGCATTAATGTGGTGATAATGTATCAACCAATGAGAACATCTGCATAGGAACTACAAAATTTGGTTGAGGTGTAAATAATCAACACATTTGACATGGAAGGTATTAATAGGTGAAATTTATTTTTCCAAATAATTAACAACTAATTAATTTAGAAATTTGATTTTACCATATACATTTTGCACACAAAAAGCCTAGATCAAATAGGGAAAAATTGTAACCGAAAAATTACGAAAACCAATTTTTTATCAAATCAAATGAATATATTAGTCATCAGCTGACATATTAATATGGAAATGATGCTACTTATATAGTGTTTGTTATACAAAATTTCCAAAATAATAATTGCTTGCACAAACAATTAACTAAATTAGAGAAACGATTGTTTTCATCAAATCGAAAGACAAAAGTATTATTTAAGTCAATTGATTTCATTATAGACAATCACAATTCACATTACATTGTGATTGTCAACGATGAAATCAATTGTCATGAATAATACTTTTGGAATTCGATTTGATGAAAATAAATGTTTCTCTAATTTAGGTAATTTTTGGTGCAAGCAATTATTATTTTGGAAATTTTATATAACGAACAATGGAACACTACAAAATTAGCATTGTTTCCATTTTAATATGTCAATTGACTGCTAATCTATTCATTTGATTTGATAAAAAAAAGGCTTTTTGCAATGTTTTAGTTACAATTTTTTTCCTCGTTTGATCTAGAGTTTTTATGTGTAAAATTTACATAGCACATAGGCAAAATCAATTTTCTAAATTAGTTAACGGTTAATTACTGAGGAAAACAAAATTCACCAATTACACGTCAAATTGCTCTATTTACAACTCAACATATTTTGTAGTTCCTACGTGGATGTTCTCAATGTTTGATATGTTATCTTTTTAGGTTTGAGGTAAATTTTCAAATATATAAAATGCATGCATTTGGTTTTGAGTTATAGATTATTATAGGGAATATATAGAATAATTCTCCTTTAAAGCATTGTTTGTCATAATAAGAGTCTCTTGTACCAACAAGGGCTGGTCCGAGTGGTAACTGGATTTAGATCTCACTCCAAGGTCTCGGCTTCGAATCTTGGTTGTGGCAAAAACTCTGTTGGGAGGGTAGAACCACACGAACCGACAAAACCGGGTACTTGTGGCCAGTCAGATTCTCTGGCGTAGATTAGTCACTGGTAAAAGTTGATGGAAACTACGCACCGATAACATGGTAACCAAAAAAATGAGAGTCTCTTGTGATTAATGCAAGTATACGTTTGAAAAGAGTGACGTTCATGTTGGATAGTGCGGAATGTAGATGTAGGAGCCTATGTGATGAAATCACTAAAAGAAAAATAAAAGAATTAAAAATTAAGAGTTTCACTTCATTATTCTCTTCAAGTAGAAATATCAAAAGAAGGTCCAACAAGTACAACATAGTCACCAAAAACCAAATTCTTCATAAAAAGTAAATACAGTCAGCAACGGCACGGTGTAAGGGTTCCACCAACTTCCTGATGGAGGAAAATCTCAACTGAGAAACACCGATTAACTGTGGAGTGAAACTAGAAGACATTGGATTCGATTCCATTCGGGGCGGGTTAACCCGAATCAACGACTACAAGTAGTGAATCTAGAATCGCACGATTTCAAAGTGTTTGTTTGAACCATACAAAAATAATTACCCAGAGAAGAGAATTACACGTCAAATTCCACATAATTTTCACTATTTACAACTCAACCAATTTTTGTAGTTCCTACGTGTATGTTCTCAATGTTTGATACATTATCTTTTTGGGTTTTATATTTCATACCCCGCTTCTTCTACCCTATACCCTCATTTTAATGTAAATCCCCAAAATATCCCAATTTTTTAATAAAAAAAAATGTTTTTTTTTTAATTTCTGGAAATAGAGGCATTTCCGGAAAGCATTTTTTTAACTTTCTGGAAACACCTCGAAACGGGGTATTTCCGGAAGCCATTTTGACTTCCGAAAATACCCCGTTTTGAGGTGTTTCCGGAAAGTTTAAAAAAATTCTTTCTGGAAATACCCTGTCTGAGGTGTTTCCAGAAAGTTTAAAAAAAATGCTTTCCGGAAATGCATGTATTTCTGGGACTTTTTTCAAAAACCTTTTTTTATTAAAAAATTAAAATTATTACGATAAATAACGATATTCGCTGAACTACGATAATATACGAAATACCATAAAAAATATACAAATACAGTACAAGCTGCTAGAAGTGTTCCTGGATGTATCTGAAAGTCCGCGTCGGGCCTGCGTAGAACAATCACTGCTGTAAAATGTCTGCTGTATTTCTGGGACTTTTTTCAAAAACCTTTTTTTTATTAAAAAATTAAAATTATTACGATAAATAACGATATTCGCTGAACTACGATAATATACGAAATACCATAAAAAATATACAAATACAGTACAAGCTGCTAGAAGTGTTCCTGGATGTATCTGAAAGTCCGCGTCGGGCCTGCGTAGAACAACCACTGCTGTAAAATGTCTGCTGTAGATGGACGTGAGGAACCAACCAAAAGAGGCGGGGAATCACATGTCCCAAAGACTTTACCTCTGACACCCAAAAATCACACTTCGAAGGTTTCAAGTACAACTCCTTTTTTCGGAGTACACTCAGAACAATGAGGAGATGTTGGACATGCTCCTCAATGGTCTTCGAGCACATCAAGATATCATCGATGAAAACGACTTCAAACTGATCCTAATACGAATGAAAAACTCGGTTTCTGAAATCCACGAATACCGCCGGAGCGTTAGTCAAACCGAAGGCCACCACTACAAATACATAATGTCCATACCTAGTATGGAAAGCTGTCTTCGAAATATCTAAGGCTCTAACTTTTATTTGATGATGTCCTGACCTCAGATCAATTTTAGAAAACACAGCAGCGTCTCAAATTGCTCAAGAAAATCGTCTATCCTTGGCAAGGGATATTTATTCTTGATCGTCACTTTGTTGAGTTGTCGATATCAATGCACAATCTCACGCTACCATTTTTCCTTTCGGCTAACCACACCAGAGCACTCCTTAGAGAAGCACTCGGTCGAATGAATTTCCTTAACATCGACTCTTCAAGTTGAGACTCCATTTCCTTTAATTCTAAAGGAACATTCAATAAGAAACAATAGATATTGATCCTGTGCCAGGAACCAATTCCACGGCAAACTCTACCTTTCGCTCTGGAGGTTCAGAAGAAACTTCATCGTGAAAACATCCAGAAAGTCATTCACGACCTGAACGTTCGCCAAATCTAAACTAGTTTCAGTGGATGCAGATAACATACTAACATGTGCTCCCGCACCTTGGAATGAAGATTGACCGTCTAAGGTGAACTAAGTGACCGCTTCAGAATTTGTCCTAGAAAATTCAACTGATTCTGAAGAGGAACTGATAGCTAATTAACACGGACGTCTGAAACATGATTCGCAGTCATCCAATTCATACCCAAAGTGGTGTCCACACTTCTCGTAGGCAAACAATAAATTCTACAACGAAATTTCTGCCTTGTATGACAAGTAGACAATCCTATACAAGGATTAGGTCTGGACACGATCCTTAGCAGCAGTTAAGATGGTTATTGGCTCGGATAGCTGAGATTCGCTAGCCCCAACCAATCCACACATGATTGAGCTATAAAACAATGGGTTGCACCCAAATCGTATAATGTACTGACGGAGTTATTGAAAAGTAGATCCCATACCCCTCAGTAACCTGTCAGCAGTTGTAACTGTCTGAGCATCCAAAGTGTTGACGCATCCTTGCCTTGGAGCTGCTTGTAACCCTTGGAACTCTTCCTTACTGGGCACTCTTTACCATAGTGACCCTCTACATTATAATAATAGCATCGATTAGATCTTTGCTTGCAATTACCACTGTGAGGCTTTCCACAGTTAGAATATCTTCTGACCCTTGAAGAATCAAAGAATTCCATCTGCTTATCTTTTGATGAAATTATCTTAGGACTTTGCATTTGGAGTTGATAATTCAACTACCTTCTTTCCTTTCCCATACTTCCTGTGAGGTCATCCTCGGCGACACGGGCTGACTGCACTAAGGCAACAAAATTGGTAATAGTATAAGAACTGAGACCATAAGTCATAAAAGCACTAAGGCCCTTCTAATACATCTGCATTCTCCATTCGTCATTCGAAACATACCTTACCATTCGGTAAAACCGAGACAACTTCTCGAACTTAGCGGTGTATTCTTCCACCGTCATGTCACCTTTCCTGAGGATGCACCGGTTGGAGACTCCGGTCTTGGTCGAGGATTGCGTCTTGATCATCCTACCATAATTCCGCTTACGATGCACTAAGTATTAAGTTGATCAGGCTCAATGTCTCTTAGCATCACAAGTGTAATTACAACCAGGACTAACAAGGAATCGACTCAACCCTAAACTAAGTCCGACTAGGTCGAACTGCTCTGATACCAACTGTAACACCCCGGTATTTCTATCGACTAAAAATACCCAAGTGCACATTAGTAACACATCAGAGATATAATTCCTGCTTAGACACTGAATATCACTATAAATTTTTCGCTGAATATAACCCAAACAGTCTTATTTACAACAAGACAATATGGTTCACAGACCATATACCATCAGCATCTATAGTATTCAGTATCATACAGGAAAGCGGAAGAAAGATATACAGTAAATACATAATGTCTTAGTATACAGACAACAAAAGGGAAATAAGCTTAAACATAAAGCTAGGCTATCAGCAACCAATCCGAGCTCCACCTACTCGTGCCCCTTGGATTTCCGCTGTCCCTGTGTCTCTGTAAAACAACAACATTTAAACGGTGAGATACAATCTCAGTGAGTTCTACCGAGACCCCTACTAACACTCTCGGTTCATTTATTAGCTCTTTTATAGATTAACACGACACCGACTGCAACACATTGCTACTCTCGGTATGTCGTAACATAAACAAAGTGCGGCACCGACTGCGGAACATCGCTAACCCCGGTGTATCGCACAAGAAACAAAGTACGGCACTGACTGCGGAACATCGCTAACCCTGGTGTATCGTACAATATTCTTTAACATAACACCGACTGCGGAACATCGCTAACCCCGGTGAACGTGTTAACACAAGTACGACACCGACTGCAAAACACTGCTAACCCCGGTGTATCGTACAACAAACAAAATACGGCCCCGACTGCGAAACACCGCTAACCCCGGAGTACCGTATAACAATCTTTAACATAACACCGACTGCGGAACATCGCTAACCCCGGTGAACCCCCCTACCAATAGTACATTCTCCCATTGGCATGGAGCCTAGGGAAGGGGATCATGACTGCCTCGCCTAGTATGTTACACATGGGTCGTCACCCAACTCGATATACTATATACGTATATCTACAATACTATGAACCCACGGTCCATCAAATCAGACAATCAATGAAACACTTTAATCCACATTTTATAAAATTCAAGTTCACACTCGCACTCTAGTTAACCACTTTTCGACACAATTTTCAATATCAAAAACAGTTTATTTTGCCTTAAAACTAGAATATTCAGTTAGGCCTCTAAATAAGCTTTCCAACGCATCTTAGAACACCTCAATCGGGTTCCCGGATCAAAAGTTATCGCGAAACGAAAAACAGTGTTTAGTTGCTGAAAATTCTGTAAACCGTCGCGACGTGAACTGATACCGTCGCGACGCGAAAAACGACAGAAACATTTTGCGTGACAAAACTGGGCCAGGTCGCGACGCGAAGGGGACGGGTCGCGACGCGACCCTCTGCAGAAGTGCAGATTTTCCGTTTTCTTACGAAATTCGCTATTCCGCTCAATTCCGATTCTCGTTCCGACTGAAAACAGATTTGACAACCAGCAAAACCAATCCAACCAATACCACACAATCAATCAATCAAATCAAAAACTCAATCAAAACGAATTTTATCAAAAACGACATATTTTTCCGAATAGCGGTTTTTTTAAGTCAAAATCTTTCGAAATCAAATTACCAAAAATTCCATTTCAACACGACACAACACGAGACTCGCTCCGATCGATTCCTAACCCGAAACAGACAATATTCAGAAATATTCCAGTCCAGCGAAAGCGATAAAACGATCAATCAATTAATTCGAAAAACAAAAATCCTAAACGTGAGTAGAACTCACCCTTGAAGCGTGAACCACGATCGAGCCGAAATCACAAGTAGCCACACGAACGCTCCCCGCTCCGGCGACACCCAATCCGGTTCCAAAGCTTCCCACTCGATCACGAAACCGCTTTTGACCGGAATGCCGAATTCCTCGAAATCCTCCATGGGCACTATTCATCATCTTCTTCAATCTCAAAAGCTACTATTCACCAAAAATCCCAATTTGAACCCTAACCCCTTGATTCTTCACAAACTCCAAATCGGACTTCAATATTTGCGCAACCCACCTTGAGCTCGCTCCCAAACACCATCCAAAGCTTTCCTTTGAGCTTGAACAACAAAAACCTCTAATTCCTCTTAAATTCGAAAATGGTGGATTTGAGGAGAGTGAGTTGATGATGAAGATTTTGGTACCAAAACGAAGAGGAAGTAACGCTGAGCATTTTTCGTGTTGGAAGGAAGTCGTTTCGGTGAATTCTCCTTCCTCCCTCTTCTCTTCTCCCTCACGCCATCTCTCTCTTTTCTTCTCCTTTCCATTCTTCTTTCCCTCTGTCTCTCCTTTCTTTCTTTCATTCTTTCTAATTCTTTCTCACCCACACACACGTATACACATATTTATTTAATATTTAAGTTGCAACGCGGTCAAATTACCATATCGATCGAAATCTCCTATTTCGATTCCAAAAATTCCTTGGTCCGTATTATCCGGTTAACGATCCGATGACGACCAATAATTAATTTTTTGCACTCAATAAATTTACCAGTCAAGTACTAAATTAATTCAATTGGGTTAACATCCCAATAATTCGGTTAATTATTTTGCGGATGTTACATGTGACTCTTGTCGGCAAAGATGGTATAGCCTAACAAGAGTAACAAATAGCACCGTGCAGCATGATCAAGAAAGCCAGCCTCCATGTTAGCTCTGTATGCCTGCTCCAAAAAACTAAATTTGAAGTTCGGTCCTCTAGTGAACCGACACTCCTGCCAGCAAGAGTCGTGGTCTATACCCAGCAACTGCACTCCAGCTGCAATGGCATCAGCCTCAGTAAAATACAGCCCATGATCCAAAAAAGTGCCAGTGAGCGGCAAGTGGAGCAACGCGGACACGTCGTCCGACGTCACCGTCATCTCCCCGAACGGCATGTGGAATGAGCTGGTCTCAGAATGCCACCTCTCCACAAAAGACGATATCAGCTCGTGGTTGATATTTCTGAGAGGTGTGATGTCAAGCTCCAACAGACGGGCCTGCTCTAGCCATCTGTGTATATGTGGGTGGTGCTGCTGAGGTCGAAACCTCTATACCTTCAAACCATGGGATGCCACATTAACCTTCCCACAGTCCTGTATAAAAATAAAAAATATAAATTAAAACATATTAAATAAAAGTAATTAATTATTAAAAGTATTACCTGTCCCAACCGTAGCCTGGAGACCACGTGGACATGAAAACAGTGCAACAAAACTTGCTGAGCAGCCTCAGCCTCCTCATACTGCTGAAATGCCTCAGCCTCCTCATACTGCTGAGCAGGTTCAGGCTCATGATACTGCTGAGCAGGCTCAGTCTCCTGCTGCTCGTGCTCACGGACACGCCTCTAACGCTCAGAAGCGTGACCAGCCGAATTCTTGTCTTGGTGCTAGAAGCAGGAGGAGTCTGATCTGCATCTCCTAGTGCTGCTCCGGAAGACTCGCCTCGCTCTAATCATCCTGCACGTCTTGCCACTAAAAAGCAAAAAAAAAAACTATTAAAAAACGGAATTTAAAAAAAAAAATCCCAGAAATACAGGTAAATGCGGAAGGAAAATTTTTTGGATTTCTGGAAACACCTCAAAACGGGGTATTTCCGGAAGTTAAAATTGACTTCCGGAAATACTCCGTTTTGAGGTGTTTCCGAAAATCCAAAATTTTTTCCTTCCGCTTACCTTCTAATGGATGTTTCCGGAAAGTTTTAAACAATTGCCTTCCGGAAATACCCCTGTTTCCGGAAAGTTTAAGGTGAAAAACTTATTTTTTTCGGAAATAAGTGTAAATGAGGAAAGATTTCGTTATTAAAGTGTTCCAAGGGGTGTTTTTGTCCATTTGGCATATTTGGGGGGTATAGGGAATAATGGGGTGGGGTACAAAATATAAAACCCTATCTTTTTGGGTTTGAGGTAAACTTTCAAATATATAAAATGCATGCATTTGGTTTTGAGTTAAAGATTATTATAGGAAAATTATAGAATAATTCTCATTTAAATCATTGTTTATCATAATGGGAATCTCTTGTGATTAATGCAAGTATACGTTTGATAAGAGTGACATTCATGTTGGATAGTGGGGAATGTAGATGTAGGAGCCTCTGTGATGAAATCACTGAAAGAAAAATAAAAGAATTAAAAATTAAGAGTTTCACTTCATTATTCTCTCCATCAACATCATAAAAAAAACTTGGAAAAGAAAAAAAGAATTAATGTTATTCTGTTCATCTTCAATTATTACCGTCTGTTGCTCTTTTTATGCTCTAGCAGCATGCTCACACATGGAGATATGATATCTTAAGTTGAAGAAGAAGAAATGTGAAGAAGACATTATATCTTACGTTGCAATTAATTATTTAAATATTGATTCATTATTTAAATGCATATTGAAAAAAAGATGTTTACATTGAAATCCCGTTACCTATGTTCATACCTACCGAATGACAACTTATATAGAAGAATTTTCATTGCATTTGGTGGGGAATTTTTGAAATTTGAATTTGTTAAAATTTGACAAATGCATCGAATTTAATTGCAATTTGTGTAACCATAGTTTTTTGTTCCATTTTTTATTGCTGAATATCATTATTTGCAGAATTTCCTAATACAACTACAATTAATTCACTCATTGCAATTTGTGGGGATTTTTTATTGAAATAGATCATGTCTTTTTATTTATAATAATTTGAGCAATACAAACCGTAGGACATCTAGCTTAATTGATATAAACAATAATTAAAAATGAGGAGTCAAACTAAAACATCTCAGAAACATAGATGACCAAGTTAAAACTAAAGAATAAACTTGAAGAAACAAACTGAAACATACTATACCAACTTAATGTAACTTAAAGTGACCAAATATGTTATGCATCGGGTCTATTGCCTATTACTAAATAACATCCACACAAATTAAACAACAAAAAGAGGATTAGAACCCCATTAAATAGAACGACCCAAAAAACAATAGTTTTTTACACTTAACTTAAGCTGACCAAAATACATAATTTGACACATAATAATTTTAGAGACCCCCAAATTAGATTCAACCCTTCACCCATGTTGGAATTTTAGGCCTGAAACTTCTTTATACAACTTGATGTTTTGGAGCTTCAAGAGATACAGAAGTGGACCTAGTTGAAAATTTTAAGAAAAAAACTTAAGGGACCAAACTGAAACTAATCAATAATAGAGAGGACCAAAATGAAACAAATTGGGGCTTCAACAGAAATACAGATCTGCATCAATGGAGAAATGCCGAAATTCCTAACTTGGGCTTCCTCTTCTTCGCCAAATGTGCGATTCGTGTCCAAAAATGTGCGATTTTAGTTCGATTTTGGTTTGGTTTTCGTTTAACCTCGCTTCCTCTTTTTTTTATTTCTAAAATTATTTTTCTAAATTTTTCTTTTTAACATTTGATTTTGTGTTTTGTTTTTGGTTTTAAAAAAAGAAATGCCACGTCCTTTAATGATATCCCAATCAGATCTACCACTTAAGACGCCATGTCAGAAGCTAATAGCTAGCATGACATCTATTGAAGGTAGTTGACTGAATAGTTAAAAAAAAAGACCAAACTAACATAGATATGAAAGATAAAGAAATTCCAATTTTAAACCCAGAGCGTGTGGTTCAGCGGTTGCGGCTGATCCTCCCTTAACCAAGGGTCGGGGGTTCGATCTCCACCTTGGGTACGGAGCAGCGTTAAAACTCTGGGCTAGCTGTCCTGCCCCTCGAGGCACCTACAATTCAGCGAGGGAATTAGTCATTGCGGTCGTCGGTGGATACCCTGGGTAAAACCAAAAAAAAGAAAGATAAAGAATCAAAGTGAAAAAAAGAAGATAAAGAACCAAACTAAAACTAAGGTCTAAGATAAAAGATAAATAATGCAAAAAGCCTATTTTATATTTTATCATAAAAATGATTTATACATAAACACTTAAATGATAAATGTTCATACTACAAACACTTCTAATTTTCTGTACAATGATTCACTACAACATTTAGACCCTATGGCAACGGTCGAAAACCGTCTCCTAAAGCCAAAAAACCGTTGCCATAACCTTTGGCAACGGTTTTGAAACCGTTGTTGTTGCGGCCGTTGCCTAAACTAACGGCAACGGTTTTTTGTTCCCTAAGGCAACGCAAACGCAAAACCGTTGCCATTGACAGCTGAAACGCAACGGTTTTGGTTTACACGCTATGGCAACGGTTTCAAAGCGTTCCAATTATGGCAACGCTTCAAAACTGTTGCCAAATATGGCAACACTTCAAAACCGTTGCCAGATTTGGCAACACTGGATAACTGTTGCCTTATATATTCAAATAAAAACCGTTGTCAGATTGGCAACATTCTAAAACCGTTTTCATTGATAAAGTAAAAACCGTTGCCACTTATGCCAACACTTAAAAACCGTTGCAAAATATGGCAACCCGCAAAAACCGTTGCCTACACCAACAAATACAACACTTCAAAAACGTTGCCATAGATAATTAAAATTGAAAAAAAAAATAATATAAAAAAGTTTAGAGAGGTTCATTCCTTCCCAACATAATATAACTGATTTCATTCATTGGCATGAGAAAAAACTTAATGATTACAATTCACAATAAATTGGAAAACAATTACCAATAAAACTCTAAAAAGCTCTAAATTTACTTAAATGTATCCAACAATTACTTCCTTGCCTACAATATCCTATGTTGATATAATGACAAGTCTTGACACTTGATATAATGACAAGTCTAGGCAGTGCCTGTAAATGTTCCTTCTTCTTCTACAAATTCAGTCACAATTTCTCCCACCAATCCAGCTGCAGCAGTGCCTGTTGATACTTGATATTGATACCAAGTGACCCGAGCCCAGACAGAAGATTGTAAGGAGGAATGTAGGGTAGTATGCCACTATAACAAGACTTGCTCTAGCTTTTTACTGTGAACAAAGTAGGTCAATTTGCACATGCATCCACCTAAGGAATCTCATTCTAGTACAGAAGCACAATATAGAAGATTGGAAGTCATCACAGCATAACCGGTTTGGCTGAAATCATTCCTCACTGAACTATACAGTAAGAAGTAATTTGTGTTGCCTTGCTATATTCAAATTAAAAATAGTGCTACTGGTAGTTACCTTAATCAATCGAATGTAGAATTCTTTCTCAATTAGCTGCTTGTGCTTCCTTTCTATTTTCAACACTGAGTCAAGTGGGTTTCAATGTTTATTAAGAAAGATCCTGCAAAGCAATGAAAGCATATAAGAAAGATCCTACAAAAGTAACGAAAATCTCATTAATGCAATATACAAACTCTATTAAAACAATCAAATGCTACAACAAAAACAAGCAAGAAAATATAGATAAAAGAAACAATACAAAACCAAGAGAGCAATTTAAGGAGGTGATGCACACCTTCAATGGCAAGCCAGTGACAGGTAAGACAGGTAAGTGCAGTATCAATGGGTGCTTTTGGTAAAGAAGCTTCAATGACCTATTATTAACACAAACTATAATTTTAAGGAGGTGATGCCGTACTCCAAGATTATTCCAACTGAAGGGACAATTATTTAGTACTCCCTTACTTCTTTTAGGTCTACATCCTTGTCATCAATAACAAATCTGTGTCCAACTGCAAATCCATATACTGGCTGACATAAAAAACACAAAAATGATACTGAGATTAGAGACAAAAACTAAGCATTTTCATAATGCAGAGATATTGCAAAACTTTCCAGATGGTAGTTCTAATACGCTTCATTCTATTTGGAAATAGCAGAAAATCGTAGCACTTTAGTATTTGCTCTACACATATCCTTATATTCACAGTCAAATTCTCAGTTGGTAGACAAATTAATATGCATGTTCCCACAACTTTTGAGTGTGTTGGCCATTGTGGAATATGAAGATACTTCTTCAAAATTTTCTGCATACATAGTTCACAGTCTCTCAGATTAGATGTGTGCCTTGTGAACAGCAAAAAAACAAGGCTTGTTTCTACTTTCTAGAACTAAACTTATCTCCCAAAAGATTAAAAAACTCAAACTAAACCATACACGTGACAACTATATATAAGCATACATTCTTTTACAATTTTTGGATGTGCCATCAATTAGTTTGGAAGCATAATTTATAACAATCTAATTTAAACAAAATTGTCAAAAACAAATCTAATTTAACAAAGATATATGAAGAGTGAAAGGAACTGCCATTTTATTCTCAAGAAAAACAGGTACAAGGAAACAACTTGGCACTGCACCCCCCAATGCTTAAGGGCCCTGATTCTCTCAATCGACAAGCTGTCCTCTGTCTCTAGAACTGAAACCTATGACTTAGACTTAAAAGTATAATATTAAAGTCGCTTACTTATGTTGAAATTTAAATTGGAGAATGGAAAATATTTAACTTCAAGGGAATGATATTTTAAAGAAATCATGATAGGGAATGATTTGGATAAGTTACTTACAATGTGGAAGAATAAACAATTGGCAGTGGAGAAATGGAGGATCCGTTTATTTTATTGATAAGTCCAACCATGTATGTCAGCAAGAAGCTCAGGACACATGTAATAAGGAGTTCCAACAACCTATACAAGAAGATATAAGAAGAGTGAAAATAGAAACATGTATCACTATTCACTAACTGAATCTAAAAATAATCAACATTCGTGAGAAGTTCAAAGAATAAATATAAGTGCAATACTGAGAAAGCAAGGTCTTCTTCATTAAAACACTGAGAGAGAGAGAGAGAGAGAGAGAGTGAGAGAGAGAGAGAGAGAGTACCATTAAAAAGTATCAATATAGAGGCAGAATCTTCATTGAATTGAAACCCAAAACAGTTAAAATTTGATTAACATCACAAACAAATCAAAAACAAATAATCAGATCTATATTCACAATTTGTTTAATAAAGGAATTTCAAAGCTAATCACTCTCCATAATAAGAGTCCATGTAGGCGTAGAATAGAACAACAAGCTATCGGTTTTTCTTTGGGATTATCACAAATTCGTTTGCCATTCTACAATACTCCTAAGCAAGTTCAAAATTCATTAAAATATTCTTCAGGGTTTTCCCTTTATAAAGCCAATAGATGTCAAATCAGAACCTAGCATGCAAATAGATAATAAATAGATGGCTGGTGTAGAAGTGGAATGTGATTCTCACATATATTTATGAATATGAATAGTAGGAGAATAGCAAAAGCTATACGCACCCAAAACAACCAAGCACTTGTGCAACCTGATCAGCTAGGTCATCCACAAAAAGCGATGGTTCATCTGAAGAAATCACATCAGCTCCCAACTGCAACAACTCTTAAACAAATGAGAAAGGTGGTTGGGCAACATAGAACACACCAAGTTTCAACCAAGTAAAACCAAAGCTTTGTGAATGGAAAAGATCCCAACCCAATTTGAACAAAGCTGAAAACAATAATTTTAGAATAAATATAGTACGAGGGTTGGCCCACAAGAATCCAAAAATAACAAAAATAGCAGGGGGATAGATGAAAACTATAAAATATCCATCCCGAGGAATTGAAAGCTATTAAAATCTGTAACTTCAAACAAAATGAACTAGGAGTTTACCCACAAGAATCCAAAAAATTGAACCGTTCCTTGTAGTGTAAAAATTGAACCGCAAGGAAAAATCTGTAACTTCAAACAAAATGAACTAGGAGGTTACATTTTGCCATGCATTGTTAAAAAAATTGAAATATTTATTATCACACAAGAAGCAACATATGTCTAGCTCATAAACTTTCTAATAGTTAGTTTTTTTCTATTAGTTAGTTACCACATATGAGATAACTCCAATTCCATATCCTGTGAAAAATCTTCCCATGTCAAGTGAGTAAGGATCCTGCAGCAGATAAACACAAGTGAAAACTCTGATCCAATTTTCAACATTTTTTCAGGTAAATATTGTGCTAAAGATGCACACCTTTGCAAAGAAGACAACTAACCATCATGTTATGCAAAATCCTGTTGACATCCTCATTGCCTGTTTCCCATGAAAAATAATACTTGTTAACAACTTAACATCCTATAGCTTATCTAAAAAAAACTTAACATCCTATAGAGTGCATTATTTTATAATTGTTCATCAACTTAAACCAACAACAAGCCAAACTGATATCACTAATGATCACCCAACCAAAAATAACATGTATCAGATATGTGAGTTCAAGTTAAACAATAGCATAGTATTTGTTATGTGTATAGGAACATCGATTTTCAACAGAGATAACTAATTTCTCAGTATTTGTTGTAAGTGTCTTTGTACCTACACAGGTTCACACTTCAGAACGGTTAATTTTCTATGAAGTACCGACACAGACACGGACATCATTTATATATAGTATATGTTGCCGTTTGGCAAGGCTCACCTCAAGTTGTTCATTGAGTCTTCTCTGAACCTCAATCTGCATCTGAAGTGCCTCACTTATGTGTATATCTCTGGCAAAATGGATTTGAAAGTTAGAATAAAAATCCTAAAGTGATGGAAAGTTTATTTCAAACAAGAGTATATGAAGTGAATGAAAAAGGGTTTTGTTATTCTTACTTGTTAGGCTGAGGTGCAAGGCTTAATTTATTCATGTGAGTTCCATTGTTTTCCGAAAGTGATCTCTCTCCACTTCCTGTGGCTGCATGTGTATCTGCTAACATAAGTTTGTTGTTATAAAGTAGCTCCCTGGTTAATTATTCTGTAGATTAGAAGAAATAAAAGAGTTTGTTCTCTTCTCTTACTTATTTTTTGTGTCACGTTGCTTTGTCCATGCAGATTCTTGCTTAATCTATACTTCTGGTGACTGTCATACCCCAATTTTGTCCGCTTCTTTTTACTTCTTTTTTTACTAAGTTAGTTTCGAGCTTACTTGGGGCCTACTCTTCTTATTTGGTCCTACGCTTGTGAATTTGGGCCTTATTTTAGCGTTTGTTGAATTTGGGCTTTGTTTTAGCATTTGTTCAATTCGAGCCCGATTTTAGCGTTTGCGATTGGGTTTGATTTTAGCGTTTGTCTAATTGGGCCTATGTTAGTCTTTCGATTGGGCTTGGCCCAATTTAATCCTTTTTCTTCCATATGACAAAAATAATAATAACAGAATAAAATCAGAAAATAAAAAAAATATATATTACAATATTAATGTTTACAAAATGTCTAAATATGTACAATAATAATCCAAAAAAATTACAAAAAAAATGTAAAAATCAAAAGGAGGGCGCAGCAAACCCTCGCTGTTTCTCTTGCTCACCAAACACCCACCTTCTCCAGTCCAAGCCCATAATCTACAAAATAGGAAACAAAATTAGGAAAAAAACCTAATTTGCACCTATAAATCAAACAGCCACACAGGAAGGAACGAGCACTGAGATACACACATGCAGAAATTATATAAAACTCAGAGCCAAAAGATTAGGGTTTTCACATTGAAACCCTAATCACGAAACATTAAAAAATATAGAAGTAGCAGAAGCAGGAGCAACCAGAATAACAGCAGCAGTGTTCAGTTAACAGCAGCAATCATACAAGAGATCAGAAGCAGGAAGATAGGTTGGTGCTTCTCTTATTCAAAAATACCAAAATCATGTAGGCATAAGTGCAATCTGTGATGCTTTAACTTTGTAGATGTTCCCATGTTAAGTAAATCGTACATATAGCAACTGCAAGCGTTTTTATCATTCTTTTAGCGATGTGTATACTCTGTACATGTTTTGTATGAACAGATTAGGACTTTTAAAAAATTTGGGAGCTAATCAGGTTTATAGAAATTAAAAAAAAATCAATCAATTTGTAGTAAGGCATCGGTTACGAACAGACTCTGTTTGTTTTTTAGAAAATTAGGGTTCCTGACCTGCTGGCAGAAAACGAAATCAGCAAGCAACAAAAATGAAATTAGCCTTTTTAGGGTTGTCTTCGTTAAAGATTAGGGTTCTGTAGAGATTCCTCTTTCAGTCAAAAAAAAAAACAAAACAGAAAAAGAACCAGTAAAAATATAGAAAAAAAACTTACCCAGATTCCGACTGCCACCACGGCGGAGGTCGTCGCTGTAAGGCGTGGCCACCGTGCTCCTCCGCGTCGTCGTTTGCGTTCCGCCACCGCACCGTGAATCACCCAGAGAAACAAAAGACAAACATCAAAATAAGAAGATCAGAAATCAGAGACTGGAGATTAGAACCGTAAAAAGCAAAAAACAGTAGGACCGAACGCATACCCTTTCAATTCCGGCCACCTAGGCGGTGGCCGTTGGCCCTAAACCGTACGCCGTCAGCCACCAGCCTTCGCCCTCCCAGGAAAAAAAAAACAACAAACATTAAAATGAAAAGATTGGAACCAGAAAGAAGAAGAGAATAGTAAAAACACAAAAATGGCGAAAATCACCTCCTCCGTCGAAGCCTCTGTTTTCGTCGCCATCATCACCAGTCACGCCGTCTTCCCCCTTACGCGTCGTAGCCGGAAACAGCATGAGTTGCGTTCACCGTCGCCGGAACCCACCGCCACTCTTCCACCGTCTCTTCTCTCCCTCCTATTTTCGTTCTCCCTCTCATTCTCCACAAAGCCTTCTCCCTCATTCACGCTCCACGAGCCCTCGCCCTCTCTCTCGCCGGAAGTTTCGCTTCTCTCCCTCACTCTCCGCAAATCTCTCCCTCGCTCCGCAAATCCCTTTCTCTCTCCACTCACAGTTGGCTGCGGCGCAGCAAGTAAGGAGAAGGAAACTAGGGTTACAAAAACCTAATATCCCCTTTTATACCTCTCCCATCTTTTTTCTCTGTTTAAAAAAAATATATATATAAATAAAGAGAAAACTTAAAAAAAAACAACAACAGATTACCATTCGCACACCCCCTTTCATTAACGCACACACACCCCCTCACTTAAGCCCAGTTTCGCATATTGGGCCCTCCAATGCGAACTGGGCTTCCTCTTTACACCCCCGATTAATTACACAACCCCACACAGTTAATTACACTCCCACTTTACCATTTCACCCCCTTTCTCGTTTTTATTTAATTTAATTACCTTCAAGACAAAATAGTTTCTCATAAATCAAAAACTTTGTTAATAGTCGTGTGAAGCCTTTGCTTGCATGATTATTAACAATGAGGTACTAGTGGTGATCACTTGGAGCCTTTGCTCAATTGATCATCATGAATGCCTGAATTTTCCTAAAAAGTTCACTAAGTTAAAAACTTTGTTAAATAGTCTTGTGAAGCCTTTGCTTGCATGATTACTAACAATGAGGTACTAGTGGTGATCACTTGGAGCCTTTGCTCAATTGATCATCATAAATGCCTAATTTTCACAATTAGACAAGATAAAAAATAAATAAATAATAAAATAACAAAAACTGTTTTCCAAACAAAGAAGAACTACGTAGCTTTGAATTCTCCATCGCACCGGGAGATACGTAGGAGCGGGTCACATCCCGTCAAGCATAACAAATAAAAATCATTTTCACAATAAGTTTTCAACAATCATTTTCAAAAGAACCTAGAACTACGTCGCCTTTGATTCTCCACCCGGAGATACGTAGGAGCAGGGCCACGCCCCTGTCAAGCGCAAAAACAAACAATTTCTAAAATTAAAGAATATACAAACAGATCTCCTTCATTTCAAAAGCAAAAGTCTTATTTTCGAAGTAGGGGATTAAGTCGGTCGTACGGCCGGGTTAATCATCGTTTTAAGATAAGTGAACTGTGGTCCCTCAGAGCCCCAGCGCTCCTTCAGCCCTCAGTGGCCCTTCAGAGCCCCAGTGCTCCTTCAGACCCCCAGTGGTCCTCCAACACAGATCACACAGTCCTAAAACCCCTACATTAAAAAACACCAACCCACAAACATTTTCTACACACAAGAACTACGTAGCTTTGAATTCTCCATCGCACCAGGAGATACGTAGGAGCGGGCCATGTCTCGTCAAGCATTTCTTTCTAAAAACCATTTTCCCCCTTTTTTCATAATAAATAAAGATTTTTATAAAGAGTTTTTTTTCAATGAGAAGTAGAGAGGCAAAATTAAGTATTTTCAAGTCAATACACTAAAAACCACACATTTAATTAAAGGTTCCCTCTCAGTAGAGAGGACGTGTGGGGTGCTAACACCTTCCCTGCGCGTAACCGACCCCCGAACCCTATTCTCTAGTTTCGCAAGACCAATCGCTTTCTAAAAAAGGTTTTCCTAATATTTTCCTTAATAAATATTGGTGGCGGCTTCATTGTCTTAGGAAAAGTTGTGAACGAGGAAGGTTCTCCCTCGGGGACTTTTTCGGGCGCAACAGCTGGCGACTTCACTGGGGACATTAAAAAAAAAACATTTTTTTTCAAAAGTGGGTCAAACCTAATTAATTAAATGTGTGGTTTATATGATTGATTTGAATATCTTGCTTTGCCTCTATTCTTCCTTTTTCATAAGCATGTTACATTCATGTGCATTCTTCTTCTATGCTTGCTTTTGAAATAGATAGTTATTTCTTTGCTTAGTTCCCTCATGCATTTCTTCCCCTTTCTTATCATGTCCCCTTCTTCTCTGCTCCCTTTTCTATGGTAAGCACATGCATACTTCCCCTTTCTTATCATGTCCCCTTCTTCTTTGCTCCCTTTCTTGAGGTAAGTAGTGCATTGTTATTGGCACCCTAGATTAGTTTATATTGGATCGATATTGAATCCTAGGATAAACAACATGCTATTTGTCTGGACTGCTCTGGATTTTCATTTGCAGGTGGGGAAGGGTAGTTATTCCTAGGTGTTGTGCCCTCGACACACACTTCACATCCTATACTTGTGAGCATTGAGTGGGGCTAAAACCCAAGGTCTGAACAAAAACCTAGGAGAGTGGGAACGATTAGTGACTGCCATTCGTAGACCTTTGTCTGTATGGCTCTCATGAAAGTTCCGCCCAAGAGTGCACTTTGTCATGATGCCTCACACTCGGTAGCTTTCTACGATTGTGGGTGCCATCATGAGAGAGACTTTAGCTCTTGGTTGCCATTGTAAGGAAGTGATTAGAACCTACATGGGAGGATTACCCCTTTCGTCGACTTTAGACCCTAGGATTCCCACCCTTTGTAGGACACGGGGGCACGCCTTTGTTTGTTGCATTAGTTTAGGCATTACTTTTTCTTAAACTCTATCTCAAAAAATCATAGAAAAAAATATCCTTATTTTCTTACCCTCTTTTTATGTAAATGACACATCATTTCGCATTCACATCGTTTCACATCATTGCATCACTGCATCATTGCATCATTTGCATTGCATAAAATTCCAATTTTGAAAAAAACCATTCATCTTGCATTCCCTTTCATTACATAAAGATAAAACCAAAAACAATTGTCATCTGCATAGCATAAGCATTTCATTTATAATCATGCAAAAAAAAAATCCTCGTCAAGTTCATCCAAGATGAGACATTCATGCATAAGCATTATTTCAAAAAGGACACAGTAGAACTACGTAAGCTTTGATTCCTCATTACAATGGGGATACGTAGGAGCGGGTCATACCCCGTCAAGCACATTTTTCTAAAACCCTTTTTCCAGTAAATCATTTGCATCTCCAAATAATTTTCAAAATCATGTTCCAAAACTAAAAAACAAAAAAAGAAAATCATTGTGAGTATCATGCATCTCATTGCACACAAAAAAATGATGAAAACAAGAAAGCATCTCATTCATAATCATGAATAAAAATCATCATCAAATTTATTCCAAATGTAGCATTCATGCACCATTTCATTAACCTCATCACTTTGGTTCAAATACATCATTCCTCCATACATGCATCTTTCAAAAAAGGAAGGGGCATTGGCATTTCATACCTTGCCTTGCCTCTAAAAAAAAAAAATCATCATCATTTAGAGAAAAACATCATTCTTGCATCTTTCATCATTCAAAAGAAAAAGGGGGCATTGGTATTTCGTACCTTGTCTCGCCTCTAAAAAATAAAAAAATAAAAAATCAAAATCAAAAATCATTTTGAAAAAAAAAGGGGCATCATTCTTGCATCATTCGCATTGGCATTCCATGTTTTGTCTTGCATTAAAAATAACAAAATTATTTAGAATAAGCCACGCTCTTCGAGTGGTCATTCTCCACGCATTTGCATCATACTTGCATATCATAATTTGTTCATTCACTCAAAATAAGAGTTGTGATGAGAAGCGGGACGTTCTTGCGAAACAATCATCCTTTTTGAAAAAGTTTATCCTTACTTGGTTGCAAACTCAAGGTGTTCCAAGGCACTCAGTTTTTCAAAAGCACTGCATCCCATCCATTCCATGACAAAAGACTGAAATAGTGTATCAAAGAAAAAACAAATTTTTAACTGATGTTAACTCTCTGTGAAGCATTCTTCTAATGAGCGTGCATGCTATGAGTACATTCTCTTGTTTGAGTCCGTTGGTTTTCCTCCCTTACCACAGTTTCCCGTCCAAGTCTAGTCCCGCCCCGTCCACCCATAAAGTGCATATTCTCCCCATCAGTGCGTATTTGACTTTTGGTACAAGCCCTCCATGCTGGGGCAAGTCTGTGATCATTAATTCCCCTTGATTAATATCATATTCCTTCCGGTGCAAGTCTCTCAAAAAAATAATAATAATAATATAATAAACAAGAAAACAAGCTCGCTAGGTTGAAAACCCGCAAAGGGCGGCCTAGGCAAAAAGGAGCGCCCGGTGGACTGAAAACTCACAAAGAGCGGTCCAGGCAAAAATTAGGGCACAAAAAAGGAAAAAAGAGCAAACACATGAAGATAGATAAATTATTGTTCTAAAGTTAAGTCTTATAGAAATAAGCAATCGGGATTTGAAATGAAGTTTGGCCATCTCCTCAAAAACCCCAAAATCCCAGAAAGTCCCTTTCCTACCCACCTTGAGCCAAGAAAAACCAAAATCCAAAAATCACCCTAAACAAGGATCACCCCAAATAAAAAAACAGTGCATCACTTTTTATCAGCTCACCCGAGTCGAAGAAGGAAAAGAATCATAAAAAAAAAAAATAAATACAGAAGAAATGTACGTGGTGAGCTGGTACATGTTACCACAAAATACAAGAGATCCTTGTCTAAATAGACCTTCAAACACTTCATCATTCCAGCACCTGATTCCATAAACCTTCAAACACTTCCTTTGGCCTCAACATCAAATCCCTTAGTCATTCTACCATGAGACACGAATTTGCTTTAACAGAGCCCAAACAAGCCCAATAACCATCTTCCTCATAGACCATTAACCGTCAATCAACGCCGAACAAAACTCATCCTCCCATTAGCCTCAAACACTTCATTAAGCCTAACCCTCCTTCCTCCACAAAACACCACAATCCCGAAAAGTCCATTCCGATCAAAGACCGGTTGCTTTTGTTCACTCAAATTCTAATCTTAGGACAAACAAGTTTATCTATGTACAATGTGTTTGCTCAAAAGAAAAACAAACGATCAGAAAAAAGAAAGCTGATCAAGAAAGAATAAGCCCTCAGAAAAAAGAGAACTGAGGAAACAAAAACGAACAGTCAGAAAAAAGAAAGCCGACAAAATAAAAAAGAGGGACTTGCACTCCAAAACACATTCAAGATGCATTAAAACAAGGTTTAGTGATCACCAGGTAAAGATTCTTTCGCACCAAAAGTCAAGACATCAGTAGAGAACCAAAGCTTTGCACTGAGAATACCACTCAGACCCAAAAGTTGGGGCATTCTCTTCACCACCCACACACCCTAGTCTTGGGAAAGTCTGTTCAATGCCCATCCCATGTCATTCCAGTTGTCAATGTCATTCCAAAGTGGGGCAAGTGCATTCCCATTCCTTCACCTCATTCATTCCCATAAAAACCTCACCGGGGCAATCTCTCAACTCACTATCCTAAACAAGGCCTTGTCATTCTAATTGGGGCAGCTTTGTCCCTGTTATGACTGGGGCAACATCAAACTTTATGGGTTGAGACAAAATCTCTTTTGATCCACCTTCCCTTTCAAAAGCTGAAGCGTTCCCAATTCATCATCTTCTACACCCCTGGTTGTTGTCACCACTAGACAGGGGCAAATTATTCACTCGTCAAAGACCTGAATTGGGGCAATCTTGTATCTCTTGGTCCCTCATAAGCTTCGGCAATAACCATGTCTGTCATTCCTTCACTTGCCATAAATGTCCATGCCCTAAACCAATTCGAAGTTAACTGACTCATTCACTCACATTTGCACTCCTATGCATGCTTACTAGATAATGCTTCAAAGGAGAGAACACAAGTTGTTTACGTGATATCTAAAATTCAGTCATCATGGAAAGAAAGAGAAAACAAGTGAGGTCGTTTGTAAATAAAAACCTTGAGAACACCAGAGTTTGAATCAAATTCAATTTTTCAACAGAATGGTCAATAATCATCTCAAGTCCTTGCATTCAAAGTCTCGCATCTCATCATCACAAAAATGTTTACCTCATGCATATAGGCATTATAGCATATGCATCAAAGCATTACATTTGCATCTTCACATTTTGTGCATTTTTCACATAGCAAAAAAAAATTTCCACGC
This sequence comes from Astragalus membranaceus, assembly GCA_039519185.1. Taxonomy (NCBI): domain Eukaryota; kingdom Viridiplantae; phylum Streptophyta; class Magnoliopsida; order Fabales; family Fabaceae; genus Astragalus; species Astragalus membranaceus. The sequence continues at coordinate 8,191,050 of CM076854.1, read as the reverse complement.
CAGTTGCACAGAAAAAACAAAGAAAGCAAAAAGAAAATAAAGAAAAGACAAAAGCATTCCATGTCATTCATCATTTCATAAAGCATTCCTTTGTCATCAAACATTAAAGCAGTACATATGCATCATATTAACGTTAGCATTTCCATAAAAGAAAAAGAACAAGAGTCATTGCATCAAACATCAGAGCATTGCATCATATTAATGTTTGCATTTCATAGAAGAAGCAAAAAGAAACGAACAGAAGTTAGAGCAGGAGAATTTCATTCATCAAAGCATCAATCACCGCATACATTTGCATTCAAACATCAAAGCAATACGGTTGCATCACATCAATACTTGCATCTCATAGAAGAAAAGAAAGCTAAAGCGTCCCATGTCGTTCATCATTTCATTCATCAGCAATATTCACACTTCATAGAAAAAAGGCAGAGAAGAAAAATTTTCCATTACATGTCATCTGTCATTCCATTAAAATACATGAGCATTCATCAAAACTTTGCATACCCATGATTCTTAAAAGAGCAAAAAGAGAAGCCAAAAGAGAGAAAAGAGAAGAGCCAAGAGAGCAACAAAAAGAAAAGAAAAGAAAGAAAAAGAAAAAAAGAGAAGCTAGAGAAAGAGAAAAAGGCATATAAGAACAGGAGAAAATCATGCATTCATCAGACATAAGCAAAAGAAAAAGAAAATCATGCATTGCGTACAGACAAGAGAAGAAAAGGAAAATCATCGCATTCATCAAGCATATAGGAACAGTAGAGGATCATGCATTCATCCAGCATAGACAAAGGAAATAAGAAACTCATCATTCAAAGAAAACAGCAATCATGGCATTTGCACTGCATGCATTTATTCATTTTAACTACAGGTACAAAGAGAGGATGAGCACTTCGGTGTTAGCCCTCGCCCCCAGATTCCAGAAAATGTTCCCCCAAGTTGGGAGTTCAGAAGGAAAAGAAAAGAGAGAAATAGAAAAGAAAGAGAGAAAAGAAAAGAGAGCGCTCAAGCGCGCATTGCGGATTGGAGCACAGAGATCATCGCTCCCTTCTGCCCAGGTCTCACGTCGCGTACGAGCAACGCGATGGACCGCAGCCCCATGTGAGGTTCAACGGAATAGTTGTATCAGCCTAAGATACAGTGGACGCCGTGCATTGATCAGTATATCAGTTCCGGAGCTGATGACGATCCCCCCGGTCGCTCGAAAAGGCCAACAGGAAGCGTGCTCCTCAAAGCCACGTGCAAACTCGGATTCACCAAGAGTCCGTTTAAGGATTACAGGTTTTAGGCAGCCTGGGCAATTTACCGCTTTCTGCACGCCAAGTGCCCATTTACCGCTTTTCTGCACGCCAAGTGCCCGTTTACCGCTTTCTGCACGCCAAGTGCCCGTTTTACCCTTTTTGCCTCAGGTTTCTCTAGGTAGACAAAATTGGTATAATTTCTGAATTCTTTATTTCTATTTTGCCTCGAAATATGTTTTGGCCAATTCATATTCCTTGTCAAAATCCAAATAAAGAGGGGCAGCTGTCATACCCCAATTTTGTCCGCTTCTTTTTACTTCTTTTTTTACTAAGTTAGTTTCGAGCTTACTTGGGGCCTACTCTTCATATTTGGTCCTACGCTTGTGAATTTGGGCCTTATTTTAGCGTTTGTTGAATTTGGGCTTTGTTTTAGCATTTGTTCAATTCGAGCCCGATTTTAGCGTTTGCGATTGGGTTTGATTTTAGCGTTTGTCTAATTGGGCCTATGTTAGTCTTTCGATTGGGCTTGGCCCAATTTAATCCTTTTTCTTCCATATGACAAAAATAATAATAACAGAATAAAATCAGAAAATAAAAAAAATATATATTACAATATTAATGTTTACAAAATGTCTAAATATGTACAATAATAATCCAAAAAAATTACAAAAAAAAATGTAAAAATCAAAAGGAGGGCGCAGCAAACCCTCGCTGTTTCTCTTGCTCACCAAACACCCACCTTCTCCAGTCCAAGCCCATAATCTACAAAATAGGAAACAAAATTAGGAAAAAAACCTAATTTGCACCTATAAATCAAACAGCCACACAGGAAGGAACGGGCACTGAGATACACACATGCAGAAATTATATAAAACTCAGAGCCAAAAGATTAGGGTTTTCACATTGAAACCCTAATCACGAAACATTAAAAAATACAGAAGTAGCAGAAGCAGGAGCAACCAGAATAACAGCAGCAGTGTTCAGTTAACAGCAGCAATCATACAAGAGATCAGAAGCAGGAAGATAGGTTGGTGCTTCTCTTATTCAAAAATACCAAAATCATGTAGGCATAAGTGCAATCTGTGATGCTTTAACTTTGTAGATGTTCCCATGTTAAGTAAATCGTACATATAGCAACTGCAAGCGTTTTTATCATTCTTTTAGCGATGCGTATACTCTGTACATGTTTTGTATGAACAGATTAGGACTTTTAAAAAATTTGGGAGCTAATCAGGTTTATAGAAATTAAAAAAAAATCAATCAATTTGTAGTAAGGCATCGGTTACGAACAGACTCTGTTTGTTTTTTAGAAAATTAGGGTTCCTGACCTGCTGGCAGAAAACGAAATCAGCAAGCAACAAAAATGAAATTAGCCTTTTTAGGGTTGTCTTCGTTAAAGATTAGGGTTCTGTAGAGATTCCTCTTTCAGTCAAAAAAAAAAAACAAAACAGAAAAAGAACCAGTAAAAATATAGAAAAAAAACTTACCCAGATTCTGACTGCCACCACGGCGGAGGTCGTCGCCGTAAGGCGTGGCCACCGTGCTCCTCCGCGTCGTCGTTTGCGTTCCGCCACCGCACCGTGAATCACCCAGAGAAACAAAAGACAAACATCAAAATAAGAATATCAGAAATCAGAGACTGGAGATTAGAACCGTAAAAAGCAAAAAACAGTAGGACCGAACGCATACCCTTTCAATTCCGGCCACCTAGGCGGTGGCCGTTGGCCCTAAACCGTACGCCGTCAGCCACCAGCCTTCGCCCTCCCAGGAAAAAAAAACAACAAACATTAAAATGAAAAGATTGGAACCAGAAAGAGGAAGAGAATAGTAAAAACACAAAAATGGCGAAACTCACCTCCTCCGTCGAAGCCTCTGTTTTCGTCGCCATCATCACCAGTCACGCCGTCTTCCCCCTTACGCGTCGTAGCCGGAAACAGCATGAGTTGCGTTCACCGTCGCCGGAACCCACCGCCACTCTTCCACCGTCTCTTCTCTCCCTCCTATTTTCGTTCTCCCTCTCATTCTCCACAAAGCCTTCTCCCTCATTCACGCTCCACGAGCCCTCGCCCTCTCTCTCGCCGGAAGTTTCGCTTCTCTCCCTCACTCTCCGCAAATCTCTCCCTCGCTCCGCAAATCCCTTTCTCTCTCCACTCACAGTTGGCTGCGGCGCAGCAAGTAAGGAGAAGGAAACTAGGGTTACAAAAACCTAATATCCCCTTTTATACCTCTCCCATCTTTTTTCTCTGTTTAAAAAAAATATATATATAAATAAAGAGAAAACTTAAAAAAAAACAACAACAGATTACCATTCGCACACCCCCTTTCATTAACGCACACACACCCCCTCACTTAAGCCCAGTTTCGCATATTGGGCCCTCCAATGCGAACTGGGCTTCCTCTTTACACCCCCGATTAATTACACAACCCCACACAGTTAATTACACTCCCACTTTACCATTTCACCCCCTTTCTCGTTTTTATTTAATTTAATTACCTTCAAGACAAAATAGTTTCTCATAAATCAAAAACTTTGTTAATAGTCGTGTGAAGCCTTTGCTTGCATGATTATTAACAATGAGGTACTAGTGGTGATCACTTGGAGCCTTTGCTCAATTGATCATCATGAATGCCTGAATTTTCCTAAAAAGTTCACTAAGTTAAAAACTTTGTTAAATAGTCTTGTGAAGCCTTTGCTTGCATGATTACTAACAATGAGGTACTAGTGGTGATCACTTGGAGCCTTTGCTCAATTGATCATCATAAATGCCTAATTTTCACAATTAGACAAGATAAAAAATAAATAAATAATAAAATAACAAAAACTGTTTTCCAAACAAAGAAGAACTACGTAGCTTTGAATTCTCCATCGCACCGGGAGATACGTAGGAGCGGGTCACATCCCGTCAAGCATAACAAATAAAAATCATTTTCACAATAAGTTTTCAACAATCATTTTCAAAAGAACCTAGAACTACGTCGCCTTTGATTCTCCACCCGGAGATACGTAGGAGCAGGGCCACGCCCCTGTCAAGCGCAAAAACAAACAATTTCTAAAATTAAAGAATATACAAACAGATCTCCTTCATTTCAAAAGCAAAAGTCTTATTTTCAAAGTAGGGGATTAAGTCGGTCGTACGGCCGGGTTAATCATCGTTTTAAGATAAGTGAACTGTGGTCCCTCAGAGCCCCAGCGCTCCTTCAGCCCTCAGTGGCCCTTCAGAGCCCCAGTGCTCCTTCAGACCCCCAGTGGTCCTCCAACACAGATCACACAGTCCTAAAACCCCTACATTAAAAAACACCAACCCACAAACATTTTCTACACACAAGAACTACGTAGCTTTGAATTCTCCATCGCACCAGGAGATACGTAGGAGCGGGCCATGTCTCGTCAAGCATTTCTTTCTAAAAACCATTTTCCCCCTTTTTTCATAATAAATAAAGATTTTTATAAAGAGTTTTTTTTCAATGAGAAGTAGAGAGGCAAAATTAAGTATTTTCAAGTCAATACACTAAAAACCACACATTTAATTAAAGGTTCCCTCTCAGTAGAGAGGACGTGTGGGGTGCTAACACATTCCCTGCGCGTAACCGACCCCCGAACCCTATTCTCTAGTTTCGCAAGACCAATCGCTTTCTAAAAAAGGTTTTCCTAATATTTTCCTTAATAAATATTGGTGGCGGCTTCATTGTCTTAGGAAAAGTTGTGAACGAGGAAGGTTCTTCCTCGGGGACTTTTTCGGGCGCAACAGTGACAAAAAGGAAAAGCTCAGTATTTGCACATTTGCACCATAGATGTTAAGGTAAAAACTTTGTTCTTGGTTTGTGACTTTGAACATATAATATTTGACAGTTTAGTTCTTCAAATAATAACTTAGCAGATATATATATATATATATATATATATATATATATATATATATATATATATATATATATATATATGTGTGTATGAAGATATAGCTAATGTTTTTACCTGAAGATGGCTCTTTAGATGATATAAGGTAAGTCCTGGAATCCCCATAAGTTTCATCACAGTTTTTGGAGTTGCCTCTGCAATAAAAAGATAGTAATATACATTAGTGAATTTAAATTCTATGTTTCTCAAGATTTGATGATTCAAGTGTATGTATACTTACTGTCAGCTCCACCTAACTGATTGACTGCTTCAATAAACCTGGCATAAAGATCAGGTGTCCATTTTAATCTAGGCTTAGCATCAGTTGATAGCACAAGTCCAGAATCACCAGAACCATTTCCTGTTTGAAGAAACATATGCCTCTCAGAAGAAATTGGTGTCCATGTCTGTGTCATGTCAGTGGTTCATACATTGTTCTTTACTAGCATGAAGGATGTTATCTATAGTAAAGTGTGCAGACAAAGACATGAAGGAACATATTAATTGGTTGTATAAATATGGAGAACATAGATATAAAAGGATTCCATTGACTAAAGCACCATATATGCAAGAGGAGGTTAATAAAAAAAGAAATTGTGACAAGATGCTTCCTATTGGAGTGTTTGAAGGTAAAGAATAGAATAAGAATACTTTCTCTTTTGTCTCCTTCAATAAGTTTGGTACTTATTCAGCTTGCACCATATAAAATATAAGAAAGATGGACACTGACCTTTTCATTCTTTCTTTGGCATAATAACACAGTCCCCATCCTTTGGAATCCTAAGCAAACAATGACTTAACAAAAATATTTGACAACCATTCTCACTTCTTGCGGTTAGCATGAAATTTGTTCTCAAAAACTAGCAACATGAATTACATGACTTTTACAAGAGGGCTAATCGTAGACATCACAAAATCCTGATAATATATATTTAATTTAACAAAAAAACAGAATTTCATAATATGAGGAAGGGGAACCGTAGCAAACCTGGCGTGAATGATCTTAACGTTGGTTTTCATGTTAGGTTGAGACCACTTGTAGGCAATTGAACCCGTAATACCACTAAGCCACAAACACCCTGATCCAATATAATCGAAATAGAAACAAATTAGACGTTCTCCCCCAAAAAAATCAAACACTCATCAATGACCTAAACTCAATTTCTTGAAAAGTTAAAAACAAAAGATATTTGAATAAAATCAAATGAAATAAAGTAGGGGATTGAGAAATTCACCAACAGTACCGAGCTTGTGTTCGATGACCCATTTCCTCAGGGATTCGATTTGGGTCTTAGCATCCGCCATTCTAGCGAGAGAGAGAGAGGATTAAGGTGAACGAGATTTCAGATGGAAGATAAAAGAGAGAATAGTTTACACAGTAAGAGGGTCGAGATCGCTGAACCCTAAACCCAAAATCGCTGAACTCTTGCTTGGAGAAATCTGACTTCCAAAATCTGACTTGTGAGACGAGAGAAAAGGAACGATGAAGATGATTTTTGTGATGAAGGAGCGACGCATGCAGAGATCTTTGGAAGCGGCGCAATGTTATTCACAGCGACGCCGATCTGCCGTGAGAGGCGATCTGAGTTGTTGGAGATGAGGTCTGTGGTGAGGGATGGTGAAGGAAACACGGTGGGGAGGAATAGATTGGAGAAGAGGACGGTGAGTTGGGACGGTGGGAGGCAATGGAGGGTGAGAAGGAGATTTGTGAGAGAAGTGATTTAGGGCTCTGCGTATATGCGTGGGTTTTCTGTTTTTTTTTTTATTTTTTAATAATTTTCTCTATGGCAACGTTTATGAGCCGTTGCCTAAAGCTTAAACAAAAAACCGTTGCCGTAGACCATATGGCAACGTTTATGAGCCGTTGCGTAATGATTAAACAAAAAACCGTTGCTATAGACTATATGGCAACAGTTTTGAACCGTTGCCAATAAAAATATTTGAAAAAAAAATGAACCAGCAACGGGGTGAAAAAACCGTTGCCATTGATGTCTAAGGCAACGGTTCTTTTGGCGTTGCAAAATTAGGCGTTGCCGTAGGGTCCAAATGTTGTAGTGATTTGTTGATTATTTTTTTTGGTACATGGAGAGAAAAAAGAAAAACAGCAAAAAGAACGAACTAAAACCTTAGAAAACTATCTCTACTTACATCAGCAAGAAGAAGCGTCTTGAGCTCCCGGGGAGGAGAGGAGAGCATGGTGATCCCATTCGTGTTAGTAGCTCCAAGCTTGGCGAGGAAGTCCACACAAGCATTACCTTCTCTAAGGGTGTGGATGAGCGATACATTCCAATCTCGATCCAAGATAGCACGAATGTTTCCAACAATAGACGCATATCGTTGGCAAGGCTGCACATAATTCTTGATGAGAGCAATAGAGTTGCTTGAATCTGAAAAGCAGACAAGGTTGCGAATACCCCTCTCCCATGCAATGGTTAAGCCATAGAACAAAGCCATAATTTCCGCGTGAAGATTATTACTCACCCCTAGTCCTAGTCTCCTAGACTTCCTGTGAAACCACATATCCAAGCGCCCTCTCCATTTCGCAGCAGGCCTCCAAAACCCGATTGACCTGGATTTCCCAAGCTACTTCCATCTACATTCAAAATAATTGCATCACTTCCAACCTAGGCTCCTTTGGGGGCGTCTGCCACCTTGTTAATGCAAGCTAGAAGTTGAGCAGTATAAGTATGAATATCTCTTTGGAGTTTAAACTGAGATATGGTTTTATTTGCAAGACAAGTGGCATTTCTCTCCCTCCTTGTCCACCAAACAGCAACAAGGAATAGGACATAATTCATACTAGTCGCACCTTGTTGGAGCCAATGAATTGGTGAACTAATCTGGTAAAACTCAGCATCATGGAATCCAATATTTCGCCAAGTCTGATATGAAGCAGGGGCAATCTCTCATGCAATGCAACATATCTTCAGGTCCGTTGTCACATCTTTTGCAACTTGGAGAATTTTGCATACCTCTTGAATGAAGCAAGGTCATGGTTGGCAAGGCATTATGACAAGCAAGCCAAATGAGGAATTTTATTTTTTCCGGAGCTAAGAGTTTCCAAATCCAATTCCACGAGCTTGGAGCATGCTGATTGATATTGATATATTTGTCACGAATAAGCCATGAATATCCAGCCCTTTGCAGTATAAATACCACTCAAATTTTCTGACCAAATGAAGCAGTCAGGTATATTGCTATTAATGCAGACATGCATTGACTTAATATGATCCAGGACATTACTTAGCACAATAGTATATGGGTTGTCCAAGGTCCATCTCCCTTGGTTGTGGATATCCTTTATAATGTGATGTAAGTCATGTATATCAATGAAAGGCACCAAATCACTGAGATTCCCGAACACAGTCCAGGGGGTAAACCAAAGAGAAGATTCACCATTACCAATCCGAAATTGATAACCATCTTTGAGCATATTCCTTGCTTTCATTATGGAGTTCGAAGTAGTAGAACCATTCTTCTTAGAGGCCCCCAAAAATTGAAGACTCACCAAGATATTTCGAGGATAGAATGGAAATCCAAATTTTATCCTTCCTCTGGTGCAAATCCCAGACCAACTTGCCTAGCACGACTGTGTTTGCCTCTCTACTCATCCGGACGCCAAGGCCTCCATAAGTCTTTGGAGTAGTAACCATATCCCATCCTACCAAATGAATCCATCTCTCTCTACTGCCTTTCTAAATAAAATTGCGAGTGAGTCTATCCAAAAGAATACATATAGACTGAGGAATCCAGGATATTTGCATATAATAAGTAGGTATTGAATTGAGAACAGATTTAACAAGACAACCCCTTCCTGCCTTGTTAAGCAGTTTATTCTTCCAAGAAGCTAACCTGCTTTGCACCTTATCCACTAGGAAATCATAGTCTGCTTTCTTTAATCTCCCCTGGATCATAGGGAATCCTAAATATCACTCAAAGGAGCTGGTTTGTTGAATTCCAGTAATTCTCACAATTCTGTTCCTCTTGCTTCTACTGGTACCAGTTGAAAAGAGTGCTTTAGATTTGGCCAGATTTACTTTGAGGCCTTAGCAAAATTTGAGAAAATGCGTTCCACAATCCTAGCTTGTGAGATGCTAGCCTTAGAGAAAATGAGGACGTCATCTGCGAAGAAGATATGCAATAATCCCGAGCCATTTCTAGAAATCTTAACAGGTTTCCACATGTGGGTGTCTACAGCATTGAGAATTGCATGCGACAATTTCTCCATGCATATCACAAAGAGGTAGGGGGAGAGGGGATCTCCTTGACGAAGTCCTTTATTCGGGGGAAAGTTAGGAAGTCGTTTAGCATTCCAAATCACAGAAAGATATGAAGAAGTTACACAACATTATGAGATTCACCGTTGGCAGTGGGAAACCGAAATCAACCAAGCACGTTCTAAGAAAATCCCAACTCACATGATCATAAGCTTTCTCCAAATCAATCTTGTAAGCCATATCACCCTTCTTCTTCTTAGACTTCTTCATATAATGAATCACTTCTTGAAGCACGATGGATTATCACTAGTACCCCGACCAGGAATAAAGCTACTTTGATAGGGCCCAATAATTTGATCAAGAAAATGTCTCAACCTATTAACCAGAATTTTGGTGATCATCTTGTACACGGTATTACACAGACTTATTGGTCTAAATTCCTTAAAGCTAGTTGGACAATCTACTTTAGGAATCAAGCAAATAAGTGTTTCTGCAATAGCTGGATCAAACTTGGACATTTTGAAAGCTTTAGAGATGAGCTTGAAAATATCATCACCAATAATATGCCAATATTGCTCAAAGAAAATACCTTGGAATCCATCTGGCCTAGGAGATTTGTAGGCACTCATATGATTAAGGGCAGTGGAGATTTCCTCATAAGTAACACTACTTGAAAGAGCACTCTTTGCTCGATCATTCAATTGAGGAAGAATGATATGAGGAAGATCTATAGTCTGACTACATTGGCGATTCTGGTTGCAAAACAAGGTTTTGAAGAATTTAAGTGCCTCTTGCTGGAGAATCATATCATCAGTACACCAAATTCCACTAGGAAGGGTCAAACCATGCACTTTATTTTGTTTTCTACGAATGATTGTTTGGGCATGAAAATATTTAATATTTGGGTCCCCCAATTTAATCCAATTGTCCCTAGATTTTTGATACCAATGGAGCTCCTCTTGGAAAAGCAAAGCATCATACTCCTGTTGCAACTGTCGCTCCAAATACACCAATCTCGCAGAGTCAATACTCTCTAAAGAATTCCAGATACCTTTGAGTCTGTTTTCAATTTCCCTTTTCTTCTTCCTAATATTCCCAAACACTTCTCTATTGAACACAAGGGAATCTCCCCTCACATTATTCAGCGAGGTAACAAAATTATCCTTATTTCTATTCCACGCATTGACCACCAACTGCCGATAATCCGGATGAGTGATCCCTGCCGCTTCAAATCTAAAAGGACGCCCCCCAACTTGCAGCATACCCCCACATCTAATGAGAAGAGGGTAATGGTCTGAATGGAAGAGACACAACAATTCAATATAGGCCTCTGGAAAAGCAAGTCACCACGTTAGATTACCCAAGCCCCTATCAAGTTTCTTCGCCACTTTCCTATGAGATCTACAGTTTCTGTGCCAAGTGAACCTTCCCCCTATCATATTAATGTCAACAAGATCACACTGGTCAACAACAGTAAGAAGGCCATCTGCCCTTGATTGGATAAAATTACCTCCCCTTTGCCCATTTGGGAGCATGATTTCATTAAAATCACCAAGAATCAACCAAGCTCCATCAATATTATTTCTGAGATCACACAGATGGTACCATAAAGGAAGCCTAGCAGCATAAATCGGACTAGCATAAATGGCTGTAAGAAACCAATTATCCTGACCAAGAGTTAACTTAACAGTCACTACATTGACATGAAATCCACCAGCAAGTTATCAACATTGCTTCCCACTTGCTGCATTAACCAAATCCCACCAGAATGGACCATTGCTTCAGAAATTGCTACCTTCTTATACCTAGCTTTATTCCAAAAATTATGGGTTTTCGAAAATTCAACATGAGTTTCTAGAATAATAAGAAAAGTAGGTGAGTGTTTTCTTATAATCTCAAGCAAATGTCTCTTTTCTTTATTACTATGAGCACCCCAAACATTCCAAGAGAGCAGAGACATGTCTTTGAAGCATATCATTAAATATAATTGTGAGTTAAGATTGGGAATTGGCAACAATGACCAATACATCTACTTATGGCATAGCAACAACATGATCCTCCCAGGTTAATGGAGTCTCAGCCATTGTCTCAGGGACATTCTCCTTCTCCTGCAGGTCTTGCATTTCTTCATTACTTTCATCTCCAGGGTCCACATGAAGCCCATGAGCGTACCTGTTGATTTTCTCATAATCAATTTCTATCGTAGGAATGTTGTTGGAAGTAGTAGGCGTAGCATTAATTTTCTCATGGTGAAGGGTAGATTTGTCATTATCCAATTCAATGGAACCACTAGTTGCTTTTTGATCCTTAGAATGTACCATAACACCCCTCCCCTCATTAGCATGGGGAAAAACCTAGGGCTGGACAAACGGTCGGTTAACATGGTTTCGGTTTGAAAATCACACACCCAAGGAAAACCGATGAACAAATTCTAGCATCCATTTCCGACCATTGAAGTTACGGTTACAGGAAGTTGCAGGTTGACGGTTCGGCGGTTTGACAGGTGGGTTTCTTCGGTTAGCAGCTTCTTAGCACCACTACAGCAAAAGTTGTTGTGTTCTGTAAAAAATATAGCGAGTGTGAAGCCATAGCCACTGCAAGATTGAGTTTCTTGTTTAAAATGAAAAGGTTGAAGATGACAAGAGTTTTTCTCTCTCTCTCTCTCATCTTGAAGTTGGTACTTGGTGCCGTAAAAAAAAGAAAGTTAATATGATAAGAAATATTTAAAATTATAAATTCAACTTGCTTTATGGAAGGCTGTAGCTGTCCCTGCCTTTGTCTTTTCGGTAGCAACAGGCCAATTTATCTGGTTTTGGTGATTTACAATTTGTATATTCTCTCTTTCATCTCATGTGTAATTCTGTATGAGGTATTTGAGTAAAAAACAATTCTATACGCGAACCAAAAGTAAATATTATAACAGTGTTGTGACATGTGGGCGGGTTCAGTTATCGATGGATTCAATTGTGGGCAACCGAACCCGACCAAATGAAGCCACATTTAACCATTTTTGCAGATTTGGAACCCGATACCCATAGGAATCCGACCGTTGCACCTTATAATCCTTCGGATAATCGGTTTATCGGTCGGTTAATGAATTTTGTCCACCCTTAGAACAACCTCATATCTTCGCTTCTTGGAACTCTCCCCTTGACTTGTGGGGCCCAATGTGACAACTTGATAACTAACATTCCTAGGTTTGGAATTATTAGCTATTGATTTTCCTTCCTTTATGTCGGTCACATGATTTGCTTGATCCAGATTATTTCTCACGTGCCCCACCACTGTCTGTTTCTTCTGATTTAATTTTTGTGGGACCATGTTTCTCTTCTTTTTCCTAACCGTTAGCCAATCTCCATGAATATATTGCATTGCCTAATTTTGTGGTGTCCCAGGTTAGAGCTGTTGCACAATTTGCGCCCCCTGATTATTGCCTTCTCGTTGTTCTCCGTAACCGTCTCAGCAGTAGCTTCACCTACCGTAACCCTAGCATTGGTTGTCGCTACTGCCGTAGGAGGATCCTCTTGCTTTTTCAGTCACAATTCCTAGAGTAGTGGCCATAGCAGCCACAAGTAGCACATATAATGTGTAGTCCTTCGTATTGTACCTTATACTAGTGGTCATTCACACAGACCTTCCCCCACGACAGGTACAGTGAGGTCTATCTAGACACAAACACGGGTAAATCTTCCCCTCTCAACCCGGAGAGTGTTGGTATCCACCCTCACCGGCTTCCCAACAGTAGCCACCAGAGCAAGAAGAAAGCTTTCATCATCGTACAACAAGGTAAGACCCAGAAATCTAATCCAAACCGTAGTTCTCTCAACCTTAGCAATAGGAGAAGTGAACTCCGGCGGCGCCCACTGCGACACAGCGAGATAATGATCAAATAACATCCACAGACCATCTGACATAATCTTTTCCCTATCACAAAGAGATTCACACTTGACCATATAATATTCATTATCAATATCCATAATCTCAAATCCACCGGAGAGTTTCCATAATTTTTTCAGCCTCTCCTTCATCACGTTGTATCCCACAGTTTTCCCTAGAAGCTTTATGACCAAAGCTTCCTTCCGTGGCGTGCACAGTTCCTCAATGACTTTCAATTTTTACACAAACAAATTACTTTGTCCTTTTTTACACAAACAACAATCATTTGTTGATTGAAACACACCAACCAACAATCATTAGTTAACGGTTAATTACTCAGGAAAATAAAAGTCACAAATTACATGTCAAATTCCACATAAATTGCACTATTTACAACTAACCAAATTTTGTAGCTCCTATGTGGATGTTCTCAACGTTTGATACATTATCTTTTTAGGTTTGAGGTAAATTTTCAAATATATAAAATGCATGCATTTGGTTTTGAGTTATAGATTATTATAGGAAAATTATAGAATAATTATCCTTTAAATCATTGTTTATCATAATGAGAGTCTCTAGTGATTAATGCAAGTATGTGTTTGATAAGAGTGACATTCATGTTGGATAGTCGGGAATGTAGATGTAGGAGCCTCTCTGATGAAATCACTGAAAGAAAAATAAAAGAATTGAAGATTAAGAGTTTCACTTCATTATTCTCTCCATCAACATCATAAAAAAACTTGGAAAAGAGAAAAAGAATTAATGTTACTCTGTTCATCTTCGATTACTACCTTTGCTGCTCTTTTTTATGCTCTAGCAGCATGCTCACACATGAAGATATTTGAAAACAACAAAAAAGAATGAAATAAAAAATGAGGAAAGAGAAAAAAATTGAAGAAGAAGATATGTGAAGAAGATATGATATCTTAAGTTGCAATTAATTATTTAAATGCATATTCAAAAAACGATCTTTACATTGAAATCTCGTTACGTATGTTCATACATACAGAATGACAACTTACATAGAAGTATTTCTGTTGCCTATGTGGCACTTTGAGTGGTTTGCCTCATCCTATGGAGATCCTACGTGGCAGTGGCTTCCTCCACATCAGCACACCAGATTCTGTTGGAAGAGTAACAGTTTAACAGAAACTGTTACAGGCGCCAAGGGCTCCAAAGCTGTTGCCTTGCGGTTGCTGATTCTGTTATGGGCGCCAAGGGCTCCTAACTGATTTGGCTAGCTTGTATAAATAAGGGCCTTTAGGTAATCAATAGGTACAGAAATAGATAGAGAAAACAGAAACTAAGGGGTGTGGAGAGAATCATTGGGAACCATTGGGAATTGGGAGTGAGGGGGAAACACTTTGGGATGAACAAATGCTTGTAATCACCATTGTAACTTCAATTCATGAATAAGAGTATGGACTGCAGCAAATTGCTCAGCCTCCAGATGTAGGTATCAGCAATGATACTGAACTGGGTCACCAAATTCTCTCTTGCCATTTTCTCTATGCTTTCTTGTCAAATCAGTTTGTGATTTACTGTGTTTTAACAATTCTGTGTGTGTGTGCATTTATTAATTCAGTAACTGTTCTTGACCTTATTCTTCATCATCATCTTGTGCATCGATCATCTTGTGAATCATCTCAACAAGGCCACTGTTTCATTGGCTGCTGTCTCAGTATATTGATCACAGCAGCATAGCTTATCTTAACAACTGGTATCAAGAGCATCGGGTTGGAAGGTGAAATAGATGGACATGGCAAAGTACAACATTGAGAAATTCACAGGGAAGAATGACTTTGGCCTATGGAAGATGAAGATGCATGCACTCCTCGTTCAACAAGGATTGGAGGATGCATTAGAAGGAGAAAGAAGGCTGCCAGACACTCTGACAGATAAGGAGAAAAAGGATTTGATGAACAAGGCTCACAGTGCAATTATCTTGAGCTTAGGAGACAAGGTTCTAAGGGAAGTTTCCAAAGAAAAATCCGCTGCTGCTGTATGGGCAAAACTGGAATCTTTATACATGACCAAGTCTCTTGCAACAAGGCTATACCTCAAGCAAAGACTCTATACACTCAAGATGCAACCAGGTACTTCTCTTGGTGATCACATTGATGATTTTCATAAGTTGATACTAGACTTAGAAAATATTGATGTAAAAGTAGAAGATGAGGATCAAGCATTATTGCTCATTAGGTCATTGAATAGCTCCTATGATACACTAGCTGACACACTAGTATATGGAAGGGAATCACTAAGTCTTGATGAAGTTCAGGTTGCTTTAATGTCTAAAGAACTATCAAGAAAGAGTGAAACAAGAAACAATGATCAAGGAGAGAGTCTAGTTGTTAGAGGAAGAAGTGAGCACAGAACTGAGAAGGGAAAAGGAAGAGGAAGATCAAAATCCAAGACAAAGCATAATAGGTGTTATATCTGTAACAAGGAGGGGCATTTCAAGAAGAATTGTCCTGAAAAGAAAAACAAGAAAGGCAATACTGCCAAGGAGGAAACTGCAGATGCATCTGTTGCTGCAGACAACTATGATAACTGTGAGTTGCTATATGTTGCAGGTGAGGCATGTGAAGTCTTGGATGCTGCTGATGATCACAACAGTGAAGCATTGGCTACTGATGAAGATTGTGAAATACTGGATACTGCTGATGATTACAGCAGTGAAGCACATGTTGCTGCAGATGAAGAAAGGGTGGAATCAAACTCTACAGCTTCAACTACAGGTGATGATGATTGGGTTCTGGACTCAGGATGTTCATACCATATGTGTCCTAAAAGAGAGTGGTTCGTTGAATACAAACCATACAATGGTGGACAGGTGATTATGGGAAACAACAAGGCATGCAAAGTCATTGGAATTGGAACTGTGAAACTGATTCTGTCTGATGGAACAGTGAAGAAGTTAACCAATGTAAGGCATGTACCTGACCTCAAGAGATCATTGATATCACTTGGCACACTTGAGAAAGCTGGATTCAGTTTCAAAGGTGAAGATGGAGTGCTGAGAATCATGAAGGGATCAAGGATAGTCATGAAGGGAGTGAGAAGGGGAAACTGCCTCTATACTCTCCAAGGCAGCACTATAGTTGGAGAAACAAATGTAGCAACAGCAGCTACTGACAAGGCACTTATATGGCATCAAAGACTTGGCCACATGAGTGAGAAAGGATTGAAGGAATTGGAGAAACAAGGCCTGCTCTGTGGAGACAGAATCAACAAACTTGGATTCTGTGAACATTGTATAATTGGCAAGCAAACTAGAGTGAAGTTTGCAACAGCAATACACAAGACTGAGGAGAGGTTAGGCTACATCCATTCAGATTTATGGGGACCTTCTAAGACACCAACACATGGTGGGAAAAGGTACTTCATAACCTTCATAGATGACCTTAGTAGAAAGGTGTGGATCTATCTACTCAAAACAAAAGATGAGGCCTTCAAAACTTTTGTTGAATGGAAAAAGAGAGTAGAGACTCAAAGTGGACTGAAAGTCAAAGCTTTGAGAACTGATAATGGATTGGAATTTTGCAATGAAGAATTCAATCAATTTTGCAAAGAAGAAGGCATTTACAGGAATTATACTGTGAGAGGGACACCTCAGCAGAATGGGCTTGCTGAGAGGTTAAACAGGACTTTGTTGGAGAAGGTAAGGTGTATGCTGTCATGTGCAAAACTGTCTAAGACATTTTGGGGAGAAGCTGTGCATACAGCCTGTTACTTAGTCAACAGAAGTCCCTCCACTGGATTTTAAAACCCCTCAAGAGGTATGGACTGGAGCCAAACCTGATTATCAAAATCTCAGGATATTTGGATGCCCTGCTTTCTTTCATGTCAGTGAAGGCAAGCTAGAACCAAGGTCAAAAAGGGGCTTGTTCATGGGATATCCTGAAGGAGTGAAAGGTTTTAGAATATGGTCTGTTGATGAGAAGAAATGTATAATCAGCAGGGATGTTGTATTTCATGAATCCAAATTGCTTCATGAAGCAAAGAACAATGAAGTTCTAGATGAAAGAGCAACAGATAAGGATTCTGAGCTTGAGGTGGAGTTTGATACAGGAGGAACAGAAAAGAAGACTGACACAGATGCTGTTACTCCTCCTATCAGCCAAGATACTGAAGAATACTCCAGCTCAGAAACTGATGAACATGAAGAGCAGGAACAAGAGTATATGTTATGTAGAGACAGAACCAGAAGGGAAATCAGAGCTCCAAGCAGACTTGGATATGAATCAATGACAGCATATGCATTGAATACTTCTGTTTGTCTAGACAATGATGAGCCAAATACTTTTGATCAAGCTATGAGTAGCAAGGAACAAAACAAATGGATGGAAGCCATGATAGATGAAATGAGATCCTTAGAGAAAAATCAAACTTGGAAGCTTGTAAGGAAACCTACTGGTGCAAAATTGGTAGGTTGCAAATGGATATACAAGAAGAAAGAAGGCAGTTCAGAAACTGATCCACCTAGATTCAAAGCAAGGTTGGTTGCTAAGGGATATACTCAAAGAGAAGGAGTTGATTTCAATGAAATATTTTCCCCAGTAGTCAAGCATACTTCAATAAGAGTACTTCTAGCTCTTGTTGCTGAGTATGGCTTGCATCTTGAACAAATGGATGTCAAAACAGCATTTCTTCATGGAATACTTGAGGAAAAGATCTACATGACACAGCCAAAGGGCTTTGAGGAAAAGGGAAGGGAAAGCATGGTATGTTTACTTCAAAAGTCTCTGTACGGCCTGAAGCAATCTCCTAGGCAGTGGTATAAGAGATTTGATGGCTATATGGTGAACATCAAATATCAAAGGAGCAATTATGACAGTTGTGTCTACTATAAAAGGCTAGATGGTGGAAATTACATCTATCTACTTTTATATGTAGATGACATGTTAATTGCCAGCAAAGATAGAGGAGAGATTGACACTCTTAAGGTGCTACTCAAGAGGGAATTTGAGATGAAGGATTTGGGACAAGCAAGGAAGATATTGGGCATGGAAATCACAATGAATTCTGCTGGGAAAGGACTGATAATCACTCAGGCAGCCTACTCACAGAAGGTCCTTCACAGATTCAATATGGCATCTGCTAAGACAGCAAACATCCCTATTGGATCTCAGTTTAAATTGTCCAAAACTGATTGTCCAAATTCTGATCAGGAACAGAAAGAGATGGAAAGAATTCCATATGCTAGTGCAGTTGGCAGCTTGATGTACGCCATGGTCTGTACTAGGCCTGACCTTGCTTATGGTTTAAGCTTGGTCAGCAGATACTTAGCCAATCCTGGACAGCAACATTGGCTTGCTGTAAAACATGTGCTGAGGTATCTGAAGGGTAGCTTAAAGCTGGGGCTAAGCTACTATAGAGGTGATCTGGATTCAGGTGGAGTTGTGGGATATGTAGACACTGACTTTGCTGGAGACCGTGACAAAAGAAGATCACTAACTGGATATGTATTCACACTGTTTGGCAAAACAGTAAGCTGGAAAGCTTCATTGCAACATGTGGTGGCTCTCTCCACCACTGAAGCTGAGTACATTGGAGTCACAGAGGCTGTCAAGGAGGCTTTGTGGTTGAAGGGTCTTGTGAATGAGTTGGGGATTAATCAGAAAAGTGTGGATGTGCATTGTGATAACCAAAGTGCAATCCACCTATGTAAGAACCAAACATCTCATGAAAGAACAAAGCATATTGACATAAGGTTGCATTGGATTAAAGACATCATCAGTGAAGGACAGGTTCAGATAAGGAAGATTCATACAGCTCACAACCCTGCTGATTTCATCACCAAGGTTGTCCCATTATCTAAGTTCAAGCACTGCTTGAACTTACTGAATGTTAACTGATGAAGTGGAGTTTTGGCTGGACATTTGCTATGAAATGTAGTTCATTTATTTCTGAGTTTGAAGTGCCAAGGTGGAGATTGTTGCCTATGTGGCACTTTGAGTGGTTTGCCTCATCCTATGGAGATCCTACGTGGCAGTGGCTTCCTCCACATCAGCACACCAGATTCTGTTGGAAGAGTAACAGTTTAACAGAAACTGTTACAGGCGCCAAGGGCTCCAAAGCTGTTGCCTTGCGGTTGCTGATTCTGTTATGGGCGCCAAGGGCTCCTAACTGATTTGGCTAGCTTGTATAAATAAGGGCCTTTAGGTAATCATTAGGTACAGAAATAGATAGAGAAAACAGAAACTAAGGGGTGTGGAGAGAATCATTGGGAACCATTGGGAATTGGGAGTGAGGGGGAAACACTTTGGGATGAACAAATGCTTGTAATCACCATTGTAACTTCAATTCATGAATAAGAGTATGGACTGCAGCAAATTGCTCAGCCTCCAGATGTAGGTATCAGCAATGATACTGAACTGGGTCACCAAATTCTCTCTTGCCATTTTCTCTATGCTTTCTTGTCAAATCAGTTTGTGATTTACTGTGTTTTAACAATTCTGTGTGTGTGTGCATTTATTAATTCAGTAACTGTTCTTGACCTTATTCTTCATCATCATCTTGTGCATCGATCATCTTGTGAATCATCTCAACAAGGCCACTGTTTCATTGGCTGCTGTCTCAGTATATTGATCACAGCAGCATAGCTTATCTTAACAATTTCCATTGTATTTGATGGGAAATTTTTGAAATTTGAATTTGTTAAAATTTAACAAATGCATCGAATTTAATTGCAATTTGTGTAACCAAAGTTTTTTGTTCCATTTTTTATTGCTGAATATCATTATTTGCTGAATTTCTCAATACAACTGCAATCAATTGACTCCTTGCAATTTGTGAGGATTTTTTATTGAAAATAGGTTATGTCATTTCATTTATAATTGTTTGAAAATAGGAGCTTCAGCAGATACAGAGGTGGACCTAGGTGAAAATTTTAAAAAAACTTAAGGGACCAAATTGAAACTAACCAAAAACAGAGAGGACTAAAATGAAACAAATTAGTGCTTTAATAGAAACACAGATGTGCATCAATGGCGAAATTCCACACTTGGTCTTCCTCTTCTTCACCAAATGTGCAATTCGTGTCCAAAAATGTGCGATTTTAGTTTGATTTTGGTTTGGTTTTCGTTTAACCTCGCTTCCTCTTTTTTCTGATTTCTAAAATTGTTTTTCTAAATTTTTCTTTTTAACATTTGATTTTGTGTTTTGTTTTTGGTTTTTTTTTAAAAAAAGAAATGTCCCATCCTTTAATGATATCCTAGTCAGATCTACCACTTAAAACGCCATGTCAGAAGCTAAGCTAGCGTGACATCTATTGAAGTTAGTTGACTGAATAGTTAAAAAAGGATTAAACTGACACACATATAAAAGATAAATGATCAAAGTAAAAAATATAAAGAACCAAACTAAAACTAAAGTCTATGATAAAAGACAAATAATGCAAAATGCCTATTTTATATTTTATTATAAAAATAATTTATACATAAACCGAAATGATAAATGTTTATACTACGAACGCTTCTATTTTTTTGTACAATGATTTGTTGATTGATTGAAACTAGGGCTGTTCATGGTTCAGTTCGGGAGGAGAACCGAACTGAACCGAACCGAACCAGTTGAAACAGTTCATCGAACCGAACCGAACTGTAATAACAGTTAGTCGAACCGAACTGAACTATACTAAGAGTTCAGTTCACAGTTTTTTCCGAACTGAACTGTTTAAAAGCTGAACTTTTATTTACTATTTTATCTGAATTTTTGGGACTGAACCGAACCAAACTTTTATTTACTGAACTGTTAAAACTATAGTGTTTTTGAGCTTCTAAAATTATAGATTTTTTGAAATTTTTTCTCGTAAGCAATACTACAAGTTGTAGCGCAAAGTGCATATCAACTTTGGTTTGTGAATTAGATCCAAAATGATTGCAAGAAATGGTTACAGAATGGACGTGAATTAGGGTCGAGAATGGAGGTGGGGAAGAAAGGGATTAGAGAAAATAACCGAAGATTATTTTTGTATTTTCCTATGGGAAGGAGAGAGGTGGGAAGAGTGACAGGTGTGGGAAAAGAAATTCACTAAATAAAATATACGTACCTCACTACTGGTACTAGCTGATTCTGAACACAAAGCTAAAAAGATCAGATATGATGATGAACGTGGCTCTCTTCTTATCAATGTCCAGATCTTGTTTCAATTTCATCGGACCAACTTTAATTAGTATTTTTGGGTTGCAGATTTTTTTCATCAGATCTTGTTCTTATCGTGTGCAGATTTTTTTATCAGATCTTTTTATTCAGATTTTTTTCATCAGATCCAGATGTGGCTTCAATTTCATCAGATCTTGTCCTTAAGTCCTTAACAGTTCAGTTCGGTTACTGAACTGAACTTACCTAGCAGTTCGGTTACTGAACTGAACTTAAAATAACAGTTCAGTTCTAAACTGTTACTAATAGTTCGGTTAGTTTTGATTCAGTTCGGTTCGGTTCATCAGTTTAGTTCAGTTTTTTGGTAACCATGAAGAGGCCTAATTGAAACACACCAACCAAATAAGCCTAGAAGCAACAACAAGCCCAACAAAAGGCCCAAGACGAGTCCAAACACTTAAGCTCCAGAAAAACAGAACAAGCAAGGAGCATCCAATACTAGATACAAGCCACTAGACTGAAACTAGAAAGCCAAGTACACACCCGACACCAATGATAAACAGTTATTTTGGAAATTATAGTCGTCAAATGTATTGATATTGCAAACGCACATCCATAAATGTATTTTTTTTTAGTAATTTATGGACTAATTTGTCTGCCAAAAAGCGTATTTAAGGAACGAAATAACTATAACAAAAAGACTTTAAAAAATGTGTTTGCAATTTTAATTCATTTAAAGACCATAATAACAATGCGTGAGATATAAAGGACCAAAATTATTGTTTCCCCTTTATCCAAATAAATGAGGCCATCAACCAAAAAAAATAAATAAATGAGGCTTTATCCTATTTCCAGTGAACTGAGCCCAAAAGCTAATCGAAAGTCAATACTGATTACTAAAGTTTCGATAGACGGTCTCTCTCACTGGTATCTTCAACGGCCCGGATCACGTTCCCCAAAAACTTCTTCCGATTCTCAGCGTACACGTGTCCATCCCACCCGCGCTTAATCAAGTCAACGCTCAAAGAGATCGCAGCCTCAACTGTCTTTTCGGCGTTCTCATGCGCCGAGTCGATAACACCAAGCCGCAGCGCCTCCGCGGCAGTTAGCTTAGCCGCCTGCATCACGATCCGGCGGCGAGCAGCGGGAGATCCGACTTTAGCTTCGATAAGGGCGATGAACCAAGAGGGAATAACGAGCTTGATATCGAGTTCGCTCATGTAGAGGAATCCCCTATCGGAGCGCATCAAGATATAGTCGTGAGCGAGAGCGAGGGTGTAACCAGCGGCGGAGGCGTGGCCGGTGACGGCAGCAATGGTCGGCATGGGGAGGGAGATGAGATCGGAGACGACGGAGCGGAGCATGTCATCCATGAGGACCATGCGATCCTTCATGGATTGGGCCCAGGCGATGTCGTAGCCGTTGGAGAAGAATTTGCCGTGGGAGGTGGTGATGAGGGCGGTGGAAACGGTTGCTTCTTCGCGAACGCGGCGAAGGGCTGATTTGATGGAACCGAGGACTTGGGGGTTGAGGCGGTGTTGGTCATCGATGGTTTCGCCATCGCCGGTTAGTGTAAGGATGAAAAGGTTTCCTCTCTTCTCCAAGCTGCACATTTTCTAGTTCTAGACCCTAAAATTAATTAACTAGAGTCTTATACTTTTTTTATTTTACAAACAGAGTCTTATAAATATAATTCTTGTCTACTCCACAAACTCTATGAAATCTATCCCTATATATAAAGGGGGTTATTATTATTATTTTTTTACCTTTTTTTCTTTTCAAATTTACTCTTTTTAATTATTGAAATTTAAAATTTAAATTTAAATTTAATTTAAATATAGTATTCTAATTGTGAATATAAGAAAAAAATGAGAATATAATATAGGCTAAATAGCATTTTGGTCTTTTATCTTTGCTCCAGATTTCACTTTGGTCATTTTTTTTTGATCCGTTTTGGTCCTTTATTTTTCATTTTCGTTTCATTTTGGTCCCTCACGTTATTATTTAATTCAATTAAAACATTAAAACAATTAGCTCAATTAAAACAATTAAAAAAATAAAACATAAACCCCCCACTGTCCACCACCCCTTTCAATCTGTCAATCTTCTTCTTCTCCCCACCACCGTCAACCACCACCCCCTTGCTGTTCTCTCTCTCTCTCTCTCTCTCTCTCTCTCTCTCTCTCTCTCTCTCTCTCTCTCTCTCTCTCTCTCTCTCTCTCTCTCTCTCTCTCTCTGCGAACCTCTCTGCGCACCCCCATGCGAGCACCTTCAACAACCTTCAACAAGCAGCATCTACAGGCACACAGTCCACCCCCTTCAAATCGCACCTCTCTGCGCACCTCTCTGCGATTTGGTTTGCGATTTGGCTTGCGATTTGGTTTGCGATTTGGGGGTGGACTGTGTGCCTCCGTTTATTCGTATATTCCAGCGATTTGAGATTTGGATTTGGGTCTTTGCGATTTGCGATTTCCGATGATGATTGGATCTGGACTGTGTGGTTTGCGATTTGGATCTGGTATTTGCGATTTGGGGGTGGACTGTGTGCCTCCGTTTTGGTCTTCTGGCAGTCGCATCTGGGTCTTCTAGCGTTTCCAGATCTGGGTTTGGGAGGGGGGAGGGGTTCACGGTGGGTGGTGGTTAGGTGGGTGGTGGTTGGGTGGGTGGTGGTTAGGCGAACCAGATCTGGGTTTGGGAGGTGGTGGTGGTTGTTGGTGGCTGACGGTGGTTCACGGTGGTAATTTCTCTAATTTTTTTTAATTGTTTTAATTGAATTAATTGTTTTAATTGTTTTAATGTTTTAATTGAATTAAATAATAACGTGAGGGACCAACATAAAACGAAAATGAAAGATAAATGACCAAAACGGACCAAAAAAAAGATAAAGGACCAAAGTGAAACGAAAATGAAAGATAAAAGACCAAAACAGACCAAAAAAAGATAAAGGACCAAAGTGAAATTTGGAGCAAAGATAAAGGACCAAAAGTGCTATTTAGCCTATAATATATGATGCGTACATTAAAGTATAATTATAATTCGATTCCTGCAATAGAAAAACTCGGTGTTGGCACTACACTGCAGAGACCAAAATGATTCTTTGATATGGAATCCTAGTCGTGACGGTTTATTTTCGGTGAAATCTGCGTACTACACTGTTATGAATGAGTTAATTGATAACTCTGATCTTTGGGTTTCAGGCGATTGATGTTCTATTTGGAAGCTTAAAATACCCTCAAAAATCAAGCTTCACCTTTGGCGCATTGCCAGAGGCGTTCTTCCTTGTCGTTACAATCTTCGGCGTCGTCAAATCCAATACCCGGAGGAGTGCCCGTTGTGCGAATCGGCAGTGGAAAGCGAGTGGCACCTGTTCTTTGAATGTCCCCAGGCACAACTTGTTTGGAGGAGTGTTGGTTTGTGGCGCGAGATCGAGCCAGTGTTTATCGAAGGGGAGGGTTTCAAAGAGGGCTTCTTCAAGCTATTGTCGTCATTACAGAAGGGTTCTAGGAATTGCTTTGCGATGATCATTTGGTGTCTTTGGAAGCGGAGAAACGAACGAGTATGGAACAGTGTGAGTAAACCAGTGAGGATATCAATTCAACGTGCTCTGGATTTGTTGTTTTCTTGGCAAGAAGCTAAGCGAGCAAAATTCTCGAGTTCTTCTGGCTCTCGGACGCAGCGCGTTGCTGCTGTTTCCTCTTGGTCTCGTCCTGATGCCGGTATGGTCAAATGTGACGTCGATGTAGCGCTATTTGATGATGGGAGATTCGGCATAGGCCTGTGTATTCGTAATGAAACAGGCCACTTCGTGAAGGCCAAAACAATCTGGTTCATCGGAAAGCCTCAACCACAGGAGGCGGAAGCTAATTGGTTTATTGGAAGCGGTTACTTGGTTACGAGAATTAGACATCCAGAGTGTTACCATCGAGCTTGATTGCAAAGCAGTAGTGAATGGCATCCGATGAGCGTGTATAATTGTAACTGAATATGACTCTATCTTGAAATCTTGTCAATCTCTTCTCTCTACTCTAGGAAACTATTGTGTTAATTTTATCAGGAGACAAGCAAACCTTGTGGCTCATACTCTAGCTAGAGCATCAAGGTCCTACGCTAGCTCCCAAGTTTTTGATTGTATTCCCACTTGTATTAACTCTTTGATTTTGAATGAAATGCCATAAGCTCCTTTTTGTCAAAAAAAAAAAAACTCGGTGTTGGCTAGTACGAAATTTGATCCTAAGCACAAACGGAGATTAGTCTTTCGTTAAAAAGTATTGGGACATTCCGTGAGTAGCCAGCAATGGTCCGAAAAAAAAATTAATTTTAATTCTCTATAAAAAGGTGACTGACGACGTGAGCTATAGATAAACACAAAATGAATCAAATTAGTATATAACGTTACCTCACATAATTTTTATTTTGACAAAATATACACAACATAAATAATCTAGAAAGACAAACGGAAATGGTGGTGCTTGTGTTTTCGTTAGTAAATATAAAATTTTAATAAGATGATATATGGGAATTTCGTCTCTAACTTGTCTTCATATATTGTACTTATTTTTCAAATTTTTCTTTAATCCTATTTTCATATTGACTTGACTTGTCTTTAGATATCTTATACTTATCTGATAAAAAAAAGACTTGCTTTTCACCTTTTTTTTTATAAACCGACATCATTTGTGCGTAACTGCAGAGACTAATCCCTCGAGCTGAGTAGGACCACAATGGACGACAAAGCTCTCCCTCAAGAGATTTAACACTGTTGTATGTCCAAGACTAGTTTCTAACCCAAGATCTTAGTTAAACTGAAAGAGACATCTACCATTTCATTCAAGTGCTCTTAGATTGCTTTTCACGTTTTGTTCAACAAAAACATCTTGTACTTATTTTTCATATTATTTTTAAAAAATATTTTTCATATTTATTTGGCTTCTCTTTTTACGTTATGCGTTAAAAGATCGTGCTATTTTAACACAAAATCTTGACAACAATATGGACAAGACAAATGGTGTTTCAGATGAAACTCAATAAATGTATCTCATGGCGGTGGAATTGAGGAGGACTCAGTAGTGCTCTGAGCTTCAGTGAAAGACGACAGCGGTGGCCACCTGCAAGACACTCTAACACTCAAGTCAATGAATATTCAAGGGGGAGTGAGTGAGAGGGAGTGAAAGTATACATTATTTTTGGGGTATTTCTTGGTATATATAGTGGTAATATTGGGTTGCCATGAAAGCCCTTAAATTTGGGCTCACTTCTGAAAGAGGCTCATAAGCTCGTTAACTAGGCAAGGGCCTGTCTTTTCCCTACATTCCTTGCTACTCACCCCACACTCCCCAAATCTTGCGAAATGACCAATATGTCATTAATGAGATATGCGCTCCGTGTTTTTTTTTGGAATTTTTACCGATTCGGTTAGGGACAGCCGAAAACTTACTGTTAGGCACACCCAAACGGGTATTTTTTTTTGAGACACACCCATCTTTTACACTATTCGGTTGACCTCAACCGAAATTTTTCGGGAGGCCTTAACCGAATCCACTAGTTTTCCTTCGTGGGGGGTGTTTTTGATTTAAGGGTATTTTGAGGATTTAGGGGCTTTTGGGGTGTGGGCTGAGTAGCGAAGGGTGTGGGATAAATCTGGGCCCTAGGCAAAGTTAAATTTGAAACATATGGTTAACTCAATTCAATTTTATATAGTTAACCAAAACATATTTTTTTTATGGGAAAAGAGGCACTACGACCCACGAAAACACAAACTAGCGGGTGTTGTGCGAAAAGTAGATGTGCAAGTATACACAATCGCAACAAGTAATACAATGATAAGTAAAGATCGTTCCCACGGAGATTGTTGAGTTTACTTCTATATTTAAATTAGTAATTTAACTAGTGAGAAAAACAAGTAACAAATACAAGTTGTCAACAAGTATTGTCATTGTGATTAACATAAATGTAAATAAACAAGTAAAGAAAGTTCAGGAGTAAGATAAAGTGAGTTGGATAGTTCATATGTTATATAAATTCCCAAGAGTAACATCCTGAAAAATTTCTTCATTTGTATGCAATATAATTGTATATTTACTTAATTGAAATAATAATTAGTTTAGTATGTAGAGAGTATTTTTAAGAAAAATAATTTTGTTGAATTAAAGAGAAATGTTAAAGAAGGCTAAAAAAAAAATTGGGTTTAAAACTTTATCAAATTATAGCTAAAAAGTATGTCAGTGTACATCGGTACGACACTAAAAAGTCCAAACTTATCGGAAACTTTTGAAATTTAGTTCGTTAAATTCTATAAAATACAAAGATCGAAATTGTATCTGCAAAATTTTATTTACCTGAAAATACGCTTTTTATTATTACCAGTATAACAAGTAGGTAACTAATAAAAGATGAAGGAAGAATGTGTGGTCCGTTTTTTTACAACTAATGGTATGAACAGAAGAAATTAACCGATACGTGTGCGTTAGTATTACCTGATAACCTACTAACTCAACTATAAATAGAAGCCCCCCCACCAGTCAGTTTTTCACCCCACTTTTGAAAAGCAACTCCATCAATCAAGGTTAGGCCAACCTCTCTCTTTTGTTTTTTTTTGGTTTACTCTCTCCTTCTTATGCTCCTTTCTTTCATTAATAATTAGTTTCTTCTTTACTTTTAGGAACAAGAACATATAGAAAGTTTATATTCAATTCTTATTTTAGTTAAAACACCTTAGCTACCTATGACTAAGTTGTAAGCGAGAGTTTGTAAGAATAAGCTGAAAAGAGCTATGGATATATTATAAGTTTTTTTTAAAAAAAAAGTGCATTTGTTTAAACAAAACAAAAAGTAACTTACAGATTTTTTTTCAACCTCTAATATTTAGGAAATTTTAGTCATGGATATAGTAAAATAAGACATAGTTGTTTTAATGAATAATAGGTATTGTGGAATTTGAAGCAAGTGAGGATCATCAAGCTAGTTTGGAAAAATTTCAAGGTAAGGGGAAATACTAATAATAAGTTGTTGGGCACAAATTGGGTGTTGCTTGTATATATATTATCTAGTTATTCTTAGGTGATTTGTGTGATTTTGATTTGTTTGAGTTCTATGCAAATGTGTCAAAATTAGTATATTTTGAGTTTGGTTGAGAATGTTGGTTGTCTATTTTACTTAGTGATATAATAATAAACTTAGTGATATGACTTAAGATGACTGATAAGTTAAGGTGTATTTCATAAGTTGTTCTATGGATTCTAAGGACTGAATTGTCAAGTTGATTATGGATTAGATTAGTAAGACTGATGATTTTACTAAGAGCTACTACAGGATGTTTCTTATAGAACTATCAAGTATATAAGACTGAGGATAGGTTCGGTTGGGTCGACTACAGACCTTCTGGGGGCACTTGTGTTTCGAACTCCTACCAATGGTCAGTTGTAGCAATTCTGGCTGGGGGAAATCGTACTACCCTACACGGTGAGCCTGACTATACATGACTATCTATAATAAGGTGCAGCGCTCGGGCCAGAATGATTGGGGTTGGATATATTCTCATTGCAAACAATAATGTTATGGCAGTTGAAACGGCCTTACGCTCAAGAGGATAGAGAAATCTTCATGGAGTAGGTTGAGTATATTATTCTAGTTACTAGACTAACCTTGTTTGATGGATTACAGGATAAGTATGATGACTAGTATTTAACTAACTATCGATAAATGTTTTCACTATGCTGTCCGTCATGTTTTTGCAGGACTTAATGATTGTTTGTAGTTAAGTGCCCGGTTTTGAATTAATCTGATGGGGATCACTTTTTACGTCTAGATATGATTGTTACTTATGACAGTATTATATTATATGTAACTTGTGTAACCATCGCGATGCAAACTTGTGTACGAGTATTTCACCCCTTACATTTCAGATGACATCGGAGGAGCCTCTCGGACACTCTGGGCACAGGCAAATTAGATTTCTGGAGGATATGGGAGATCCCATCTGGGAGATCGACCCAGTGGCTCAGACCATTACTTATACCGGTGTGACTCAAACTACTGACGGGGCACATGGAGTACCCATGACTGTTATTACTGCTCATCAGACTTTAGAGATAGAGTTGTACATGAACCGTATAATAGAGGCTTTGTTTCCTGGTGTGGCAATACTTGGGGCTGTAGTTCAGGATGCTGTGGTCCCTGTTGTACCTATCATACCTGAGTGGGAGCCGTCTGAGGGCTCCGGTAGTAGTGGTACCGTTGGGAATCTCCCCAATGGATATCATTAGTGGTTGTTGGAGGTTGACTTTTCTTTGATTCTACTTAGATTATAAGAGTCTTTTTGAGGATTTAGTCTGGTCTCTAATCTCTTATAACTCTACCTTTTGATACAGTTATTATTAGGCGTTTCAGTATATTAGCCTGACTGCTTAGTTTTCAGCGTAACCTACGGTACATATATAACCCTATAGACCGTACCACCTTTATGGACATCTGTGTGACGTGGTACTTAGACGATAACCCGTGTAAGCCCAAGGGCATAACTATGATCCAACTGATAGTGATCAATATATGATGCATATTTATATATATTTCAATGTTGTATGATATAATTAATTCTTTATGTTTCTCACACGTTTAGAAAATTATTTTTCGTAAGTTGAGAATCGAAATTCATATCTACTTTGAATTAATATATTTTCAAAAGAATATTATAAATAGGAATATTAGTTAAGTGTAGCACCACTTTTAAAGGTTAGAAAAGGGGTGTTACAATAAGTGGTATCAGAGCAGATCGAGCCTTTAGGGTAAAATTTCGGTTGTAGGTCTGCTCTGTTTTTGTTATGTGAACTCTGAATTATTTGGAATCTTTTCTATATGTTTATATTGTGTGAACTCTATGGACTATCTGGATTGTCTTCTTATTAGGTTCTAACTAGCATTGCCTTATAGGAATTCAATGGCTCATAGGAATGAACAATTAGATACTGGGAATACTGAAGGTGGAAACAACAATGCTGGGAATAAGATGGATAGAGCTATTCAAGTTATGGCCGACATGGCGACATCAATTGCACAACAAACTGCTGCGAAGAATCAAAGAGATATTCGCAAACAACAAAGGGAAGAGCAAGCTGCTGAGTCTAAAGGTTTGGTTGACTTTAGACATCATGATCCTCCCCAATTTCATGGAGAAACAGTACCAGAGAAAGCTGGCTTGTGGCTTCAAGAGATCGAGAAAACATTCAAAGTGCTGAAATACTCAGATGAAGCAAAGGTTAGTTATGCATCTTACCTACTGCTGGGGGATGCAGAATATTGGTGGAGAGGAGCCCAACAGATAGTCGAAGCCAATAACCAGGAAGTTACATGGGAGGTATTTCGTGCTAAATTTCTAGACAAATATTTTCCCAGGAGTGCCAGAACTACAAAAGAACAAGACTGCCTAATTCTGAAACAAGGAGGGATGACGGTCGGAGAATACGCGGCAAAGTTCGAGTCGCTGGCGAAGTATTTTCGTTTCTTTCAGGATCAGGTTGATGAGGATTGGCTATGTGAAAGATTTGAAGGAGGACTGGGGCTTAACATCAAAGAGTCAGTCTTACGACTTGAGATTCGGCAATTTCAACCGCTCGTGGAAAAATGCAGAAAGATAGAGACAATGAAGGAAAGTGGAATTAACCGGGGAAATACAGGAGGGCCGTCTAGGTCCAGATATCCAACTCAAGGATGGAACCAGAAAGAGAAACAGCCGTACAAGAAGCCTTATTCCCGACAATAATCAGAATCAACAACCATATCGTCTGATTGCATCTGCTTTTGGTGGTGGACCAATTAGGAATCAGAATTCAGGCCCCATTCGACGATGTTTCAAATGTGGGAAGCAAGACCATTTGGCTGACACATGCCCCATGAAGGGAGTGCTATGTTACAGATGTTGAAAGACGGGACACATGGTAAAGGACTGCATTGATCCGAAAGTTGAACCGGTGGTGAATAACATGAGAGCTGAAAGGCCAATGGCAAACGGAAGAGTTTACACCATAAGTGGTGTTGAGGCTTCTCAATCTGAAGATCTTATACAAGGAAATTGTGATATGGAAGGTAAGCTCTTAACCGTATTATTTGATTCTGGAGCAACCCATTCTTTTATCTCTTTGGATCGAGTGAAAGAATTGAATTTACCTGGTACATCATTGCCTTTTGATTTGATCGTTTCTGCTCCAACTGCTAAACCTATAGTGGTAAATTCTGTGTGTTTAAACTGTCCTATTGTCATCCATGATAGAAGATTTCTTGTTGATTTAATATGTTTGCCTTTAACGCAACTAGATATAATTTTAGGCATGGATTGGTTATCTCCTAATCATATCCTTTTGGACTGTGCGCATAAAACTTTAGTCTTTCCCGACCCTAGGATTTCCGAATTTATATCTGCGAATCAAGCAATAACTTCTTTGAAAGAAGGTGCTCAAGGTTATATGTTGTTGTCTTCCTTGAAAGCGGAAAAAGAAGTTACTTTAAGCGAAATACTAGTCGTGAAAGATTTTTCGGAAGTATTTCCAGAAGATATTCTCGGATTACCCCCTGTACGAGATATTGAGTTTTCAATCGATCTCATACCTGGGTCAGGTCCAATCTCTATTGCACCGTATAGGATGTCACCTACGGAGTTAGCAGAACTGAAGAGTCAACTTGAAGATCTATTGTCAAAACAGTTCATTAGACCAAGTGTATCACCTTGGGGAGCACCGATCTTGTTAGTGAAAAAGAAGGATGGAGGTTCAAGACTGTGTGTAGATTATCGTCAGTTGAACAAAGTGACGATAAAGAATAAGTATCCTCTACCTCGCATTGATGATTTAATGGATCAACTCCGTGGAGCTGCGGTCTTCTCAAAAATTGACTTAAGAACGGGATATCACCAAATTAGAGTAAAACCCGAAGATATTTCAAAAACCGCGTTTAGGACTCGTTATGGACATTATGAGTATTTGGTGATGCCATTCGGAGTAACAAATGCACCTGCTATTTTCATGGATTACATGAACCGGATTTTTAACCCATTCCTCGATAGATTCGTCATTGTATTTATTGACGACATTCTCATCTATTCTAAGAGTTACGAGGAACATGAAGATCATCTTCGTCAAGTTTTGCAAATTCTACAGGAGAAGAAGTTATACGCAAAGCTGTCAAAATGTGAATTTTGGATTGAGGAAGTTAAATTTTTGGGTCACATGATTTCTAAGGCAGGAATTGCTGTGGACCCAGCAAAAGTGGAAACTGTACTTTCATGGGAACAACCACGATCGGTGACTGAAATTCGTAGTTTCGTTGGTTTGGCCGGATACTATCAGAGATTTATAGAAGGATTTTCAAGGATAGTGGCATCGTTGACTCAACTCACAAGGAAGAATCAACCGTTTGTCTGGATCGAAAAATGTGAAGAGAGTTTTCAATCGATGAAGACACGGTTGACAACATCACCAGTATTAGTTCTGCCACAACCAGATGAAGTGTATTGTGATGCTTCACATCAAGG
This sequence comes from Astragalus membranaceus, assembly GCA_039519185.1. Taxonomy (NCBI): domain Eukaryota; kingdom Viridiplantae; phylum Streptophyta; class Magnoliopsida; order Fabales; family Fabaceae; genus Astragalus; species Astragalus membranaceus. The sequence continues at coordinate 8,158,203 of CM076854.1, read as the reverse complement.
ATTAGGTTGTGTTCTTATGCAGCATAGAAAAGTTGTAGCCTATGCCTCAAGACAGTTAAAGACTCACGAGAAGAATTACCCTACCCATGATTTGGAACTAGCGGCTGTGGTCTTTGCGTTAAAGATATGGAGACATCATTTGTATGGAGCAAGTTTTGATGTTTTCAGTGACCATAAGAGTTTGAAATATCTTTTCGACCAAAAAGAGCTCAACATGAGACAAAAGCGATGGATGGAATTCCTAAAAGACTATGATTTTACCTTGCTTTATCACCCAGGAAAAGCAAATGTGGTAGCTGATGCATTGAGTTGAAAGACAATACACATTTCTGCTTTGATGACCAAGGAGTTAGAGCTGTTAGAGAAATTTCGAGATCTAAATCTGACTGTGGAGCTGACCAGTGGAAAGATTTCCTTAGGAATGATCAAGGTGTCAAGCGGGCTCATGGAGGATATCCGTGAACAACAAACAAGTGACGAACATCTGCAGGAAAAGAGAAAACTAATCGAACAGGAAAGGGCTGCGGAGTTCAGTGTAGGAAGCGATGGCATTTTACGATGCAACAGGAGAGTTTGTATCCCAAATAATGTGGAGATGAGGAAAATGATTTTAGACGAAGCACATAAAAGTAAGTTGAGTATTCATCCAGGAGCAACGAAAATGTATCAAGATCTAAAGCAAAAATTTTGGTGGCCAGGAATGAAAAGACAGGTGGCAGAATACGTCGCATCATGTCTAACAAGTCAAAAAGCGCAAGTTGAACATCAGAAGCCTGCCGGTATGCTTCAATCACTGGACATACCAGAATGGAAGTGGGAAAGCATTTCAATGGATTTTGTAGTAGGATTACCAAGAACGGCACATAATTTTGATGCAATTTGGGTGATTGTGGACAGGTTGACTAAGTCGGCACATTTCTTACCAGTGAGAATGAATTACAATGTGGAGAAGCTGACTGAGATATACATTAGGGAAATAATCAAACTGCATGGAGTTCCTTCTAGTATTGTTTCGGATCGAGACCCGAAATTCACTTCTCATTTTTGGCGAAGTTTACAAGAAGCTCTAGGAACGAAGCTGAGACTGAGCTCGGCGTACCACCCTCAGCAGATGGACAAACAGAGAGGACAATTCAATCTCTGGAAGATTTACTAAGAGCATGTGTTTTGGACAATAGAGGAAGTTGGGATAGTCTGCTACCATTGATTGAGTTCACCTATAATAACAGTTTTCACTTGAGTATCGGAATGGCACCCTACGAAGCTTTGTACGGAAGGAAATGCCAAACGCCATTATGTTGGTATCAAGATGGGGAAAGTGCTATTTTAGGACCAGAGATTGTGCAGCAAACAACAGAAAAAGTCAAACAAATTCGTGAAAGGATGAAGATTGCACAAAGCAGACAGAAAAGTTACTCTGATCGAAAAAGAAGATCTCTCGAATTTCAAGAAGGTGAACACGTGTTTTTATGAGTTACATCAACCACAGGAATCAGAAGGGCTATTAAGTCAAGGAAACTCACTTCAAAATTCATTGGACCATATCAAATTATTCGGCGCGTTGGTCTAGTAGCTTATCAAATAGCTTTACCGCATTTTCTTTCAAACATTCACAATGTGTTGCGCGTTTCACAGCTGAGGAAGTATATTTCTGATCCATCTCACATAATTGAACCCGATGAAGTACCACTAAGAGAAAATTTGTCGTATGAGACATCTCCTGTGAGAATCGAAGATAGGAGAACCAAACAACTTCGAAGAAAACAAATATCTTTGGTCAAAGTTGTATGGGATCAAACAACCGGAGATTCAACATGGGAATTAGAAGATAATATGAGGGCGCAATATTCGAATTTATTTTAAGGTACACAATTTCGAGGACGAATTTTTTTTAGTAGGGTGGTAATGTAACACCCTGAAAAATTTCTTCATTTGTATACATTATAATTGTATATTTACTTAATTGAAATAATAATTAGTTTAGTATGTAGAGAGTATTTTTAAGAAAAATATTTTGTTGAACTAAAGAGAAATGTTAAAAAGGCTAAAAAAAAAAATTTGGGTCTAAAACTTTATCAAATTATAGCTAAAAAGCATTTGTCAGTGTACATCGGTACGACACTAAAAAGTCCAAACTTATCGGAAACTTTTGAAATTTAGTTCGTTAAATTCTATAAAATACAAAGATCGAAATTGTATCTGCAAAATTTAGTTTACCTAAAAATACGCTTTTTATTATTACCAGTATAACAAGTAAGTAACTAATAAAAGATGAAGGAAGAATGTGTAGTCCGTTTTTTTACAACTAATGGTATGAACAGAAGAAATTAACTGGTACGTGTGCGTTAGTATTACCTGATAACCTACTAATTCAACTATAAATAGAAGCCCCCCACCAGTCAGTTTTTCACGCCACTTTTGAAAAGCAACTCCATCAATCAAGGTTAGGCCAACCTCTCTCTTTTTTTTTGGTTTACTCTCTCCTTCTTATGCTCCTTTCTTTCATTAATAATTAGTTTCTTCTTTACTTTTAGAAACAAGAACATATAGAAAGTTTATATTCAATTCTTATTTTAGTTAAAACACCTTAGCTACCTATGACTAAGTTGTAAGCGAGAGTTTGTAAAAATAAGCTGAAAAGAGCTATGGATATATTATAAGTTTTTTTTTTAAAAAAAAGTGCATTTGTTTAAACAAAACAAAAAGTAACTTACAGATTTTTTTTTCAACCTCTAATATTTAGGAAATTTTATAGTCATGGATATAGTAAAATAAGACAGTTGTTTTAATGAATAATAGGTATTGTGGATTTGAAGCAAGTGATGATCATCAAGCTAGTTTGGAAAAATTTCAAGGTAAGGGGAAATACTAATAATAAGTTGATGGGTTCAAATTGTGTGTTGCTTGTATATATATTATCTAGTTATTCTTAGGTGATTTGTGTGATTTTGATTTGTTTGAGTTCTATGCAAATGTGTCAAAATTAGTATATTTTGAGTTTGGTTGAGAATGTTGGTTGTCTATTTTACTTAGTGATATAATAATAGACTTAGTGATATGACTTAAGATGACTGATAAGTTAAGGTGTATTTCATAAGTTGTTCTATGGATTCTAAGGACTGAATTGTCAGGTTGATTATGGATTAGATTAGTAAGACTGATGATTTAACTAAGAGCTACTACAGGATGTTTCTTGTAAGACCCCATTTCTACCCGGTAAAATAATGCAAAATCAGAGTTCATAAAAAAAATCTTTTTCAACAAACAATGGAGTGCCACATTTTGCTTCGTGAAAACAATAGACGGTTTAATTCGCTTTTGAACACGGATACATAGCGCTTTCGGATGAACCGGTAGAACAACATTTCAAAACAAGTCAAACTTCTTTTAACTACGCAGCGGAAATTCAAATGGTTCAACTAAACAATCGTGACAACTATGCAAGATTCATAACTCAAATCCAACAGTAAACAACTTAAATAACATAAATAAACGTTCATCCCCCCGAGTGTTACGTATCAGAGCGACGACACCGACCCGAACTAATGAAGGTGAGCGGCCTTCATTCGTGATTACCTGCACGTTACCAACATTGGGGTAACATTCAAACAGAAGGGGTGAGATATCGAACTATATAATGAATCATATGAAAGACAATATATATCAGGTCAGGACATCAAATCATCATTTCACAGCAGTCAATATCATCATATCACAACGGTCAATATCATCATATCACAACGGTCAATATCATCATATGACAACAGTCAATATCATCATATCACAATGGTCAATATCATCATATCACAACGGTCAATATCATCATATCACAACGGTCAATATCATCATATGCTATGTATGCGACGCTATGTAAATGCACAACCAATAAACAACGATTACATAGCAACGCAACAACATCGGAAATCATCTTCGGCCATAGGCCTACAACATACCACCTACCAATAAATAGAGGCAATCCAACTGGTGTAACATCATCAACTAACAACATCTGAACCAACAATTCAGCCACAACAATGGGCACTAAGGCGCCAACAAGCAACAACAACAACCATAGGCGCTAAGGCGTCAACATGCAACAACATCAAGCAGGAACATCAACACAGCAATAACAACAACAATAGCAACAACGGCAACAGCAGCAATAGCAACAACAGCAACAATAGCAACAACGGCAACAGCAACAGCAACACTGCAACAGCAGCAGCAACAACACCAACAGCAACACAGCAACAACAGCATAGCAACACAGCAGCAGCAGCACAGCAACACAGCAGCAGCAGCAATAGGGTGTGGCGCCTAGGGGCAGGGCGCCAACACCAACAACACAGAAGTAGGGTGTGGCGCCTAGGGACAGGGCGCCAACACGAACAACACAGAAATAGGGTGTGGCGCCTAGGGGCAGGGCGCCAACACCAGCAACAATAATATAGAGCATGGCGCCTAGGGATAGGGCGCCATCATCAGCAAACAATAAAACACCAAGCACAGGGCGCCTAGGGCGCCAGTTTCAACAAGCAAACACACTGTCAGGCACAGGGCGCCTAGGGCGCCAATTTCAGCAACAACAACAGGGACTGGGCGCCTAGGGCGCCAGTTTCAGCGACACAACAGGGACTGGGCGCCTAGGGCGCCACTTTCAGCAACATCAACAGGGACTAGGCGCCTAGGGCACCAGTTTCAGTAACATCAACATGGACTGGGCGCCTAGGGCGCCACTTTCAGCAACATCAACATGGACCGGGCGCCTAGGGCGCCACTTTCAGCAACATCAACATGGACTGGGCGCCACTTTTAGCAACATCAACATGGACTGGGCGCCTAGGGCGCCACTTTCAGCAACATCAACATGAACTGGGCGCCTAGGGCGCCACTTTCAGCAACAACAAAAATAGAAACAGTGGCAGGGCGCCTAGGGCGCCACTTTCAGCACCCAATTCAAGTTCTCATGCATGGCAAAATACAATAACGATTATAGGGCATAGGAATATCAATCACACAAACATGATTATCCAATGAGGCATTCAATACATATATGATCATACATATGACAATCATCAAACCCTAAACCCCCCCCCCCACATAAAGTAATTCATATATCCCATTATAAAGCTTGAATCCTTACCTTAGCCTTAGAAGATCACGAAACCCTAGCCTCCTCTCTCCTCTTGGCGTCGCTTTCTCCCTCTTCTCTCCTCTTGGCCGTCGCTCTCTCCCTCTTCTCTTCTCTCTAATTCTATTTTTTGTTTCTTCTAAATGAGCCAAACCCTAAACAATGCCTATTTAAACTTTAGTTAATTTTATGGGCTTTTTCCTTAAGCTCATTCGAATTGCATCATGGGCCTCCCTAACACTTCTCATTTTACTACTCCCAACCCTAACAATAGGCCCACATATACTAGCATTATTATTATTTTATTATTTTCTACCAATTAAATTCCCAAACAATTCAATTAAATAATTAATTAAATTTTGGGGCGTTACAACTCTCCCCCACTTAGAATATTTTCGTCCTCGAAAATTCACCTGATTCGAACAACTCTGGATAAGACTCCCGCATCTTGCTTTCCAGCTCCCACGTCATGCTTTCTCCGGCAGCTTCCAACCAAACCACTTTCACCAAGGCGATCTCCTTACCTCTTAGAGTCTTCACCTCATGATCCTCGATACGCACAGGCATCGTCTCCACAGTGAGATTATCCCGTACTTGCACATCACCCGCTTGAAATTCCAAATCCTTTCTTCGCTTATCATGATAACTCTTCTGTCTACTTTGCGAAGTTTTCCTCTGCCCCCGAATTAATTTCCGCGATTGTCTAGCAGACAACTAACCAGCTCCCTCCTCTTCAGGAGTAGAAAAACTTACAGACTTGCTATGACAATTAATATGGGCATGGTTATACTCTAACCAGTTCATACCTAAGATCACATCCACTCCGCTTAACGGCAACCAAATTAAATCAACAACAAAGTCTCTGTCGAAAATCGACAAGGGACACCCAGAACACACAAGAGAAGTAGTCACCGACCCATTAGCTAGAGTGTCGACAACCATTTCTCCATTCATAGAAGACAACGCTAGACCCAATTTTTCAACACAATCAGTAGCAATAAAACAAAGAGTAGCACCGGTATCAACAATATAAGTTAGAGGAATACCATTAATGAAGCATGTACCTCTAATAAGTCCGCCCTCCTTAGAAGTCTTTGTCCCTACCAAAGCGAACACTTTTCCACCAGCTCGTTCCTTCTTCGGTTTCTGACACTGACTACTGATGTTTCCTCCTTCGCCACAGTTGAAACAAACCACCTCCTTATGCTCACACCCGGACACCTCATGCCCGATCTTACCGCAACGGAAACACCTCGTCGTCTCAGCTTTGCACGCATTACTCTTATGACCAGCTTTGCCACATTTGAAGCACACAATACCAGCAGGAGCATCTCCCCCACTAGTTCTCCTACCATCAGCGGCTTTTGGTTCACCTCTACCAGCAGGAGCATCATACGGCTTACCACGACTCTGAGACTTGCTCCTCTTCTCGTTAACAATCTTATAATGAGCATTGCTATCCTCCTCGTAGATCCTGCAGCTGTCAATCAAATCAGCAAAGACACGGATCTTCTGATATCCAACGGCCTTCTTGATCTCTGGTCGCAACCCGTTCTCAAACTTGATGCACTTCGAAAATTCAGCAGTTGCTTCACTGTAGTGCGGATAAAACTTAGCCAACTCCACAAACTTAGCAGCATACTCAGTAACCGACAGTTTTCCTTGCTTCAGCTCAAGGAACTCAATTTCCTTCTTCCCCCGAACATCCTCCGGATAGTACTTCCTCATAAATTCCCTACGGAACACAACCCAAGTGACCTCTTCACCTGCAGCTACCAACCTTTGACTAGTCCCTAACCACTAGTCATCAGCTTCTTCTGCCAACATATGAGTACTATAACGAACCTTCTGCGCTGGAGTGCAGTCCATCACACGGAAGATCCTCTCCATCTCCTTCAACCAAGCCAACGCTCCATCAGGATTATACTTGCCTTTGAAAGCAGGCGGATTCTCCCATTGAAAGGTTGCCAAACTACGAGACCCAACATTTTCACCAACGTTTTGCTGACCTTCCACAGCCTGAGCCATAGCAGCCAAAGCAGCAGCGATAGCAGCATCGTTCCTTCCAGCCATCTCCACTAATCATCTCAACATAAACAACAGTTAGAACTAATTGACAATACTCGATCGTCAATGACACAATAACTTGACAACTTGGCCGGACAGACCAAAACTGCTCTAATACCACTAATGTAACACCCCATTTCTACCCGGTAAAATAATGCAAAATCAGAGTTCATAAAAAAAAATCTTTTTCAACAAACAATGGAGTGCCACATTTTACTTCGTGAAAACAATAGACGGTTTAATTCTCTTTTGAACACGGATACATAGCGCTTTCGGATGAACCGGTAGAACAACATTTCAAAACAAGCCAAACTTCTTTTAACTACGCAGCGGAAATTCAAATGGTTCAACTAAACAATCGTGACAACTATGCAAGATTCATAACTCAAAATCCAACAGTAAACAACTTAAATAACATAAATAAACGTTCATCCCCCCGAGTGCTATGTATCAGAGCGACGACACCGACCCGAACTAATGAAGGTGAGCGGCCTTCATTCGTGATTACCTGCACGTTACCAACATTGGGATAACATTCAAACAGAAGGGGTGAGATATCGAACTATATAATGAATCATATGAAAGACAATATATATCAGGTCAGGACATCAAATCATCATTTCACAGCAGTCAATATCATCATATCACAACGGTCAATATCATCATACAACAACGGTCAATATCATCATATCACAACGGTCAATATCATCATATCACAACGGTCAATATCATCATATGCTATGTATGCGACGCTATGTAAATGCACAACCAATAAACAACGATTACATAGCAACGCAACAACATCGGAAATCATCGTTGGCCATAGGTCTACAACATACCACCTGCCAATAAATAGAGGCAATCCAACTGGTGTAACATCATCAACTAACAACATCTAAACCAACAATTCAGTCACAACAATGGGCACTAAGGCGCCAACAAGCAACAGCAACAACCATAGGCGCTAAGGCGTCAACATACAACAACATCAAGCAGGAACAGCAACACAGCAATAGCAACAACAATAGCAACAACGGCAACAGCAGCAATAGCAACAACGGCAACAGCAACAATAGCCTCTAGGGTTAAGTACAAGTTATCTAAATGTCTTTAAATAACCTTTCATTCATATTATTCCTTGAGTTCTTATTCATAGACCATGTCTGTACCTATGAATCTACTTATTTGAGTTGATCAGTCCCAAAACAAGTTTGAAAGCATTATGACACAAGAAATAAAACGCAAACATCATAAGATTACATAAACTTTACTCAAGGTTCATTACAAACATAAGAACAATCCAACCATAAACGTTTAGCTCATGTCAAGCTTCATCAAAACAACATAAACTAAAAAGATTATGTTACCGTATGTGAGCAAGAGAAGGATGTTTACAAAAGATGCACTCCAACAATCCCAAGTCATACACGTTGAATGATGCTATGGCGTGAGCAAAACCGTAGGTGTGATAATAAAACTAAACTAAAAATAAAAGCTTCAAGAATGGAGGATTAATGGAGGAATACTAGGTGTAAAGTAGTTTTTCTCCAAGTAGCTCTCCTTATTTCGAAATCCATCACGTGAGGAAGAAGAAGTGAGATAGATCTTATCCACATCTCATAAAGTGGCTTTACAAAAAGGGCAATGATGAAACTCATCACCAACTATCACTTAAGCTTCAATTAAGAGGCGCCAAGTGTCCTTTTCATCCCACTTGGAGGCTCCCATGTCAGGCTGAGCAGAAGAGGATCAGATTGATGACTCATTAAGCAGCAAGTGGCTTCATAAATATCCAAGTGGCCAACCGTCATATAGCGCTATGGCGCTTACCGCTGCATAGCGCCTACCGCTGCAGCACTCAAGCAAAACATCAATATACTCAAAAAGGCACCAAATGTGTCAAATGATAACAAACAAGCTCCTAACCCTTCTTTCCTCTAAATAACTAATATTTACCTAATAAAGCACGAATATTACTTGAGAACTTGTGTTGATTTAAGTGATAAGAGCATAAATAACACATCTAAATATGAATTATCAGCGGGTCTCCGACCCGTCAAGCCCACACCCATCAATGATGAGGGAGTTGACCAAAAAGTCAGGAACAGAGTTAAAAACTACACTTGTGTCCCCACAATTATTGCTGAATCTTGCTAAAATATCAGCAACCAAGTTACAGTGTCTGCTTATCTTCCTCCACTCAGTCATCAATTCTCCACCACCAACCTCAAGCACCTCGCGAACTACTCGACTCAGGGTGTGGTTTCCAACGCTTCCTCGAGACAATAGATCCACAGCTTCCGATGAATGCGTTTCCACAACCAAAAGACGATAACCCTTGCTCCACGCTATTCCGATTCCCTGAAGGAATCCTTGCAATTCTGCTTCTGTTACTGAACAAGGCTCGAGACAGTAGGAATAGGCGAAGATGAAACGCCCTTCATGGTCACAGAGCACTCCACTGCAGCCAGCAGATCTACCCAAATTGTTCACCGATCCATCACAGTTGAGTTTCATCATTCCTCGGGCCGGAGGAAGCCACTTTTCACTGTTCTCAACAGTGTTTGGGCCAATCTGAGGATGCAGAAGAAGATTCATTTGCGTGCAGTTCACAATTTCCTCAACCGAGTGCCTGATCTTGCAAATTGACTCATAAGTCGTGTAGGATTTCTACTGAAAGATTGATTCGTTCCTGTTCCTCCAGAGTAAATCCAGCGTAACACCAAACAGGATACTCCAAAAAGGTTCTTCACCATTCTCTTTTTTCCGAGTCAGGTTTGTTTCTAACCAATATTGCCAAGAGTTGGTGCTGAAAAAACTACCCTGTTTTCTGCAATTGAAGCTGTTCCAGATGACGAAGCTGAAGTGTAACACCCCGATAATTTCTAACTTGTAGAAATCACCGAAATGCACTAGTGGCATATATCAGAGTAACTTCCTTTTTAAATACTGAACACATACTAATACTCGATGCTAAAAACCCATCAAGTTCGCTTACATAACTTAATTCTGACCAAAATAGAAAGTCTGCGGAAGCGATTTACAACTTATAATACAAGTCGTACCATCGTACATCTATGATATTGAATGAAAATACAGAAGTACATAATATTACAAAATAAACAGCGTCAGCAACTCCTCAAGCGTCTCCATGACGACGCCTCATCGTCTTGAACTTAGCCTGCAACTCTGAAAAACAACAACATGGATTGGGTGAGACAACTTGTCTCAGTGAGTTCTATCGAGACCCCTTACTCACTCTCTCGGTTCAATTATGCTTGATTCATTATTCTGATTCTAACTCATAGTCCTCAAAATCGACTATGTGGCTAACTAACTGAAGTTGTCCTCATAACCCTCAAGCCGGTTACAAGAAACAACACATAAACTGAACTGATCTTTTAGCATGTCCCCGGTCACTTGACATAATAAGCTCTCGGTGAACCCATCCCCACTAATCGGCTGGGTCCCTGATGGGGCCTAGGTTCATAGGGCTCATGACTTCCCCTCCCCTAGCACACTAAACTGAAATAGGGTCGTCACCCTAACTGAACTGATGTATATATTTTAATATACCTGAACATGAACATAACAATGATCCTTGAACATAATGATGGACTTATACAAAACAATGGCATTATTCTTAACATGATCTTATCATTAAGTGATCTCACACGGTACTACTAACGTTGTTAACTTAACCTATAGCTATCCATTACCTAGTCTACATCATAATGTATCGCCCATACTCAACATTATGATAACCTAGCTTAGTCATAATCAATCTCATAACGTCAACACGATTCGGAACATTAACTAACATCAATCACAGTCAATTTCATGGCAATGGTACTATAACATCAATTCATGAGGTTGGGGAAGGGATTAGAACGCAATTGGAATCGTTCGGAACGGTTTAAAACACTTTTTAAAAGGGGCTACCCGAAGGCCACGCACGGTCCATGCCCAGGGGCGCACGACTCGTGCGTGTCTGAAAGACTTAGCAATTTTCAATCCGAAGGGAACGCACGATCTGTGCTCTTGAGACGCACGATCCGTGCGTTGTCTAAAATCCACCCAGGCTCCCTGCGAACAGCCAACACGGTCCGTGCTTCTATAAGGCACGATCCGTGCGTGTTCAGCAGTAGCCCAGATTTCAGTTTTTCTTACACAATGCCATTCCGTTCCGATTCCGATATACTTTCCGATCGACACTTCCATGTCACACGCATACAAATACGGTCATAAACAGTCCAACAAGCATGACACATCAATCAACACAACAATCATGACATCAAATCTTAATTCCAATCAAACGATCATATGACTCAATGATTCAAACTCGAGGTTTTCACAAAGCGGTTGCCGGTTTTCACAAAACGCGATTTAGATTCAGAATACATGACAATGACATTAATTCCCTAGTGAGTATAGAACTCACCTCTTTATGACGGCAATCACTCAATCAGAATCTCAGCGATACGAACCACCAAGAACTCTACGAACGGACTCCGATCTTTCTCGAATTCGTTCCAAAACGCTCCCAACCGAAACTCAGGTTTCCTAACACTTGTATTCTGAACCCAGAACTGAATTTAACTCCTAGGTGGCTTCAATACGAAATGTAGTGACTAAGGTAGGTTCTAACACTCTCAAATCGAGCATGCAAAGACAAATTTTTGTAATTTGGCCAAGGTGAGCTGAAAGTGTTCTTCAATGGAGTTTTATGGAGGAGGGTGATTCAGTGCTTGACAAGGGTACCAATGGAAAGAGTAAAAGAAAAGGAACTCAGAACAGGTTTTGGATCATGCATGCAATGACTGATTGATGCACTCTCCTCTCTTCCTTCCCCTCTCTCCTTCGCGCCTCTCTTCTTTCTTTCCTCTCTGGTTCAGTTTTTCTGTTTCAGCATTTCTTTGAAAATGAAGTGTGTTTTCTAACTTGTTCAGTTGGATGAGTATATATAAAGGGGGCATGGCAAAAGACAAAACTACCCCTTACTTAAACATTTCATTCCCTATGACTCCTTTAGCTCTAATAAACTCAATGTGAAGCAATTAATTCAATCAAGCACACAATTCTCACAATTAACCCATCAAGCAAATCACTTTCAATTTATTTTATTTTATTTTTAACAAGTTAATAAATCACTAAATAATAATTCACGCCAAATAATTTAAATAGCGAAAATTTGGGGATATTACAATCACCCCAACTTTTTAAAAATTTTGTCCTCAAAATTGGACCAATCAAAACAAATAGCACACAATATAGTTTTTGTCGAACCGTCATCAGTCTTGCCCTTCTAAGCGTCCAACACGTAGATCCTTCCGCGTGCGGGGGTAGAATTCTCCTCTCGATTCCTTTTCTTCGTCGGACACTCATTAGCATAATGCCCTTTTTCCTTGCAGCAATAACACTCGGTTGATCCCAGACGACATTCTCCACTATGGGGTTTTCCGCATTTCGCACACTCACCGGACCTTAGTAGTTCGAATGCTGTAGTTTGCTTTCCTTTGCTATAGATACCCTTTGGCTCATTACTTCGAGTTGGCAATTCCAATGCTTTCTTCTTCTCTTTCTGATACGCTTTCCTTTCTTCATACATCCTGTTGAGACCTGCCTCTGCAACATAAGCTTGCTGCACCAATCCAGCATAGCTGGTCATAGCATAAGAGCTAAGACCTTGGGCCACATCCGCACGAAGACCTGTCTTGTACATCTGCATCTTCCACTCATCATTCGGAGCATGTTTTGCCAACTAATAAAACTGTGACAACCTTTCGAACTTGGTGGTGAACTCACCCACCGACATCTCTCCTTGCCTCAGATTGACAAACTCGGCTTGCTTGCTTAACTTCATCACCGGAGGGAAGAAGTGACCAATAAACATCTCCTTGAAGTTAACTCAGGTAACAGGAGTTCCTTGATTCACCATCAAATCATGAGCATTGGTCCACCAGGTTTGAGCATCGTCCTCGAGCATATGGGCGGCAAAAAGAACCTTCTCTTCTTCGCTGCATTGAAGAGTCCTAAAAATTTTCTCCATCGAATCCAACCAGAAATGTGATACCATTACCTCAGGTCCTCCTTTGAAACTTTGAGGATTCATTTTCTGAAAACGAAAGTAAGCCCTATTCGGATCTTCCAGAGGAGGTTGTTGAACATTCGGTTGTTGCTGATTCATCCTTTCATGATGCATCTGGGCCATTTGAGCCATCTGCTGCTGCTGCATTTGCATCATGTCATTCATCATCTTCTATTGTGTCTCGATGACATTCTGCATCCATTCGGAATGAGGATCGACGGGGACGCTTCTCCTACTTCCACCAGCCATGATTCTGCAAAATATGCACAAAGTGTTTAGTTGATCAGGCTAAACGTCTAATAGCATACTAAGAGGAATCACACTTACAGGACTTAAGAGACTCATGATTCTAAGTCCGACTATGTCGAACTGCTCTGATACCAATTTGTAACACCCCGATAATTTCTAACTTGTAGAAATCACCGAAATGCACTACTGGCATATATCAGAGTAACTTCCTTTTTAAATACTGAACACATACTAATACTCGATGCTAAAAACCCATCAAGTTCGCTTACATAACTTAACATAAAATACATAAAGCGTTCTTACACCACTCAACTAGTGTTCAGTACCAAAATAAAAAGTCTGCAGAAGCGATTTACAACTTATAATACAAGTCGTACCATCGTACATCTATGATATTGAATGAAAATACAGAAGTACATAATATAACAAAATAAACAGCGTCAGCAACTCTTCAAGCGTCTCCATGACCATGCCTCATCGTCTTCAACTTAGCCTGCAACTCTGAAAAACAACAACATGGATTGGGTGAGACAACTTGTCTCAGTGAGTTCTATCGAGACCCCTTACTAACTCTCTCGGTTCAATTATGCTTGATTCATTATTCTGATTCTAACTCATAGTTCTCAAAATCGACTATGTGGCTAACTAACTGAAGTTGTCTTCATAACCCTCAAGCCGGTTACAAGAAACAACACATAAACTGAACTGATCTTTTAGCGTGTCACCGGTCACTTGGCATAATAAGCTCCCGGTGAACCCATCCCCACTAATCGGCTGAGTCCCTGATGGGGCCTAGGTTCATAGGGATCATGACTTCCCCTCCCCTAGCACACTAAACTGAAATAGGGTCGTCACCCTAACTGAACTGATGTATATATTTTAATATACCTGAACATGAACATAACAATGATCCTTGAACATAACAATGGACTTATACAAAACAATGGCATTATTCTTAACATGATCTTATCATTAAGTGATCTCACACGGTACTACTAACGTTGTTAACTTAACCTATAACTATCCATTACCTAGTCTACATCATAATGTATCACCCATACTCAACATTATGATAACCTAGCTTAGTCATAATCAATCTCATAACGTCAACACGATTCGGAACATTAACTAACATCAATCACAGTCAATTTCATGGCAATGGTACTATAACATCAATTCATGAGGTTGGGGAAGGGATTAGAACGCAATTGGAATCAATCGGAATGGTTTAAAACACTTTTTAAAAGGGGCTACCTGAAGGCCACGCACTGTCCGTGCCCAGGGGCGCACGACTCGTGCGTGTCTGAAAGACTTAGCAATTTTCAATCCGAAGGGAACGCACGATCCGTGCTCTTGAGACGCACGATCCGTGTGTTATACCCCAATTTTGTCCGATCACTTTTTTCGCAAGCATTTTAATTTAGTCAGCGCGTCATATGTCCCATGTGATATTAGTACGAGAAAAGTTTTTCGGGCTCATTCGTTGATGTCTCGTTTTAATTCGGGCCAACGCTTGGTGCTTTTTCAATTGGGCCGAGATGCCTTTTTGTTTAATTAGAACTATGCTCGCGTAATTGGGTCTATAGGCATTTGGACTTAATTTTAGTGTTTGTTGATTATTGGGCCCGTCCAGTCTTTTTGGCTCCGCTCATTCATTTTAATCAAAAGCCATAAAAAATAAATAACAAATATAATGAAAAATCAATAAAAATTAATAATCCAAAAAAAATTAAATTAAAATATAATACAATCCGAAAATAATAAAAAATACAAAAAATAAAATACAAAAAAAAAAACACAAAATCAAAAAGGGCGCATCAGCCCAAAATGACAGCTGCTACGGCAGTAGCTGGGCCTTCTTGGTTCCTTGCCCACCAAGTCTTCTCCAACCTCCGGCCCAACATCTTGTCCTTGTTGAGCAAGTATCAAATCTGAAATAGGAAAACAATATCAGGTTAGAATCAGGAATTGATTGCAAAAAACCTAATTTTGCCTATAAAAGCAGAATAGTTCACACAGAGAAGGGCCCCCGAAATTCAGACAGAAAACTCAAAAGAATTCACATGATTAGGGTTTCACGCTAAAACCCTAAGAGAGAAATACCAAGAAAACCCAGAAATAGAAGCAGTAACAGCCACAGTAGTGGAGCAGCAGCAACAATCAAGCAAAAGAAGTTCAGAAGCTGGAACACAGGTTGGGTTTTTTTGTTTCTTTTCTATTTTATTATGAAGAATACGAAAATACAAAACATGTAGGTGGATACATAAACTGTCATGCTTTAGATTTCCTTTTTTCTTAGATGTTTATATGCTGAGCAAAACGTAGATACTGTAATTTTAAAGCCACTTATACCATTATCATTATTCGTTAAACATGTGTTTAGTAGAACAAATAGGGTAAAAAAGACCAAATTGGTTCTAAGAAATAAAAGATCAGCAACTAGTCAGAAGCATTTTTAGGTTAGAAAATTAGTAACAAATCAAAAGCAGATTGTTCTTTAGTTAGGAAGAATTAATAACCAATTAGCAATAGGTTTAGGCTTATTTAGAAATAGGAAAAAGAAACAAATCAAAATAGAGTAGCAAAGAAGAGTCAAAAATCATAGACAGTAAAAGAATAGGAGAAATAGGGATTAAAAAAAAACAACAACAAAAAAGATCAGAACTCACCCCCTTAGGTTCCGACCACCGTAGACGGTGGTCGACGCCATGAACTGCCTAGAGCCGTCACCCCAAACCCACCGTCACGTCGTCTCCATCGTCGCTGTCGTCCACCGTTCGCCTCCAAGCTCGTGAAAACGCAGTCGCCTCTATAGCCACCACCGGCCGTCGCTGGCGTGTTGTCGCCGTTCGTCGTCTTCACCAGAGCCTTCGCGTGGTCGTTGTCATCGCGCAGCACCGGAGCTAGTCCGGCGCGGTGACGTTCCCTCACCGCCGCCGTGAGGCTCCATCTTCCCTTCCCTTTCGTTTTCCTTTCGTTCCCTCTCTCAGCTGCGTTTTTCACTCCACCTCTTTCTCCCCACGATTCTCGCTCTCTCCCTGATTTCTCTCCCCCTTTCCAATTTCACTCTAAACCCTCTGTCTCTAATTGTTGTTGGAACGGCGCTGAGACTTGAGAGTGGGAAAATTAGGGTTCCCAAAATCCCTTCTTTCCCTTTATACTCTCACCCACTTACTTATTTTATTTAAAAAACAAAACAATCAGATTACTACCCGCACCCCCTCTGTTTCATAACAATAACGCCATCTGCTTAGCCCATTCGCAGCCCAGCCCAGAAACCAAAACGTGGACTACTCATAGTCACGCCCCCTATTTAATAATACACCCCCATTCTGCAAATTGCACCCCATTTTACCATTGCACCCTCTGTTTTCGTTTTTATTATTTTATTTTACAGAAAACCTATACAAATAAATAAATGAATATTTTCTCCTCAAAAAATATAAATAGGGGACTAAGTCGACTGTACAGTCGGGTTAGCCTGTTTTTTAGGTCACTAATGAACCGTTACGGATCATGTCCTAAAATCCCTATTTAAAACAAACAATTTCTAAATTAAAATAAACATAAACATACTTCTTCCCACAAATCAAATTCTTAAAATAGGGGACTAAGCCGACTGTACAGACGAGTTAGTGAGTGTTCTAGGATAAATGAGCCGTACGACTCAGGAATCCTAAAACCCCTATTCCAATAAAATCAAACAAACACACTTCAAACCATTTTCCAAACTCCAAAAACTCTATTTTCACAAAGTAGGGGACTAAGCCGACTGTGCAGTCAGGTTAGTCATCGTTTTAGGACAAATGAACTGATCACTCAGGAGTCCTAAGATCCCTATATTAAAAAATACCAACCAACAAACATTTTTCTACCCAAGAACTACGTGTGATTTGATTCTCTACCAAGAGATACGTAGGAGCAGATGGGGGCCCACATCTGTCAATTGCACTAATAAAAAATCTTTTTTAGTCTTTTCCTAAATAATCATTTTCTTAAATAAAATATCAACTTTCTTCTTTTTTTAATTCACAATAAAAGGGTAAAATAAATATTTTCTAAATTAATATTCTTTCCTACAACTAATTAGAAGGTAACCTTCCGTAGGAAGGATGTCGTGGGGTGCTAATACCTTCCCCACGCATAACCGACTCCCGAACCCAAATCTGGTCTCAAGGACCCTTATCCATTCCAAAAGGGATTTTCCAATGTTTGCCCTTATAAACTAAATTTTGGTGGCGGCTTCAGTTTTGAACCTTCGAGGAATCCTCACCCGGATTTTTCGGTCGCTACACCGTGCGTTGTCTAAAATCCACCCAGGCTCCCTCCGAACAGCCAGCACGGTCCGTGCTTCCATAAGGCACGATCCGTGCGTGTTCAGCAGTAGCCCAGATTTCAGTTTTTCTTACACAACGCCATTCCGTTCCGATTCCGATATACTTTCCGATCGACACTTCCACGTCACACGCATACAAATACGGTCATAAACAGTCCAACAAGCATGACACAGCAATCAACACAACAATCATGACATCAAATCTTAATTCCAATCAAACGATCATATGACTCAATAATTCAAACTCGAGGTTTTCACAAAGCGGTTGCCGGTTTTCACAATAAAAGGGTAAAATAAATATTTTCTAAATTAATATTCTTTCCTACAACTAATTAGAAGGTAACCTTCCGTAGGAAGGATGTCGTGGGGTGCTAATACCGTCCCCACGCATAACCGACTCCCGAACCCAAATCTGGTCTCAAGGACCCTTATCCATTCCAAAAGGGATTTTCCAATGTTTGCCCTTATAAACTAAATTTTGGTGGCGGCTTCAGTTTTGAACCTTCGAAAAATCCTCACTCGGATTTTTCGGTCGCTACAGCTGGCGACTTCACTGGGGACATTTTAGAGAGTCAAGCCTAGTCTAATTAGTTGTAGGATTAGTTACTGTTTTATTGTTTATTTTTACCCTTCCCCTTTTGTCTTTTATTTTTTATTGCATATTATTCTTTTGTGATATGAAAACCCTAGGATAGAAGACCACTTTTTGTATATATGTTTGTTTGTTTTGCAGCTTGGGGGGTATTCTTGATATTTTGCTCCTTCGCACACTCCACTATCACACTTTTGCACACACGTGAGAATAGTCCTATACCCGGGCTGGAGAATAACCTAAGTTGGAACGAGACTGCGTAGTGATGGCCTACTGGATGTGCGTCCTGTTGGGTGGTCACGAAAGTCTCACCTAGAGTTTGGTCCCTCTTGAGAATGCTGGCACTCCTAATAGCTTGCCTATTGTTGTTGATCAGTGTTCTTAATTGGGGTCGTTGGCTCTAGGAACCTTATGTAGGACTCTTTAGAGCTACCCTTTGAAAGGTTCACTTAATAGACAAGCCCTAGACCTATTCTCTAAGGAACCCGACACAAAGGAGGCTCATACCCCTGCATTCAAACAAACACTGATACATTTTTCCGGTCTTCTTAAAAGAAGAAAGTTTCAAAATCATATGTTGTTTTGGCAAATTATTTTTTAGCATACCTCATGCATTTTTACCTTTCCCTTTTGCATGGCATAAAAAAAAAGAAGTTTTTTTACATTAACATTTCATTTTTCATACATTTCTATAACCGCCAGGGAATTGTAGGACTTTCTTTCTGACAAGATGGATCAAACATTTGCATTAATAAAATAAGTTTCTTTCAGTTCTGCGTCAAACAGAAACTTACAATTTCCCCGGCGTAACACGAAATCATACATTTGCATTTCATGCACATTCATCAGTCCATTCATGTACTTACGAAAAAAGAAAAATTGAAAAAATAAATAGAGAGTAAAAGGGCAAGCTGGTTCATCAACATCGCTACCGGACCCGTTCTCAAACAAGAAAAATGGCCGAAGAGGATAATCAGACTCTGAGAGAAGACATTGCAAAGCTGAAGGCTCAAATGAGCGAGATGATGGTATTGAAAGATCAAATGACCGAGATGATGGCGCTGAAAGATCAAATGTATGAATTCGTGAAACTCCTCGAGAGAAGAAATGCAGATGAAAGTGCTTCGGCAGGGAATACTGAGAACAATGCTTCGAACCTTCCTCCTCCTCCCAGCTCCGAGACTCCACACGCCGCTGGAGTGAACATCCAGAGTTACCAATGGCCCCCTTACGGTCTCCCAGCCGGTTACGCTCCTTCTACCATGGAAGCCAATCCAGAGGAAGGACCTTCAGGAGTTGCAGGACCTTCAGCTCAAAATACAAATGCAGAAATACCGCGAGTTCACTTCTCAAGTCCTATGACTGCACCACAGGTCATCCCACAGGGTTATACTCCGTCACCAGTAGTAATTCATCACGCTCCTACACTGAGCTCCGCTGCAATGCCAATGGTTCCTCCCCACTACAACATGAGAGGACCCTCTCATAACTACTCAATGGAGGACCCTCAGCCCAAGGACAAATATCAGATGCTAGAAGAGCGCCTGAGAGCAATTGAAGGATCCAATGTCGGCGCAAAGGATGCATATGATCTGTGTCTCGTCCCTAACGTGATTATCCCACCCAAGTTCAAAGTGCCTGACTTTGACAAATACAGAGGGGTAACTTGTCCCGCTAATCATCTGACTATGTATTGTAGAAAAATGGCCGCATTTGCATACGACGACAAACTGCTCGTCCATTACTTTCAGGACAGCTTGACTGGGGCAGCCTCAAGCTGGTACATGCAGTTGGAACACACCCACATTCAATGTTAGAAAGATCTGGCTGATGCTTTCTTAAAGCAGTACAAATACAACATCGATATGGCTCCCGATAGAGCACAGTTGCAAAATATGGTGAAAAGAAACAAAGAATCATTCAAGGAGTATGCCCAGCATTGGAGAGGGTCGGCAGCGCATGTAGCCCCGCCTCTACTAGAGAAAGAGATGGTATCCATGTTCATAGATACGTTGCAATCACCCCTCTATGACAGATTAATTGGGAGCGTATCCTCTAACTTCTCAGACATGATCACCATAGGGGAAAGGTTGGAAAACGGAATGAGAAACGGGAAAATATCTTACGGTTCAGCCGAAACCAATAACCCAAAGAAGCCCTTCGCAGGATTTGTTAGAGGGGAAACCAATTCCATAATAGGATCAGTGAAAGCCTCTTACACTTCCAAAAACCATCCTCAAGCCCTGCACTTCTCTACCCAAACCACTAAAAGCCATGAACCACCAAACCACCCAGAAAGGAGACATGTACAGTTTGATCCAATTCCCGCATCCTACTCAGATCTGTTCGACCACCTCACTAGTCACAACCTAATCTCCCCCTGCCCGATGAGGCCCATTGAACCTCCTTTCCCGAGAGGCTATGACCCGAACGCCACTTGCGAATTTCACGCAGGCGCAATTGGGCATTCAGTAGAAAACTGCAAGGCACTGAAACATGTGATTCAGGATCTGATCGAATCCAAATGGTTGAGCTTCAATGAGGATGCTTCGAATGGAGGCGCTAACCCTTTGCCAGGGGAATGAGAAGTCATCCGTCAATGCTTTTGAAGGCGATCAAAGGGCTAAAAAACAGCATCATCAACCTTGTGCACCTTTGTCCTGCAGCTAAAGCACTTATGAATTGGGAGATTGTTGATTTTCTTGTGATTTTCAGTTCAAAGTAATGTTACGTAATGCAAACCCTATGGCTCTACCCAAAGCCTTAGGACATTTCAATAAGGGCATGCATGTTTCTTTCCAGTATCAATATTAATAAAATAGCATTTCGAATTCTCCGATAAATTCCTCTTTACTCATTTGCTCGCTTTACTTTTTCTTTTATCCTTCTTCAATTTCTACTAATGCAGACTTAAATAACTTGTCCTTGAAAATAACAACGTCGGTAATTCATGTCATAACTTTGATCGCCCCATTAATCAAACCAAGGAATATGTTGAAGACAACTGGGAAACTCTTCCAGAGGTAATGATAATAACGGAACAAATGGATAAAGTAACCCATCCTCGCGTGGAATCAAACGAAATGATCAACTTGGGCACAGAAGAAGACAAAAAGGGGTTAAAATTAACATCACACCCAAAGGGTAGCAAATCAAGAAAGTTCGCTTACATCACCTTGTCTGACATAAGACGCCCACTGGTGTAACAAATCCGTGATTGTCGAGAAATTTGGTCTGCCGTTACGGCTTTCCTAAAAAATCATCACAGACAACAGTGAAAGGACTATGTAAGGACTCCAAGTCGAGCATCATGATCCCTTCGCATACCGCCCAAAAAAACAAATGGGGCAGTTGCAACAACAAACAAAGAACATCAGGGATGATAGTGACACTTCACCTGACAGGGAGATCAGAACTCGTTCATACCTCAACAGGGGCAACCCCGTACGATGGGAGTAGTACTTCCATTAAACCTCACCAAACAAAAGAAGGGTTGTCTTATGTCATACCAGAAAAGAACAAAGAAAACTTAACAAAAGAAAGTCTTTCCTCAACAATTTTAAAGAGACTTGGTGCCCAAGAAAGTCATACCCAAAAGGATTCCCGCAGGAGATGGACCTCGAACTATAAAGGACCTCACTTGGTAAAGAAATCATTCTCTGGAAGAGCCTTAATTCTCACAAAAATGGACAGGGAAGACCCCCCACTCCCGGTGAACTCTGCTTAAAAAAGGAGTATAGAAAAATGAGAAAGATGATCCAAGCAAAAATAGGTTGAAAACCCGAAAGGGCGGCCTAGGCAAAAATTAGAGCGACCCGATGGATTGAAAACTCTAAAGGGCGATCCAGGCAAAAATTAGGGTCAGGAAGTTGGACTAAACAAACATTGAGGCAATCAACACTTCCAGAAGTCGGATGATGAGTGATCAAGGTCGTGAACATGGGTGGCCGGCACCGTTACTTCAAGGACACTAACTACCGAGAAGTCTGCTTAGTATTTCAGCTTTCCTATTCTTTCAATAGAATTCCTGACGTAATCTTAAGTCGGTGTGCCTTCTGCACATTTGGCCTCCAATGTCAATATCAAACACTCTCCTTTCTTTTTACTTCTGTCTATTTTCGAAATGATGTTTTGTGATAATTGATACTGGATTGTGAAACATGTGGCATAATCAAAAGCATTACAATCATTACGAAATTTCCGAGAATCACAGAAGAGATATAGTCTTTCATTAAAATACCTATAAAGAAGAAAGGAACTGCAGGAATAGAGCAATAAATGCGCGATCATCTCAAATGATAAGTCCCAATCATGCGCAATTGACTTAGCAGTACGAATACACTTGATAGCCCCATGTCGGGAGTCCTGCGAGTTGAAGGACCAGCAAAAAGAGAGCCCCAAAAAGAAAAGCAAAAAGGAAAAGCCAAAAGAAAAATCATCCACATAGCATAAATCATTTCATTATGCATTCACCTACGTTTCATTCATCCCATCGGACACCTACCATTTCACACACCTATATTACACGCATGCATCATTCATCGCATTTTTAGACATGCCAAGTATAGATAGCTTTTCCCTTCTCAGGTAAATGCATTCATTAGGTATGTGTTAGAGAAGTACGCCATGTGTCAAACCCAGTAGCTTGTTTCCTCAAAGTCAGTGCTCCAATCACTGGTCTCGTATCACAATTCAGAGCCTCAGACCCCAGCAGTCCCTCGCAGCCCCAGAGCTGTCTTAATTTAGACCTCCAACGGTCATCCATTCTAGATCGCACGTCGCGTTATCGAGCAACCGACAGATCATCCGACCCCATGTCCATCAGTTCAGTTCGACCCAGTATGTCAAAGCAACGACTTCGAACTCTACCCTCAAGATCACTATGTCGCCACTGAGCGCGACGGATCATCCGACCCCAGGTCCTTCAGACTAGCTGTGTCAGCCTAAGACATGGTGGACGTCCTTGGAGGTGAGCAAATTAGGTCAACGACCTGATCTTGCCCCTCCGGCCGCTCGAAAAAGGCCACCTCCGAGCATACCATTTTACTAGTACCATTGCTAGTTTGTGCTCTTTTGGATCCCTAGTGGTCCTTCAAAGCCCCAGTGCACTTTCGGACCCCAAATTGGTCCTTTAGGGTTTAGGCAACCCCTTGGAGCCCCAGTGCTCCCTTAGAGCCCAAATGCTCTTTTAGAGCCCCAGTGCTCCGCCAGATCCCCAGTGATCATTTCTTTATTGTTGTCGGTTAACACGCTAAGTGTTAATTGTCCCTCTTTTCCCTAACTCATTTTCCCCCTAAGCGGACAAAATTAGAGTCTATTCTATCTTTATTTTTATTTCTACTACGAAAATCTGAAAACCATTCACCTTTTCTAGTAAAATATAAATAAAGAGGGGCAGCTGTTATACCCCAATTTTGTCCGATCACTTTTTTCGCAAGCATTTTAATTTAGTCCGCGCGTCATATGTCCCAGGCGATATTAGTACGAGAAAAGTTTTTCGGGCTCATTCGTTGATGTCTCGTTTTAATTCGGGCCAACGCTTGGTGCTTTTTCAATTGGGCCGAGATGCCTTTTTGTTTAATTAGAACTATGCTCGCGTAATTGGGTCTATAGGCATTTGGACTTAATTTTAGTGTTTGTTGATTATTGGGCCCGTCCAGTCTTTTTGGCTCCGCTCATTCATTTTAATCAAAAGCCATAAAAAATAAATAACAAATATAATGAAAAATCAATAAAAATTAATAATCCAAAAAAAATTAAATTAAAATATAATACAATCCGAAAATAATAAAAAATACAAAAAATAAAATACAAAAAAAAAACACAAAATCAAAAAGGGCGCATCAGCCCAAAATGACAGCTGCTACGGCAGTAGCTGGGCCTTCTTGGTTCCTTGCCCACCAAGTCTTCTCCAACCTCCGGCCCAACATCTTGTCCTTGTTGAGCAAGTATCAAATCTGAAATAGGAAAACAATATCAGGTTAGAATCAGGAATTGATTGCAAAAAACCTAATTTTGCCTATAAAAGCAGAATAGTTCACACAGAGAAGGGCCCCCGAAATTCAGACAGAAAACTCAAAAGAATTCACATGATTAGGGTTTCACGATGAAACCCTAAGAGAGAAATACCAAGAAAACCCAGAAATAGAAGCAGTAACAGCCACAGTAGTGGAGCAGCAGCAACAATCAAGCAAAAGAAGTTTAGAAGCTGGAACACAGGTTGGGTTTTTTTGTTTCTTTTCTATTTTATTATGAAGAATACGAAAATACAAAACATGTAGGTGGATACATAAACTGTCGTGCTTTAGATTTCCTTTTTTCTTAGATGTTTATATGCTGAGCAAAACGTAGATACCGTAATTTTAAAGCCACTTATACCATTATCATTATTCGTTAAACATGTGTTTAGTAGAACAAATAGGGTAAAAAAGACCAAATTGGTTCTAAGAAATAAAAGATCAGCAACTAGTCAGAAGCATTTTTAGGTTAGAAAATTAGTAACAAATCAAAAGCAGATTGTTCTTTAGTTAGGAAGAATTAATAACCAATTAGCAATAGGTTTAGGCTTATTTAGAAATAGGAAAAAGAAACAAATCAAAATAGAGTAGCAAAGAAGAGTCAAAAATCATAGACAGTAAAAGAATAGGAGAAATAGGGATTAAAAAAAAAAACAACAACAAAAAAGATCAGAACTCACCCCCTTAGGTTCCGACCACCGTAGACGGTGGTCGTTGGCCATGAACCGCCTAGAGCCGTCACCCCCAAACCCATCGTCGCGTCGTCTCCATCGTCGCTGTCGTCCACCGTTCGCCTCCAAGCTCGTGAAAACGCAGTCGCCTATGTAGCCACCACCGGCCGTCGCTGGCGTGTTGTCGCCGTTCGTCGTCTTCACCAGAGCCTTCGCGTGGTCGTTGTCATCGCGCAGCACCGGAGCTAGTCCGGCGCGGTGACGTTCCCTCACCGCCGCCGTGAGGCTCCACCTTCCCTTCCCTTTCGTTTTCCTTTCGTTCCCTCTCTTAGCTGCGTTTTTCACTCCACCTCTTTCTCCCCACGATTCTCGCTCTCTCCCTGATTTCTCTCCCCCTTTCCATTTTCACTCTAAACCCTCTCTCTCTAATTGTTGTTGGAACGGCGTTGAGACTTGAGAGTGGGAAAATTAGGGTTCCCAAAATCCCTTCTTTCCCTTTATACTCTCACCCACTTACTTACTTATTTTATTTAAAAAACAAAACAATCAGATTACTACCCGCACCCCCTCTGTTTCATAACAACAACGCCATCTGCTTAGCCCATTCGCAGCCCAGCCCAGAAACCAAAACGTGGACTACTCATAGTCACGCCCCCTATTTAATAATACACCCCCATTCTGCAAATTGCACCCCATTTTACCATTGCACCCTCTGTTTTCGTTTTTATTATTTTATTTTACAGAAAACCTATACAAATAAATAAATGAATATTTTCTCCTCAAAAAATATAAATAGGGGACTAAGTCGACTGTACAGTCGGGTTAGCCTGTTTTTTAGGTCACTAATGAACCGTTACGGATCATGTCCTAAAATCCCTATTTAAAACAAACAATTTCTAAATTAAAATAAACATAAACATACTTCTTCCCACAAATCAAGTTCTTAAAATAGGGGACTAAGCCGACTGTACAGACGGGTTAGTCAGCGTTCTAGGATAAATGAGCCGTACAGCTCAGGAATCCTAAAACGCCTATTCCAATAAAATCAAACAAACACACTTCAAACCATTTTCCAAACTCCAAAAACTCTATTTTCACAAAGTAGGGGACTAAGCCGACTGTGCAGTCAGGTTAGTCATCGTTTTAGGACAAATGAACTGATCACTCAGGAGTCCTAAGATCCCTATATTAAAAAATACCAACCAACAAACATTTTTCTACCCAAGAACTACGTGTGATTTGATTCTCTACCAAGAGATACGTAGGAGCAGATGGGGGCCCACATCTGTCAATTGCACTAATAAAAAATCTTTTTTAGTCTTTTCCTAAATAATCATTTTCTTAAATAAAATATCAGCTTTCTTCTTTTTTTAATTCACAATAAAAGGGTAAAATAAATATTTTCTAAATTAATATTCTTTCCTACAACTAATTAGAAGGTAACCTTCCGTAGGAAGGATGTCGTGGGGTGCTAATACCTTCCCCACGCATAACCGACTCCCGAACCCAAATCTGGTCTCAAGGACCCTTATCCATTCCAAAAGGGATTTTCCAATGTTTGCCCTTATAAACTAAATTTTGGTGGCGGCTTCAGTTTTGAACCTTCGAGGAATCCTCACCCGGATTTTTCGGTCGCTACACCGTGCGTTGTCTAAAATCCACCCAGGCTCCCTCCGAACAGCCAGCACGGTCCGTGCTTCCATAAGGCACGATCCGTGCGTGTTCAGCAGTAGCCCAGATTTCAGTTTTTCTTACACAACGCCATTCCGTTCCGATTCCGATATACTTTCCGATCGACACTTCCACGTCACACGCATACAAATACGGTCATAAACAGTCCAACAAGCATGACACAGCAATCAACACAACAATCATGACATCAAATCTTAATTCCAATCAAACGATCATATGACTCAATGATTCAAACTCGAGGTTTTCACAAAGCGGTTGCCGGTTTTCGCAAAACGCGATTTAGATTCAGAATACATGACAATGACATTAATTCCCTAGTGAGTATAGAACTCACCTCTTTATGACGGCAATCACTCAATCAGAATCTCAGCGATACGAACCACCAAGAACTCTACGAACGGACTCCGATCTTTCTCGAATTCGTTCCAAAACGCTCCCAATCGAAACTCAGGTTTCCTAACACTTGTATTCTGAACCCAGAACTGAAATTTAACTCCTAGGTGGCTTCAATACGAAATGTAGTGATTAAGGTAGGTTCTAACACTCTCAAATCGAGCATGCAAAGACAGATTTTTTAATTTGGCCAAGGTGAGCTGAAAGTGTTCTTCAATGGAGTTTTATGGAGGAGGGTGATTCAGTGCTTGACAAGGGTACCAATGGAAAGAGTAAAAGAAAAGGAACTCAGAACAGGTTTTGGATCATGCATGCAATGACTGATTGATGCACTCCCCTCTCTCCTTCGCGCCTCTCTTCTTTCTTTCCTATCTGGTTCAGTTTTTCTGTTTCAGCAATTCTTTGAAAATGAAGTGTGTTTTCTAACTTGTTCAGCTGGATGAGTATATATAAAGGGGGCATGGCAAAAGACAAAACTACCCCTTACTTAAACATTTCATTCCCTATGACTCCTTCAGCTCTAATAAACTCAATGTGAAGCAATTAATTCAATCAAGCACACAATTCTCAGAATTAACCCATCAAGCAAATCACTTTCAATTTATTTTATTTTATTTTATTTTTAACAAGTTAATAAATCACTAAATAATAATTCACGCCAAATAATTTAAATAGCGAAAAATTGGGGATCAAAAATCACACTGCTCTTGCTGCCTGTGTCAAACTGTTTGAGCCTCTTATCTTCCATTGTCACTTTGTGGCCCTTTTCTACCAATTGTCCTAGACTTAGCAAGTTGCTCTTTAGTCCAGGGGACATATAAGACATCAGATATGCATGACTGTGAGTCATTCTTCATCTTAATCATCACATTTCCTACTCCTTCAGCCACCATAGTTCTACTACCAGCAAACTTGATTTTATTTTTCTATGTTGAAATAACCACTCTCTATGACCAGTCATATGTGTGGAACATCCTGTATTAAGATACCACTCCTCAATGGTGCACTTCTAATCCACTGTGGTTACCATGAGCATTACTAGCTCATTCTCCTTATCATCACGGCAAAATTTGCCTCATCACCTTGTGAATCCTTCTTAGTGTAGCATTCATCAGCAAAGTGTCCCTACTTATCACAATTATAACATTGAGTGTTCATTTTATCAAACTTCTTTCTACCACCTCTGCCTTTAGCATTGTTACCACCTCTGTAGTAACCTCTGCCTCTGCCTCTCTGTGATTGATCAGCCTTATTCTCAGTATTATTCTCTCCTCTTCCACCATTAGAAACATAGGCACCTCTTCCTCTATTGTTCCTACCACGACCTCTACCTCTAAAACCACCTCTTCCCCTACTGTTATCACCATTTTTCTTAAAACCAGATTGAGCAAATAAGGCTTGTTCAGCAACTTTCTTCTTATTCCTTTCTAACAGTCTAAGTTCTCTAACTTCTAGTGAACCTTGCAATTCTTCTAAGCTCATTTCACTTACATATTTGGATTCCTCAATTGCACATACTATATAATCATATTTTTCAAGCAGTGATCGTGTAATTTTCTCACAAATTTTTCCATCATATAAAATCTCACCTCGTGTAGCCATCTGATTGGTGACTACTTTCACTCTTGCAAAGAAGTCAGCAATCTTCTCGTTCTCTTCCATCATCATCGTATCAAATTGCCTTTGCAACACTCGAAGCTTCACTTTCTTAATTCGATCTCCACCAGCATAGCATGTCTCTAGTTTCTCCCAGGCTTGCTTCGCTGAAGTTGCCTTCGAAATCAGGTTAAAATTTGCATCATCTACACTCTGATGCAAGTAGAATATCGCCTTCGAATCCTTCTTCTTACTATCCTTGTACGCATTTCTCACTGCTTCAGTAGTGTGTCCTGTTGGTTCCGCTGCTACGCCGTTCCTCACAACCTCCATCACATCCTGAAATTCAAACAATGCCTTCATCTGGATGTGCCACAACTCCCAATTTTTGCCGTCGAGGACCAGCAATTGCGCAGGGAAGTTTCCTCCGTTTGTGCTCAACTTCATTATCACTCAATTCGTGTTCAATTCACTGAATCGATGAAGAACACTCACTCACACTCGTGTTTCCCAAATTGCGATTCGAAACCTCACCGATTCCACTCGTGCTTCCCAATCCCAGACTCGATTAAGGTCTAGATGCCAAAATGTTGGAACCAGAACTCTAATCTAGCACACAATCAAGCAATTGAAGCTTGAATCACTCACACTCAATCTCACAGAGAATTTTGTGGAAGAAGAGCACAGTAGATGGAGAGAAAAAAATGTGATTAACTGAATTGTGTTGAATTGAATTAATTGTAAAAAACAGAATTACAAAGCTATTTGACACCCCTAACTAACTTTGTGTATCAAATGACACATATACCCCCACTTAAGTATGCAAAGACAGAATTACCCTTCTCAATACAAATCTCAATTTCAAAAGATTAGGCAAAGAATCTATATATATGGATCTTCCACAGCAGCAACAATGTTGAGTAGAAGCTCATCAGACTACAAAATAATTCACGCCAGACCACACATTTTGAATAATGTTCAAATCACTATTTTGATCCCTCGAAGGGATTCAGAAGCCTCCGATCGACAGTGTTTCTAAAGTGACCAACAATATAGTCATGTATTGATAGACAAATAACTTTCATTGTATTGCTTGAGTCCAATCATCAGAAGAGAGGCATTGATTGATAATTCAAATAATCTTGAAAAACATAGAATCAATGACACATGGTTGTACAGTGTTAAGCCATAGATCAAAAGGAGCTAGTTATTATCAGGATATAGATAAGAATGAATAAACCAAAAACTTCCTCTTAGATTAACAAAGGGTGAACAATTGAGCACATCTTGAAAGAGGAAAAGAAAGAAAGAGAGAAGGGTCATCAGGTTAAAGATAGTCAATGTTGGATCTTAATTCAACATTTCCTCTTGTTGAATCCTTTTCAGAATCGGATATACAGCTGCAGCTATATCATCCACTGATCCCAACTTGCAATCCTCTTTTACGTACAACAAAAATTTTACTTTAAACACTTACAAAAGACATTTATTTATTTAGAAGGTGATCTGTACCTTGGTCACCCAAGGGTTAGAACGGGTTGATGTGAATCGATCTGGCGGGACGATGAGGTCGCGAGCAGAGCTGGCGGGTGTACTTGCGAAGACACTCTGACACCCAAGTCAGGGGGGAAAGAGTCAAAGCAGGGAATATGAGATGAGATAGAATCTGTGTACCTTTTTGGGAGGGGTAGACCTCTATTTAGATAGTTCGGCGGCACTCCCTAGCCATTAGATCATGCGGCTCGATCTCAGCCGTTGAAGCCTCTTGAGCCGTTTAGGCGCGCTGCGCGCTACAGTCCCCTGGATCGGGTTTGGGCCCTCCTCGAGGATTGGGCCGTTAGCCCACTCTAAAACAGTTGCCCCCCAAGCCGAAGTCGTCTGGAGGGCGGGTTCAGGCTTGATGCCCCCGGTCTAGGACATTTCGTGGCTCGACCGCGTTAATTACTCGCCCGCCCTATTCGAGGGCGGTCTCTCGTTCTGTGCGCGAGGGATTTTTAGCTGCGATTTCGTGTTCCGACGGAGCCCGGGCCTTCTCTGGGTCTTTATCTTGAAAGTTCGATTGTGTTTTCTGATTTCGCTTTGCAAGCCAGCATTATTCGCGTGGCCATTTTGCGGCCTTATCGTTTTTCGTTTGTCCGCTACGAACGGTTCACCAGATCTCGGTCCAGGTTGAGCTCGCTCAAAGGGGGGTGCGACCTTTTATTGTGGCCGCTTTGACGTGTAGCTTGGGTCGTCCAAGCATGTTTGACCTAGTAGGCAGTTTTCCGAGGCTCGGCCCGGACTTAACTCGTCCCACAGGTTCCTTCGGGGCTCATTCGTAGCCTGCCCCTTGAAGCAGTTTACCGAATCTCGGTCCGGTTCGAACTCGCTCGAAGGAGGGTGTGACCTTCTATTGTGGCCGCTTCGACGTGTTGCTTGGGTCTCCCAAGCATGTTCGACCTAGTAGGCAGTTTTTCGAGGCTCGGCCCGGGCTTAACTCGTCCCACAGGTTCGTTCGGGGCTCATTCGTAGCCCGCCCCTTAGAGAAGTTTGCCGAATCTCGGTCCGGATCGAACTCGCTCGAAGGAGGGTGCGACCTTTTATTGTGGCCGCTTCGACGTGTAGCTTGGGTCGTCCAAGCATGTTCGACCTAGTAGGCAGTTTTCTGAGGCTCGGCCCTGACTTAACTCGTTCCACAGGTTCGTTCAGGGCTCATTCGTAGCCCGCCCCTTGGAGCAGTTTACCAGGTCTCGGTCCGGATCGAACTCGCTTGAAGGAGGAGGGATGGGGATGGTTTCCTCCGCCGTCACGGCGATACCTTATGGTGTAGCCTGTGTTTGAGCTGGGATTTCAGCCACGCTTTGCAGACGTGGAGCTCGCTTGCTGGGCGGTCTGCCTCGAGGGGCCATATTGGAGAGATGAGGTGATAAGAGATGAGGTGGGATAGTTCCTGGGCTCCCACTGTGGTCGCCAATGATCTGTACCTTGGTCGCCCAAGGGTTAGAACGGGTTGACGTGGATCGCTCTGGTGGGACGATGAGGTCGCAAGCAGAGTCGGCGGGTGTACCTGCAAAGACACTTCGATGCCCAAGTCAGGAGGGAAAGAGTCAAAGTAGGGAATATGAGATGGGAAAGAATCTGTGTACCTTTTCGGGAGGGGTAGGCCTCTATTTATAGAGTTCGGCGGCGCTCCCTAGCCGTTAGATCATGCGGCTCGATCTCAGCCGTTGAAGCCTCCTGAACCGTTTAGGCGCACTGCGCGCTACAGTCCCCTGGATTGGGTTGGGCCCACCTCGAGGATTGGGCCGTCGGCCCGCTCCAGAACAGAAGGAAAGTAAAATAGAAATTGATATAGCAGGATAATGAACAGGATAATATGATTTCTACAGACGTATCTAATTGGAGATTTTGGCTCAAAGGGATTCTCCCTTCTGCTTGAAAAAGCTGAATCAGTGCTTTTGTCCCTCTAAATTGTTACTTCCCTGCATTTGGAAAGAAACCAAGATTAAAGTGAAATAAAAATATATGTGACTTGTTATTTGAACATTCAAACATTAATAACATTTATTTGAACTTGTATGATAATAGGATTGGTTTCAATGAAGAATTATAAACACCATTTCAACATCAAGCACGAACGGCAGTACATCATTTTAGCATTAATAATAGGATTGGTTCCATCTTACCATCTTGATGGATTTTTTTCCAAAGAACTTGATGGATTTGGTATGGCTGCTTGTGTTGGTGAGAGAGGAAAAGGGAAAGGAAGGGAGAAGACGAGAGGAGGACGAGAGCGCGTGTTTTTTGGGATCTAATTGGATGCAAAACTGCAGCCCTCATTTGTATTATTTACAAAGTTGCCAAATAGAGAAAGGACGAGATATAAATGTGACCTCCACCATTCTTTCTTGTATTGCTAAGGTAGAAAGTAAGATAGATACCAGAATGCATTAAATGACAAGTTGTTGTGTATTTATGGCATAAGTGATGATAGTTGAAGGAAGACTGGTAGCATGGTTTGACATACAAGAATTGATTGCAATTTTTTTCTATCTCTCATACTGAAAAGGCGATTTTGCCTTATAAATGGGCGATTATGTTCGGTATGAATTTTATTTAAAATGAATTGTGAAGTAAAAACTTAGTATAATATGAAGAGGTGATCACTATAAATAGTGCACCTTCTAGTGAAAGTAAATACAAAATTCCAACTAACTAACTAATTGTGAAAAGTTGTTACAACTAAAAACTAATTTTAACTAACTTCTAAACTAACTTTCTAATACTCCCCCTCAAGTTGGAAGAGAGATGTCAAGATCTCCCAACTTGGAGATGAGATGCTAAATTCAAATACACAAACCACGTGAATATTAACTCCATCGAGCAATCATTGTAGACACATTAGGAAACTTAGGAGAATGAAATCTCACTCCACAATGCCAAATAATAGTGCTACTTTGTTGATGGCAGCTGAGTACCTGCAAGAAACCGCGCATCGATGAAAAGAACATAGGGTAGTCTTCAAAAAACCCAAGACAAAAATGTGGATCCAAGAAATCAATCCAAAAATCCAATAAGAAAACAAGATGAAATACAACCAAACGGTGAATTCCTTATCAAACATAGCAAACCTTGAATTCTATGGAAAGGAGAAAGGGTTAAGAATAGTAGGAGCAAATCCTAAAATATACCAAACATATCCGAAAGACCGTTCCCATGGTGGTGCCGATGGTGGACAAAACACAACCAAATGTTGAACGGGATCTTTAATTTGCAAAAACGAATAATAGTTCTAGCAAAAAGTTGGATTGTTAGATACATGAGTTGAAAAAGATTTTATTTGCTGGTTCATTCGTTCTTACATAGCTACTCAGCTTGACTAGGAAGAAACAAGAGACGGAAACACAACAATGATGATGAAGTTGGCTCTAGGGATGATCGAGGAATAAACTTCAATGAACCTCTTGAACACATGCAAGAAGGGATAAAGAAAGAGAAACATGGCTTCTTTTGGAAAAAATGTTGTATTCATTAGTTCTTCTATAGCTACACAGCAGGACCAGCAAGAACAAGAGACAAAAACGCAGCAAAGATGATGAAGCTGGCTCGAGGGATGATCGAGGAAGAAACTTCAATGAACTTGTTGAACACACGCAAGAAGAAGTGTTGAAAAGAAACTTATGATACCATGATGAGCGCCATTGTTCATGAATCACGAAGCATAAGGGGAAATTCGTGAGAAGACAATGGAGAAATCACCGAGGAGAGAGGAACGCGGAAGCTATAGTACCTCTGATACCATATTAAGAGTTACAAAGTCTATCTTTGAATAGAATATGAATTTCATTTAAAATGAATTGTGAAGTAAAAACTTAGTACAATATAAAGAGGTGATCACTATATATAGTGCACCTTCTAGTGAAAGTAAATACAAAATTCCAACTAACTAACTAATTGTGAAAAGTTGTTACAAATAAAAACTAATTTTAACTAATTTCTAAACTAACTTTCTAATAAAACTCATTCACCATAAACGTAGTTATTTGAAAACTTGAATATTGTGGTTTTAAGCACACTGAAGTTTGTAGATCATAAAGTTACGTTAATGATCCATGAAGTTTGACTTTGTAGGCTCAATGGATGAAGTTCAAATCCCCTCCAAGACGATGGTAAAATGACATTAGCACTACTTTAATCCATAATAATATTCCCATTGCCCAAATTTAAAAAGATAGAGTTGAATTTTCATTTTTAGTTCTTAATCAATTTTTCTTCAATTTTTAGTCTTCACTTATATCTTTGTTTGCACTTTTAGCTAACAGACTCCCACCACCACCACGTCAAACTTTTAATGCTTAGAATGGCAAATCACATGGCGTTTGACAATTTGGTATCATAATCATTAAAAAGTGTGACCTAAAAGGTGTCTTCGTGACAATTCGTTAGTTAACTTACCTCCACCTTAACATTAGAGGCGAGTGATTTGACATCTTAGTCATTAAAAGGTTGACATGACTGTTGGGGATAAAACACGTAAAAGAGAGAAGAAAAGGAAGTGGCGGCGCTAAGGACAAGAGGAATAAGTAGGGCAATATAATATTAGGTAAAAGCTGCACTGAATTTCATAAAAGTAGGTTATAATTACATGCTACTGACATCACTATATATATACAAGGAAACAGGCCCAGGCCCATAATTTCGACTAGCCCATTCGACTGGCCCATTTCGACTAGGTTTCTAACTACACCTATCATAATTACAAGCAATAGAATTACTAGGCATATCTCAATATTCCCTCCTAATTCACATTGCTGAGCGACATCATTCCAAGCATTGTTCTCAGTTCTTCGAATCTTCCCTTTTGCAATGGCTTGGTCATTGCATCAGCTACCTGAAGTTCCGAAAAGCAATATTCCAGATTCAGCTTCTCATTGTTTACTTGGTCACGCAGGAAGTGATATCTGGTCTCTATGTGCTTCGACCTACCATGTGCAACAGGATTCTTGGCGAGATCTATCGCAGACTTGTTGTCGATCAACAACTTCATTGCTTCGACCCTGTGCACTCCAATTTCGACCAGTAGCATGCTCAGCCATGATGCTTGACATGCTGCAAAGGAAGCAGCTACATACTCTGCTTCACAGGAGGACAACGCAACAATACTTTGCTTCTTCGAGCACCAAGAGATGGGTGTCGAACCATACATAAAGACATACCCACTTGTGCTTTTTCGATCACTCCTGTCTCCACTCCAGTCGGAGTCAGTGTAGCCAAACACTTCATTACCACTCTTCGACACACTCTTGCTAGGGAACAGAATACCATAACTTTGTGTTCCCTTTACATACCTTAGTACTCCTTTTGCAGCTGCCATATGAGAGCTTTTCGGCTTCTCCATGAATCTGCTGATCATTCCGACACTAAACATAATGTCAGGTCGAGTGTTGCACAAGTACCTCAGGGAGCCCACAATCTGTTTGAACAAGGTGGCATCTACTTCAATCCCTTCGTCGTCTTTCGACAGCTTGCTGCTAGTGTCTGATGGTGTCGAAACTTCCTTGCAGTTGCTCATGTCGAATCTTTTCAGAATATCAGCTGCATACTTCGACTGGTGCAGGAGTATACCCTTACTTGTCTTGGTAAACTCCATCCCCAAGAAATATGATAGATGTCCCAGATCACTCATTTCAAATTCTGACATCATCACTTTCTTGAAGGCTTCGACTTCGACTTCATTGCTGCCAGTTACAAGTAGATCATCTACGTACAGGCACAACAACAACTTAGTCGAGGTTCCATTCTTCTTCACATACACTCCATGTTCATTAGTGCATCTAATAAACTTCTGAGCCAAGAGGAATCCATCAATTCTCTTGTTCCACGCTCTTGGAGCTTGCTTGAGCCCATACAGGGCCTTCTCCAGCTTATAGACTTTGTCTTCTTTACCCTTCGACTCAAAACCAGGTGGTTGACAAACATAGACTTCCTCCTCCAGAGGTCTATTCAGAAATGCTGACTTTACATCCAGTTGATGCAGGGGCCAGCCTCTATGACTTGCCAATGCTACTACCAATCTTATGGTTTCGATCCTGGCTACTGGGGCAAAGACCTCATTGAAATCCAAACCGGGTTTCTGCAGAAACCCTTTGGCTACTAGCCTGGCCTTGTACTTGGCCACTTCTCCATTTGGCTTGACCTTGGTCTTGAAGACCCACTTCACCCCTATGGCTTTCTTTTCTTTTGGAAGTTCGACTAGCTTCCAAGTATCATTCTTTTCGATTGACTTCAACTCGTCAACCATTGCTTCCTTCCACTGCTTGTGACTAAGGGCTTGCTCCAGGCTCACTGGTTCTGCTTCTGCCATTAGTGCAAAGTGTGTCAGGTCTCCCTCTGCTGTAATAGCAGAATCTGGGTAAGTGTCGAATCCTTCTAGTCTTACTGATCTCTGCCTTTCCCTTTGCGACCTTCTTAAAGGTTCGACAGCAATGGGTTCTTCTGGCTCTTCAGTTTCGACCTCTTCATTCTGATTATCTCGATCAGAGACTTCGTCGAAGTCCATCATTGTAGTTTTCTCACAGCCTTCTTCCCAGTTCCAATGTTTCGACTCATCTACTACGACATCTCTGCTTTTCACTATTTTCTTCTGCACAGGATCATACAGTTTGTATGCTCCTGTCGAATGATAGCCAACAAGGATCATCTGTTGTGCTCTATCATCCAGCTTGCTTCTTAGTTGCTCAGGGACATGTCTATAGCATACTGAGCCAATTATTCTGAGATGCTTGACACTTGGCTTTCTTCCTAGCCAAGCTTCTTCAGGTGTCTTTCCAGTCAATCTCTTTGTGGGACATTTGTTCAGAATGTACACTGCTGTGGCTACAAGTTCTCCCCATAAACTATGAGGTAGCTTCTTCTCCTTCAACATACTTCTTACCATGTTGAGGATGGTCCTGTTTTTCCTCTCAGCAGTACCATTATGCTGAGGCGTGTAAGGTGCAGTGACTTCATGCACAATTCCTTCTTTCTCACAGAATTCGACAAATCCATGAGAATTGTACTCACCACCTCCATCGCTTCTAAGGGTTTTGATTTCACACTCACTCTGCTTTTCAATCATTACCTTAAACTTCTTGAATATTTCTAGTACTTCACTCTTCCTTTTGATCAAATACACCCAGGACATTCTAGTGTATTCGTCAATGAAGGTGACAAAGTACTTATTCCCTCCTAAGGAACATACTTCGAAAGGACCACAGACATCAGAAAATATCACCTCTAGCTTCTTCTCTGCTCTGCTAGGTACTTCTGATTTAAACGAGTTTCTTGGTTGCTTCGACTTGCAACAACTCTCGCAAACTTCGACAGGTACTTTTACTGCAGGCAACCCATGAACCATCTTCTTTTCATGTAGTTGACTCAAGCTCTTGAAGTTGAGGTGGCCAAATCTTCTGTGCCACTTCCAGTGCTCCTCTTCGACAGTACTCTTGAGGCAATGTTCTTCGACTACTTGCAATTTGATCTTGAAGGTTCTGTTACTCTGCATTAACACCTTCAGGATCAACTTCTTGGTCGAATCAAACAGGCTGAGACTGTTATCACCCATTTCGACGGTGAATTTCTTCTCGATCATCTGCCCAATACTTAGCAGATTGCTCTTCATATCTGGTACATAAAATACCCCTTGGATGTAGCACCACTTACCATCTTTCGACAGGAACTTTATGGTACCTACTCCTTCAGCAGTAACTCTACTGTTATCTGCAAACCTTATCTTCTTGCTTATCTGCTCCAGTTCGACAAACCACTCCTTGTGACAACACATGTGATTTGAGCATCCTGTGTCGAGATACCATTCGACAGACTTCTCTTCAGTCGAATTTGTATCAGCCTTCAACAACAGTAATTCTGGGTCAGTAGCTGTCATGAATGACAATTCTTCATTATCATTGCTGGCAATGTTGGAGGCATTACCAGTGTTTCCACTGCCCTGCCACACACACATCGCACAAGTATTTTGAGCATCACAAGTGAATCCACTTATACAAGTGTTCCCACTATTTTGCTCGCTACTTTCAGCAATTCCTACATCGAGTCGAATCTCATCTTCGACAGCCATCAACATTAACTCCTCTGAGTCAGAGTCTGAGTCATCATCATTAGCAAACTTGGCTTCTGCATCTTTATCCCTAGGAACTTTCTTGTTTTTACACTTGTTCCTATAATGCCCAAATTGCTGACAGTTATAACACTGAACTTTCGACAGGTCTCCCTTCTTCTTGTCGAAAGATCCTTGTTCTTTCTTCTTACTGCTTGATCCCTTTTCTCTACCCTTCTCCTTGTTGCCTGCCTTCCAATTTCTCTTAGAGGAGTATGAAAGCAAGGCTTGTTCAGTTTCTTTCTCTGAACTTCTCTGCCTTATTCTCAATTCATGCGCCTCTAAGGAACCCTGAAGTTCATCTAACTTCAATGTATCTAGGTCCTTGGATTCTTCAATAGCAGTAACAACGTAGTCGAATTCCAGGGTTAAGGATCTGAGTACCTTTTCGACTTTTTTTACTTCAGTCACAGTTTCACCATTACCTTTCATTTGATTAGTTAATGCTACTAACCTCGTAATGAAATCTCCAATCGATTCTCCATCTGTCATCTTCAAGCCCTCGTACTGCTTCCTGAGCGACTGTAGACGTATCTTCTTCAGCCTATCTGCTCCTCCATACGAGTTCTTTAGGATGTCCCAAGCTGCCTTTGCTGAATCACAGTCGATGATCAGGTTCAGGATGTTGGAATCAACGCATTGGTGAATCAAAAACAGCCCTTTTCCATCTTTCTTCCTCAGCGAATGGTGGTTGTTCCTCACCGCTTCAGTGGCGTTCGCTGCCAAGGGTGGAACACCATCATTCACGACATCAAGAACATCTTGATATCGAAACAGCACCTTCATCTGCGCACACCAGCGTTCATAATCCTTTCCGTCGAAGATTGGGAGGTTCCCCGGAATACCTCCACCAGAGTTGTCTCGCGCTGCCATGAATCTTGATAGATTTTGTAAGGATCTAACAAGCTCTTGATACCAGTTTGTTGGGGATAAAACACGTAAAAGAGAGAAGAAAAGGAAGTGGCGGCGCTAAGGACAAGAGGAATAAGTAGGGCAATATAATATTAGGTAAAAGCTGCACTGAATTTCATAAAAGTAGGTTATAATTACATGCTACTGACATCACTATATATATACAAGGAAACAGGCCCAGGCCCATAATTTCGACTAGCCCATTCGACTGGCCCATTTCGACTAGGTTTCTAACTACACCTATCATAATTACAAGCAATAGAATTACTAGGCATATCTCAATAAAGACAAGTGCTATCATGGTAGTTCGTTAGCCAAATGAGCATCAATTTAACCCAGGGGACAAAAAGTGCAAACAAACATAAATGAACACCAAAAGTTAAAGAAATTTTTACATAGTACGTTAAAATGATTTATAGATAAACACAAAATAGATAACATTAATATATCAGCTATGTTATACTCCCTCCGTCCCATATTATATGTCGTTTTGGGTCATTTCACGCATATTAAGAAAAATAGTTAATTTTGTATGGGAAAGAGAAATTGTGAGTAAGTTTACCATATTAACCTTCATTAATAACATTAAAAAATTAAATTAATAGAGTTATGAAAGAGATATTATTAAATAATGAAGGGTATGATAGTAAAAGAAACATTAATGTTTTATTGAGATTCTAAAAAGTCATGTATTATGGGACAAATATTTTTGACTAAAAAATCATATAATATGGGACGGAGGGAGTATATTACCAACGTGGAAAATTGGGATGCAAGGGCCGAATAACTGTACATGATGGGCAAAAACGGGAAAGTAAAAGAAAACGCAGCCGCCTAACCCAACATCGTTCAATCTGCAGGAATGTTTTATTCGTACAATCCAGCATTTTTCTTAATATATATACACAGTCCCGTGTTTCGTTAATAAATATAGGCTTAAATATGTTTTAGACCCCTGCAAATATAGGGTGTTTTGGTTTAAGTCCCTGCAAATTTTTTTTTTTGTTAAAAGCCCTTGTAAAATGACATATTTTGTTATAAGCCCTTCTATGACTAAAATGTTAGCCTTAACATGGAATGCTATGATTGTTGGATATGTTGAGAATGGCTTATAACAAAATATTTCATTTTGCAAGGGCTTTTAACAAATTTTTTTTTTTGCAGGGGCTTAAACCAAAACACCCTATATTTGCAGGGGCCTAAAACATATTTAAGCCATAAATATATATTTATTTGAAATCATTTTGCTAATAAATATAAAATTTTATTAAGATGCTAACTCAGTGGCGGACCTACGTGCATTCCAGCGGGTTCAGGCGAACCCCCGCGAAATAAAATTAACACCGATACTTTAGGAAAAAATGTTTTTGCACCCCTGCAAAATATGTTTTGCACCCAAGTTCTTAATTTTACACCAAAATTTTTAGTTTTGCACCACTCTAATACACCACACTCTCACATATTTTATTTAAAAAAAGTTTTTATCTCTCCTTGAATCGGTTCTTGTTCTTGTTCTTATTATCCTAATTTTGATTCTGTTAATGCTATTTAATTGGTAATTTTTGTTAGTACTATTTAATTAATTTGTATTTTGTGTTAGTGCTATTTAATTTATTTTGATTATGTTAGTCTATTTAATTTGAAATTGTTCTGTATTTTGTTAATATGTTAATTCTTTTAGTGCTATTTAATTTGTATTTCAGAACTTGTTAGTATTGTTTAATTTGTATTGATTTAGTGCAATACAAGTTGTGAACCTGTTAAAGTATTATTTTTATTATATTTTTATAGATGTGTGTGAACCTGTTAAAGTATTGGTCAAGATAGAAGTAGAAAAGCAAATAAAAATAAGCTTAAAACATAACCAAATTTTATATGCAAAAAATAAAGCATAATCAAATTATTGTAAAAAAAATACAGTGAAAATACTATAAATTTAAATTTATATGATGAGAAATTCTTTTAGTGAATAATTGTGATACTTGTTAAATAAAAAATGAACATTATGATAGAAAAGAGATGAAAAACTAATTAAATAGTAAAAAAATAAAACATCCATACATTATAAGATAGCAATGACTTATTATTATAATTTAACTATTTTTATTTTATTTTTGGATAGCAATGATTACCCCATGATCATGCAAGGAATTTCTATACCACCATAAAAGTTACAAATATGAGGTTCAAGTTGAATTGATTTTAAAGTGTCAAAACACTTTGTAAAATGAAAACCCAAATTACTTTCTCAACATACTTCACAACTCTATTTTTTGCTGGAGTTAGAGTTGTTCCCAGCTGAGTTGAAAGAGTTTCTTTTAGGACCACCAAACCAGCAAGTCTTAGAAAAAAAAATATAATATCAGCAGAAAGGTACATCACTTTATGAATCTCATAAAAGATGGAGCTTTTTGTGAAAGATGAAAAGATGTATTTAGCTTTCCAGTCCACTCCCTTATATTGGCATAACTTTAGACGAGTAAATAAAACTCAATTAGTTGGATTAGTCAGGAACTTTGTTCCAGCTTATAAGGGGAGATAAAGGGAAAAAGCTTATAGTATATATTGCTCTCAACAACATAAAATTGCTATATTATATTACCTTGATACTGTTAACACCCAAAAATAACTGAGTCGTAGACCGAGGGCCGAGTGAAGATAGGGAGTGGAATTGAAGTGCTAAGGCAGGCCACCAGACAAAGATTTAAGACATGATTGCCAAAGAGAAGAACTCAAGAGAAGCCCTCAGGGCATATCACAAGACAACTCCCCGAGGAAATGGTTAGCTCGAGGAGCAATAAGCAAGGCCGAGGGAGAGCAAAGCCTCAACCTATAAAGTACCACGTCCGAAGTGGGCTCGGGTGCCTGAGTTACTTCCCGAGGACGAAGGCTAGCTGAGCAAACCAAGTGGCTGAGGTAAGGCAGGCTTGCTTGGAAGGCAAGTAAGAGGGAGCACAAAGACAGAACGTGGGAGCAGTTGAAAGATCAAGCGAAGGAGCGAGGCCTTGAAAGGAATACCCAGACCATCCCCACAATCGCGGTGGCTACGGCTTTGGAACAGGCCTTCCCAAAATCGGCCGAGGAAACAGCCCCAGGGAAGCAAACCCCCGACGCAAATGACCCTAGTGCACCCACTGAAACGACAGAAGCACCCAATGCCGTGATAAGGATGATGGATGCACCTCATAGCCCACTGAATGAGGCAGTGATAGAATGCTTGTATGTGCCTAACATCCCCAGACCACCTCAGCCAGTTAATGCACCCCAAATTGAAGGGGCTATGACAGAAGAGCTGGCTGAGGACGACGTTGGGGGAAGATGAAGAGAACCTCTTTGGCCCATTGAACTTTGATGGAGACTCCTTGACGGGGTCAATCCTTGACGACATCATGGAAGAGGCCGATGGGGAATGTTATGCCGACATAGAGATGGTGAGCCTTCTTCCACCAGAATTCTGGGGCAACAAAGATCAACCAAGGGCTCTCGTGGGAGATGTCTTCGCTGAGGAGGCCGAATGGGCTGCCTTGTCATAACCTGAGGGGGAAATTACAGAAGGAATGCTATTTGAAAAACGCACATCAGAGATGACTAGACACCTGAAGCCATTATATATCAAAGCCCATCTGAATGGGAAACTGTTTAATCGTGTCTTCGTGGATAGCAGTGCTGTGCTGAATATCATGCCATTAGCCACTATGAAGAAGCTGGGGAAGAACGCCGATGACCTCATCCCAACCACTATGACCATGATCAGTTTCATGGGCCGCCCATCCCACGCCTTGGGAGTGTTGGTAGCCTATGTAACAGTTGGGAACAAGGTAACTCGTTCGGCCTTCTTTGTTATAGAAGGAAAGCCCTCATATGTTGTGATCTTGGGAAGATATTGGATCCATACCAGTGAATGTGTCCCCTCTACCCTGCATCAGAAGTTAATGATTTGGATAGGGGATCAAGTGGAAATAGTAGAAGCAGACCCTAATCCGTTCCCTGCAAAGGTAAAGATGTTTGAGGTCGTCTTCTACTCCCCTCATTTGCATCTTATTTCCATCCCAGGGGATTATGAGGAAGGTGGCATAGAGTCATGTGACTGGACCAAAAGGGGTTTTGAATTCAAGATGTTGGCCGACCCACGGCCTAGCAGTAAGGATAATGATTAATCTCCCACCAGAAGTATAGAGCCTGCTGGATCAGTTGCACCTATTCTAAATTGAATCCAGCGTTGAAGAGGCTATGTTTGGTGCAATAGATGAAGAGAACGAACTCGAGGAACAGTCATACCAAGAGGATTCGAATGACTCCCTCGACGGGAAGTTGACCGAGCCTCCCCACCTAGAGCCCATCCAGAGGAAGATGTCCACCTTTGAAGCGCAAGACCCTCTGTTGGAGGTGAACTTGGGAAGCGGAAAAGAACCAAGGATGACCAAGGTCAGTGGTAAATTACAACGTCAACAACGAGATCAAATGGTGACTCTAATTAGGGACTACCGTGACTACTTTGCGTGGGACTACCATGAGATGCCAGACATTGATAGAGCCTTGGTAGAGCATAGGTTGCCCATCAAAGAAGGTTGCAA
The DNA here is from genome assembly GCA_039519185.1 of Astragalus membranaceus. Lineage (NCBI taxonomy): Eukaryota > Viridiplantae > Streptophyta > Magnoliopsida > Fabales > Fabaceae > Astragalus > Astragalus membranaceus. The sequence goes on along the minus strand of CM076854.1, from coordinate 8,114,251 downwards.
GCCCCATAAACAGCCACCAAGGAGGTTCAATCCACAACTAATGCCACAGATCAAAGCAGAGGTGGAAAGATTGCTCAAGGCAGGACTCATAAGAACTGCCAGGTATGTAGAATGGCTGTCTAATATAGTCCCTGTTATCAAAAAGAATGGCCAGGTCAGAGTTTGTATTGACTACAGAGATCTGAACTTGGCCACTCCCAAAGACGAGTATGGTATGCCTGTGACCGATATGCTTGTCGACGCCGCGGCTAACAATGTCATATTGACTTTTATGGACGACGATTCTGGGTATAACCAAATATATGTGGCCGAGGCTGACACCCATAAGACCGCCTTTAGGTGCCCTGGCGCCTTAGGTATCTATGAGTGGTTGGTAATGACTTTCGGTCTCAAAAATGCAGGACCCACGTACCAAAGGGCCATGAATGCTATTTTCCATGACCTCATTGGTAAAAGCATGGAGGTATACATTGATGATGTGGTGGTTAAGTCCAAGAGTTTCGAAGCCCGCCTAGTGGAGCTTGAACAAGCTCTGAAAAGGATGAGACCCCACAATCTCAAAATGAACCCCGCTAAGTGTGCTTTTGACGTGTCTGCAGGCAATTTTCTAGGCTTTTTGGTACACAACCAAGGCATTGAAGTGGACAAGAACAAAGCTCGAGCTATCCTTGAGGCAAGACCCCCCAAAAACAAGAAGGAGCTGCTGAGTTTACTAGGCAAGATCAACTTCCTAAAAAGATTTATCTCCAACTCGGCCGAAAAGATGAAAGCTTTCTCACCCTTGTTAAGGATAAAGAACACTGAGGAAATGATATGGGGAGCTAAACAACAGGAGGCCTTCGACCAGATCAAGGCTGCCTTGACTAATCCCCCTGTCTTAGTACCGCCGCAGCCAGGGAAATCTCTGAAGCTATATATAGCGGCCGAGGATCAAGCCATCGACTGCTTATTAGCCCAAGATGATGATAGTGGCACCGAGCGTGCTATCTATTATCTCAGCAGGATCCTCAATGACGCTGAAACTAGATATTCTCCTATTGAGAAGCTTTGTTTGTCCTTGTTTAATGCATGTACTAAATTGGAATATTACCTATTACCTAAGGAAATTTTGGTTGTGTGCAAAGTGGATATTATATGATATCTTCTTAATAGGCCCGTCTTACAAGGAAGACTTGTCAAGTGGGTCATTAAGTTAAATGTGTTTGCCTTGACATACGTGCCACTAAGAGCTGTCAAAGGACAAGCCTTGGCCGATTTCCTGGCTCACACCCATGTGTGGAAATACACGACACCCCAGTCGAGTCTGTTAACTATCTGGGCTTAAAGCCTTGGGTCCTCATGTTTGATGGCTCAAGTACCCAAACGAGGGCATGCATTGGGTTAAAACACTAACATCAAACATTACATTAAAACCATTAAAATGTCATTACATAATTACAAGTATCCAACTACAAGGGATTCAGCTCATGATGAATGACAACACAAGAAAATAAAGCTTAAAGGTGATACCTAAAGCCATAAAACCGAAATCACAAAGAGAAGAAAAATACTCCAAATGATGACAGCCCCTGTGATGCTACAACATCCCTCACAGAATCGCCTGATGCTACAACGTCGCACACAGCACTGCAGAGTTTCTACTTTTTATTGTGAAAATGGACCTTGGAACGAAAATGGAGAGGAGAATGTGTCAAAAGCTCCCTCCAACTGAACCAGCAAGTATGAAGTCCCTTGGAGAAGAAGACCCTTCTCAAAAGATAAAGCCAACTTGCTCCAAAAGGTGATTTGACAAGCCACCAACCAAAAGTAGTCTCCATATGCAAGTGGACAAGTGTCCCTATAAAGTCTTTTAGTTGGTGAATTCAGCAGCAAGTATATCCCTTAAATATGGGCTGAAGGGACATAAAGCTTGAGCTCCAAAATTGTCCAGCTGGCCCACCGTCATATAGCGCTTAACGCTGTAACACTTAACAGAAACATTAAAATACTCACAAAGGCACCAAATGTGTCAAATGATAACAAATTATCTCCTAACCCTTCTTTTACACTTCTTAACACATATTTACATATTTAACCACATAATTACTTAAGAACTCACATTAACTTAAGCCTAAAGAATATAAATAACTCATGTAAATATGAGTTATCAGCGATCAAGCAGATCACTGGGGAATACAAGTGTTATAATGCGAAACTTAAACAATTACGAGCCTCGGCGTATAGCTTGTTAAAGTTGTTCGCCGACGCAGTCATCATGTATGTCCCCAGAAGCGAGAACCAAGAGGCAAAGGATTTAGCCCAGCAAGCCTCGGGTTACAAGGAGTCAGTGGTCGAGGCATGGCAACAAGATACCTCAGTTCCGACCGAGGAGGACCCTGCCAATGCTTGGATTGGAGTATTGACAAAGTACCTCCTTAATCCAACGGCCAACACCGATTTCAAGACTAAGCGAAGGGCGTTGAAGTATATTCTGATAGGGGACGACCTATACAAGAGAAGCGCCAATGGAGTGCTGTTACGATGCCTCAAAAGAAATAATGCGTATATGGTGATGGCACAGATCCATGCGGGAATTCGTGGTGCACATAGGTCTGGCCCCATCATGAAATGGCTGATATACAGACATGGGTACTATTGGCCGACGATCACGGCCGATTGCTTCCAGTTTGCAAAGGGATGTGAGGCTTGCCAACTGCATGGACCAATCCAGAAGGTGCCTACGGATGAGCTTCATCCCATTGTCAAACCTTGGCCATTCAGGGGTGGGCCATGGATCTAATTGGCATGATATACCCTCCCAGCTCAAAGGGCCATAACTTTATTATTGTGGCCACCGATTACTTCACTAATTGGGTGGAAGTGGCGCCTTTAGCAAGTGTCAATCAGGCTGCGGTGATTAGGTTCATAGAAAACCAAATCATATACAGATTTGGCATTCCTGAAACCATCACAGTCGATCAAGGCACAATGTTCACTGGGGAACAAGTGGTGGCCTTTGCACAAGAATATGGCATCAAGATGAGACATTCGTCTCCATACTATTCTCAAGCCAATGGGCAAGCAAAGGCTACCAACAAGATCATCATCGAGTTCATCAAGAAAAACATAGAGGTCAAGCCTCGACGGTGGCACGAGACCCTTAATGAGGTCCTTTGGGCTATGAGAAATTCTAAGTCCACGGCCACGGGGGTAACTCCCTATCGTTTAGTCTATGGGCAGGATGCCGTGTTACCATTGGAAATCAGTGTGACATCCTTAAGGGTGGCTCGGCAGCATGACCTCGGCATAGACGAATAGCAACAAGCCATGTTAATGGAGTTGGACTCAGTTGACGATGACAGGCTGGCTGCCCTCAGCAGAGTTGAGATGAACAAAGCCAAAACGGCCCGAGCCTACAACAAACACGTCAAGCCAAAGAGGTTTGTTGAGGGTGATCTCGTATGGAAGACTAGTCTGCCACTTGGGAGGAAAGATCCTCAATTTGGCAAGTGGTCCCCAAATTGGGACGCTCCCTACATTGTAAGTGAAGTATACGATGGTGGGGCATATCGTTTGATTACGTTCGACGACGAAGAGTTCGAAACAAAAATCAATGGCAAATATCTCAAAGCATACTATCCTACTCTATGGGAAAATATGCAAGGGAAAGAAAATTGGTAGTTACAAAAAAATAAAATTGTCGTAGTGGCTCGCCACACACCGGCGGCCTAGTGGAAAAACAAATTGAGAACGAGGACGGGCTACTCCTTCGCTACAGCAGAGCCTTTCCCCTCCACAGATTCGGACACCTCCTGACCAGAAGGGAGGACAGCTGAAGCAGGTGCAATGGTGGAAGAGTTTACCAAGCGAACATGAAGCCTTTCCCACGAAGCTATTGCAGATAACACTTCGCTTTGATCTGCTGTGACCAAGGCTAGTTTATTGGCCGCCTCTTCCTGTTGAGGACGCAAAACCTGCAATTCTAGCTGGAGCCCAGTCAGAAGAGATTCAATCTCCTCAATTCGGCGTCTGGTCATCTCCTCCTCGGCTAGCACCAATCGGCGTTCCGCTTCTTTCTCACCGTAGGTTGAGAGGTACATTTTCTTCTCTGGCTGTAGGGCATCCAGGCTATCCAATGCTTGTTGGGCAGCGTCCTGAGCAACGTAGGATGTCGAATAGGCCCGAGAAATCTCCTATTATCCTGCGTAAAGGAAAACGCCAAGTGTCACCGAACGAAAGGTTAGTCACTTCAAACGGTCACGTCAAGTCATATCAAGGTTTTTTGCACAATCAGTCACGTCCTCGCGGCCATACGACGACACAAAAAGGGAGGCAATTGTTAACACCCAAAAATAACTGAGCTGTAGACCGAGGGCCGAGTGAAGATAGGGAGTGGAATTGAAGTGCTAAGGCAGGCCACCAGACAAAGATTTAAGAGAAAATTGCCAAAGAAAAGAACTCAAGAGAAGCCCTCGGGGCATATCACAAGACAACTACCCGAGGAAAGGGTTAGCCCGAGGAGCAATAAGCAAGGCCGAGGGAGAGCAAAGCCTCAACCTATAGAGTACCACGGTCGAGGTGGGCTCGGATACCTGAGATACTTCCCGAGGACGAAGGCTAGCTGAGCAAAGCAAGTGGCTGAGGTAAGGCAGGCTCGCTTGGAAGGCAAGTAAGAGGGAGCACGAAGACAGAACGTGGGAGCAGTTGAAAGATCAAGCGAAGGAGCGAGGCCTTGAAAACGGAGTGAGGGAGTTCACCCACTAACCGTGCTAGCAAGATCGTTGATGGTTACTCCGCCTCTTTAGGGCTTAGGAACGATGATAGTCGTTGATCTTAGATTGATCCAACAGTAGGCAAATGTTGGCTATAGTAGTGGCCGACGAGGGCCTATGTATATAAATAGAAAAGCAATTGTACAGAATAGACACACATCAATCAATCAAAAACTCTAGTTTATTTTATCTATCTGCTTTCATCGTACTTTATCTTTATTTTGATGCATTAGCCAGTAGTATAATCCAAACCTGGAGGAGTTAGGGTTTATGAGGTTTTAAAACAAAATTTGGGAGTGATTTTGTAGTTTCTCTGTATTAGGGTTTATGAGGTTTTAAAACATAATTTGGGAAACATTTATACGGTTTAGGTATTTGATTTGGCTGTTAACAAGTTTATTTATTTTTAGTTTTTTGTTTTCCTAGGGGATATGTATAATCATAAGACTCCACTATGGAAGCGAGCTGAACTTCTTCATAAGGCTGCTGCTATCTTTAGAATGAGCACAAAGCTCCAATTGCTGAGTGCCTTGTGAAAGAAATAGCAAAGCCAGCCAAATATGCTGTTACTGAGGTGCATATTCAAGTGTTGTTTAGGAATATACTATTACTGAGAAATCATGAACATAACTGAATTTTTACTTTATTTTTTGCCACGAAGGTTGTAAGATCAGGAGATTTAATTTCTTACTGTGCTGAAGAAGGAGTAAGGATTTTAGGAGAGGGAAAGTTCTTGGTATCAGATAGTTTTCCTGGAAATGAAAGAACAAAATATTGCCTCACTTCCAAGGTGGATCATTCTAAGATCAACGACTATCATCGTTCCTAAGCCCTAAAGAGACGAAGTAGCCACCCACGATCTTACTAGCACGGTTAGTGGGGTGAACTCCCTCACTCCGCTTTTCAAGGCCTCGCTCATTCGCTTGATCTTTCAACTGCTCCCACGTTTTGTCTTCGTGCTTCCTCTTACTTGCCTTCCAAGCTAGCCTGCCTTACCTCAGCCACTTGGCTTGTTCAGCTAGCCTTTATCCTCGGGAAGTAACTCAGGCACCCGAGCCCACCTCGGCCGTGGCACTCTATAGGTTGAGGCTTTCCTCTCCCTCTGCATTGCTTATTGCTCCTCGGGCTAACCCTTTCCTCGGGGAGTTGTTTTGTGATATGCCCCGAGGGCTTCTCTTGAGTTCTTATCTTTGGCAATTATCTCTTAAACTTTTGTCAAGTGGCCTGCCTTAGCACTCCAATTCTATTCCCTTCCTTCACTCGGTCCTCGGCCTACGACTCAGTTATTTTTGGGTGTTAACAATTGCCCCCTTTTTGTGCTGACGTATGGCCGCGAGGACGTGACTGATAGTGTAAAAACTCTTGATATGACTTGACGTGACCGTTTGAAGTGACTAACCTTTCGTTTGGTGACACTTGGTGCTTCGCGTTAATCGAAACGATTGTGCGACGGTTCCTAAGGACATGACGGTTGTGGCCTATAGCTATAAATAGCAATGATGCCCACTTCGCAAGGTTTCACATTCTCCCCTTTCTAATCACCAAATACAACTCCTTCTTCTTCCTTGCGATTCTCTTTTTCGATCAGCAATGGCTTCTTCTTCTAGTAGCACTGTTCGCTCTATCTTTCCACCATTGGTCCCCCTTCTGTTCTGCGACCTACTGCTACCAATGTTGTTCATGGCTTCACGCTCTTTCAACAACGGTTCGTCTCCCGCGACCTCCCTCTCAAGTTCGCATGGTACAACGCCAATGCGAAGTTTGTCGACCTCAGAGGGTGGCTGTAGAGCAATGCTGAGTACACCGCTTTGATGAACCTCTTGGTTACCCACAAGGGCGCTTCCTAGAAGCAATGGGGAATCTATGACATGATTATGGTGTCAACTCAGGAGATTTCACATGCTGCCAACATGCTATTTCCGTTGATGTCCTTCTGGTCGACCACCATCAACGCCTTTGTCTTCCCTTGGGGCATTCTGACCCCCACTCTACTGGATGTGGCTGCCATTCTGGGGCTCCCTGCTGGTGGCCTCGAGGTCCACGCCAATCCAGACTTTGTGGGCGAAGACCCTCTTTTTACTTTCGCTTCCGCCTTCTCCAACCTCTTATCTAAGAACGCCAAGTCTGCGGGTCCTGTCACCGATGGGGAGCACCATGCATTTTTGGTGTATTTCTTCAATAAATTTTTCTTCAGCACCAAGTCTTTCGGTGTTGTTAAGGAAGTCTCTGTGTTTGTCCAGTTGCTACAATCAGGCCAGGAGTACGCCTGGGGCCCTTTCTTCCTCGCCCTTCTTTACAAGAGCCTGGATAGCTTCGTTACCCAGGTCAAGGACAGAGGCTTTTATTCGAAGGCCGAGGGTCCCATCTGGTTTCTACAGCTCTGGGCTCAACTCTACTTTCTCAAATTTGCCCCTGACTTGTCCACAGAGGCCGCCGAGGTCCTCAGAAGCGCCCTCGCTGCCACCCCTGTCCTTCCCGTGGAGCGTGCGGAAGTGCTCCGAGTATTGATGGATCTGGACCCTTTTGTACATCTCTGCTGGTGTCCAGTTCTTGAAAAAGGCATTGGTCCTTGGTGGATTTTCACCCCAAAAGATTTGGATCCTTCTTCCCAAGATAATTATGACATGATCATTCATTGGAGCCGTGTGCTTGTGGCTCGTGACCTGGTTGCTGGAGCCAGGCTCTCTTCAAATACCAATCCTTTCACCGTTGAACCCTATCATCCAAACTTTGTGGCTCGGCAATTTGGCGTAGGTCAACATGTGCCTATCCCCTACGACTCCATAGCTACGGGGCATCGCCGCGCGAAGATCTTCCCTTCTGATCTCGCTAAACTCATTGCAAATCAGGATGCATAGTTCCTTTCCTTTTCTTGGGGCGTGTTTCTTAGTGCATTATGGGGGCTCTGCAATTCATCTGCTTCTCTTATTGATTTTCTTTGGGTGGTTTTGCAGAGGCTTCGTACTCCGACCGAATCACCGCCATCTTCTCAAGCTCCACCTTTTGACAGTCCAATATCCACCTCTGTAAGTTGCCTTTCTTATGTCGCTCAATGTTTCCACTGTCATCGCCCTCCCTTCTCATTATTTTCCTTTCTTCTATAGGAACCCGCTGGTGACACCGCGGTGGCCGATCCTCCCACTCTTGCGGAGGCCGATTCTCCTGCTGATCATCAAATAGAGGACCTTTCTTCGCCGGCAATCATCGATGAAGAATTGCAGCGCTATTTCTTGAGCCTTGAGGCTTCAGAATCGGCCCCCTTTTCTACGGAGGTTGACCTCGTTCAAGTGGAGATGGCCTTGACTGGGGAGATCCCCACCAATCCTGACCAGGTGGCGGCCCTCCGGGCTACCTTTTTTCGGGTTTCTAACTCCAATGATGTCCCCTCCGTCAAGAAAGATGCTCTTAAGGAGATAGCTCTGCAACTCGGGGACATCTCCAGTCTGTATGGCCGAGCCAAAGCCACTCAGAATCGGGCCTTAGCCTCCCTTTATCGGTTAGACCAAGCAAGAGACTATAGTCGAACAGGAAAGAATTGCTTGCAGGATCAAGACCATTGAAGATCAAATAGTTTCTCTCCCGGCTGAACTAGCTTCCCTCACTCCGCAGCCATAGATAAACTTTCTACCATCTCTTCTGATATTGTTCAATTGTTCCGTCGCAGCTCAGTACTAGATCCTCCCCTCGCACACCTCCTCCCCCAGCGACCTGGCCTAGAGGCGGATCTAGATAACAGTCGTGCTGCTCTACGTCAAGCCGTTGAGGGATGGGAAACCCTGAGGTCATCTTATGAGCAAGCCCTCGCCCACCTGGATCAAGAGGATGTTGAGGCCCATACTGAAGCCATACTTGATGAGCCATCACCATCTCTTGACCTTCCAACTTCCAGCAACGCCCCCTGTTGCCGAGGCAACTACACACCTCACGGACGCCGTTGCGGCTGAAGTGGAGGCGACAGTATTAGAAGTATGCCCATTGATTGATTCCCCCTTTGAGGGTTTGGAGATATTGGGAGAGGCTACTGCTGCTGAGGCAGGTGAGGTTATGGCAAGTGAAGTCGCTGCTACTGAGACGGATGGGGTTATAATAGGTGAAATTGCTGCTGCGGTGATGGACGTCGTGATGGATGCTTTTGCGGCGAAGGGGACAGATGCTGTGTCGGATGAGGCTACATTGGAGATCGAGGCTACTGTGGGAAGCCCTGAGATAGTTGTTGCTCCCAGCGAGTAGTGTTGATGCTCTCCCTGTTTATCATCCTGTAACTTTGCATCACCAGGCCGTCGGATGTGTGGCGAGCCATCATGACAATTTTAATTTTTTTTGTATAATTACCAATTTTCTTTCCCTTGCATATTTTCCCATAGAATAGGATAATATGCTTTGAGATATTTGCCATTGATTTTTGTTTCGAACTCTTCGCCGTTGAGCGTAATCAAACAATATGCTCCACTGTCGTATACTTCACTTACAATGAGCTCGTCCCAATTTGGGGACCACTTGCCAAACTGAGGATCTTTCCTCCCAAGTGGCATAATAGTCTTCCATACGAGATCGCCCTCAACAAACCTCTTTGGCTTGACGTGTTTGTTGTAGGCTCGGACCGTTTTGGCTTTGTTCATCTCAATTCTGCTGAGGGCCGCCAGCCTATCATCGTCCACCGAGTCCAACTCCATTAACATGGCTTGTTGGTATTCGTCTATGCCGAGGTCATGCTGCCGAGCCACCCTTAAGGATGTCACACTAATTTCCAATGGTAACACGGCATCCTGCCCATAGACTAAACGATGGGGAGTTACCCCCGTGGCCGTGGACTTAGAATTTCTCATAGCCCAAAGGACCTCATTAAGGGTCTCGTGCCACCGCCGAGGCTTGTCTTCTATGTTTTTCTTGATGAGCTCGATGATGATCTTGTTGATAGCCTCTGCTTATCCAGTGGCTTGAGCATAATAAGGAGACGAATGTCTCATCTTGACGCCGTATTCTTGTGCAAAGGCCACCACTTGTTCCCCGATGAACATTGTGCCTTGATCAGCCGTGATGGTTTTAGGGATGCCAAATCTGTATATGATTTGGTTTTCTATGAACCTGATCACCGCATCCGGATTGACACTTGCTAAAGGCGCAACTTCTACCCATTTAGTGAAGTAATTAGTGGCCACAATAATAAAGTTATGTCCATATCTTGCCAATTAAATCCATGGCCCACCCTCTGAATGGCCAAGGTTTGACAATGGGATGAAGCTCATCCGCAGCCACTCTCTGGATTGGCCCATGCAGCTGGCAAGCCTCACACCCCTTTGCAAACTGGAAGCAGTCGGTCGTGATCGTCAGCTAATAGTAACCATGTCTGTATATCAGTCATTTCATGTGGGGCCAGACCTATGTGCACCACAAATTCCTGCATGGATCTGTGCCATCACCATATACACATCCTTTCTTTTGAGGCATCGTAACAACACTCCATTGGCGCTTCTCTTGTATAGGTCATCCCCTATCAGAATATACTTCAACGCCCTTTGCTTAGTCTTGAATTTGGTTTCGACCGTTGGATTACGGAGGTACTCTGTTAATACTCCAATCCAAGCATCGGCAGGGTCCTCCTCGGCCGGAACTGAGGTATCTTGTTGCCATACCTCGACCACTGACTCCTTGTAACCCGAGGCTTGCTGGGCTAAATCATTTGCCTCTTGGTTCTCGCTTATGGGTACATACATAATGACTGCATCAGCGAACAACTTTAACAAGCTATGCGCTGAGGCTCGTAATTGTTTAAGTTTCGTGTTATAACACTGGTATTCCCCGATGATTTGCTTGATCACCAGTTGTGAATCCCCCTTGATTTCCACATACTGAATCTTCACGGCGGCCAGGATATCAAGCCCCATGATCAAGGCTTCATATTCGGCCTGATTATTGGAGGCTTGATCCCCTATCCTGAACATGAATATCCACGTTTGACCATAGGGACTGGTGATGACCACTCCAATGCCTGCCCTCGTTTGGGTACTTGAGCCATCAAACATGAGGACCCAAGGCTTTAGGCCCAGATAGTTAATAGACTCGGCTGGGGTGTCGTGTATTTCCACGCAAGGGTGTTGAGCCACGAAATCGACCAAGGCTTGTCCTTTAACAGCTCTTAGTGGCACATATGTGAAGGCAAACGCATTTAACTTAATGGCCCACTTGACAAGTCTTCCTTGTAAGACGGGCCTATTAAGAAGATATCTGATAATATCCACTTTGCACACAACCAAAAATTCCTTAGGTAATAGGTAATATTCCAATTTAGTACATGCATTAAACAAGGACAAACAAAGCTTCTCAATAGGAGAATATCTAGTCTCAGCGTCATTGAGGATCCTGCTGAGTTAATAGACAGTACGCTCGGTGTCGCTATCATCATTTTGGGCCAATATGTAGCCGATGGCTTGATCCTCGGCTGCCATATATAGCTTCAGAGGTTTCCCTGGCTGCGGCGGTACTAAGACAGGTGGATTAGTCAATGTAGCCTTGATCTGGTCGAAGGCCTCCTGTTGCTTAGCTCCCCATATAATTTCCTCAGGGTTCTTTATCCTCAACAAGGGTGAGAAAGCTTTCATCTTTCCGGCTGAGTTGGAGATAAATCTTCTTAGGAAGTTGATCTTGCCTAGTAAACTCTACAGCTCCTTCTTGTTTCTGGGGGGTCTTGCCTCAATGATAGCTCGAGCTTTGTTCTTGTCCACTTCAATGCCTTGGTTGTGTACCAAGAAGCCTAGAAAATTTCCTGCAAACACGTCAAAAGCACACTTAGCAGGGTTCATTTTGAGATTGTGGAGTCTCATCCTTTTCAGAGCTTGTTCAAGCTCCACTAGGTGGGCTTCGAAACTCTTGGACTTAACCACCACATCATCAATGTATACCTCCATGCTTTTACCAATGAGGTCATGGAAAATAGCATTCATGGCCCTTTGGTACGTGGCTCCTACATTTTTGAGGTCGAAAGGCATTACTAACCACTCATTGATACCTAAGACGCCAGGGCACCTAAAGGCAGTCTTATGGGTGTCAGCCTCGGCCACATATATCTAGTAATACCCAGAATAGCCGTCCATAAAGGTCAATATGGCATTGTTAGCCGCGGCGTCGACAAGCATATCGGCCCTAGGCATACCATTCTCGTCTTTGGGAGTGGTCAAGTTCAGATCTCTGTAGTCAATACAAACTCTGACCTAGCCATTCTTTTTGATAACAGGGACTATATTAGACACCCCTTCTACGTACCTGACAGTTCTTATGAATCCTGCCTTGAGCAATCTTTCCACCTCTGCTTTGATCTGTGGCATTAGCTGCGGATTGAACCTCCTTGGTGGCTGTTTATGGGGCTTGCAACCTTCTTTGATGGAAAAAGCAGTCACGGTAGTCCCTAATTAGAGCCACCATTTGATCTCGTTGTTGAGGGTGTAATTTACCACTGACCTTGGTCAACATTGGCTCTTTTCCGCTTCCCAGGTTCACCTCCAACAGAGGGTATTGCGCTTCAAAGGTGGGCATCTTCCTCTGAATGGGTTCCAGGTGAGGAGGCTCGGTCAACATCCCGTCGAGGGAGTCATCCGAATCCTCTTGGTATGAATGTTCCTCGAGTTCGTGCCCTTCATCTATTGCACCAAACATAGTCTCTTCAATGCCCTTCATCTGTACTTCTGGTGGGAGATTAATCATTATCCTTACTGCTAGGCCGTGGGTCGGCCAACATCGTGAACTCAAAACCCGGTCCAGTCACATGACTCTACGCCACCTTCCTCATAATCTCCTGGGATGGAAATAGGATGCAAATGAGGGGAGTAGAAGACGGTCTCAAACATCTTTACCTCTGCAGGGAACGGTTTAGGGACAAGGGATAATATACACTCAAGTTTCAACAAAATGCACATTACCATATGTTTGTAATTTGACCAAATCTCCACTAAAAAGTTCACATGCATGCAAAAGATGGGGTTTCATGGGTTGTAATGGGGCCAGGGTGAATTCATACAGGGTAGGAAATAAGAAGAAAGGGATAATCAAAGGGCTAAAAACCAACAAGAAACAAATAGTAACCCTTGAAACCAAATATGGAGCTCCTATCTATTTTACAAACTTTGCCCAAACTCCAAATTAATTTCACTTCATTCTTCACTCTTTTTCTATTGGGTCGACTCTTTTCTTCGTTTGATTTGCCTTTTCCTCCTTCTTGCTTTCTTTCTTCTCTTTTTTTTTTCAACTTTTCATTTTTCTATATTTTTCTTAGGAGGAAAAGCTACTTGTAACCACATTAGCCACTCCTATTTTGTTTTTATGTCCCGATGAGATAGACAATTAAAGTATAGGACAAAATTTCAGTCCTAGCAATATAGACAACTAAAAATATAGGACGAAATTGTAATTTTCAATAGTTGCTCCACATTTAATTCCAAATGGTTACCACAAACAAAAAAAGAAAAATTATATCTGGGTACCAAAGAAAAAAAATAACAATTAGGCTCAAAGGGGGCAACTAAGGGATAAATTCAACAAACAACTTCAAAGGCCAGAAAAATAGCTAAATTCCCCAAATCTTTTTACATGATGCAAATCAATTTTCGCCTTGAAATGGTCAAAAAACAAATTCTAGAATGTAGCAAATTGGGAAACACACTCATAGAAAGAAAAGGGGTAAAAGTTTATGGTTTAGTATCAATCCCCTTATGAAGGCTCAGATCTCACATTTAGAAGCTAGTTCATAAAAAGTACTCAAGAGGGACAAATGCTAATTATCAGCTTCCTAAGGGCATCCTCACAGTTACAATTAAGCACAAGTCTGTCAAGTAAATTAATTATGGAATCCCCTAAAGGCAAAATCTCTATTTTTTTCAACTTGAAGCATAATTCATTCAAAACAAGCCAAAAAAAATGCTATCAACATATATGGTGGGTAGGTGCAGTAATACAGATCAAGTGACAAAAGAAACTCTCCTCCAAGAACTTGTTGCGTCAAAAACACACTAGAGCAAGTGTACTCTATCGCAGAAGTAGTATAAAAGATTATCGTCTCCGCAGGGATTAATTAACAAGTACTAAACTAATCAAGATTTAGTATTATTTAGACGAACGAATAATTGAGTTGTACGAAAACAAATAAAAAGAAATAAAGAACAATAATAAAATGCAAGATTTAATTCAATGGAGAGAAGCCTAGGGTCACGGTTTCACTTGCAAGATTCGATTCCTCTATGTCTAATTCTACTTGAATTCCCTTATTTTATTCAATTACCAATCCCTTTACTAAAGCTATTAATCCGTTTGGTCATTCGCAATTAATATTCTTTTTCCTAAATTAACCCTTGTTTGGTCATGCAAAAATTTAAATTCAAGAAAAGCATAAAGAGCAAAAAGGTTGAATGATTGGAAGACTAAATTAAAGTTTGTTCATTCATTAATTATAGTCTCAATTATCCTATAGGTCCACCAACTAATTGCAGTACGGTCGTTGATCAACTAATTGATTATGAACATGCAAAGGGTTGTCAATCCTAATTATGTGATAAAAGCAATAAGATAATATTAATTGAAATAAAAGTCGGGAATTCAAAGTATAAATTAAAACATAAACAGGTCTCTAATCAAGCAAGATCCACCTAGACCCTAGAAGAAGATTTAGCTATTCATAGTGATTAAGAACAATTGAATAAAATTAGGAGTCATGAACTACAAAGATAAAAATAACCCGGAAGATGGAGAAAATTTTAATCTTGAGTATTCAGTCTCCTTCTCTGCCCCAAAGCTCTCTTACGGTGTCAAAAACAGTACCAAATACTCTCCTTTTTCCTTGCCGGTGCTACTGTTGTTGTGCCGGTGTGTGTGCGCGCTGCGCTTCCTTATTTCTCTAATTCTTCTGTTCCCCTTTGTTATGTTGTGCGGCTCCTATTTGTCAAGTAGTGCCTAGGGTTCTGTGTTGCTCTCCTTCTAATCACGTGTGTTCCTTCTATTATTCAACTCCCTCAGCTGAAATCTCACTTCCTTTTCTTCGCACATGCATGAGGGCCTTTTGGTTTTTTGGGCTGCAATTTATTTCTAATTAATTCATGTGGTAAGCCCAAGTACTTCTTTTCTTTTCCATTTGGGCTGAATGCATTCTCTTTTATGCAGACTCTTTTAATTTCTTTCTAATTGGCCCGCGGCCTTCCTCATCACATGGATTTCTCTGGAGTAGGGGATCTGGATAGAAACCCATCACAAGAAGACCAGATTAGAGACTACCGTAGAGGAAATAGGCTGAGATATGAGGTACAGAGAAGGATTCCAAGAATCTTCGGTTAGAACAGTTACCAAAGAAGCCTTGAGAGCCAGCTAAACCCAGATCAAGAGCTCGAACTGTCCCAAAGAAGGAGAGCCATGATGGTACCAGCAGAAGTACTATACAACGCAAGGTGGAGTGAACCCAGACACAGGGTGTATCAACACAGATCAGAAGAGAGAATTCTGGTCACTGGAGAAAACCAACAGCTAGACCTAAACTTCGTGAACCAAACTAGCTACGAAGTACTCAGAAGGGAAGGATTCCAGCATATACACTTGGGATTAATGATGATCAGGATACAGCCCCTTCACGCCCGGTTCGTAGGTACCAATATGTTAATAGTCTTACGGGACACCAGATGGGCTGATGCAAGATCAATCATAGGGTCAATGGAGATGGAACTATCAAATGGGACTCAACTAGTCTATATCGCTCCAGAGATGATGATTAGTATCCATGATTTCGCTAATCACATACAACTCGCCATCCAAACACATGGGTACGAGACCTGGCAAGGTGCAAAAAGCAACCTCCTAATCACTAGGTCCTTGATCGGAAGGCTAACAAATACATGCTACGCGGAATTCAGGTATAATGTCCAAAATGTATCTGACTATCTCTCAAGCAGAGGCGTAAAAGCAATCCCAGGAAAGAGGGCCACGGCCCAAGAATTACAAGGAAAAAGGTGGGTGCTCAAACCACCGCAACAGCAGGGGATCAAAGCGCCAGCCGACGTTAGGATAGATCGTAGGTATGTGATTGGTTTGAGCACCCACCTTTTTCCTTGTAATTCTTGGGCCTTGACCCTCTTTCCTGGGATTGCTTTTACGCCTCTGTTATACCCCCAATTTTGCCCGAACTTTCTATCGTACTTGTTTTAGTCCCGTATCACAAGCTCATGGGTTTCGAACGCTGTTTTTGCTTTTAATTCAGACCGGTTTGTCCAATTGGGCCTACTCCCAACCTTTTGGGCCTGATTTTGTCAACTCGCCTAATTGGGCTTACGCTTAGCGTTTCAAACCAGTTTTTTAAATAAATGGGCTTATGTCTAATGTTTTAGTCGTGGGACTAATTTGGCCTATGTGTTGCTTCTGAGCCTATGCGGCTATTGGACCTGTGATAGCCATTTGTCTAAATTGTGACTATGTTTAGTTTTGATTGGGCTTGGCCCAATTTAATTGTTTTCTTCAATTTTGACCAAAAACAATGAATCTGTCAACAGTAAGATAACAAATATAATCAAAAATCAATAAAAATCAATTTACAAATATTTACAATAATCCAAAAATCCAAAAAATTTAAATTAAAAAATACAAAAATAATGCAATCCGAAAATAATAAAAAAATATACAAAAAATAGAAGAAACGAAAATACATTAAGATAACAGCAGCAACAGCAGCTTCCTTGGGCCTGTTCTTGCTGAGCAAGTTTTCTCAACAAGTCCAAATACCTGAAAAAGGAAAGAAATGAGGAAGGATCAGCAGAAACCCTAATTTTTTTTACCTATATAAACAAGCTGAATCCAGAGACAAAAACAACAATTCACACAGACAGGAAATACATAGAATTCAGAACCAAAGGTTTTCACATTGAAACCCTAATCGCAAAACACTAAAGAATCAGAAACAGAAGTAGCAGGAGCAGCCAGGGTACAGTAGCAGTGATTAACAGCAATCAAACAAGTTCAGAATCTGGAAAAACAGAAGCAAAAAAAGGCAGCAGAGCAAGCCACAGGAGGTTTTACAGAAGCTGGAATTTGAGGTTGGTTTTTGTCTAATTTAGTATAAAATAGGTCTCTTTGTAAATAAATTGTATTTGTTACTAATCCGAAATCAGCATCAAAGCAGTATATATTCAGCTTATTAGATTAGTAATACGAATTGTATATATAAACTCTAAAATAATTAGGCTCAGTTTATGTTTTTTTTAAGAAACATTGATACTGTGAATAGGTTAGGGCTTGAAAATTAAGAACAGACCATGTTGATTATGCAAAACCATGTTACAGTTCAGTTTTTCGTAATTAGTAATAAAATTGAAACATGTGAATGACAAGAAATTCGGGTCAGTGTTCTGTTTCTTCCAAAAATATCAAAATTAGGTTTAATTAGCAACAGGTTAAATCTTATTAGAAATTAGGTTCTTTTAGGGTTCATAAAATTTGATAAATTAGAAGTTGAAGATAGGAGAAGATAGGGTTAGAACTATACCAGCTCCGGCCGCCGTGACGGTGGCCGTCCCCCCGAAGCGCGTCGCCGTTGGCCCCAAACAGAACACCGTCAACCCTCATCCTTCCCGTCGCCATAACCAAGAACCACCCAGAAACCGAAAAACAAACATAAAGAAGAGGGAATTAGGAATCAGAAACAAACATCAAAAACGAGAAAGAACAGAGGAGGATAAGAAGAGGAAAATTACAAAAACAGAGCCATACCTTTTAGTTCCGGCCACCGTATACGGTGGCCTTCCGCCTCAAACCATCGCCTCCCCTGGCACCTTTGCCGTCGCGAGCCACCGTTAACGCTCGTCTCGCAGTCGCAGCGCATCACCATCACCGTCGCAGTCGCAGCGCATCACCATCACCGTCGCAGTTCCTCAGCCTCTATTGCCGTCACCATCGTGCACGTTCGCCGTCACTACCGTCATCGCTGGCCAAGGAACGGCCGGTTGGCGTCGTTTGCTCCCACTGCCGTCACCGTGGACAAATCATCACCCTCGCAACCGCTTTGATGCGAACACGACGGCTCTGATGTCAACCACTGTTGCCTCTTCCCCTTTCGCTCTCTCTTTCTCCGTCCATCTCTCTCCCAGTCGCAAAACTCTCGCCGGAAACCCCTCTCGCATCCCCTCCTCTATTTTCTCCCTGCGAACTCTCTCTCTCTTCTCGTTTCTCTGGTTGCGGCGCAAATGGAGGGAGGAATTGGGAAATTAGGGTTGAGGGGGGTTGAAGTTTGGGACGGCGCCGCGAGAGAAATGAGGGAATTAGGTTTAGGGTTGTTTTTTTTGGATTGCCTTATATAGTGTGGACATCCAGGGTCATTTTGGTCTTTTCATTTAACTCAATACTACTTACACCTCTCATTTTCGTATTACGCCTCCCCCCTGAAAAAGCCCATGAATTCGTGGACCAGTCCATAAACTGGGCTGCTGCTTTTCACACCCAGTTTTTAATAATACAACTCCCTTCTGCAAACTGCATCCCATTTTACTGTTGCACCCTCCTTTCTCGTTTTTATTATTTTCTTTTACAAAAACCTATAAAATACATAAACAATTTACTTAATTCCCAAAAAAATATAAATAGGGGACTAAGTCGACTATACAGTCGGGTTAGTCTGCTTTTTAGGTCGCTAATGAACCGTTACGGATCATGTCCTAAAGTCCCTATTTAAAACAAACAATTCCTAAATTAAAATAAACACAAATACATTTCTTCCACAAATCAAATTTTCAAAATAGGGGATTAAGTCGGCCGTACGGCCGGGTTAGTCACCGTTTTAGGACGAATGAACCGTACGGCTCAGGAATCCTAAAATCCCTATTCCAATAAAATCAAACCAACATACTTCAAATCATTTTCCAAACTCCAAAACCTCCATTTTCACAAATTAGGGGACTAAGCCAACTGTATAGTCGGATTAGTCATCATTTTAGGACAAATGAACTGATCACTCAAAAGTCCTAAGATCCCTAAATAAAATACACTAACAAACAAAGTTTTCTACCAAGAACTACGTGTGATTTGATTCTCTACCAAGAGATACGTAGGAGCAGAGGGCGGCCGACCTCTGTCAATTGCACTAATAAAAAACATTTTTTAGTCTTTTCCAAAATAATCATTTTCCTAAATAAAATATCAATTTTCTTCTTTCTTTTCAATTCACAATAAAAGGGTAAAATAAACATTTTCAAAATTAATATTCTTTCCTACAACTAGTTAGCAGGTAACCTTCCTTAGGAAGGATGTCGTGGGGTGCTAATACCTTCCCCACGCATAACCGACTCTCGAACCCTTATCTGGTCTCAAGGACCCTTATCCATTACAAAAGGGATTTTCCAATGTTTGCCCTTATAATTATAAACTTTGGTGGCGGCTTCATTTTTGAACCTTCGAGGAATCCTCACCCGTATTTTTCGGTCGCTACAGCCTCTGCTTGAGAGATAGTCAGATACATTTTGGACATTATACCTGAATGCCGCGTAGCATGTATTTGTTAGCCTTCCGATCAAGGACCTAGTGATTAGGAGGTTGCTTTCTGCACCTTGCCAGGTCTCGTACCCATGTGTTTGGATGGCGAGTTGTATGTGATTAGCGAAATCATGGATACTAATCATCATCTCTGGAGCGATATAGACTAGCTGAGTCCCATTTGATAGGTCCATCTCCATTGACCCTATGATTGATCTTGCATCAGCCCATCTGGTGTGTCCCGTAAGACTATTAACATATTGGTACCTGCGAACCGGGCGTGAAGGGGCTGTATCTTGATCATCATTAATCCCAAGTGTATATGCTGGAATCCTTCCCTTCTTAGTACTTCGTAGCTAGTTTGGTTCACGAAGTTTAGGTCTAGCTGTTGGTTTTCTCCAGTGACCAGAATTCTCTCTTCTGATCTGTGTTGATACACCCTGTGTCTGGGTTCACCCCACCTTGCGCTGTATAGTACTTCTGCTGGTACCATCATGGCTCTCCTTCTTTGGGACAGTTCGAGCTCTTGATCTGGGTTTAGCTGGCTCTCAAGGCTTCTTTGGTAACTGTTCTGACCGAAGATTCTTGGAATCCTTCTCTGTACCTCATATCTCAGCCTATTTCCTCTACGGTAGTCTCTAATCCGGTCTTCTTGTGACGGGTTTCTATCCAGATCCCCTACTCCAGAGATTGGAGGTAGGGTGTTGGTAGTTGTCCTACTCATCTGGCTAGTTGCTGCAGTCTGGACCTTACGAGTGTATTTAGTTTTTTATAGGCTTCAGAGAGTTCCGGGTCAGTCTCTTCAAAGTGTTTTGCTACCTCTTCTGTCCAACTTAGCTGTAACTTAACTTGGGTGACATCCTGGAAGTTTGGTATTCAGATTGTTGTATCTGGGATAAGTTTTCCTGCTGGGCTTCTTAGGAATCCATGGACTTTGAACAAGTTGCTCATGCGAAGCAATAATATAGGCAGGGGGTTATGGTTTATGCGCCGATCAAAGGCTGTTCCCCCCTTTTTCCTTTTTGAAAATTTCTGTGGGGTCTTTAAAGACGTAAAAAGGACCTTTTTCTTTAGGCTCCTTCTTAGGTTTTCCGAGTGATAGCCCTTCAAGTTTTTGTCTTATGTTTTCTAAGACGTTTTCCAGGTTCTCGTCTACGGATTCTTTGTTTTTCGCACGAGTTTGCTGGCTGAGTTGGTGAAGGTTTTCGGCACAATCTTCGAGTCTTTCACCAATATTGACAAGGAGTTGTATGATTGTGTTGTTTTGCTTGATCAGGACTGCTACTCCTGTTGTGGCTCCTTTGGTGTGCTCTGATGGTCTTGCGAAACCAACAGATGGCTCTTCGATGGATTCTGTAGCTTTTACTGCTTCTTGATAATGGAGGCTTTCAGTGGTGAGTCTCCAGTTCATGAAATTAGAAAGCCGCGAACTTCGTTGATCAGGTCATCAACTTTGTTCAACTTTCGTTGAAGTTCTTCCGTTGCTCTTAAGGATTCCTGCCCTGCCTTTCTTGTTTGAGTAATATGACTTATATTTGCTTCTAGTTTATCAAGGGATTCTTGTAACTTGTGGAAGTGTTTCAGACTGACCTCGGATAATAGTGATAAGCGATCATAGACCACAGAGATGTTGTTGTGTACAATTTTAAGGTAATCTACCTGCTTAGAGTTTGGAACTGCGAGGTCTAAGTATTCTAGGTTGGCTGTTCTGGAGTTTTCATACCAATTCTTCACGTTTTGCTCAAATTTCTCTGACATTAAACTCATGCATGGGTCACTGAATTATCTCTGAATTCGGTGTCATACCATGCCCTTTTGTTATAGTCAGATTAACTCTTGCAACATAAATTCATTGAATGATTGGCTCTCGTGACAGTGTTACTGGCGTCTCCTGCACCAGGTCCATGCCACCCTTTTGCCTTTCATAAATGAAACCATGAAGATATGAGCATGAAAACCCCATGCTAGGCTTTCCTAAAATAACCTACTAGGGGAAGTGGAAAAGAAAGTCTGGATGCAATGGAGAATGGCCTACCCCTCAGAGTATGAGACTCTGGAGAGCATAGCAGATGACCCTCAGAACGTCATCTCTCAGATCAGAAGAGTGTTCCTACTAGAAGACCCATACCAGGGTTCCACTGAAGAGCAAAACAGGGCTTACAGGGACCTGCAAAGACTATCATGTGAAAACATGAAGGATGCCATCAGGTACATGAACGACTTCAAAATCCTTTCAGCAAAACCAGGAAGGCTATACGTCTCTGAAGATCTTTCAGAAAATTTCTTTAGAAAGTTACCCCCCTGATCGGAGAAGAAGTAAAAGCAGCATACGAAAGAAAATATCCAGGTGCCACAATAGGCGTATTACCAAGAATACACTTCACATACCAATACCTGGCGGAACTATGCAAAATGGTTGCAGTTCAACGAAGCCTAAAAGACCTAACCTTCTGTAACCAGATACCTATTCCAGGGTACTACAACAGCCCCCGAAAAAGGTATGGTCTAAGAAAAGCAACAACATCTAAGGGAAAACCTTATGACTCCCACATCAGGGTTTTTAAAAGAAAACACCAAGAAAAACAAAAAAAGTGTAAATGCTACATCTGTGGCATGGAGGGGCACTTCGCTAGAGACTGCAGAAACAATCAAGGCAACATTGCAAGAGCTGCGATAATGGAAGACTTAGATCTACCAGACAGCTGGGATGTCGTGTCCATAGATCAAAACGAATCAGATAGCGATGCAATTTACAGCATGTCAGAAGGAGAAGCAGGACAAACAGTAAACAACGCAAGAGCGGCTGTACAAGAACTGCCAATGGATGAGCTCGCCCTAATGCTGGGAGCAGAAAATTGTGGATGGAGAAGCAGGGTCAAGCTCCCGGAAGGACAGTTGAATTGTGAACACTACTGGACCAAAGAAGTGGTCGTAAGAGATCAACACCATTGCGTGATCGGTAAGGATAAGGTTGGCCCCGGTAGGAAAACAAGTTGCACCCTCTGTAACTTAGTCATATGCCCACTATGTGCCAACTTCTACTACAAAATAAAAGCCCAGACAACAAGTGACCAACTGAACTACATGGGTAACAGGGACGCGCTTACCAAGGAATTATGCCAGTATGTGGACTATCTTCAGACAGGGAAGGAAAGGCTCCAAGAGATGGTGGACCAGCAAATCCAGAAAGAAGCGGAAGAAGTCATTGAAAAATCAGAAAGTATAGCATTTTGGCAAGAGGAACAGACCATCAAGGCAGTAGAGATGCCAAAGCCTAAGAAGGTCATCAACAAACTATACAACCTGACCGTAGAATTTGAAATCCCAGGGGTAAAACCCTTTGAAATTCAAGCAATCCTGGACACAGGAGCAACATCTTGCTGTTTGAATATTGAATCCACCCCAGAAGATGCTCTGGAGCCCAACCCATTTATCACCCACTTTAGTGGAATCAGCTCTGCAAAACAAGAGGCAAAATGGAAATTGAAGCATGGATTAATGAAGATTGGGGAAAACAAATTCAGGATCCCCCTTGTCTATGCGTTCGACATGAACACATTAGACGGAATCCAGATGCTGCTAGGATGCAACTTCATAAGGGCCATGTATGGAGGACTAAGGATTGAGGGCAACACATTAACTTTCTACAAAAACGTCACATCAATCAACACCAGTGAGGAGGCGGAAAAGGCTACTGCCGCAATAGAAGAACTATGTATGGAAGAAGCTGAATACCTAGAAACCCAAGAGATGGTTTTCTTCAACATTGGGGACACAAAACCCACATTTCTGAGCAAATTCCACAAGGAAATCGAGGCATTAAAGGAAGAAGGATACATAGGGAATGAGCCACTAAAGCACTGGAAAAAGAACCAAATAAAGTGCAGAATAGACGTCATAAACCCAGACATTACCATCGAAGACAAACCACTCAAGCATGTGACACCGGCCATGGAAGAATCCTTCAGAAATCATATAGATGCCCTGCTAAAAATAGGAGTAATAAGGCAAAGCAAAAGCAGGCATAGGACAATGGCGATGATGGTCAACTCAGGCACAGAAGTCAACTTGGCAAGAGGAACAGACATAAAGGTAAGAGAACACAAAAACAGAGTATTGCTCTAATTGAAATAAATGATTTGCATTCTTTTTTTATCTTTTCCTGCAAAAATAGAGTAAAATAAATTAGTGATTTATATATTTGCTAATAATTACTCTAGAAAATGATCCAAAAGTATCCCTAAAAAAATGCACTTAATTGGAGTTTATCAGTCTGCTTCTACTATTTCCACTTGATCCCCTATTCATATCATTAACTTCTGATGCATGGTAGAGGGGACACATTCACTGGTATGGATCCAATCTCTTCCCAGGATCACAGCATATGAGGGCTTTCCTTCTATAATAAAGAAGGCCGAACGAGTTACTTTGCTCCCAACTGTTACATCGGCTACCAACACTCCCAAGGCGTGGGATGAGTGGCCCATGAAACTGGTCATGGTCATAGTGGTTGGGATGAGGTCATCGGCGTTCTTCCCCAACTTCTTCATAATGGCTAATGGCATGATATTCAGCATAGCACCGCCATCCACGAAGACACGATTAAACAGCTTCTCATTCATACGGGCTTTGATAAATAATGGCTTCAGGTGTCTAGTCATGTCCGCTGTGGGTTTTTCAAATAGCATTCCTTCTGTAATTACCCTTTCAGGTTATGACAAGGCAGACCATTCGGTCTCCTCAACGAAGACATCTCCCTCGAGAGCCCTTGGTTGATCTTTGTTGCCCCAAAATTCTGATGGAAGAAGGCTCACCATCTCTATGTCGGCATAACATTCCCCATCGGCCTTGTCCATGATGTCGTCAAGGATTGACCCTGTCAAGGAGTTTCCATCAAAGTTCAATGGGCCAAAGAGGTTCTCTTCATCTTCCCCCAAGAGGCCGTTCTCGGCCAGCTCTTCTTCTGTCATAGCCCCTTCAATTTGGGGTGCATTAACTAGCTGAGGTGGTCTGGGGATGATAGGCCCATACAAGCATTCTATCACTGCCTCAGTCAGCGGGCTATGAGGTGCATCCATCATCCTTATCACGGCATTGGGTGCTTCTGTCGTTTCAGTGGGTGCACTAAGGCCATTTACGTCGGAGTTTGCTGCTCTAGGGTTGTTTCCTCAGCCAATTTTGGGAAGGTCTATTCCAATGCCGTAGCCACCGTGTTTGCGGGGATGGTCTGGACATTCCTTTCTTCGGCCGAGGTGAGCATCTGAAGCGTCTCCCTCATTCTGCTATAAGCCCCCGCCCTTTGTTGCCTCCTCTTCTGTGAATGAGATTTGGAGGCAACCCCAGGGGCTGGTGTTTCCACTGCTGCCTGCGTCATCCATTGGCCCTGTGGCACTTCTGGTGGTAGTTTCACCGTCCCGACGGCCCTTAATTCACGGTCGTTCAGTACAGTAATATCCACTGATGTCGAGCCTTGGGCCTCGGTGACCTTCGCTACCCTTCTTTCCTCTTTGAGATGAGATTCTTTGCCTAGGTTTGGCATGGTGGCATGCCCAATGGGATCCTCGGCTAGCCTACCATGCCCCCCAGGCGAGACACACTGGAGTCTTTCTCTCATATCTCTAGTCCGAGGTGCACTCCTCTCAGGGTTACTTCTAGGGTTAAGCTTGGATAGATGTAGCTCTCTGAGATCCTGAACGAGCTTTCCTGGCTTTGGGAGTTTCTTTTGGGTTCCTTGAGGCTGACTCGGTCCTCCCAGTTGCAACTTTTCTTGCAACAGTGCCATACGATCTGCCACCGTAGATCCTCTAGGGGGTGACCCCAATCGGTCGAAGACAGATACCTTCTTTTCTGGGGGAGCTTCCTGCTTGGGAACCCATATGTACTTCTTCTTTCCTTTCCCTCGGTCGCTCCCTGAGAAGGAGACCATGTCGATGTTCATATTGGGGAAAAGATAGGTATCAATACTCATCTCCTGTGTCCCATTGTCGGTCATTCTGAACCTCCCATTCTTTATGGCCTCTTGGATTGCTCGGCGGAAGATAATGCAGTTCGAAGTAGCATGATTGAATGAATTGTGCCACTTGCAGTACCTCTTCCCTTTTATTTCTTTAGGAGGGGGTATCTTATGGCCGTCGAGGAGCTTAATCTGTTTATCTTTAAGGAGATAATCAAATATTTGATCGGCCTTAGAGATGTCAAAGGAGTACTCAACCTTGTTCTCTGCCTCGTCCTTCTCCTTTCCCTTGGCAGGTTTAAGAGCAGGACAAGGGTGTGTTTTACCTTTGACTATCTTAGCTACCAAGATGTCTGTCGTGTAATCGGCTAATTCATCATAATCTGAGTCCTCGGCCGCATCAACTACTGATACCAACTGAGGCCCTCGACCCCTAGTAGCTCTCTTCCTCTCTCTCTCTCTCTCTCTCTCTCTCTCTCTCTTGTATGAATTGTTCAATCTGTATTGCCCTGTAAGCCAAGCCACTGAGGTCACTACAAGCTTGTCCCACAAGCTTTTCCTTCAATTGCGGGTGCATTCCAGAGATGGCCATGAAAGTAAGTTGTGATTCTGGAAAGGGTACTGAGCACTTTCCGTCCATCTTTCTGAATCTTTCAATGAAGTCTGTTACAGCCTCATCCACCTTCTGCCGTAAATTCATGAGATCGGCAGCCGTAACTTCAGGCTGTGGCCAAATCTGTCATGGAAGCACATTTCCATGTCTGCCCATGTCTGTATAGAATCAGGTGGGAGAGAAGAATACCATTAGAAGGCAGTCCCTGTCAAAGACAAAGGGAACAACTGCAACTTATGAAACTCATTCTGGTTTCCTTCCCCACATATTGGGTTATGAATCGACCGGCGTGCTCCATGGTAGACTTACCATCATCCCCGGAGAATGTGGCAAAGTCAGGGGTTTTGAATCCTCTGGGAAGAGACACCAATCTGTCCACCCACTCGGGGGAAGGCTTCATCTATACTGGTCTGTCGAGCGGTTTCAGCTGAACACCGAAGAACTTCTTGATGGTGTCAGCTATCAAATTAGGATCCAGGAGTTGGGATCCCGATGGTTTTTCAGGTGGAGGCATTGGTCGCCACAGTGTATATGGAGGATCCTACGCCCCTAGCTGCGGTGGTACCTGAGGTGGAGTGTCCGTCCATGGTTGCCCAGGCACTACTTGGGCCAGGTTAACAAGGCCAGTTCCTGGTACAGATGTTTGCATGCCTCGGTGAGGTGGAAGTTGATTCCATGGCTGCTCGGCCTGGGCAACACCCATCTGTGTCTGTATATAGGAACCCGTCGGGTAGGTATTGAGTGCTCTGGGGTACGGGTGACTAGAAGGTAGGCTTGTCAAGCCAGGTGGGCTCTAGGCCCATGGCTGCTGACTCGGGCAATACCCACTGATCTTGTCATTCCCTGATTCCGGGGCGAAGGCTTGCCCCCTGCGTAGGCCGGGTAGTTAGCCGCGGCAGAACACCCATAGGATGGTCCTTGCGGCAAACCCACCGAGCCTACTGCCTCGGGCGGCCTTCTGGCCAATTGCACTTGTCCATGCTGAAAAGAAGCCATATTAGTGACATTCGCCGCAAACTTCCCCCCAGTGTTGGCAGTGGCAAAAGTAACAGGCTGAAGAATTACAGGCGTAGGGCATACCTGGTGAGAGAACGCCTGCTGAGACCCAGTCAAACTCCCACTCGGTGAACACTGATGCATGCCTCCCATAGATGTATAGGGGATGCCTGCTGAGGTCCAACGGGGTTGGTGTATGGCAGAGACTGATGCGTGCCTCCCAGAGAAGTAGGATGTCCTCCTTGTGGCTGGTCGGGAAAAATGGGGTTAGTAGCGTTGCTACCTTGCGTTGCATGTCTTTGTTCCAATTCCTTGGCCTGTTGCACCTCGTTGTGCACCATAGGTTTAACTATGTCAGCCAATTGTTGGGACACTTGGTACATTATGTCAAGTATCCCCATGTCTATCTGTTGCCGAATGAATGATGTGGTCATGATTACGGGCTCTTCCCCTTGGTGAGGTGGTTCATTCGACTCAACCGTAACCGCTGCAGTATTATTCCTCGAAACACCTACTGACTCCATGTTTTTACGTTTGGCATCAGTTGCCTTCTTTGATGCAGAAGATGATAATCCAGTCCAGGACAACCAAACGCAATGGTTTGTTCACCCGTTCTAGTCCCACCGGGCGTGCTAATTTGTTGTTCTTCGTCAAACTCTTAGGTCGTAGCCGTGGATTCGGCCAGGGGTTTAGGAAGGTTTTGATTCCTCTGTTCTTCAAGCAATTGTGCCAAGGAGGGAACTCTGCTCATTGACTGTGGGTATCTTGACTCCTCTAGAAAGGGTTAGGTTGAGTGAATGGGACGCGAGGGTTGGATTATACTACTGACTAATGCATAAAAGTAAAGATAAAGTGCGATAAAAGTAGATAGATAAAACAAACGTAGAGTTTTTGACTGATTGATGTGTGTCTATTCTGTACAATTGCTCTTTTATTTATATACATAGGCCCTCGTCAGCCACTACTATAGCCAACATTTGCCTACCGTTGGATCAATCTAAGATCAACGACTATCATCGTTCCTAAGCCCTAAAGAGGCGGAGTAACCACCCACGATCTTACTAGCACGGTTAGAGGGGTGAACTCCCCCACTCCGCTTTTCAAGGTCTCGCTCCTTCGCTTGATATTTCAACTGCTCCCACGTTCTGTCTTCGTGCTCCCTCTTACTTGCCTTCCAAGCTAGCCTGCCTTACCTCAGCCACTTGGCTTGTTCAGCTAGCCTTCGTCCTCGGGAAGTAACTCAGGCACCCGAGCCCACCTCGGCCGTTGCACTCTATAGTTTGAGGCTTTGCTCTCCCCCGGCCTTGCTTATTGCTCCTCGGGCAAACCCTTTTCTCGGGGAGTTGTCTTGTGATATGCCCCGAGGGCTTCTTTTGAGTTCTTCTCTTTAGCAATTATCTCTTAAACTTTTGTCAAGTGGCCTGCCTCAGCACTCTAATTCTATTCCCTTCCTTCACTCGGCCCTCGGCCTACGACTCAGTTATTTTGGGCGTTAACAATTGTCCCCCTTTTTGTGCTGTCGTATGACCGCGAGGACGTGACTGATAGTGCAAAAACCTTGGTATGACTTGACGTGACCGTTTGAAGTGACTAACCTTTCGTTCGGTGACACTTGGCACTTCGCGTTAATCGAAACAACTGCGCGACGGTTCCCAAGGACATGACGGTTGTGGCCTATAGCTATAAATAGCAATGATGCCCACTTCGCAAGGTTTCACACTCTCCCCATTCTGAGAAATGAGAATGGATTCTCTCAAGTAACATTACTATCATGTTGAATTTTAATCATCGATTAAAAAGAGAGAGAGAGAGAGAGAATTCACCACAAAAAAAAGAGAATGTTGAATGGTTCAAATTCAATTCCAAACCATCCAAATTTACAAAAGAGAGAAAACTATCATGTGGACTATGCGCTTGTACAGAAAACCAACGAATTAGATGCTCTGCAGCAAGTTGCAGAGCCGTTATCTCTAGATCTAATGGCTCTGCAACTTGCTGTAGAGGATCCATACTCAAAGCCAACATAGAGAAAAAGTTTCATAAAGGACAAAGAAAAGAAACATAAAAAGATCTATAACAGCAATGCATAAATTACATGATTGTCGTTTAAATAGATAACTTCTACCAAAACCAAATTGAAACGATAAACAAGTTGGTATATGGCTTACAAAGGGAAGGCATTAAAAGGCACACCAGCACAAATACTCAAAAAGTGCTTCTTATATGTGACATGAGCTGAGACAAGATTACCAACCCATCAATGTTCTTCTAACTTTGTCCACAATCTGACTTCTTGCTTTGTTG
The DNA here is from genome assembly GCA_039519185.1 of Astragalus membranaceus. Lineage (NCBI taxonomy): Eukaryota > Viridiplantae > Streptophyta > Magnoliopsida > Fabales > Fabaceae > Astragalus > Astragalus membranaceus. The sequence goes on along the minus strand of CM076854.1, from coordinate 8,085,150 downwards.
CTGCTCAATGGAAATTCGCGGCTTTCATCCAACAAAAACCTGTACACTTCCCACTGCCGTTCTTGTGTTGAATGTCTAACAACTTCAGCCTACATTAAGATAAAGAGAGAAAAACAGTTAGAAAAGGAAATATATTTTACTTAGAAACTGGGTGGCTTCTAGAGTGAGAGATCAACTAAGTCCCTCACCGGTAGACTGGTCAAATTGACCATAGAATACAGTATTAAATGTTATAAAAGGTTGAGATTTCATATTGATTGATACAATCTCAACCACTCATAGCAGTTTATACGGCCAACTTGACGGGTACACCGGTGAGGGACTTAGTCGATCCCTCTCACCCTAGAAGACACCTAAAAACGGTGACAAGATTTCTTCAAAGAACATCAAAATGTTCACAACAAGCTTTAACTCGGTTAATAATTATACAAGTTCCACGCTAAAGCGTTCTCCGGTGGTCACTCAATTGCAGACCACTCGGGAACGCTTACGCATGGACACCGAATGTCCAAATGTTAAATTATATTTCACCATCTTGTCACATTATAATATTACTTCTTAAAACAGGTTTATACTGCGTGTCAACTGTCAAGAGACTCAAGATGGTAACTATAATTGAACCTCTGCAAAACCTGTTTACACTATCAGTCAATAGTTTTTAGACTGTAACATAAAAGCTTACCGAGAAAATGAATACTCCCAATGCTTTTAAGGCCAAGGTAACATCATAGAATACACGAGGCCTTCCGATTCCGCACAGCTCTACGGGATTGGCAACTAGTAGTTCTACATCTGGACCCCGGTTCACTATAATCACCCGCAGCGGATGGAGCATCTCTTCTTTTAAGCAGGAACACAAAGTTTTTTGGCGTTCGGGATCTATGATCTTATTCCCATCTTTTTGCTGGACAAATAAGTCAATATTTTGAAAGCCTTTGACACTTGAAGTGAATCTACCATAAGCAACCTGATTGAGGAAGACAAAATATTAGGTAACTAGACATATTGTAAGAAATAGTATATGGAAAATGGATTCCAGAATGATTGAAAAGGAAACTTAGGAAGAGTACCTTAATATCAGAGTCCTTAGAAATCCTCATAATGTCATAACACAAGCCCTTCTGATCAACACACTGTATCTGAAGCAAGGTATGAACTTGGCTCAATGAATTATCCACCGTAACAGATGGTTTCTTCAGTGTTGTCATATCTTGACTGAGTGGATGCAAAGACACCTTGTCTACCAACTCAGGACCAAACAATTCTTCAGAATACGCAGGTGGAAGAGAAGCAAACCCCTGTAAATGTCCATATTCAGGTCCTGCCAACTGAAGTTCACTGGAGATACACTTCTCTCCTAAAGCTTCCCTAAGATATTCACATACATAATCTTGCCTCTTCTTTGTGTGAAGCAATTCCCTGTTTCATTATCAAAAAGTATAAATTTATTACAAGATGTCACATAATTAGTATAAGCTACTATAACTACAAAAAATGCAGATGCAGATAGATGATTAAGTTATATTTATGATTGATCAGAAGTCTACATATAAATATTTTAGGTTTAATTGCATTTTTGGTCAACCAAATTTCTCAGTTTAGCGATTTTGTTCTCTCTATTTTATTTTTGGCAACTTGGTCCCCCAATTTACTCAATTTGACGATTTTGGTCCTCCAAAAATTGTGGATTGTGCACTACTGGCCCCCACTCCCAAAATCCAAGATTTTTGGGACCAACAGTGCAACAAATCCATGATTTTGAAGGACCAAAGTGCAATTAAAAAGTAATGGACCAAAATCATCACATTGAGGAAATTAGGGGATCAAAATTGCCAAAAAAATAGAGGGACCAATATCGTCAAGCTGAAAAAGTTGGGGACATAAATGCAATTAAACCAATATTTTATCATTTAAGACAATCTTTAAAAGAGTTGAGGTGAAACATGAAAAAACAAAAAAGCAGATCCAACAACTAAGAGAGCATACTGAATGAGATAAGAAAAAGCATCCAGCAGAAGAAGGATATAATAAACTACATATTGTGAATAATAAGAATCTTATAAAGCTATACTTACATTCCATCAGTGATAAAGAACAGGTCTAAGGCCCTTCCATCTGGGGTTGGCATCACTTTGACTCTCTCAATACTAAGTTGAAGGTTACACAATATTTCATTAATATCTACAAAAAAAAAAGTGGGAAAAATTAGTCTTTAAATAAATGAATAAATGTATTCCACTCCATTTCCATGATATGTGGCAGCAAAAGAGAGTAGTTGGTTTACCATGTAGTAATCCTTTGTGATCAATAATCCAAACCTCCAAGAGGTAAATTGGAGGTGGTGAAGGAGTAGTAGATTGTTGATTGAAGTGATAAGAAAACAAACAAGAAGGACAAGCTGATAGTAGACGTGTCTTCAAACTTTCCCAATCAATTTTAAGCGATGGAGGATGTGGAACAACCCAAAATACAATGTAACACCATCTTCCATCCGTTGAAATGTCTACATCACCATCCAATTCACTCATCAAAACACAACAAAATGTAACTCCAAACAATGAATACTTCTTAAATAGTCCCTAATCAATGAACCCTCAGATTAATCCCTAAACTATCATACTCTAATTTAGTCTTTAAACTACGAAAATTATGAAAATTTATTAAATAGTCTCTAAAGTTTATCTTCTTTCATCAATTTAGTAGCTAAAATTTACTGTTAGAGACTAAACTGATGGATTTAAATAAACTTTAGAGACTATTTAATAAGTTATTGTAGTTTATGGACTAACTTGGAGGGAGGGTGATGAAAATTATGAAAACTTATTAAATAGATTCTAAAGTTTATCTTCTGTCATCAATTTAGTAGCTAAAATTTGCTCCTTAGATACTAAATTGATGGATTTAAATAAACTTTAGAGACTATTTAACAAGTTATTATAGTTTATGGACTAAATTGGAGGGAAGGTGATACTTAAGGTACTAAATCGATGGTTTATTCATGAATACACTGGAGAATGAACCAAACCATTTTTTTCTTCAAGGATGATCCATATTTTTTGTGGAAAATGGGAGTATAAGAAATAAACAACACCAAGTAAAATATACACAAAAAAAGAATACAAAAATGGAGAAAGATTTTGATATTTATTGAAAAAGAGAAGAAATCAAGATGAGAAAAGTGAGATATACCAGCTCTAGTAATACGGAGACCAAATTGAAGGATAATTCTGCAAAGATCACAGCCAAGACCAGCTTTATCGGGGCAATTGACAGTGACTATGCTTGGCTCGTTGGATTCTTTACCGTGTTGGATCACAACGACGTCGTCCCACGGTATTCCCATGACTTAGAAGTGGTGGATTTAAGGTAGAATTTCCGCCGGTAAGAGCATTGCCGGAGCTCGTAACGGTGGCTCCGGCGAATTCTGTTTGACGACAGAAGTGAATGGAAAAGAAAAGATTTCGCGGCTTCTCTAGTAGTGAAAAAAAAATGATTTTTAATAAAATCTTTTCAACTGAGCTTTTCTTTTCTTCACCACAAAAATAGTCCTTTTATGGTATCCTTATTTTTTTGTGTGTGGAAATGGTATCCTTATATATAAGGAATGAGTGATTGAGTTTTTTTTCTTTCTTTTTTTATAAGCAACTTTGCATTAATAGGAGCACTAGGGGTGCTCAAAACTACAAATACAAGGATGAGATCACAAGTTGTTTATACATGAAAGTGCATTATTCCACCATAGTGATGGAATACGATAAGAATTCTTTCTCACCCCGTAAATGAACTGTTAAGAATCATTGGATCGTACATGCATAAATCGAATCCATAAGAGAGGTAGAGAGCATAGGAATACTCATGAGATAAAAGAGGTAGAAACTCTTCATAATGAATCATATTGAAAAAAGATAGTAAAAGTGATTGCAATGTGCTCTATATATAGAGCTCTAGGAAAGTTTAACTAACTAACAATTCTCTAACAAACTAATTACCACTAAACTAATTTTTATCTAATTTTATATTTCTAATAGCCTCCCTCAAGCTGATAGTGGGATCACCACAACACCTTGAAATACAAACAATTATTCCCAATTTAAAAAAAACACAAGAGAAATCTAACATAGCAAAAGAAATTATCCAGCAATAATGCGGTCCAGTGACAAATGGGCTAAAAACCAAGTTGGAGCCCAAATAGAACATGTGAGGCCCAAGGCCACACAAGGCTATCCTGGAGCGAGAAGCTTTTGGAACCCAAACGAAGCGGAGTCACGAAATGGCAGCACACGCCGGCGAGGCAGACGATTCTCACCGGGATTGAAGACGGGAAGCATTGCAGAGATCAGAGTGGTGATTGATGGAAACAAAAGAGATTAAATACGATCTGACTTAGGTGGTTGCTTGTCGAGATCGCAGATGAAAGAATCAACAAAGGGAAAAGGAATCGGAACCAAGCAAGACTGAACCGAGATCTCCTGGAGAGTTCCGCCATGATTGATGAAGGTGGTGAGATGTGGTGTCACCTTCTCAGTCATCTTCTATGTTGTAGCTTCGCCGAGATCGAAAACGAGACTAGATGTTGCCTTCACAGCAAAGTCGCGCATAGGATCGTACATGTATAAATCGAATCCATAAGAGAGGTAGAGAACATAGGAATACTCATGAGGTAAAAGAGGTAGAAACTCTTCATACGGAATCAGATTGAAAAAAGATAGTAAAAGTGATTACAATGTGCTCTATATATAGAGCTCTAGAAAAGTTTAACTAACTAACAATTCCCTAACAAACTAATTTTTATCTAATTTTATATTTCTAATATGAACCAGCCCCAAGATATGAACTTCACCTGGGCCACTAACGAGTCTACATTTGGCTCTACCCCTCTAAAACAAACACCGTTACGAGATAGCCAAAGACACCAACAAGTTGTCAACCAAATAAGATGTTTGATCCTCTTCGCTTTCTTACCAGTACAAAGGTCGTCATAGTGTAGAAAATGATCAATTAAATTAGATGGGCAGGGCACTTGAACATTCAGCCAACGACCAATCTCGCCCACACCCTCAAAGAAAAATCGCAAGCCAAAAACAAGTGATGAGAATCCTCAATGTGAGACCTACACAAAACGCAGACCGCATCCTCCTCTGAGTGAATAACATGTCGTCTAAGTAACATGGACCGAACAGGTATAGAATTGTTGAATATACGCCAACCAAACAATAAGATCTTGGTTGGAATACGAGTCCTCCATAACGCTATCAAGTCAGATTTCTGCAGAGTTGAAACTGGCCTGCTGCTGTCCACGGCTGAAAGTTGACTGGCTTGCAAAAGAAATTGGTAACAAGACCGAACCGTGAAGGATTTTAGCAGATCAATAAACCAACACCATCGGTCAACAACTCCACGGGCCATATGGACATCACGCAGAATCGTCAACAGCTCATCAACTTCATCACCGAATGCGGATCCAGCACCTGCGAAAAAAGAAAAGTTCCACTGCCAATGATCATCACGCCAAACTCCTAGATTCGCGCCAACCTCACATTTTTATTATTACAATTGTTGAAAATATTGTCAAACTCAATCTTCATCGGACGTTGCCAAAGCCAACGATGATGCCAAAAATCCACTCTGCTACCATCCCCTAACCTCTGCCTTACATTTGATTCGAACCAACCCACCGAGAACCTCTCCTCCCCCACACACCTAAGGTCGCGCCACCACAAAGAATCTTCCCTTCTATGCACCGATGTTGAACCATTGAAAAAAATAGACCCCAAATCACCATATCTATACGAAAGAATACCTCTCCAAGGCGCACCCTCATTCGACATCAACCTCCACTTCCATTTGGCCAAGAGAGCAATATTAAACATTTCAATACCCTTCACACCTAACCCTCCCTCCTCCTTAGATCTACAAATATTCTCCCAAGCCACCCAATACATACCCCTCGAATCCTCCTTGATCCCCCACAAGAAATCTCTTTGAAGCTTAATAAGAGTCTTTATCACCACATTCGGCGCTTTATAAAAAAGACAAATAATAGAGGGGTATGTTATTTAAAACGGAGTTTATAAGAGTTACCCGACCTCCAATTGACAAGAAACGCCCTTGCCACAAAGCCAATCTCTACTCCGAATCTTATCAATAACCGGCTACCAAGTTGAACTCCGTCTTGGATTTGCGCCCACTAGAATTCCCAAAAATTTGAATGGAATAGACTCCGTTCGACAATGAAGAAAAGTTGAAGCCGATTCTAAGAAATCCTCCGATACATTGATACCAATAAGTTTATTTTTATGAAAGTTAACCTTCAACCCCGGTACCATTTCAAAGCTTCTAAGAATAGATTTGATGAACCAAAAATTCCCCCCTATTGCCTTCCCCAACATAATGGTGTCATCGGCAAATTGAAGCATAGAAAAGAGAAGATTATCATCAACCTTATATTCAACAAATGACCCCAGCTCCACCGCCTTTGACATCATAGCCGACAAACCCTCTGCTACAATCAAGAAAAGAAAAGGAGAAAGATGATCACCTTGACGAAGGGCTCTACCAACTTGAAAGTCATTAGTTGGGCTACCATTAACCAACACGAACATGGAGCTAGAACACACACAAGACTTCACCCACCTAATCCACGCCGAGCCAAATCCCATCCTCTCCATCATGTAGGTTAGGAAATTCCAAGAAATAGAGCCACAGGCCTTCTCAAAATCAACTTTAAATAACCAAATGAGTGATAGAGTTTAATTGTAGATTAAGTAAGTTTTATATAAATATTTGTTGTCGAAAATAGTTTTCTATAGTTACTTAATATGTAATTATCTTGTTATAGACTTTATCAAGTACCAAATGTGGACACCTTTTTTATCGATAATGCTATTAAGTACGATAAGAAACGTACGAAAGTGTGATTCTATTGTGCTACCCAAATAACACAACACGAAGGCTCGGTTAAAATACGATGTATTGTGATTTTCGTTTCGTACCACAAGTTATAACTCTTTTTTTATTTATCAACATACTCCTTTTGACTTCATTTTGCACATGAGGTCTTTAGGATTGATAACATCACCTTCAAAGTTAATGGGTAGCGTGAAAAGCACAATGAGGAAGGGTTAAGTACAACACTCTTCTCATCAAGAATTGATATGTCACGTATAACGTTAGGTTGAAAATGTTATCACACTTTGTCTGGCAATATTTGTTTTTATTTTGTGCACATACGAAGTTGATGTAAGTCTTTGATGGAACCATCCACGGTGCTGCTCTTTCCGCCCACTGACTAAACCCCCACATGTCTCTTTTATTTTATTTTTATCGGCTGAATTAAAAGGGAAAAATACCAATTAATAAAGGCAATAATGTGTGGATGTGTGTGTTGAAGATCTCATTAAGATTGAGAATTTGATTTTTTTTACAATGATTGAGAATTTGATTTGATATCAATAAACAAATTAACTCGTTGAGGATTTTATATTTAAAAATCATTCATTCAAATCGATAAATTATGTAAAAAATAATACAAATTCAGTTCTAAAACTGAAAAGGATGAATCTGCATAAAACAAAATTTAAATCTTAAATTTTTTTTGACAATAAATCCTAAGTTAACATGACATGTATCTTACGTGTGTAATTTATGCATGATTGAGTAACTAATTAGTCGTATCTTGTGTCACACACACATATATATATATAAATAAATGGTGCTAGCAGCTATGTTTCCATAGAAAATACACACACACATATTTTTTTAGAAAAGTGTGTATATAAATAGTTGATACTTAATTGATATATTAACTTAATTAAAATGAAAAATCTATCTTTAAAATTAAATATTAATAATAATTGCTCCCCGTATCGTCTCATCTCAACAGCGTGGCTTTATTCAAGGTAGAAACATTTCAGATTGCATCTGCTTAACCCCTGAAGCCATTAATATGCTGCACAACAGGTCCTTTGGTGGTAATATGGCTCTAAAGGTTGATGTTACGAAAGCTTTTGACACTTTGGATTGGAATTTCCTTCTGAGAGTTCTCAAGGCTTTTGGTTTTGATAGTAAATTCTGCTATTGGGTTAATGCTCTTTTGCACTCTGCAAAGCTCTCGATCTCAATCAATGGCAAGCCTTCTGGGTTCTTTAGTTGCAAGCGGGGTGTGCGTCAAGGGGACCCCCTCTCCCCCCTTCTTTTCTGATTGGCTGAGGAGGTTTTGAGTAGAGGCATCTCCAAGCTGGTGCAGGATGGGGACCTCCAGTTAATCAATGGTCCTAGAGGTACTCAGGTTCCCTCTCATACCCTTTATGCTGATGACATCATGATTTTTTGCAGAGCTTCGCAGAGAAATCTCCATAATCTCCTCAAATTCTTTACTGAGTATGGTGAAGCTTTTGGTCAGATTGTTAACTCTAGCAAATCTACCGTTCATTTGGGCGACATTCCCAATACCCGGCAGCGTCGCATTGCCGATTTCCTGGGCTTCTCTATTGGCCAGTTGCCTTTCACCTACTTGGGTATTCCAATTTTCAAAGGTAAGCCTAAAGCTGTTTATTTAATGCCAATCGCTGACAAGATTAAAGCCAAGTTATCAGCGTGGAAAGCTTCCCTCCTCTCTATTGCCGGAAGAGCGCAGCTGGTCAAGTCGGTTGTTCAAAGTATGTTAATTTACAGCTTCCTGATTTACAAATGGCCTACCTCTCTGTTGAATACGGTGGATTCTTGGATTAGAAATTTCATTTGGTCTCGTGACGTCAATAAGCGTAAAGTGGTTACTGTGGCGTGGCATAAGGTTTGTAGACCAACCGCTGAGGGGGGTCTTGGGATTAGATCCCTCAAAGACACTAATAAGGCAGCCTGTCTAAAGCTCAGCTGGGAGCTCAGCATTTCCCAGAACAGCTGGGCTGTTCTGTTAAGATCCAGGGTCTTCAGAAATAATACTACGATCTCTTATCATATCAGTTCTTCTTTGTGGGGTAATTTGTGTGATCATCTATTCGCCATCCAAGAAAACTGCACTTGGCAAATTGGTAAAGGTGACTGTATCAACTTTTGGATTGATCATTGGATGTCGGCCCCTCTGGTAAATCTTCTTAATGTCCCTGAGCATCGTCAGCACTATCTCAAGGCCCGTGTTTGTGACTTCATTCAGAATGGTCACTGGTGTATTCCAGCTTCTCTTTCCAATATCTTTCCTTAGCTGGTTTCGCTCCTTCATGAAAAAGATTTGCCTTCATTTGACTCTCACGATCAGCTGATTTGGAAAAACTCTACTGATGGTATGCTTACTTTTAAAACTGCTTATCTTTATTTCAGGCCTATTGGGCAACCTAGTAGGTGGTTCAAGAATATTTGGCGAAGTGTTATCCCTCCATCCAAGTCTCCTCTTATGTGGCGTATCCTCCATCACCGTATGCCAACTGATGAGCAGCTCAGAAGCCGTGGTTGTGGCACTGTTTCCATGTGTAGTCTCTGTGAAGCGGATTATGAGTCCTCCCTGCACCTTTTCTGTGAGTGTTCTTTCGCTAAGCAGCTCTGGGATTGGCTTAGTGGTAAGCTTCCTCTTAATATTGATGTTTCCTCCCCGGAGACAATTATTGAAGTCTGTCTGCGCCATTGGTCTGACCAAGTGCAAGATGTTGTTTCCGCTGCTGTTATTAACGTTTTTTGGGCTATTTGGCACTCTCGGAATCAGATTCGTTTTGACAACAAGAAGATCTTGCCCACTTGCCTAAAAAACTTGATCATGGCAAATGTGAGCATTTCGAGTAATCTCAGAAAGGGCTCCACGTCTAACTCCATGCAAGACTTTGTGATTCTTAAGGTTTTTTCGGTTGATTGCAAGCCTCGTAAGGCTCCTACAACTATTAAGGTTATCTGGAAGTCTCCTCCTTGCTTTTGGGTTAAGTGTAATACTGATGGCGCTGCGAGGGGGTCTACTGGTTTAGCTGCCTGTGGGGGTATCTTTCGCGACAGTAGTGCTGAGTCTCTTGGCTGTTTTATGCTCCCTCTTGGTACAAATTACGCTCTTCATGCTGAGCTGGTCGGTGTAATGGTCGCAATTGAAGTGGCTTTCCGCAAAGGTTGGCATCGTTTATGGATTGAGAGTGATTCTCAGCTTGCTGTTATGGCCTTCTCGTCTCACTCCATTGTGCCTTGGAATCTCCGCAATCGTTGGCTTAATTGCATGGGTCTTGTCAAATCAATGACTGTCACTTGCACTCATATTTTTCGGGAAGGGAATCACTGCGCCGATAAGCTTGCGTCTCATGGGACCAACCTGTCTGGTTTCCAATGGTGGAACTCTATTCCCAATTTTATTAAGGATGATTTTATCCGTAATAGGGTTGGGCTTCCTTATTTTCGTTTCAGGCAGTAATGTTTGTTTGCATGGGTTTTGGTTTATGTCCCCCCGTGCTTTTTGTATTTTTGATTTTTGTTTTTTAATGAAATAGGGGGAGTACTCTTTCCTTCTAGATGTTTTTATCCCTAAGGAGGGTTTTGCATCACGAGGTTTTAACGAGACTCCTTTCCTTTTGTTTAAAAAAAAAAACTTCACCAAAATAAAAAATACACACATACTTAAAAATTTAATAAAAAAATTGTTATATTAAAGAAAATATCTCACATAGGCGAATTTAAAAACAAAATGTTGCAATCTGTAATCTATATCTCTTAACATCAGCAATGCAAATAATTGAGACGATGAAATTGTAGATATTATAATTAGGGTACAAAGTCATGCAATATTATCATTAGGGTACAAATTTACAAAATAATAACACAGGTCAAGTTGTTAAGTTAAAAAAGCTATTTGATTGCTAAAGGACAAATCCTTGAAAATGAAGACTTAATTTGTCATAAAAAGGGAAAGCTCCTTGAAAGTTCATTTCAGCCATCCATACAAAGGATCTAGGAGAGGTTGGCCGATCAACAAGTTGGATTATAGTAATAAACAAAACAAAAACAAATTCACACGGTGGATTTGTATAAACAACGTAATTAAGCACTTATAATATAAATGTTTATTTTGTAAGTGTATATTTTTCTTTGGCAAAAAGGAATGAAATCTCGTTAAAATCTTTCGATGCAAAGTAACATTAAGAAGGAAAAAGAGAGCATCCCTCCGATTTTTTTAAAAAAAAGGAAAAGAAAAATGACAGAAGGAGACTAGCTAGACTAATACCCTTGACGAGGAAATAATGTCAAAGCAGTAATAGAGAGCACCTAAAATCTTATGGTGAAGCCCCCTAAAACACTCTATTCTAGGATAAATTATAAAATGATTAACTTACAATATTTAGAACAAAAAGAGACAGAGACAAAATACCATGTAAATGTATATGTATAAATTAATAAATTATGTCTATAATAAAAGATGAGTGCACCTAATATAAACCTCCCAAAAAATGTCCAAATGTGAATTTTTACTATTTTTTAGTAAAAATGATTTTATAATAATAAAAAATAAAAATAAAAATAATATTTTATTAAAACTTGTGAAAAATGGTAAACGTTCACTTTTGGACCATTTTTTAGGGGTCCATATTAGATGCATCTATAAAAGATAAATTAAAAGAAAATTATTTTTATATAAGTTATAAGTTGTTTTCATAGTATCTTGAATAGCTTATAGAAATAAGCAGAAAACTGATTATAAACATACTATAAACTATTTCTTTAAACTCTCACAAATTAATGATCTAAAAAGTGTTTATATATGCTAGTAAACAAATCCAAATTGGTTAATGCAATCATGCTCTAACTTAAGCTATAAGTATCTACTTGAACAATGTCGACCAAATAGATTACACCAGGACAAGGCCAGCAAGTAAAGCTTATCAACAAAACCAAAATTGAGGATCACAAATCCTACACACCACATCAATTCCATCACGTGCAATTTTCTTTCACTAATATGGGCGTCAATTGAAATATGATTGCAGACTGGGAGTAGTATTTTGAGCAAGAATAAAATTCGTGAAACCGCCACAGGAAGGCCATTGTGGGGGATATGTGGTGAATGTTTTTGACTTTTTCCTTTGACAATACTGCTATGTGATTGTATTTAGACCGTATTCAGTGCCTAATTTACTAACACCTATTTCGTGGAACAGTTTTAACGAAAATATATGGTTCGCTTTAAATAGCAATACTCTTTGAGCAAACAAGTTTCTTTTTATGAGCTTAACTAAGTTTTATTTATGTTATTTACTAGTTACTTAAATATTACTTGCTTGTGATAGTGTTTTGAATTTTGATCACTTGTTAGTTGTTTCTATTTTTTAATTTGTAACTTGCTTATATGTGTTGTGTTTTATTGAAAACAAGAGATATTTCAAAAGTGGGAAGTCCCACATTGCTTGCCTTTGGACTCACCAAAGTCTTTATATACTAAAGCTTAATGAGAGCTTCTAAACATGCAAGTAGAAGGGACTCAATCGCGCGTACGATTAGTATTGTGCTAATTTTTACTTAATGATATATTATTTTTGGTCTTATATGAGCCTATCCTGAAATACCAATATTTTAAGCTATTATTGGTCAAATCGTTTTGTAAAATTAATTTTGTAACAGCGAATTAATTTTGCTTTATTTCGCAATTCATTTAATTTGTTTTATTTGTAACAGCAAAATTAAATCTGTTTTATTCTGTAACCGCAAAATTAAATCCGTTTTAATTTTGTAACAATAAATTAAATCGGTTTTATTTTACAACGGCCATTTTATTACGTCGTTTTATTGCTATTAATTTCGTAACAAATATTTTATAATAAATTTCGTAACGGATATTTTAATATTATAATTGATTTGTAACGGTTGTTTTAATGGCTATCAGCTATGTGCTTAGCCTATATAAACGCTACTCGAGTAGCGCTTGAGATAGATCCAAAAACTGATTTCTCTCTTGCACTCTCTCCTTCCAAATTATTCCTGGGTTCATCTCCCGTCGCTTAAACGTTTCCATTCTTGGCAGTTCGGATACCTCAGTTGCTACTGCAATCTGAGACGAGACTGGTTGTACCTCGGGGAATTTGCGCTGTAGAGGCGGATAAATTCTTCAGGGCAGTCGCAAGACGCCCCCGGTTGTTTACACTCACCTTTGTTGTGTTCGCAGGTACTCTATTTGTTGCTGTCTTGTTGCGCATACCACAACAATCTGAAGAATTTATTCATGGCTGACGCAACGAACAACGATGATAACAGTGCACCCATCAACAACAATAGCACTGTTATCCACTAGTGGAAAAAATGTCTTTTATAACTGTCATTTATATCGGTTAAAAATGGCCTGATATTAAAAGTGATGCGGTGGCAGTTTTGTAATTAAAATTACAATTTTTATAACGGTTGCCAAAACCATCTTTCATATCGGTTCCCTTGCATAACCGTTATAGAAAGTCCAAAAATTTAGGATTCCATAACGGGTCACAAAACCACCCGTTATGAAAAAAGTTAGGCTTTTCTACTTCCCTCTATTCGCTCCCTCTCACTCTCATTCGCACGTTCTCACCCCTCGCGAAGAGTAGCTTCCAATAACCCTAACATTCGCTAATCACTCTCACTCTTCTCACGAAATCAGAAATTGAAGCAATTGATTTGGTTTTGTTTTCCGTAAGTTCCAGAAAACGAATCACTAGGTGAACCTTCGTCTTCTTCAACAGATCCAGAAAACGAATAACACGAAAAACTTTCAAAAGCAAGACAGGAAAAACGCCTTATGCCCCACCATGGGGCCATGAAGTTTACCTGCTGAATTAGTAGTGCCTTCAATCATAAGAGCAAAGCAACACCAACTAACTCAATAGGAATATGCAGAAAAAATAATGGAGTTAGAGCAGCCGGATGAAGCAAGGCTTCACGCTTTAACTGTAATAAAGGCAAAAGTCCCGGTTCGTGGTCGTCGTTCTCCGTAAGTTCCTTTCTCTGCGTTTTCCTTGAAACAATTGATTTGGTTTTGTTTTCTATACTTTATATTGAAACAATTTGTGTTGCTTCATAGCTGTTTCCTCAGATTCATTATATGATTTATGGCTTCAATTTTGAAATTTTAGGGCTTAGTTTACAATTTCTCTAGTTGTGCCTAACCTCGTCTCATCATTGATTATTTGTTGCTGACATAGCTTATTCTCTTGAATCCACAGGCTCTTGAGGGTTATGGTGTGGTCCATGAGCCAAATTTCCGGTGAGTGCAACTTCTGCTTGTTGGTTATTCTCTTGAATCCACAAGCTCTTTTTCAGTTTAGTTCACTGGGATCGATTTGCTTAATTCTTCTTGATTTTTTATGTTTAAAGTTCTGAAACATATGCAGTGCTTTTTGTGCTTAAGCTTAGGCGCTTAGTTTTTGTAATATGGAGCTTGTTGCAAATTTGCAATAATGAGTGATAAGTTTGTTGTAATTGATAATTGTACTGTTTTAATTTAACTGCAAATAGTTTGAACAACTTGACAAGTAATTGTTTTGATGGCAAGTGTTACATTTATAGTGACACAACTACAAGTCAAAAGTAAAGAGTGGAAAATGTGAGATGAAGTATAAAAGGAGAAGCAGTTTTTATTTATTTGAAACACCATAACTGAATTTGTTGCTAAAACTTGTGCTAGGTTTGAAGGCTGATTGCTGTTTATCATGTCGAGGAGGCCGGTAAATCCTTCACGTCGGTTAGGTGATGGTGGAAGTATACCATTTGTTGCCTCTATCCAGTCTAAATCTCAAAACACTCCCCTACTATCTATTGGACTTGTTATCGTGGTACATTTTCTTTGAAAAATGGATCTCAATTTAGAAATAGTTTGCCATAATTGGATTTGATTTGAAATTTTCTAAGTGCTAGTTTTATGTACTTCCTGCATTTATGGTTATTTTTGCAGTTTTATGATGCACGCACACACAAGAGTCACCTGCTTTCAATGGTGGAGCTAGCAATGGTTGAAACTAATTTGTTTGGTCATTTTTTACAGTTTGAAATTAATTTGTCTTATAACTTCATGAGGAAATAGAAGATGGAAAGCAGGTGACTCTTGTGTGTGCGTGCATGCCAGAATTTACTCAACAAGAGCGCAAATATTTTAGTGGGGATGTCTTCCTTAGAGAATTATGAAATAAAGCTAGCTGTGTGGGGGAAATGAGGATAAGGACTCCATTTGCCTAACCTCGTCTCATCATTGATTATTTGTTGCTGACATAGCTTATTCTCTTGAATCCACAGGCTCTTGAGGGTTATGGTGCGGTCCATGAGCCAAATTTCCGGTGAGTGCAACTTCTGCTTGTTGGTTATTCTCTTGAATCCACAGGCTCTTTTTCAGTTTAGTTCACTGGGATCGATTTGCTTAATTCTTCTTGATTTTTTATGTTTAAAGTTCTGAAACATATGCAGTGCTTTTTGTGCTTAAGCTTAGGCGCTTAGTTTTTGTAATATGGAGCTTGTTGCTAATTTGCAATAATGAGTGATAAGTTTGTTGTAATTGATAATTGTACTGTTTTAATTTAACTGCAAATAGTTTGAACAACTTGACAAGTAATTGTTTTGATGGCAAGTGTTACATTTATAGTGACACAACTACAAGTCAAAAGTAGAGAGAACCGGGTGACCACTGTTCAGTACTTGTCTGGTACTGGTTCATTAAGAGTTGGGGGTGAATTTTTGGCTAAACACTATCACCAAGTAAAATGTCTCTCCTTGACTTCTTGTTCCCCCTTTATCCTTTTTAATTGTTGTTATTATATACAGTTCAGTCATCAGTGTACCTTGTTTTATTGTTGTCTTGATTTTTTCCGCATGGGGAAATCATACAAAGGTTTTCACATTGGCAGGGCTATCTGTTAAAACATATCGTTACTATGCTCCAGCAACACGAGGGCTTGACTTTCATGGTTAGTTATTATTCTATTAAGTTGTGAAGTGTTTGTTTCTTATTTTCTAATTTGTGTCATTGTTCATTTAATGTTACTTTTTCCCATCTTGTTCCTTACAGGACTTCTAGAAGATCTTGGTTCTTCCCCATCTGGCCGGATCTGTTGTTTTGCTACATGCATGGGGCAGATTAGGCAAAATACAACCAAGATCAAAATACAACCCTCGAGCAATGGGAGCAGATTAGGCAGCTGATAAGATCAAAATATTTGTTACCTATGTTTGAAAGTGCTTATCAGGCAAGTATTTTTACATGCAACCTACATTGAGCTTCTAACTTTTTACGGTTGAGAATTTTTGTGTGGACATAATCTACCACTAATTAGTTGAAATCACAAAGCGGTCCACTTGAAATCTCTTTCATCCTGGATATATGAACCCGCCTTGTATTTTGTTCTATTTTATCTGATTCTTTTTCTCGGATTATGTTTTGAATCTTCCTATCTTTTTAGATAAGATAATGTGATTTATAAATTTGTATTTGCTTTCTTAAAGGTTGATCACAGAAAGGTTCTTACATTTTTTTATTAGTCTGCCTTATGTTTCTTTTCTACAATGGAAACTCTTCTAGGTCTGCAAGTCACCAGATGTTGCAAGCGGAGTTGAGAGCCAGCTGAAACTCGTGATTAGAATTTGTTAAATGTTTAGAATTTGTTATTTGCCATTTGCTTCGAGTTAGATCTAAGACTTGAAGGCCGCAAGCCATGTTGGACATTTGACTTGTTTTGTTGTTTTAAAATGTAAATGTAGGTTCTGTTTGGTTGATGAAAAATTCACTTGTTCTTGGTTTTTTTTGAAGGATCTAATAATTACTTGGAATTTTTTTTTATTTAAATTGGCTTGCAGATTTGAGGGAAGACAGACAGTATCTGATTGATCATCCTGGAGCCACACCTATAACTACTGCCCAGATAAGTCACTTCTAAATATATGCTCATGTACTATCCATTTCAATTTCAACTTTCCTGCTTTACTTCTTTGGACAGTACCCATGTACTATCCATTAGAAAAAGACAGCAACTCATTTTAATACCCATTAGAAAAAGACAGCAACCAACTCTATTACCCATTAGTTTTTTCCATAATCTCCTAAAACAAACTTTATCCAGCTGCTAGCTAACAAGCGAAAGTACTACAAGTAAGTATCCTTTTTGTTGACAGTATCCTCCAAGCAACCAACTCTATTACCCATTAGTTTTTTCCATAATCTCCCAAATCTGTGTCACCAAAGGTGCCTGAGTTCAAGTAAGTATCCTTTTTGTTGACAGTATCCTCCATTTCTAAAGGTACCATAATAGCAAACAATGACTGAGAGTGGCTCCATATAGTCTAATGTCTCTAATTTGTTTCTTTTCATTTCAAAGGTTTTTCATATAATTCACATCTGGCGATGGATATTTTTGATATGGATTGAAACCATGACAAAAGTTTTTCCCTAAAGAAAACTGGAAAGTGGAGCAGAAGAACAAATTACTCTGCCATTAATGAAGGTAACTATATAATAATTATTATCTGCTAATTTAATCAAATATTTAACCAATGATTCTGCCTGACCCAGTAAATAGGATGTTGAACCAACTTCATTACTTTATTTGCTACTATTTTCTATGGTGATATTTGTTGTGTAAACTATTTAGTATTTCTATATTTGCAATTTTTTTCGTTTATAGCCAGTACAAGCTTAAAATTACCATCATAAAAGATGAGTTACCAATAGATGTGTTGATATTTGAGTATCTGAAAAAAGTGGAGTTAATAGTGGAGTTAGCAGTATGTTTAACCAATTTTACTATTTAATATGGTGATATTTTTGACACTTCAAGACCCTTGGTTGAAGTTAGTCTTAATGTTGTTTTGTTCTGAACCATTTATTTTGAAAGGTATTTTTCGTGTAAGATGCAGTAGGCTATTCCTTATTTGGAAAGTGCTGCTGAAAGATTGAAAGATAGCTATGACCAAAGCCTTTTGGATTGGGTTATATTTACAACAATTTGGGGGCAGCATATTTAGAGTTGAATACACTCCAGTCAGCAGTGTATGAAGTACAAATCAGCTGATCTGTATGACCTCAACAGCAAGTATGTGTAAACATTGTGCTTACTTGATGTATCAATTTACGCCCTTAATTTGTTTTAGATGGATTACTATTTTACATTGTGCTTACTTGATGTATCACTCAAGTTCTACCTCTTATGCATTCTTTAGTAACCCAAATCAACATGGCATAGTGAAGAAGAACATGGCAGAGTCTTACAAATTTCTGTGCAATTTTGCAGGTTGGCTAGATTACCGGATATTAAGGTACCTGAATGAAAGTTCTCATATATACAATAAACTACTCATTATTTTTTTCCCTTTATAAATTTATTCTGTACCTACTATAACAGTTCTAGTAATTTTCTTATGCATATAATCTGATAGGTTGCAACTGACCTCCTTTGTTGCGCCTTTGTCTACGACATTTTTTGGGTGTTCATATCTCCATTGATATTCAATCTGATAGGTTGCTTTCTATTTATTTCTATTATTTTACACTTGTCCTGATTTTCTTCAAACTTTCAGAATCGAAATGGAAAATTCAGACAACGAGGGTCCCGACAAGAAGAGACCTCATCTCACTTCTGAAATGCAGCATAGATATGGTCCCTACAGCTATGCACATCTTCACCCTTCAAATTTTCATGTCAGTACTACTTACTTGTTCAATTCAATTAGTTTGTTTTAGCATCAATTCAAACTTATGAGTTACTAGTAATTAATTAGCTTAATTATGAATTAATCAGGTATCTAACAGCAGCAGCATCAGCAATGGAGGAGGGAGGCGTATAGGGAGTGATTTATCATTATAAGGAAAGATGCTGCTACCTTTGGTTCTTCCTTATTAGGGCAGTATCAAGCAATGGATGTATTATGGAAAACTACTAAGTTGTATTTTGTTGTTATCAAGTTTTTGGAATATATCCCAATTATATGATCTTGTTTTGAGTATTTGGGATTATGCTAGATATATAGATTTGGTACTATGTATTTGAGATTGTGATTGCATCTTTTGAGTATTTGGGATTATGCTAGATATATAGATACTAATGATGAGGCTGTTCAGGTTACTATTTGTTAAAATTCATTTTTTTTTAAAAAAAAAAGACTTTTCATATCGGTTTTCTATGGGAACCGATATGAAAAGTCCTTTTTTTTTTAAAAAAGATACTTTTCATATCGGTTTTCTATGGGAACCGATATGAAAAGTCTATTTTTTTTTTAAAAAAGAGACTTTTCATATCGGTTCTAAGGGCAACCGATATAAAAACAACTTTTCATAACGGTTCAAGAACCGATATGAAATGTCCCTATTTTTTATATCTCCTTTTTCGGCATCGGTTCGGGAACCGATATGAAATGTCAATTTTAACCGATATAAAAAGCCTTTTTTCCACTCACCTTTGTTGTGTTCGCAGGTACTCTATTTGTTGTTGTCTTGTTGCGCATACCACAACAATCTGAAGAATTTATTCATGGCTGACGCAACGAACAACGATGATAACAGTGCACCCATCAACAACAATAGCACTGTTATCGTTCCTGCTGCAGTCCCAGTAACTTACGCGAAGCCTTTCCCTGACAACCGGAGGCGCCTTGCGACTGCCCTGAAGAAACCCAAGACTGTTTGGTATTTTTCAGAGGAATGAAATCGGTTTGTTTTTCGATGTGTCTCAAGCGGTACCTTATCACGTTTATATAGGCTTATGAATTTAGCCGTTTGAAGCATACGCTCCAGCGGTTTAATTTTCATTCAACAGCCGTTACAGAATAATTGTAATAAATCAAAAAGCCGTTTGGAAAGTAAAATTAAATAATTGCTCAAAGAGTATTGCTATTTCATTAAGTAAAATTAGCACAAGGCTAATCGTGCGCGCAGGGGGGAGAATCAGAAGATTTGCATTGAACCAAGCCATGTTGGTCCCTGCTTGTGCACGCGAGGGAGTCCCTTCTACTTGATTGTTTACAAGTTCTCGTTAAGCTTTAATATTTAAAGACTTTGATGAGTCCAAAGCCAAGCAATGTGCGACTTTGCACTTTTGAAATATCCTTTGTTTTTCCAATAAAACACAACAATCCCCCACATATTTCAAAAGTTTGAAAAATTTTTATAAAAGAAGTTTCCTGGGTTAACATCGTAGATGTAATGCATCGGGGCTGTATAGCAAGCTATGGAACAAGTCCTAGACAGATAAAACATAACATACAGTGAATTGGTTTAGCAAGCTATGGAACCCAAGACACATATTATATGTTAGAGGTTTTACCATCACATCCTGCCCCAGTTGTGGGGAAAGGGAAAGTTCTTTTTCAACAAGATAAGTATAAAAATCATTTCCGAAGGATGTTTCTTTTCTTGGTCTTTTACTTCTCCTTAATTCTTCACACGGTTTAAAACAAGCACCAAAACAATGGTATGAAAAGTTTGACAAAACTTTGATTAATGATGGTTTCTCCACAACTGATGTTGATAAATGTGTTTACACTAAAACTGTGTGTGGAGAACATGTGATTATATGCTTGTATGTAGATGACATGCTCATTTTTAGTACTTGTCTTGATATTGTTACTAGAACAAAATCTTTTCTCTCATCTAGTTTCGATATGAAAGATATGGGTGAGGCAAATGTAATATTAGGAGTTAGAGTCATCAGAGAAAGTGATAGTATTATACTATCACAAGATCATTATGTGGAAAAACTTCTTAGGAAGTTGGGTCACTATAACTCTACCCCTTTGAGTACCCCTTAGGAAGCTAACTCACACTTGAAGAAAAATAGAGGTGATCCTGTTAACCAACCTCAGTATGCCCAAGTAATTGGGAGCCTACTGCATTTAATGAACTTTTCTCGACCAGACATTGCGTTCGCAGTCGTTCGTCTGAGTAGGTATACTCATAACCCTGGCCAGGATCATTGGAAGGCAATTGTTCACCTTATGCGATATTTGAGAGGTACCACAAATTATGGTATTACTTACAGTGGATTTTCCGCAGTATTAGAAGGATACTGCAATGTTAACTGGAAATCTGATTCAGATGAGACAAAATCCACTAGTGGTTATATTTTTACACTTGGTGGTGGTGCGGTAACTTGGAGGTCAGCCAAACAATTCATAATAGCTAGATCGACTATGGAGTCGGAATTTGTAGCTCTAGAATTGGCTGGTACTGAAGCTGAATGGGTGAAGATTAACCTTTTAGCTGGAATTCCTTTGGGAATAAAACCGACAACATCAGTGTCAATACATTGTGATTGTCAGTCGGCAATAGGCGTTGCAAAGAATACGACCTATAATGGCAGAAATAGACATGTGCAATTAAGACACAATATTGTCAAACAATTGCAAAAATATGGAGCAATATCGATCGATTATGTGAAGTCAGGAGTGAATTTGGCCGATCCTCTGACAAAACCCCAAGGGAAGAAACTGATATATGAGACATCGAGGGGAATGGGACTAAAGCCAATTGAAATTAAGAAGTGATGGTAACCCAACCTTTGTGATTGGATGAATAAGGTTCAATGTGGTAAAAACAAGTCACTTCTTGATATTGCTAGCACTGAAAATTAATTCAATTAATTAATTTTATTATTATCCCTTCCTATGGTATTATTGTGATAGTGCTAGACTGCATGGTTAAAAGGATAAGCTTAAAGCTTTTAATGATTGTCATAGCCCTTATCGGTGGTGTATGACTTGCAGCATACACTTGATGAAATCACGTATATGAGTATCAAGTGGGGCCGCTTGCATGAGATCTTGGCGAGATCTCTAGACCACTCATGAATACCGAGCACGCGCACGGCCTAGTAGCGCAACACTGCGGAAACAGCAAGAACTGTGGGGGTGTAATGTGATGGTAAAACCTCTAACATATAATATGTGTCTTGGGTTCCATAGCTTGCTAAACCAATTCACTGTATGTTATGTTTTATCTGTCTAGGACTGGTTCCATAGCTTGCTATACAGTTCCGATGCATTACATCTACGATGTTAACCCGAGAAACTTCTTTTATAAATTTATTTTCAAACTTTTGAAATATGTGGGGGATTGTTGTGTTTTATTGAAAACAAGAGATATTTCAAAAGTGGGAAGTCTCACATTGCTAGACTTTGGACTCACCAAAGTCTTTATATACTAAAGCTTAATGAGAGCTTCTGAACAAGCAAGTAGAAGGGACTCCATCGCGCGCACAAGCTGGGACCAACATGGATTGGTTCACTGCAAGTCTTCTGATTTTCTCCCTGCGTGCACGATTAGTCTTGCGCTAATTTTTACTTAATTATATATTATTTTTGGTCTTATATGAGCCTATCCTGAAATTCCATTTTTAAGCTATTATTGGTCAAATCGTTTTGTAAAATTAATTCTATAACAGCGGATTAATTTTGCTTTATTTCGCACTTCATTTAATTCGTTTTATTTTGTAACAGCAAAATTATATCTGTTTTATTCTGTAACCGCAAAATTAAATCCGTTTTAATTTTGTAACAACAAATTAAATCGATTTTATTTTACAACGGTCATTTTATTAAGTCGTTTTATTGCTATTAATTTCGTAACGAATATTTTATAATAAATTTCGTAACGGATATTTTAATATTATATTTGATTTGTAACGGTTGTTTTAATGGCTATCAGCTATGTGCTTAGCCTATATAAACGCTACTCGAGTAGCGCTTGAGATAGATCCAAAAACTGATTTCTCTCTTGCACTCTCTCCTTCCAAATTATTCCTGGGTTCATCTCCTGTCGCTTAAACGTTTCCATTCTTGACAGTTCGGATACCTCAGATGCTACTGCAATCTGAGACGAGACCGGTTGTACCTCGGGGAATTTGTGCTGTAGAGGCGGATAAATTCTTCGGGGCAGTCGCAAGACGCCCCTGGTTGTTTACACTCACCTTTGTTGTGTTCGCAGGTACTCTATTTGTTGCTGTCTTGTTGCGCATATCACTACAATATGTTGCTTGCTTATAGCTTCATAGATGTTGCTTGCCTCTATGTATTCTAATGTTACTTTAATTAAAATTTGCTACTTTTTTTATAATTAAAAAGATTTTATAAATAAGATCTGGCGCAAGCAACGGACAAGGCTAGAGAGAGATGGTCAAAGCCAAAATACACCAACACAACTAAGAAACGCCCCTATGGTTGCAAGAAGACACCTGATGGCAAAGAACAAGATACATCAACACAAACAAACAACACCCACTACCAGACACCCAAAATATGATAAAAATACTTATGATAAGAAAAATAGATGCCCTAGACTTACACCAAGATACCCCTACAATAAACAAATACCAAAGCTAACACCAACTCGATCACAAAGTCACCAAAAGATATCCACTCCGACGCCATAATAAGCAAAACTCAAACACTAGAAGATACTTAAAAGAAGCACTCCTAGAAAACACACAAGGAGCCATATCAATTGCCTAAGCTCGAGTATCAAACCTACGGCAAAACGCTTCCCCCTGACCCGTAATAGATTCATCTTGATATTCATCAAAGTTCCTCTCTTAGTAACACAACACCACTGAGTAGGAAATATTCATTCAAAAGCTTGGTTTAACTCAAACTAGGGGTGAGCAAAGGACGGGTTGGGACGGGTTACACTTGTCCCTTACCCGACCCTAAAATTTTACAGGATCACTTTTTAGACCCTAACCCATCCTTAGACCCGACAAAACCCGATGTTCTTAGTGTCAAAGTAAGACCGGGTCTATTTAGGACGAGACCGGGTTGGCTCGAAGGACAATTGAAACAAAATTATAAGGTGATCACTCAAGTAGAACTAAAAGTTAGAAGTGAGAAATTGATTTTTTTAGTATTTTATCATGTATTCAAACTCACGACATAACTTTTACAATATTACTTTACAATAATGTTCTATTTAAATTAACATAGATTTCAAATTAAATATTTTATTTATAAAAGTCTTATTACCAATGTAATAGAGTTAAAACTTAGGGTAAGGAGTGAGTAAGGGACGGGGTGGGACGGGCTATACCTACCCCTAACCCATTCCTAAATTTTGGTCGGGCCAATTCCTTAGACCCTAACCCATCCTTAGACCCGAATAAACCCGATGTTTTGCGAGTTTAACGGGACGAAGACGGGACAAGTTTTAGGGTTGGGACGAGTCATGCTCACCCGTAACTCAAACACTGCTTAAGACCGCTTGTGAAAGCTCCATTCCTCTACATCTATGAGTAGAAGGAAGCACAGAAACATGCCACCAAAAAACCAAAGACCGATAATAGGTTGAACCAGCTTCAAAGTGGAGCTCCACCACCAAACTGAAAACTACTAAAACGCCTTAAAACAGCCAATAAAATAGAAGACTACAACATAACACCCCAAGAAGGAACCAGTAGCATAAACGACCAAGACGAAAATACCTTGAAACTACCACCACCAGAGAAGGCTACACTAAAACACCCCGCGGAGGATCCAAAATCCAAACGACAATGGCAAAAACAATCGAAGTAACACCTAAAAACCCAACAAGTCCAAGTAAACACCAAATAACACCCAACCAAAACCAAGCGGTAACCACACCACACTCTGCTACAACCTTACTGTTGCAAGTGAAAAACACCTAACTTGGAATCACACCCTAAAAAGCTAAGGCATAGAATTGAGAGACAAATTCTCAACCCCACAAGCTGCAAAGTGACGTGATTAATAGACTTGTGCACCAAAAGGGTAAAATCCACAGGAGTACAGTAGCAGACACGAAATTGCAACACAGGTTCAAGAAACACCCAACACACATCAAGCAAAACAACATATGGAGAAGGTGATAACCAGACACCACACGTTGTTGCAACCTAGTCGAACCACGAGCAAAACTCCTAATTGAATGCGATCTCCAGGTGAGGTAGATCTCAGGCCCCCTCGAGCTCAAACTCCTAGATAGCCCGTGTACCGAATCGAGGAGGGGAAGGCAGGGGGTGAACAAAGTGGGAGGGAAGGTGGGGGAAAGGGAGGGCGAAAGCGGATGGTCGGTAAATCACCAAATGATTCACAGATCTCAACACCAGAAACTTGTGGGAAGGAAGATGGGGGTGGAGGGGGTCGAAACGAGACAATGGAAAAGATAATGGGGGATGGTGGAGATAAGGAAGGCAAAGGGATGGGGGGCCGATGGTGACGAGAAGGGAAAAGATATGGATATCAGTGATATTTTGGTTTTGTTCAGTGTGTAGATATTCATTACACGTGACAATGTTGTACGCCGGCTGATAATCTAGGCAAAAAAATCAATTTGGGCAATCTACTCCGATTGTCCCAAAACCACATACTGAAAATCCAGAAAAAATCAGGGCTCATTATTCCCCTAAAAGGGACTTCTTACAAGACTTCCGGGCTCAAAATACCAAATTCTATCATTTACTATTTTTTATTAATTTTTTGAATTTTTTCATAATCTCCAAAAAATTTACAATTTTTTGCATAAGCTTCTTTTGATTTTATTAGATTTTTATAGTTTTTAGATTAGTTTTATTCTTTAACGGATTTTTAATGTTTCTTTTATAACCTTTTTTTTAATCTTTTATAACCTTTTTTAACCTTTTTTTATTCTAGTTCTTCTCCAATCAGGGATGTTGTTGTGCCCTATGTCTTATGGGCCATTTGAAATGTGGGCCGAGCCCATTTTAAATTTCACTATGCAACAGTACCACACGGATAGTGTTTTTTATACCCCACACTTGCATATCATACCCCCACACTTCCTGTGTAACCCCTTAACAAAAATGCAAAACAGATTTATCATTTGAATAGATAAATTCGGTGTACATTTTTTAATACTGGATTTATCTATTAAAATGATAAATCCATTTTGTATTTTTTAAAAAATGCAAACTTGATTATAAAAATCTAATTTTGTTTTAACAAAACTAATTTAACAAAACTAATATATCATTTTAATAGATAAATTCATTTTTTATTAAAATATAAAATTTATTTTATTTAAATTTTTAAAGGTCATAAGATGCATTCACGACAACAGAACATCCGATAAAAAGGGGAGATGAACAACAACAAAATATTAAAAAAAAATGTTATAAAAGCAACACAGAATGAATTTATCATTTTAATAGATAAATCCAGTTTTAAAAAATGGACACCGGATTTATCTATTAAAATAATAAATCCGTTTTACATTTTTGCTAAGGGGTTACGTGGGAAGTGTGGGGGTATGGTGTCCAAGTGTGGGGTATAAAAAATAGGTTAAATTGCAGTTTTGGTCCTTTATTTTTGACTTTGGTTTCACTTTGGTCTTTTATCTTTTTTTTCTCGTTTTGGTCCCTCATCTTCCATTTCTGTGCCATTTTGGTCTTTTTTTTGGTATTTTCCATCCATTAACTTAACAGACGCCACGCTGTCAGTTAAATGCTGACGTGGCGTCTTAAGTGTCAAGGCTGACTTGGAACTCATTAAGTGATGTGGCAAATAGAGGACCAAATTGAAACTTACAAAAAACATAAGGGACCAAATTGACGCAAACACAAAACCTTCATCTTCTTCCCCCAAACACCATCTCCATCTCCATCTTCATCTTCTCCGGCGAGCCACCACCACCACCACCATCACAAATCAATCACTCTTCCTTCTCTCCCTCAAACCCAAAACCCCCAATTTCTCAAACTTAATCCCGAACTTCTCAATCTTTGTTTTCAATTCATGTTTGATTGATTTTTGTTTTCTCAGATTCGTTTCCAAATCAGTTTCAAAATTCTCATCGCTTCTCTCTCTCTCTCTCTCTCTCTCCTCAAGAACACCAAGAACAACAACAATTTCCAAAATTCTCAATTCTTCACCAAATCAAGCAAATGAATAGTGCATTTCATGCAAAATTTCACAAGGAACTAGAATCCATCACCAATTGGCACAAAAAAGTGGAAGAACTTAATCAAAAACGTGATTTTTAGAGGAAAACGCGTTTTGGGTTTTGCAAATTGGGGAAACCTTCAAAACTCAACCAAAATTTACCAAACCACTTGCAATAGACTCGAAATTGGTGCAGTAACTGATTGTTAGCAAAATATTTCAACAAAAATGATAAAGAATTGAGAACGAAATGGAAATGTAGATTCACGTTTTACGATTTTTTGGGTTTTTCAATGACGAAGGGAGAGAGAGGGGGAGAGAGAGAGGCGATGTCACTATTTGTGGTGGTGGTGGTGGTGGCTCGTCGGAGGTGGTGGTTGCTCGCCGGAGAAGATGAAGATTGGGGTGTTTTTCCAGATTTGTTAATTTTGTCAATTTGGTCCCTCATGATTTTTTTTAAATTTCATTTTGGTCTCTTATATGCCACATCACTTAATGAGTTCCAAGCCAGCCCTGACATTTAAGACGCCACGTCAGCAGTTAACTGCCAACGTAGCGTCCATTAAGAAAAACTAACGGCAGGGACCAAAACGAAACAGAAATGAAAAATGAGGGACCAAAACGAGAGATAAAGGACCAAAATGACACCAAAGCCAAAAGATAAGTGACCAAAGCTGCTATTCAGCCTAAAAAATACTATCCTAGTGGTACTGATGCATAATGAAATTTAAAATGGGCTCAGCCCACATTTCAAATGGCCCATAAGACATAGGGCACAACAACATCCCTGATTGGAGAAGAACTAGAATAATACAACAATTGCAAAAGAGCAAAACGCAGTTCTGCGCGTACACTTTTAACTTTTTTCAGTGACTGAGACAGACTTCTCCAATTTGTTGGTATTGCCAGTGAGAAGAACCGATCCAAATAGTTTTCGGATCTTATCAATCTGATGCGATCTCACAAGGTAGTGAGGTACTCAACTCGATCGTTTCATTATTCTCTCGTTTTTTTGAGTTTTAATTTTTCTTCTTCTACAGCACGTTTTGTTTATTTTGTTTTTATGTATGTCAATGTGATGATGATTTCACACTCATCGATGGTCTATTTTTTAAAGAATCAATATGGTCAGTTTCCTATGCAATTGTTAATTTCGGCTCGATTGAAACCCGCTTCATCTTATGAATGTTTCGACTAACTTTTTTCCTACAAACGATCGCATAGCGGAGTGGATATCGCGTTAGACTCCGATTCTAAAGGTTGTGGGTTCGATTCCCATTGCGATTGCTTCTTTTTTGTAAAAAAAATCTCAGACTCGTGAATATTGATTTGAATATATAATTTTTTGTATGTTTAGTTGATTTTTTCCCATCATGTTTGAAACTTCGTGTTTCCCTTATATCTAATTGAATGTTTATTTTAATTTTCTAACGGCATGCTGTCATAGATTTTTTGATCAACTTGATAGATGGAGCATGTTAACACCTTCTGAAAAAAGTGTGTAGGGAACCAAATTAAGCATTGAGAAAAATCTCAAGTACCAAACAGGCTCTTAGCTGATATATAACCTTTTAATTTTAGTCACTACTGTTTTGATTTGTAAATTGTAATTGGTTACTCAAAAAATTAACTAATAATTTACAGCATATGCCAAACTGATGGGAAGAACTTTGGAAGAATTCTTGAGGCTGTTGCCTCAATAAACCAAATATTTAAATAGTGAATATCCAAATTAGTACTTAAGAAAAAATATGGAGACCAATTTAGTACATGAGAAACAATGGCGGATCTTGACCAAAATCTTAGGGTGGGCCACTCATGAAAGAGTCATGAAATTCAAAAACGCGTGAACATAGATATAGAAATGCAAATGAAATTAAAATAAATAAATATAAATTAAAATTATTTATAAACAAAATTAAATGACTAAAAATATAATTTTGATTTCATATAGAGACTCAATTGATGTTGTTTGTAAAAATACAGTTTTAAATTTATTTGATTCTAATTTAAAAATGCTGAGATATTTTTTTTGAAAATTATCAACCATCTATATATTCATAATTTCAATTCTAATATAAGAGAGGTGATGACATTAAAAAATATAAATACATTTGTGTATTTTTTTGGGTAAACCCGGGTATCCTCCACGGCGACTGTGGAGACTAATCCCTCGAGTTACTAGAGTTCATTTAAGGGCTGACATCTCCCAAGCGATGTCTCTACATACACACCGGCCAGGGATCGAACCCCTAACCAAATGCTTAAGGGGCCCAAACAACTATACATTTGTGTGTATATATATTTACATATTACCTATACATTGAGTAAAAGAATTATTAATGTATAAAAAACATATTTTGGTTTTCTATTATATATTGTAAATTTGTAAATATTACATCATTAACTACTTGAAGCATAGTGGTTATAAATGTTTTGCGTAATGCTATGGTAGTGGGTTCGATTCCCATGAAGTATATTTTGGCAAAAAACAAATAAGCGTTACTGTTTATTTTAGAGGACAAAACGGAAAAACACTAAAAATGACTTTACCAAGGATCAAACACAGAAGCATATGTTGAAGTGAACGGGTTTCAACCAATACACCACACGGTTAGAATTGATATATTTTCGCAAAGCTTTTATATATTTAGTGGTTGATATTTAAAATAGGGCTATTATAGTAACTTCGCATGTTTTTATGGGATGGGCCGTGGCCCTCCCCTGCCCTAAAGAAAATCCGCCCCTGATGAGAAATGAAAAATATCAATTTAGAAGAAGTTGAAACAAGTGTCGGTGTGTAACTAGTTTTTCTAAGCTGTCTCTGCTACATAGGTAGAGCTTTTCTAAGCTGTCTCTCTACTTATATTTCATGCATAAGTGCTTTTCAGTTAAAAATTTGAGCTTCCTATAACTAATAATTTTATTTTTGTTCCTGCAGATCCTTGAGCATAGCATTGCCAACTAAAACACTCGGTGGTTTAGAAAGCACCACTTTAAATATTATTGTTACTTTTTGTTATAGATATTTGATTGATATTTGATGTTTTAGGATGGTTTAATTTCCAAAGGATTTTGAATTTGAAAGGCCTCCACTTTTTCGGGTCATTTGGTTAAGGAGTAATAGATCAACTTAATTAACGATATATAGTTGTATCCCCCTCAGATGGTTGATCCAATTTTTTTTCCAAGATTATGACTTTTTTACCCTGTGGTTAGATAATTTTGTTTTGGGTGATGGGTTCTGTGATTGAACTAGGATAGGATAATATGTAAGAGAAAATAGGCATAATGAAATAAGGTCAAAGGTATAGAAGTGTGCTCCAAGCAATGTTTTCTCTCATGATTATGAGTATGTTGTGATAATAGTTATATTTGTTTTTTTTGTTACTCTTGATGTTTATCTTTGTCATATAGGAGCAAGAGGACAACAACCAAAAACACCAAACCAGTAGTTTTGCATTGTTACCTTTGAATTTAGTTCTTAATTGTGGAATGGTTTTTTTTTTATTGGCAATGTTAGTGGGGGTGGGGGGAAATGTTAGTTTCTGTGATTTGAACTCGAGACTCCCTTCTTGCACTTCTTTGGTGCACTCCTTCGGTATCCTTTAGCTCGCCAATTGATGAATGTTGTTAATCGATGAGTTTTAATTTTTACTACTTGCATTTTTTTCTTATGAAATATTTCTTCCACAACTTATTTACCTGCTTCATTGCTTCTAAGATACCCTTAGTTTAACCACCCAATCCCATTAAAGTTTGTGGTCAATTACTCATGCTCACGACCATTGTGCGGGATACTAATAGAGATAACAAAAGCTATTTGAATCATGCGCATAACCATTGAGTGGGCAATTACTCATACTCATACCCCGCTTTGACCCACCGTAAACCTCTCTATAGCAAGACGGGTTGGCCTACATTCAAGAAATTCTAAACCCACATTGTTTTATGGTAGGTTGACGAGTTGGCTCGCCCAAATCATTCAAAAAAATTTAGGGTTTTTATTTCCGCACTCCACAATGTCCCCTAATACCCCCACATATCCTATTATTCCAAAAATACCCCAAGCATTTATTACACTTTTTAGATTTTGGTCAACATTTTCTATGTGGGATCTACTTTTTTGGTCATCGGAATTACCTAGCAAGAAGATAAATCCGTTACGTATTTTTACCTGTTTTCAATGGATTTAAGTGCTGAAAAATTACTTCCGTTGTTGACATTTTTTAACTAACGGAATTATATCCAAAAGGATAATTTCGTTTGTCATTTAATGCGTTGACAACAGAACTAACTTTTTGCATGTAAATCCGCCTTTTGTTTTTTCACAACGTAAGTACATATAGAACACATAAATATGTTTTACAGAAAACGTAATCACGGATTTATGTATAGAAAACTTACTTCTGTTATTAATAATCAAATGTAACGGATTTATCCTTTACACACATAAATCCGTTTTGTAAAAAAGCAAAACAAATTTATGTATATAATAGATAAATCCGTTACCTATTATATTAATTTTTATTTACTTAATTTTTTTAAAGTGTGTTAAAATGAAACAGATATGGATACGGAGTCGGAGTTGGTTCCGTTCTCGATAGATACATCAAGGTCATTCATGACGGACATGATATATTTAATTAATTATTTTTTAGTTATTGTCTATTTCGTAGAATATTAATCAATTAACTAACTAACAATTGTCTATTTAGTAGCTATTTCCAACACATGATGATGTTGTACGTTGTTAGGAAGCGCATCGGAGTTGTCGTTATCATCATTAGGTCTGACACAACTGTAGGTAAAAGGGGAAGCAGACATAAAATTATTTTTGACTGCGAGAATCATGGGAATTTCAACAATAATTCTAGAGTCTTCGGGTCAAAGAAGCGTAATTGTTCGTTTAAGTTGAGAGCTACATATATGGTTCGTGGCGGGGGTAGGGGTTTGAGGGTTAGGTGTGGACTCCACACACATGAGTTGCTTACAACCTTAACCGGCTCCGCATTGTTTGGGCGGTTAACAGAGGAGGAAAAGAAGATGGTTGATGAGGCGGTGAAAAATATTCAAGAGTCTGGGACTTCTGATAAACTCTCACGGTGGATCTCACAGGGGACTTCTAATAAACTATCATAAAAAATCTAACAGAGGGCTTCAAAAAAACTATCAGAGAAGATGTCACAGGGGACTTCTAAAAAACTATTACCGTGGGTTCCTCTACATTTCTACTCTTATGTTGCAGAAATTATTGATGTGGAAAGGGATGGAAATTGTGGCTTTCGATCAGTTTCTATTGGTCTTGGTCATGGTGAGGAAAGTTGGCCGTTAATTCGACAAGAACTAATTCAAGAAATTGCCTCATGTTATGATCTATATTCTGTATTATTTGGGGTTCAAAGACTTGCAGAAATTAAGGAGTCACTGTTTGTTAGGGGTTATGGGAGGCAGGAGGAGGACAAGTGGTGGAACATGCCTGAGATAGGGTACATTATATATATCTACCAAATATAATGTCGCCCTAGTTCAATTATCTTTGGGATTCTCATATACTTATTTGTCTTTGAGAGGTTCTTATTCATCTACTAAGAGTCGTAGCATCATCTCTATTCTTCACATGAACGACATTCACTGGGTGCATGTTGCGCTCTTGCCTGAGTGTCCATTCCCTCCAATTGGTCTTCAATGGGAGTGTTTTTCATCTGATGAAGCCAAATCATGTTTGGATCCTTATATGGGGCGTTTTTAACTATGAGTGTTTTTAGCTCCGGTCCCGAAACCACCATCTCATCCGCCAAAGACCGTAGACGTTTCACTAATATTTTGCCACTAGTTTTTTGTAATTAATATTTCTAATGATTTTTAAATCTTATATTTTATTTAGAAGGCTGAATTTTATTTATTTTTTAAAATAACATATTTATCTAATTAATAGATAAATCTCCTAGTTGAAATTAACAAAACGAAAGTATCTTAATAGTAGATACATCCGTTAGCAAAAATTAATTAAAACGAAACTATGTTTCGCTTATATAATTCCGCTATGTTATTTTACTCGTAACAGATTTATGTTCTTTAATTTACTTTCATTACGCAAATTTTCAAACGTACGGATTTACCTAACTAAAAAGTAAATCCGTTTTGCGTTTTTCCAATAAACGTAATTACCTTTTTAGTTATGTAATTCCATTAAAGTCAAAATTTTGAGGGTATTTTTGGAATAACATAAAGTGTGGGGGTATTAGGGTATATTGTGGGGGTAAAAAAAACCCCCCAAAATTTAATGTGTCTAAGAAAATGATGCTTTATGCCTTCTACAAAAACCTAGAATTGCAAACGATAAAATCTAATTGGGATGCAACATCTATTCGGAGGACCTCAAGAGACCACACCTGATGTCCCTTAGCTTTTCAATCCACTTGATCAAAAAAAAAAATGTCCCTTAGCTTTTCTTTTTTTGATAGGCAATGTTAGTGGAGGTGAGGGAATGTTAGTTTCTGAAGTTTGAACCCGAAACCTCCTTCTTGCACTCCTTTGGTGTACTCTTTCGATATTCCTTAGCTTTTCAATTTTGCAAACCGGGTAGGTGGATGAATGGACATAAGAGAAGCGAAACGTTAGATTCAAGAACAATATGCATGCACAAATATTAGATATAAGAGCGAAGACAAATCTATTAATAATACAATTGGGAATATCCCCAAGATAGAGAGTTCCAAATGGCATCTTCAGAGTCTGCCATGCAAATTAAAATGCTGATGTGTACGATCGGCTGTCTAATTTAATCTGACTTGGATATTATTATTAAATGAGAAGTATGTAATAAATGGGTAAAATATTCAAAAATTAAAAATGAAATTAGGAAGAATTAATTTCGAGGTAATCAAAACATCTATATAAATAGAAATAAATTGCAATGAAATCAATTTCTTTAATTCTGGTGATAAAAACGGAAATCAAATTAAACATTAACAAATAACAGTAAATAGGAGGAGACTATTGACTTAGTGTTTAGGAAATAAAATTTAATACCATATTGTGATTATCAAAGTTAACTAGAGAGAGGAAAGAACATTAGTATCCAACCTTCAAGATATCGGCAGGCAGCAAACCATGGAAAATGTTTTATGGTGGTGTTTTGTTTTTTTCTTAGGCTTAAAGGTCATTTTGGCCCCTGTAAAATACACATTAATTTATTTTGGCTCCTGCAAAATAAAAAACTTTAAATAAGCTCCTGCAAAATAGTTAGTTGTTCAGTTAAGCCCTCGCTGTTAGTGGTCCACTAACGCTGTTAGTTTAAAAGGTATTTTGCAGGGGCCAAAAATAGATTAATGTGTATTTTACAGGGGTCAAAATGACTTTTAATGTGTATTTTGCACGGGCCAAAATTTCGGCATGGTTTGGAGTCAATTGATTGAGAACGCCAATTTCACGCAAACGATGAAGGAGTCAAAACCCCAAAAATGTCTTGAGCTGAATTTGTGCTCGATCTTTTTTTGTCTCTCTACATGATTTTGTTGTGTACTCAAACTTGCGTCAACCACACCATTTCTATATCCTTTTCAAATAACTCTCAATTTAGTCTCTATTACTATCACTCTCTATCAAATTTTGTCCCTGAGCGAGCTATAGAAGTACAATAAATAATCTGTAAGTTATTTTAAATTCATCAAATTAGTCCCTTAACTATTCCTCTATCTCCTATTTTTAGAGTAATTTGATGGATTTAAAATATTTAGGGTCTATCTATTGTATTTTTATAGTTCGGAGACTTAATTAGAAAAACAATTGATAGTAACTAAACTAGGGGTTCTTTCTATTGCTTGCCACGTCTCTGCATTAGCTTTCTTTTGTATGTTTTATTACTAACTAGTAGGATACCTGTGCATACGCACGGGTGCTGTTGTGTTATTTTTATGAATGAACTTACAGAGTATTTAAATAGTTTGAACATTACCCCGTGAAAATAAAGACAAATTTAAAGTAGCTAAAAAATGAGTTTCAAATAAAAATAGATAAATATTAAAATCTAAAAATGTAAAAATATCATTTAAAAACAATATGTGCATTTATCCCGTGTTTTTTTTATATATCAGTGTTTTTATCCTGTGTTTTTTATATATTAGTGCATCTATCTCGTGTTTATATATATATATATATATATATATATATATATATATATATATATATATATATATATATATATATATATCAATGCAATTATACCCGTATTTTTAATATATCAGTGCAGTTATCTCGTGTTTTTCATGTATCGGTGCAGTTATCTCAAAGTTTCAATTGATTGTTTGAGTTGATTAGTAGATTATAGTAAACGATAGATAGTAGATTATTAATAAGAAATAATTATCCCGTGTTTTGTATATATCAGTAACAATTATTTGTCCTTTTTTGGGTATTAGTGACAAATATTTGTCACTTGTGTTTTAAATATTAATCAGTTTAAATAGTCATTAAGCCTTCTTGTGTTTTTAGATAGTAGGTTTATAGAAGTTTTCAAAAAATATAATTATCAATGGCAAATATTAATCCCGTGTTTTTTTTATATATCACTGTAGTTATCCCGTGTTTTTTATATATCAGTGCAGCTACATGGTAGTTTTAATTGATTATTTTAGTTGATTAGTAGATTATAGTAGATAGTAAATTTGCTAGATAGTAGATTATCAATAAGAAATTATTGTTTTAAATATTAATTAGTAATTTAAATAGTCATTAAGTCTTAATATTTTTGAAATAGTAATTTAATTACCAATGATAAATATTAATCTCATGTTTTTTTATATATCAGTTATAACATCCCTAGTTTCATTAATTTCGGTTTACGAAATTAACTCACAATTTATTATTCAATTAAATGATAAATCGAGTCTCGGATATGGCTATGTCGCGAAAGCAATATTTAATTGCTCAATCATCTGAGTTACATGCAATTTTATCTGAATTGTGTGAATTATTGTGGGTTTTAGAGCACAAGGGTAAAATCGTCATTTTGCCTCATGTTGAAGATGTCTTATTCGATTAAATAATGGATCGAGTCCTAAGCATGCCAGGATTATGGAAATTCTATTTAAATTGCTAAGTTATATGGATTGTTGAATGCTTGATGGATTAGAATGAATTTAAGTGAGGAATTAGGGGAAAGTTAGGTAGAAGGGTATTTTGGTCATTTACACTCCATTTAAACCTTCAGATGGAATTAAACACTAAACCTATTCCTCACTTCTATAAGTCAAAACCCAGAATTTAAGAAAGAATTGTTGAATTAATGGTTGATTAGGGATGAATTAGAGTAATACATTAGTATGTTGTCACTTGAGGGTAGATTGGTCTTTTCACCAACCCATTTACCCTCAGCTCTCCATAACATTCAGAAACACATTTTCATTGTTGTTGAAACCAAACGAGAACCAGAACAGAAATTGAGAGAGAGAGAGAAGAAGAGAGTGGCGAGAGAGAGAGCTTGATAGAAGAGGAGAGAGTTTCTTAAACATGGATGCATGTCTAGTTTTCTTCCATCATCATGATCCTGATCTTCTACTCTTCAATTTGATACCAATTTCACCATCATCTAACTTCAGCTCACTCATAATTTCAGAATCATCACTTCCTTTCATTCCTTGAAATCGAGTTGCATGTGAGATGTGAAGCTAGATAGAGTTCTCTTGGTAGTTGCTTGTCTTTTTGGGGAGCTGAAATTTCGATTTTGGTCTTGCATGTAACATCTGGAGCTGGAGCAGTAGAGTTAGGGGTTCTCTTAGGCCATTGAAGTGTCAAATTCTAAGTCTTGGGGCTGGTATGAGTGATGGATGTGAAGACAGCAACTCAAATCAAAAACTCTATAGTAAACCCGTTTTTATAGTCTCTGGTAATTCACGCATAACTTCCTCCACAGACCTCATTTGAATGCCATTTTTGAATCATTAGAAACTAGACACGAAATCCTTCAGTTTAGGCACAAGAACCACTTGAATTGACTGAGTATTGAGGGAGAAAAATTAAGTATAAATTTCACATTTGTCACAGTAACGATTTTGAATCAGACACAATGTTTTAGCCATAACTCCCTGAATACCCATCATATCAGTGTGGGACTTGAACCATATGAAGGTAGACAAAATTATCTACACATTAGGCACTGGTTTGAAAGGTTTTGGTTAAGAATCGAATTAGTTATATTTGTTGCAAAACAGCTCACAGATGCTTCCAAACCGATCTTTGGAGTTAGTTGACGCGTTCTAGAAGTTGGCGTTAGATCGGAGTAAAAAGGGGATTTCATTGTTGATTTGACATGCATTTGGGGAAGCTTCAATAGCTGGACAGGTTTGGTGTAACGTCCCTAATTTTTAAAGACTCGTATTATGATGTCGGAGGTCGATTAATTATTTGTGGGAATAATTGGTCGTGTCTCGGGCATTTATAGTCGAGGAATTTGTCAAGATATTCTGATTCTTCATTAAATTGTGGCCTAATCATAGTTTTAATGAAGAAATAAGCTGAAGGGGAAAATCTGTCTTTTACCCCTTTAATACTTCAGTCTAGACCTGAACCCCCCCCCTCACTCTCACACTTAGTCACTCATCATTTCAGAAAGAAAGAGAAAGAAGTGAAAACAGAAGGGAGAAGGGAGAAGAAGGGCGCGAAGGAGGAGAAGAGGAGGAAGGAGGGATCATCAAGAATTTTGTTGCATGTAAGTGTTCTAGCCTCTTTCCTACTCCATTTTCGTTTGTCTTTCCAATGGTACCACTTTCAGAAGCTAACTCTCCCTAAATCTCATACTACCATGTTCGACCTCCCTTGAAGCTCCAAGTGAAACAATGGAGTTTTGACCCTTTGGAGGCCTTGCATGTCCATATCAAGCTGTGGGAGAATAAGTTCAAACCTTACATTTCGAATTTTAGGAACATTCATTCGAGATTGAGTTGTTGTTTCAGTGATTCGGTAGAAGAGGTTGCTGTTTCGGTCTAGTTGGTGCCTTTCGGTTCTCGTTCGCGCGTTTTACTATTCGGTCATTCTGTGTCTCGGTGGAAGCTCCTAGCGAAATCGACATCACGGTGAGTTCTACTCACGGATAGGGATGTTTTTGTGTGTCCTGAAAATGTGTCTGTTTTGAGTCACAAGGCAGTTATCTTGTTTTCGAAAGATTTTGGAACCGAAAACCGTTTTTGAGCAATATCGCATTTTTACGGTTTTTATTGAAATGTTGAGCAATTTACGAAATTGTGATTTAAACTCTTTCACTCGAATATAGTCTCGAATGTGGTATATTAAAACTATTTTCAGGATGGATTACGATTGGAAATTCGATTTGGGCGAAAAATGGAAAAGCGGTATGAGAATCGGATTGGAAAATAGAGAAACAGAACTGACCACACGGGTCGTGCGCCCCTGGGCACGGACCGTGCGTCTGCTTCGCAATTGGCTGGATTAAGGAATAAAACATCACGCACGAGTCGTGCGCCCCTGGGCACGGATCGTGCGTGAGCTTCGGGTTGGTTGTATAAATTTTGGTGCATCACGCACGGGTCGTGCGCCCCTGGGCACGGACCGTGCGTGAGCTTCTGTTACCGATCCCTGATTTCTCATTTCGTCGCTCCTTTCGATCCCAAACCACTTCTAATCTTCTTCCCAACCAATTTTAAGGATATTGCCTTACTGAAAACCTTATTTTGAACTTGTTCAACTCATGATTTTGAAAAAGAGCTTTGAAAGCCTATTTGATTGAAAAACCGAAACCCTAGTATACGTGTGGGTACACCGACTGATGGATTGACTAAATATATATAACTATATATGTCATTGTGTATGATTATAACGTCGGATGTCTAACTATTGAATTCATCTAAACGGGTTATAGATCGATATAGATATAAATTATCTAATAAGCTTATGTGATTGATCCTTTGGTGATCAAAATCAAAAAAAGATATAAATTATCTAACTCTCGAGAATTGATACGTATTGTCATATGTATCGCGTTGGGTGACGATCCGACAAGTAGGATACTAGGGAGGGTAGTCATGACCCCTTACCTAGGCCCTGAATGTGTTTTGGCGTGGTCAACTCACGGGTTACCGGGATTAGCACCGGATTGCAGTCGGTTTATGCTAAGTTGAACACACGATTACCGGGATTAGCAGTGAATTTGCAGTCGGTTCGTGTTAAATAAATTCACGATTTGCTTGGCATTTCGATTATAGCTTATGATAGCTAATCATCTATATTTGATGACAGTTTAATAAATTGAATCGAGTGTCGGTGAGGGGGAACGGTAGGACTCACTGAGATAATGTTATCTCACCCAATCCATATTTGTTGTTTTTTCAGAGAAGCAGGGAAAAAGGAAAACTATTGTGCACGAGTAGTTGGCATACTCTCGGAGGTGCTGAAGACTTAGTCATATTTACCCTTTGTTCTTTTGTTGTTCTATTTGGTTGTATGAACTTGTATTGGTTATGAGTTTTACGAACCGCTTTATGTTTCTGTTTGGTATTTGGACTTGGATATTGTATTCCACTCGGTATGGAACCGATGAACTTCTATTTTATGAAGTAATGTTATTTCCGACTATTTGTTTTTTTCGGAAAAAGTTTTGTATGTCCAATACTTAAACAGGAACTGTGTCCTCTAAACTTCCGCATCTGTGCATCTTCGGTGTCTCTACACGTTAGAAATACTGGGGTGTTACATTTGGGGATTCATTCGGGGTCGATTTGATGTTCGTGGAAGCGAGAAATTCAAGATGAGGAAAAGTTCGAGTAGACGAGTCGGTGTCGAATTCCATTCATTTGTGGTCGTTTGTGATTTTCATCACAAGAGGTGAGTTCTACTCACGTTTAGGGTTTTATTTTCATTTCTGAAATGAATGCTATGTGACTGATTTTGTGAATGTCCGTTGTTTCGAAGATTTTGAGTCGAAAACCGTATTTTTATAAAAACTGGTATTTTGAACTATGGAACGATTTGATTGATTGATGCATTGTGATTGATTGCTATTGTTTGGACTGGAATATTTTCTGGAATTGTTTGTGTGTATGTTGGATTTTGATCGGATTACGGATTGGACGCGAACGGAAAAGTGAAACG
The DNA here is from genome assembly GCA_039519185.1 of Astragalus membranaceus. Lineage (NCBI taxonomy): Eukaryota > Viridiplantae > Streptophyta > Magnoliopsida > Fabales > Fabaceae > Astragalus > Astragalus membranaceus. Next base: position 8,045,244 of record CM076854.1, on the reverse strand, counting down.
AGAGAAACAGAAGGAATTTTGTATACTGAATAGAGCACCCGGACCGTGCGCCCCTGGGGCACGGACCGTGCGCCAGTTTCGTTGATTGGCTAAAATAAAATGGTTCAACACGCACGAGTCGTGCGCCCCTAGGGTACGGACCGTGCGTGTGGTTCGGGTTCAAGGTGGAAAATTCTCGTTACGTCGCTCCTTTCGATTCCAAACCTCTTCTAATCTTCTTTCCAACCATCCCTCGTGTCATGGAACCACTGATACTCTGTTTTTGAACATGATTGCAAGGTTTAAAATGAATTATTTTTGGAAGTCATAATTGTTTCAAAAACCGTAAATTAGTATACGCGAGAGGACATGGGTTATGTTTAAGGTTATGGAACTATATGTTCATTAAATTTATGTTTATGTATTAATATGAATAACATGTAAATGAAAAGGGATGAATTAATAATTTTATCAAAGACTGTTAAGGTTCAAATATATAAATTATATTGAATACAGAAGACGGGCCAATGCGGGTGGATATATAAATTATATCAAAAGGATGGGTGACGACCCAGTAGATTAGTATACTAGGGGAGGGGAAGTCATGAGCCCCAGAACCTAGACCTCATAGGTTTGAAGCTAGTGTAAACTAGTGGAGAGGTTCGAAGGCAAAGGTAGAGCTTTTACCGGAGATGTACTATGGCATGAAAGAAAAATATATATGCACGTAGGCCCTTCATGGACTACGATTAAATAAAAAAGGAATAAAAGGACCGAGAGTTATTGTGAGGGGTTACGGTAGGACTCACTGAGATAATGTTTATCTCACCCATTATATGTTGTTGTTTTACAGAAAAATCAGGGAAAGAAGAAAGCGACGAGTCACGAGTAGGTGACGTGTTAGAGGAGAAGTTAGAAGACTTGGTTCTTTAATCTTTGATATTGAGTTCCCTTGTTGTCTTTGTAACTCGTTAGTATGACTTGAATTTATTTAAGTTATGTAATCGTTTCTGCTTTTTCTTGTGATGGTATTGAACACTAGGTTAATTATAAGGTTATTGTCAGACATGCAACCTATACGGTTTTAAATTAAGTTATGGAATGTAAGACTGTTGATGTTAATCATCGAGAAAATTTTTAGTTGTGTTCAATATCTAAACAGGAAATATTACTCTGATGTATGTCATTTCGTGCATCTTAGCATTTCTATTTGATAGAAATATTAGGGCGTTACATCAGTGCAGTTATCCCGTGTTTTTTATATATCAGTGCAGTTATCTCGTAGTTTCAATTGATTATTTTAGTTGATTAGTAGATTATAGTAGATAGTAAAAGAGAGATAGTAGATTATCAATAAGAAATATTTGTTTTAAATATTAATCAGTAGTTTAAATAGTCATTAAATATTATTGTTTTTTAGATAGTAGGTTTATAGCAGTCTTCAAAAATTTTAATTATCAATTACAAATAATAATCGTGTGTTTTTTATATATCAGTGCAGTTATTCCGTGGTTTTATATATCTTTGTAGTTATCTCAAAGTTTCAATTGATTATTTGAGTTGATTAGTAGATTATAGTAAATAGTCAAAGATAGATAGTAGATTATCAATAAGAAATATCTATCCCGTATTTTTTTATTTATCAGTAACAATTATTTGTCCTTTTTTAGGTATTAGTGACAAATATTGTCACGTGTGTTTTAAATATTAATTAGTTTAAATAGTCATTAAGCCTTCCTGTTTTTTTAGAAAGTAGGTTTATAGTAGTTTTCAAAAAGTATAATTATCAATGGTAAATATTAATCCTGTGTTTTTTTTATATATCACTGCAATTATCCCGTGTTTTTTATATATCAGTGCAGTTATCTCGAAGTTTCAATTGATTATTTTAGTTGATTAGTAAATTATAGTAGATAGTAAATTTGTTAGATAGTAGATTATCAATAAGAAATAATTTTTTTAAATATTAATTAGTAATATAAATAGTCATTAAGTCTCTTGTTTTTTAGATAGTAGGTGTGTAGTAGTAGTCTTCAAAAAATTTAATTATCAATGACAAATATTAATCTCATGTTTTTTTTATATACCAGTGCAATTATCCCGTGTTTTTTATATATCAGTGCAATCTCGTAGTTTCAATTGATTATTTTAGATGATTAGTAGATTATAGTAGATAGTAAAAGAGAGATAGTAGATTATAAATAAGAAATATTTGTTTTAAATATTAATCAGTAGTTTAAATAGTCATTAAATATTATTATTTTTTAGATAGTAGGTTTATAGTAGTATTCAAAAATTTTACTTATCAATAACAAATATTAATCGTGTGTTTTTTATATATATCAGTGCAGTTATCCCATGTTTTTTTTATATATCATTGCAGTTATCTCATAGTTTCATTTGATTATTTGAGTTGATTAGTAAATAGTAAAAGATAGATAGTATATTATCAATAAGAAATATCTATCCCGTGTTTTTTATTTATCAGTAACAATTATTTGTCCTTTTTTAGGTATTAAAGACAAATATTGTCATATGTGTTTTAAATATTAATCAGTTTAAATAGTCATTAAGCGTTATTGTTTTTTTAGATAGTAGGTTTCTAGTAGTTTTCAAAAATTATAATTATCAAGGGTAAATATTAATCCCGTGTTTTTTTATATATCACTGTAGTTATCTCATGTTTTTTATATATCAGTGCAGTTATCTTGTAGTTTCAATTGATTATTTTAGTTGATTAGTAGATTATAGTAGATAGTAAAAGTTAGATATTAGACTATCAATAAGAAATATTTGTTTTAAATAATAATTACTAATTTAAATAGTCATGAAGTCTTCTTGTTTTTTTAGATAGTAGGTTTGTAGTAGTAGTTTTCAAAAAATTTAATTATCAATGACAAATATTAATCTCGTGTTTTTTTATATATCAGTGCAGTTATCCTGTGTTTTTTATATATCAGTGCAGTTATTTCGTAATTTCAACTTATTAATTTAGTTGATTAGTAGATAGTAAAAGAGAGATAGTAGATTATCAATAAGAAATATTTGTTTTAAATATTAATCAGTAGTTTAAATAGTCTTTAAATATTATTGTTTTTTAGATATTAATCAGTAGTTTAAATAGTCCATAAATATTATTATTTTTTAGATAGTAGGTTTATAGTAGTCTTCAAAAATTTTACTTATCAATAACAAATATTAATCGTGTGTTTTTTATATATATATCAGTGCAGTTATCCTGTTGTTTTTTAATTTATCATTGCAGTTAACTCATAGTTTCAATTGATTATTTGAGTTGATTAGTAAATAGTAAAAGATAGATAGTAGATTATCAATAAGAAATATCTATCCCGTGTTTTTTATTTATCTGTAACAATTATTTGTCCTTTTTTAGGTATTAAAGACAAATATTGTCACATGTGTTTGAAATATTAATCAGTTTAAATAGTCATTAAGCGTTATTGTTTTTTTAGATAGTAGGTTTCTAGTAGTTTTCAAAAATTATAATTATCAAGGGTAAATATTAATCCCGTGTTTTTTTTATATATCACTGTAGTTATCCCGTGTTTTTTATATATCAGTGCAGTTATTTCGTAATTTCAACTTATTAATTTAGTTGATTAGTAGATAGTAAAAGAGAGATAGTAGATTATCAAAAAGAAATATTTGTTTTAAATATTAATCAGTAATTTAAATAATCTTTAAATATTATTGTTTTTTAGATAGTCTTCAAATTTTTTAATTATCAATGACAAATATTAATCGTAGTTTCAATTGATTACTTTAGTTGATTAGTTGATTATAGTAGATATTAAAAGATAGATAGTAGATTATCAATAAGAGTGTGACAGATTTCAGAGATACAAATTAAAATTTTAAAGTGGTAACTTTTTCCAAAAATGTGATAGTTTTTTTTTTGTTTTTTTAGTGTGACTCATTTACATTTTTATAGGTAATTTTAATAGAGTAGTGTTTGTATAAATTTAGAAATATAGTTAAAAAAATTAAAGTGAAGTGATAAAAGAAAGAGAATTTTGGTCAAAAGAAAGAAAGAGAATAATTATTTATGGAAAAATTAAAAGTAAAGTAAAATGAAAAAATGAAGAAAGAGAGTGTATGAGAAAAGTGAAAAGGAGGAAAGAGAGTGTAAGAAGAAAAAGAAAAAAGAAAGAAAGAGAGTTTAAGAGAAAAGTGAAAAGTAAGAGAGTGTAATGACATTTTTACCCTTAAATTAGATATGTGTCTTGTTAATAAGAGATCTAAATTGGTAATTTCATAAGTGGTTTATTTGTATAAATAGATAAATAGATAAATAGATATTAGACTCCTCGATTATATCTAATCTATCTATCTAATATCTATTAATAATACCAATAAACTACACTTGATTTACCAACAAAAGCCTCCACCACTAAATGCCATATGTCTTTTCACATTTTTTTAGTCACAAAAGGGCTACAATTGGTATTTTACAACAACCTGGTTTACTAAATTTTTAAATTTAACAGGTTGTGAGGTTTTTCCCTTAACCAAAATAATGTCTACCAAGTGTTTGCCTTTATTCCCCACTCAAGATCAAAAGGTTATAACAAGTTAAAATGCTTTTGTGTTTGTTTTCATAACTTAAAAGTTAGTTTAGCATCTTAATTAATGTATTTTAATTTATTAAAGCCATCAATGGAGTTATTCTGGAGGATGCATATAATGGAGTCTATTTGGCTGGTAAAAAACGACATAGTAACTTCGTGTCCTTTTACATTGATTTATTTTTCAGTCTTTCATACCTTTCCCCTTTGCATTTCATTATGTTTTTTTATTCTTAATTAGTTATTTATGCTTTTATGTTGGACTTTGTCTTTGATTTTGTAGTCAGACATGGGATTTTTGCTATTTGGAAGGATTGATGTTTTGTCTATGCTACACGGGATTGATGTTTTCTCTGCTCAATCTGGTATTGTTACTTTCTTTTTGTCTTATGGTCCATGAATCCATAAAAAATGGTCTTTGTTTACTATATTTCATTGTTGGAAAGTCCAACCTCTTACATGATGTTCTTTTCCTTTTGAAGCCTTATTTTCTTTCTTCTTTCAATTTTGGTTGGTTTGTAGGTCGTGGCTTCCAAGTGTGTCAATATGCTTCAAATTGCATACCTCATTTTTTGATGCAAAAGTTGCTTCACATATGTTTTTTCAGGAAGTATGGGAGACTTCTCACTTGAAGAAGGATTTTTCACCTGAAGCTTCCTTCCCTAGGTATCATACTGTGACCCACTATTATTTGTTGTTTGTGTTTTTATTTACAAGTTATTTAATCAATATATAATATGGTGCCAAGATGCTTTGACATTTTAAAATACATACTTTAACATGCAGGCAACATGCCAGAGATGTTGAGCAACCATGTAAAGCAATGCAAAGTCCAAACACATCATATGGCTTTTCACTAGCTTTTAGCTGCAATAACAAATTTCATATTTCAAAGTTTTGATTTTTTGTTTGCAGCCCATTTTTAATGTCAAAGACAGAAGTTTATGCTTTTGAAAATTACATATTTTAGAGGTTATATCATGTTTCAATTTTGTTACAGGTAATCATCCGTCCAATTTGATCAATTATTGAGCCTTTTATACATATTCTAAGCCTATCTTGATTTCAATTCATGGTCATAAGCCAAAACATGTTATCATCATGCAAATAAGTACAAGTGTTGTGATCATGTGAGATTATGATAGTTTCTTAGTTTTTATGTTTCATTTAGTTGTACAGCTTAAATGTTTGACTTATACCATTAAAGTATGGCCGTAATAGTGAATGATTTTTATCCAATTTTATGAGTTTCTCTATGATTTGGCAGAGTTCGGCTATAATAGTGGAGTAACTTAGGTCTTAAAAGTGCTATAACTTGGCGGTTTTAGTAAGTTTTATCACACTCATGGTAGCTAGGAAATGAAGTACTATTTAAAGACAACAAACTATTTTATAGTAGCTTAAAACTAAATGGACACCTTTACGGGCTTTAGAGATAGAGTATTGTTTTATAGATCTCAAAATGTAGAAGTTTGTGTTAGGATTTTATATTTTTCTTTGTGCAAGATTGTCATTTAATTTATTGGTTGTTTAAACTTACAAAACAATTTGATTATTATCATCCGACTTATCGTTTTAATAATAATTTTTATCTAATTAAAATTTATATGTTGTTCTACTTTTTTTTGCGGTTAAATTGTTTGATTTTTACTAACTTCTGATTTTGTCCCACAGTAACAAAACTAAGGTTGTTTGGTGTTCTATGTCCATTTTTAAAACAATGGGATTTCAAATTTTCAATTTTAGTTTGACTACTAAATACCACATAACGCGATCGACCCGTGTATCGCACGGGTATGTTACATTACTAATATTAAAAGATGATGCGTCGCCCCGCCTCATCAAGTTGAGCTTTACGCACGTATAGTCGATTATATTATTACTAACGTGATTTAGGAGCGGTGTAAGTTGAGAAAAAAAAGAGTGATAATGATATGTGATGACATGATATGATTTGATAATGTAGCCTTTTTTTTTGGGGTGAAAATATGATAATGTAGCCTATGACATGAAAAACTAATAGATGGTCGACATGGATAGATCTGTACATGGTTATCACTGATCATAAGAATAGTTGTTTATTTTCACCATTTTGTAATCTATCCAGCTTACAGTAGAATAGGCTAGGCCTGGACAAGATGGTAACAGGGAAACTGAACAAGCAAGATTTGAAAGCTGAAGCAGTGATATAATTGGATAGCAATTGGATGTATTAATAGTCAGTATAATAAGTCAACACAGCTGTATCAATAAGTAGAAGTAGTGCTTCAGTCAATGTAAAACATAGTATATAAGGTGTACTGTAACCAAGAGTTCAAGGAATGAAATGAATAGATCCATTGGATCATTTACTATTAGCCCAAAACCGATTTCTGTTACCTTCGCTTCCGCTCTCTAACAACCCTCTAACCGCCTCGTCCTCTCCCATGGCTTCCTCTCCGCCACACAGCAACGGTGGCTCGCCATCACAGAACACCTCTCCCTCTCAACATGCTTCTGCGTTTCAAGGCGCCTCCAACTCGTCTTCTCACTTTGCTACTGGTCCCAAGCTTTCTATCAAGCTTGATGACAAGAATTTCTTGCTCTGGAACCAGCAAGTTGAAGGAGTCGTGAAGATGCACAAACTGCATCGCTTACTTGTCAATCCTACAATTCCACAGAAGTACGCAACGGAGGCAGATCGCGTGGCCGACAACGTCTCAGACGAATTCGAGAGGTGGCTTGTGCAGGACCAAACGCTATTCACCTGGCTGTTGTCCACGCTATCCGAATCTGCGTTGCCTAGGGTGCTCACCTGTCATCACTCATGGCAAGTGTGGGAGAAACTACAGCAACATTACTTCGCTCATCTCAAGGCCAAGGTCAGACAGCTACGCAACGAACTCAAGAACACGAAGAAAGGATCAAAATCCATCTCGGAGTTCATCACCAAGGTTCATGCAATTGCTGATGCTTTGATCTCCACAGGTGAAGTAATCACAGATTCCTACTTGACTGATGTTGTTCTTGATGGACTGCCAGAGGAGTACAACTCCTTCGTGATGATGATCTTCAGCAAGAGTGAAACTCCCTCCCTGTCTGAGATTGAATCACTTCTCCTGGTTCAAGAATCTCAACTTGATAAATTCCGTCAAGAACTCTCCATCACTGCCACAGCCAACATTGCGCAGGTCTCTGGTTCGAATAATGGTCAGAACAACGATCGCGCACAACGTGTTTGAGGAAATTCTGCTTCAGGCTATCACGCTCGTGGTCGTGGGCGCCAAGGGCGCCATGCTCGTGGTCGTGGACGTAGCACATCTCAAACTGGCAACAGACCTATTTGCCAACTCTGTGCGCGCTATGGTCACTCAGTGCTTGACTGCTGGTACAGGTTTGATGAGACGTTTGTGCCTCCTCCATCTGCTGTCCAAGCAGCCACTGTGAATGCAGCATCATCCACCTCCCAAACTGCTGATGACAATGCTGCTAACACCACTCCAACTGTCAATCTCACAGAGGCATTGCCTCTTGATGCCACAGGTAACTCTCTTCCTTCACACTCCTTGAGTAGTGATCCCTACGAGGATTGGTGTGGTGATACAGCAGCATCACACCATGTCACAGCCAATCAGGCTAATCTGCAAACATCACAACCTTACAGAGGCACCACACATGTCACCATGGGGAATGGCAATAGCTCAACCATTAAGGCTATTGGCAGTTCCTCTTTCACCTCTCCTCTACACCCTCACATCAATCTTGTTCTCAATAATCTATTGCATGTACCTAACATAACTAGAAATCTCCTATCTGTCTCCAAATTTGTGCATGATAATCGTGTGTATTTTGAATTTCACACTCCTTATTGCTTCGTGAAATCACAGGCCTCTAATGAAGTTGTTCTTCAAGGCAAGCTTGGGAAAGATGGCTTGTATGTCTTCAAAGGCTTGCCTATTGTCAAAAAGCATTCCACTGATTTAATGTCTTCTGCATTGTTGCAAAATAACACTAGTTCACCTACTATTTGTTCTGTTACAGCTTCCACTCCCTCTGTCTGGCATGCTAGACTTGGTCATGCTAATACTCAATTAGTTTCTCACATCATGAAGCATTGTAACATGAATTCATCTAATAAAATGTCTTTTGATTTTTGCAATGCCTGTCAAATTGGAAAATCACACAGATTACATGCATCACCATCACTCACACAGCATCACACACCTTTTGATTTAATCTACACTGATCTTTGGGGTCCTGCCCCTATGATGTCCAATGGTGGCTATTATTATTATATTGCATTTGTTGATGCTTGCACCAAGTTCACTTGGATCTACTTTCTCAAACAAAAATCTAATGCTTTATCTGCCTTTGTTCTGTTTCACAAATTTGTTCAAACACAATTCTCTGCAACTATTAAATCTGTCCAGTCAGATGGAGGAGGTGAATTCCTCCCTTTCACCAAGCATCTAGCCAATTTGGGCATCACACACAGATTTACCTGCCCGTATACATCGCATCAGAATGGATCAGTGGAGAGAAAACACAGGCATATTACTGAGATGGGACTTACTCTCCTTGCCCATGCTTCCATTCCTTTAGTTTATTGGGATCATGCATTCACCACAGCTGTTCACCTCATTAACAGACTCCCCACTTCAGGCCACACTGACTTCATTTCTCCTTTCCAGGCCCTCTATCATGCCACCCCAAACTATCACCAACTCAAAACCTTTGGCTGTGCATGCTACCCTAACCTCAGACCGTACAACAGACACAAGTTCCAATTTAAAAGTTCCCAATGCATCAACCTAGGGATCTCTCCAAGCCACAAAGGCTTCAAGTGCCTAACCTCTGAAGGTAAAATAATCATCTCCAAAGATGTCACATTCAACGAACAATGCTTTCCTTTTACCACCCTTTTTCCAGCTCTCTCCACTCCAACCAACTCCACTAAACAGCAACCATCAATGCTTATCCCCACCTTTAATGTCCCAGACAACCCCAACACAACACAGTCAGTTACAGTCACTACTGCACCTTCAGATCAGTTACAGACAATCTCAGAACAAATAGACCTCCCCACTCAGCTACCTACTGTGACAGACACCACTGACACTGCTGCCCCCACCACAGTAGCCTCACCAACACCTCCTCCTCCAACTACCAAGGTTCATCACATGATCACTCGTCTACAAACTGGATCCCTTAAACCAAAAGTATTCTTAACACATCTTGAGCCAACCAATGTGAAGACTGCTCTCAAAGATGCAAACTGGAAACAGGCCATGGAAGCTGAAATCCAGGCTCTGAATAACAACAAAACCTGGTCACTTACCACTCTCCCTCCCAATAGAAGAGCCATAGGCTGCAAATGGGTATTCAGGGTGAAAGAAAATCCAGATGGTATAGTGAACAAATACAAGGCCAGGCTAGTAGCCAAAGGCTACAATCAGCTGCCAGGGAAGGACTTTAGTGAGACTTTCTCTCCTGTAGTGAAGCCTACAACCATCAGAATCCTTCTGTCTTTGGCAATATCTAATAAATGGGACATCCAGCAAATAGACATCAACAATGCCTTCATCAATGGCACACTTGAAGAAGAGATTTACATGGTGCAGCCTCCTGGTTTCCTGAGCAGTGACAAGTCCTTGGTGTGTAGACTACACAAATCCCTTTATGGACTTAAACAAGCACCTAGAACCTGGCATGAGAAGCTCAAACAGGTGCTACATCAGTTTGGATTTACACCCAGCAAGTGTGACCCCTCCCTGTTTTTATATACTGCCTTGGGTGTACAACTGTTTGCTCTTGTGTATGTGGATGATATACTCATCACTGGTTCAGCCACTCCTCTCATCAATGATCTAATCAACAAACTTCACACTGTTTTTGCTCTAAAACATCTAGGCAAGCTAGATTACTTTCTTGGCCTAGAACTGAAGTATCAACCAAACGGCTCAGTGATATTAACACAGGATAAGTACATCAGAGATCTACTGAATAAGGCTGCAATGACAGATTGCAAAGGCATTGCCACACCAATGGCATCCACAACAAAACTGAGCAAGTTTGGGGCTGACAAAATTCCTGATCCACACAGCTATAGATCACTTGTTGGTGCCCTCCAATATGTCACTCTCACAAGGCCAGAAATTGCATACTCAGTGAACAAAGTGTGCCAATTTCTCTCTGCACCTCTGGAATCCCACTTCAAAGCTGTCAAGAGGATCCTTAGGTATCTCAGTGGTACTCTCAACCAAGGCCTGCACTTCCAGATGGCCCCAGCAGATCAGGTTCTTACTCTAAGGGCATACAGTGACACAGATTGGGGAAGTGATCCTGATGACAGGAGATCTACATCTGGCTCCTGCATCTATCTGGGTCCGAACCTGGTGTCTTGGAGTTCCAAAAAGCAGACATTAGTAGCTCGGTCAAGTGCTGAAGCAGAGTATCGAGGACTTGCCAATGCAACAGCAGAGCTACTTTGGATTCAGTCTCTACTGAGAGAGCTCAGAGTCAAGCACCATATCCCTGTTTTGATGTGTGATAATCTCAGTGCTGTAGCCATTGCTCACAATCCTGTCCTTCACTCTCGCACCAAACATCTAGAACTTGATACTCACTTTGTCAGAGAGAAGGTTATTGCCAAGGCACTTAAAATCATTCATGTTCCAGCAGTGGATCAAATTGCAGATGTTCTTACCAAGCCCTTGCCTGCTCCTCAGTTTCTCACGGTCCTATGCCTCCTTTCTTAACTGGACGAATAGGAGAGTCAGAAGGGCTTGGCTGATGGGCTAAAAGCCAAACTCAAGGTGCTTCCACTCAATCACCTTCAGTTTGAGGGGGGAGTAACAGGGAAACTGAACAAGCAAGATTTGAAAGCTGAAGCAGTGACATAATTGGATAGCAATTGGATGTATTAATAGTCAGTATAATAAGTCAACACAGCTGTATCAATAAGTAGAAGTAGTGCTTCAGTCAATGTAAAACATAGTATATAAGGTGTACTGTAACCAAGAGTTCAAGGAATGAAATGAATAGATCCATTGGATCATTTACTGTTAGCAGATGGAAGAACCGACCCGAAAACCGGTCTACCCGACAAATCCGTGCAACAACGGGCGGATCACTTCGGTTGATCGGGTCCGTGGGTGACAAGCACGGGTTGAAGTGGTTTGTATTGAGCGGATTCGGTCTCACAGAAACCACTCGTCGGTAACCGAACCCGACCGAAGTACAGACTGCCATGGCTATGTAAAGGAACAAAAGTGAAGGTTTTGTGAAAACGAAGAAGATGAAATAGCAAAAGAAGCAGAGGGAAGGTGAAATAGCAGAAGTTGCAGAGGGAATGTGTGGAAGCAGCTTTACATTTGTTTTATTGAAATAATTTAATAAGATATCAATATAATAATATAATAAATTGTTTCTCCGCCAAGTTTGTAGTCAAGTTTGTTATATAATAATATAATACGCGCTCTGACCGATGCACACTCCTCCTCTGAACTTGTAGTCATCATATAATAATATAATAAATTAATTAAATTGATATGGCAAAAGAATTGTTTCACTCTCCATATGTCTTCTTCTTCAAAGTCTCATCTTCTTCTCTGTTTTCTGATCTGCAAGCCATGTCCAGCCTCTTTCTGATCTGCAAGCCATGTCCAGCCTCTTCTCGTTCCCTCCCGCAGCCAAACCGTCGTAACCCAACCGAGACTAACCGCGACCCACCTAACCCGAACCCGCACAATCCGAGGGGAACTTTGGGCGGATCTGGGCTTGTGAATTTCAACCGCAGTTTTGGCCGGATCCGTGTTTTGGGCCCGAAACCGCCCAAAACCGCCCGTTATCCAGGCCTAGAATAGGCCACTTGATAAGGATTGAAATTGCAGCTCTGCGTCACTGTTCATGATTGAAATTGCAGTTTTTCAAGTTATTTTATTTGCTGTGCTCAAAATCAACAATTTTAGTGTTGAGATTAGAACCAGAGGAAACCATTCATCCCATACAGTGAAAACGTGGGAGTTCGGTGCTAAACTACCCAACAGCTTCGGTGCTAAAATACCGAATCGGTTCGGTATTTTGGTACCGTACGAGTTAAAATACAGCGTAGAGGCAGTTTTGGAGCGTGTTTTATGTAAGGGTATTTTTAGAATATTTAAAATTTGTGGGTGTCCAATGAGTAGAAGAGAATTGTACGAAGTATTGGCCTAGGAATATAAGTTTAATCCAAATGACCCATTTGGGCAAAGGCTTTTTTTACCCCCCTCTTAGACCGTGTACCCCACTTTGACAAAACTGACCATTTTACCCCCAATTTCTGGAAATACGTTTCTTTGAGGTATTTTGGGAAGCAGTTTTGTTGAAGTTTTCCGGAAACACCTCAAAAGAGGATAATTCCAGAAGCTAAAATGACTTTCGGGAATACCTCTTTTGAGGTGTTTCCAGAAAACTTCAATAAACTTGCTCCGGAATCATCTTTTTTGAGGTGTTTCCGGAAAACTTCAACAAAATTGCTTCCGAAATCATCTCTTTTGACATAATTCCGGAACACAAAAAATGACTTCCGGAAATATGTATCATAGGTGTTTCCGGAAAGACTGAAAAAAATGACTTCCGGAAACACCTTTTGATAGATAATTCCAGAAATTTAAAAAAAATCAGTTTTCATTTAAATTTTGGTAAAAATTGAGGGGTATTTTGGAGATAAAATGGGTTATGGGGGTACAAGGCCTAGGGAAAAACCTACTTTGTAACCCTTAGGGTATGTTTGGGAGGGGGTTTTGCGAGAGAAAGGGATGGGAGGGCTTGAAAAAGATTTGTCGATATTTTAATATGTATTTGAGATTTTAAAAAATTAAAAGAACAAGTTAATAGATATCAATATAACATTTTTTATCACATTTGATTTATGTTTAGAGACATTTTATAGCTTCTTCAATTTAGAATTGAAAAATATGTCCTCCCCTCCATTCCCCTCCCAAAACCCCCTCCCAAACATACCCTTAGTAATTATTCTACATATTGCGGTTGATTTTGTTGGTATACATTAGATATTGAGAAAATTGCTTCCGAGATCCTTAATTTAATTTCAAGTTTTAAATTTCAAAACTCCATGGCCAACCTTCCAAAGAGATACCAACATGGGTCGATCCAAGTGGTAACTGAACTTGGATCCCACCCCAAGGTCTCGGGTTCGAATCTTGGGTGTGGCAAAAAACTCTGTTGGGAGGGGAGAACCAACATGAAGTTTTTTTAAATTTTGGCAAAAATACACTTTTGGTCCTTTAAGTTTATTTTAAATTTCAGTTTAGTCTTTTAAGTTTTTTTTCTTCATTTTGGTCCTTTAAGTTTATTTTAAATGTTAGTTTCGTCCTTTTAAGTTTTTTTTTAAATTTCAGTTTAGTCCTTTAAATTTTTTTCAAATTTTCAGTTTAGTCCTTTAAGTTTTTTATTAAATTTCAATTTAGTCTTTTAAGTTTTTTTTTTCACTTTGGTCCTTTATGTTTCAAGCTTTTAACAAAGATAACTATTTTTGAATTTTCCTTCCAAAACCTTATAATACTCGTTCAAAGACTAATTATATCTCTGTCACTTTTTGGTTCGACTATTGTAAGTTAGTCTTAGTATTTTCAGAATATTAGAAGTTGGCACATGAATTGTTGTCTATAAGTCTCTTTTATCTCTCTATTGGAAGTTAGTACTTCTATATTTGTCTCTAGGATAGTGTTTAAGTACTTCTATATTGTGTCATCATTTTTTTCTCTTTTAAAAAAAATAAATTTAGGTAATGAAGCCTGTTTGATTAAAAATAAAACTTTCCATCCAAGCCCATTAACAAAAGTTGAGCTGGCCGTTAAGATGCGACACTCTAACAATGTCGTTGACGCCGCTACTAAGTTATGGGCGTGTGGGTGTTTTGTGGTGAGATTTTTTATAGGTTCTTGGTTGGATTTAGGCATTGATATGCAAATGAATTTTTGTAAAACTCAATTGTTCCTTCTAATTGTTTCTTCTGGTTTCTTTTTCTACTAAAACCTCTCTCTCCTCCAAATTTCTCTCTCACCGTTGGAAGAAGACGATAGATTATGCTGTTGAGGAAGAAGATGATAGATGGAAAAATGAGTTTAATAACATTTTGTGTAACATCCTAAGTTCGTATAGTCGACTTTACAAACTCGGGATATTAACTTTGATCTAAATCAGAGGTGCGCATAACATAAAACCATGGACAATCTGAGATAAGAGCAAAAATTGAGTTTATCAAAAGGGTAGAACCCAATACGTTTACAAAATGCAAAGTTTTCTCAGAGTAGATCCATAAGATAAACTACATAAACTGATATAATTGTGCACAAGTCCTATAACAGACTCTGGGCTACAAGCCAGTGATACAACTGAAAACCTAAAGAACTACTAGCTAACTAGCTAGCCTTCAAGGAGACTTCCACTAAAAACTCAGGGCATAGGCCCTTTGGCCTTAGCTGATTCGCTTACATCTTTCACCTGTGTATCTGAAAAACAAAATCAATGAGGAGTGAGATTATATAATCTCAGTGAGTTCTCATTACCCCTTACCATAATATAGCTCTGATGGTTCAAATTTAATTAATTAACCAAGAATGCAATCCTCCTAACGTGCAGACTTACATAAACTTAAAGGCTGACACGTACACGGTGAGCAAACCTGACCTCCCGATCTAACAAACCGGACACTACTCAAAGGCCTTGGGTGAGGCTCATGACACCCCCCAAGTACACTCACCATTCTTTAATCAATTTATATTTACCCTTACATATGGGCTAAACTACTCAACACTCGCGCATTTCGAAAATGATACAAATTGGTTCATGATAAACAAGGAACACATCATAGACAACACCTAACTATTCAGAAATTTCTAGCATTCTTACCTAAATTTCAAGAAAACATTTGACATATCAAACAGTAACAAAAACTGACCATTTTACCCCCCCCCCCCCCAATTTTCGGAAATACCTTTCTTTGAGGTGTTTCCGGAAGCAATTTTGTTGAAATTTTCCGGAAACACCCAAAAAGAGGATAATTTCGGAAGCTAAAATGACTTCCGGAAATACCTCTTTTGAGGTGTTTCCGGAAAACTTCAATAAACTTGCTTCCGGAATCATCCTGTTTTGAGGTGTTTCCGGAAAACATCAACAAAATTGCTTCCGAAAGCATCTCTTTTGACATAACTCCGGAACACAAAAATGACTTCCGAAAATATGTATCATAGGTGTTTCCGGAAACACCTTTTGATAGATAATTCGAGAAATTTAAAAAAAATATCAGTTTTCATTTAAATTTTGGTAAAAATTGAGGGGTATTTTGGAGATAAAATGGGTTATGGGGGTACAAGGCCTAAGGCAAAACCTACTTTGTAACCCTTAGTAATTATTCTACATATTGCGGTTGATTTTGTGGGTACACGTTAGATATTAAGAAAATTGCTTCAGAGATCCTTAATTTAATTCAAGTTTTAAATTTCAAAACTCCATGGCCAACCTTCCAAGAGATATCAACGTGGGCCGATCCAAGTGGTAACTGGACTTGGATCCCACCCCAAGGTCTCGGGTTCGAATCTTGGGTGTCGCAAAAACTCTATTGGGAAGGGAGAACCACACGGGTCGGCAAAGCCGAGTACTCGTGGTCAGCCAGATTCCCCTACGTAGATTAGTTACTGACAAAGCTGGTAGAAACTACGCACCAATGACATGGTAAAAAAAAAGCCTTCCAAAGAAATGCACAAATGCATTGTGGGTTCATGCGAGTTCCAAACTAAATTGAAGAGCATTTGGTTTTCTTCTGCCAAGTATAAGCCGACTTATTTGAGAAATTGACATTTCTAGTTTGAGCTTTGGTTTGAAGGTCCTTCACGCCTACAGAAGAAGTCTAATGCTAACTATACGTGAACACACATATTGGGAAAGCAAAATACACAACTTATTCAAGTTCCACCCACTAATATCACCACAACTCTCATAAGACTTTTTTTTATAGGCAAAGGTTAGTGGTTAGTAATTAGTTAGGGGTGGGAAAAATGTTAGTTTCTGGGATTTGAAACTCGGACTTCCTTCTTTAAACTTCTTCATGTCTTTTAGCTCACCATCTGATCTTTCAAATGTCATACTGCAAAGGGGGCATTAGTCTTTCCTCAAGCAGATAGATAGTGTGCCCATTATGGATCACCCAATAATATAACTACCAACATGGTGCCAAATGTTGACAATCCTTGCCAAGTAGGGGAAGCACAACTAGTATGCTTCACTTTAGGGATAAAGAGGTTCCCGTTGGGAAGTCAATTCAAATTTCTTTGAAAATATAAATGTTTGGAAATTTAAGAGATACATTTCACAATATGGGTGGATGTATCTAGAGTCTTGAAAATGTGAGACAATAAATATCCACCAAGTCTTATGCATGCATGTAAGTCATGTTCTCTCCTATAAATAGAGAGACTTGTGAAGAGATGAGACATGCCAAATGAAGAGGTGAGGCATCCCCATTCTTGGGTGACAATGTAGAGAGATGGAGAATCTCCAGCTAGGTCCTAGGTAGAGGAGAGTGCTGGTGATCACTTGTGTGAGATGTGAGTGTCATCATTCCTTGTAACTCTTAGAGTGAGAAGAGTATTGTAGGGTGATACACAACTTGGGTTGGGTTACTAATATTGTAATCATGTTTGAGATGATGAATGAATTATGTTGAGATGTTCTCGTGGACGTAGGCAAGAGGTGCCGAACCACGTAAATTTCTTTGTGTTCTTCTCCATTCTCTCCTTTATTCTTGCGGTGTGTTTATCTATATTCCTTAAAGATCTTTGGCCATGTGGGTTAATCCGTTGACGTGTGCGGTTCCCCAACAGTGGTATCAGAGCAGTTATCCCCAACAGTTCCACACCCTTAATTTGCTCGGGAAAGTTTTCAAAGAGCCTCCTAGGATGATCAATCAAATGTCAAGCGAGTTTCATAAGGAACACTTGGTTGACGAGTGAAAAAAGTCCAAACCCCTTCTTAGGGGAGGTGTATTGGTTTAGGATATTAAAAGACTTTTTCAGCTGAAAAAAATCTCACAGATTTTAAAAGACTATGTAGGAATTTCATGATTTTTAGGATTTTGCAGGACTTTCAAGATTTTTAATTCAGGATTTTAATGGATTTTATGGTAAAGACTTTGTAGGACTTTGTGGATTGTGCATGACTTTGTGTATTTGTGAGATTTGTAAGACTTCGAGGATTTTTTTGCATACATTCAAAATTTAAAAGAGTCAAAGACAAAAATAACAAAAACAATGATGTTGGGATAACGAAAAGTATGATCAATACAATTATTAGTTAATTCCCAATTATTTCATGTCTTCCTAAGTAGCATTTCTCCACATATCCATAGCTATACTAGTCCTCCAAGCATTAACATCTTTTCGTTCCCGCTCTTTTGTTTGAATAATAGGTTAAAATTATGGTCTTCATTAACCGGTAATGTGGAAGATGAAGATTCCCCCATAAGACTTTTTAAAAATCCTTTAAAATCTCGATTGAATACCACAAGATTATGGCTAAAGTGCTCTCGGGGTCCCTTATCTTTATTTAAAGTAACGATTTGGTCCTTTATCTTTTTTTTGTCCCAAATCGGTCCTTTATGTTTTAAATTTTTGACACATAAATCATTTTCTGTCCCAAATCAGTCCTTTATGTTTCAAATTTTTGACACATAAATCCTTTTTTTTGACACATAAATCAGCACTGTTAACGGAAAAGGATTTATGTGTAAAAAATTTGAAAGATAAAGGACTTATTTGGGACAAAAAAAACATAAAGGACTAATTCGTTACTTTAAATAAAGATAAGGGACCCCAGAAGCACTTTAGCCCAAGATTATTCTACCTAAAGAAAGTCTTTTAAAATCTCAGTCCAGTACACCTACCTCTTTTTAGACTTGCAGAAGGTTTCCTAAGAAATTAAGTGGCATTTGTGTTGGTCAGAAATACTTCCCTAGTGAAATGTTCTATTCTTCCATAAAATAAAAAGCGCATATTTTTTTTCCTGTCTGCAGATAGAGTCAAAAGCACCACGCGTAAATTGACACACTAAAAGTGGAGATCTCGAGTTAGAATCCATATAACCAAGAAAAATATCCAACCTATCAATATTTGCTTTGTCAGTTGTGTTAGATCTTACAAACAACATACCGTAAAAATACACTTTTGGTCCTTTAAGTTTATTTTAAATTTCAGTTTAGTCTTTTAAGTTTTTTTTTTCTCATTTTGGTCCTTTAAGTTTATTTTAAATGTCAGTTTCGTCCTTTTAAGTTTTTTTTAAATTTCAGTTTAGTCCTTTAAGTTTTTTTCAAATTTTCAGTTTAGTCCTTTAGGTTTTTTATTAAATTTCAATTTAGTATTTTAAGTTTTTTCTCACTTTGGTCCTTTATGTTTCAAACTTTTAACAAAGTTAACTATTTTTGAATTTTCCATCCAAAATCTTATAATACTCGTTCAAAGACTAATTATATCTCTGTCACTTTTTGATTAGACTATTGTAAGTTAGTCTTAGTATTTTCAGAATATTAGAATTTGGCACATGAATTGTTGTCTATAAGTCTCTTTTGTCTCTCTATTGGAAGTTAGTACTTCTATATTTGTCTCTAGGATAGAGGTTTAAGTACTTCTATATTGTGTCATCATTTTTTTTCCTCTTTTTTAAAAAAATAAATTTAGGGAATGAAGCCTGTTTGATTAAAAATAAAACTTTTCATCCAAGCCCATTAACAAAAGCTGAGCTAGCTCTTAAGATGCAACACCGCCAACAATGCCGTTAACACCGCTACTAAGTTATCGGCGTGTGGGTGTTTTGTGGTGAGATTTTTTATAGGTTCGTGGTTGGATTTAGGCATTGATATGCAAATACGAGTTTTTGTAAAACTCAATTGTTCCTTCTAATTGTTTCTTCTGGTTGCTTTCTCTGCTAAAACCTCTCTCTCCTCCAAATTTCTCCCTCGCCGTTGGAAGAAGACGATAGATTATGCTGTTGAGGAAGAAGATGATAGATGGAAAAATGAGTTTAATAACATTTTGTGTAACATCCTAAGTTCGTAATCGACTTTACCAACTCGGGATATTAACTTTGATCTAAATCAAAGGTGCGCATAACATAAAACCATGGACAATCTGAGATAAGAGCAAAAACTGAGTTTATCAAAAGGGTAGAACCCAATACGTTTACAAAATACAAAGTTTTCTCAGAGTAGATCCATAAGATAAACTACATAAACTGATATAATTGTGCACAAGTCCTATAACAGACTCCGGGCTACAAGCCGGTGATACAACTGAAAACATAAAGAACTACTAGCTAACTAGCTAGCCTTCAAGGAGACTTCAACTAAAAACTCAGGGCATATGCCCTTTGGCCTTAGCTGATTCGCTTACATCTTTCACCTGTGTATCTGAAAAACAAAATCAATGAGGAGTGAGATTATATAATCTCAGTGAATTCTCGTTACCCCTTACCATAATATAGCTCTCGTGGTTCAATTTTAATTAATTAACCAAGAATGCAATCCTCCTAACGTGCAGACTTACATAAACTTAAAAGATGACACGTACACGGTGAGGAAACCTGACCTCCCTATCTAACAAACCGGACACTACTCAAAGGCCTTGGGTGAGGCTCATGACACACCCCCCCCCCCCCAAGTACACTCACCATTCTTTAATCAATTTATATTTACCCATACATATGGGCTAAACTAGTCAACACTCGTGCATTTCGAAAATGATACAAATTGGTTCATGGTAAAAAAGGAACAAATCATAGACAACACCTAACAATTCAAAAATTTCTAGCAACCTTACCTAAATTTCAAGAAAACATTTGACATATCAAACAATAACGAAAAATTACAAATAATTTCGTGACAAATATCTACACACTCTATTTTAGTTTTTAAGTTCGCAATCGCATTTATTATGCATTTTTTTAATTCATATTTACCTTTAATTTAAACAATGTTTTCCTATGTTGTAATTTAAGAAACAAATTTGAATCAATAACAACTCTATATTAATTAGAGTTTTTACCACATACGCGCAGGAGTCGAGAGGGTAGTTTAAAATAAATTTAAAGAATCAAAAGTGGAATTTTTCTTTTGTTTTCTACTAGAGTTTGATAGAGGGACACACATCATCTCCGTATCATCCAAGTTGGCGGGGGCAGGGTAAATTGTCAAAAAAAATAAAAAGTTGGCGGGGAGAGAAACCTCTAGAACAAACGAGAAACTTCTAACGGGAAAAAAGTGTCTAACGTTCCCACAGAACTGAAAGAACATTCTAGACTTCTTAAACCTAATATAAACAAAGCACTCCCGTATCTTTTCCCTCATTCATATCTACGCTACGCAATTTCTAAACCCAACTGCTACTCATTCCACTCTCCATTCTTTCTTTCTCTGCCGCTTTTCGCTTCTCAAAGCAAAACCTAGAATTCTAGATCTGATAGTCGATGGCCGGAAAAGGAGAAGGTCCCGCTATTGGAATCGATCTTGGTACTACTTACTCTTGCGTCGGAGTTTGGCAACATGACCGTGTCGAAATCATCGCCAACGACCAAGGTAACCGGACTACACCGTCTTACGTCGCTTTCACCGATTCCGAGCGTTTGATCGGTGATGCCGCCAAGAATCAAGTCGCGATGAACCCTATCAACACCGTCTTCGGTAAGATCTCTATCCATCACTTTCGCGCATTACGAACCGTTTTTTATTTATTTCTTTATTGTTTTATTTTCTGTAAAGATTGTATTCCTTGCGTTTTCAGTTTCTTGTTAATTTTCATCATTGATTTACTGTAATCCACAATTTAGAGTTTGTTATTTTATATTTGGTTAAAAAAGTTTGTAATTTTATAATTATCTTTTTTAAAAATTATAATTTTCAAATTATTATTACGTTGTTGTGTTCACCTTTGTTCTTGTTTACTGGTATTTTTGGTTAGCATCTGTATTTGAAATAAACAGTATCACACAAAAGCTGTGTATCAGAGTGTTATATTCACCTTAATTGTAGTTTACTGGTATTATTAATCTGCATTTGTATTTGAAATGAAGATTATCACGCAGAAGCTGTGTATTAGATTTGTTTAATTGGAAATAGTTTTTGCACATTATAATATTGTTCGCTTATTTAAAAATTTTGTTTGCTTATTTGTTATTTGAATGTGGATGATGGCAGATGCTAAGCGTTTGATTGGAAGGAGATTTTCTGATGCTTCAGTTCAGAGTGATATGAAGCTATGGCCATTCAAGGTTATTCCCGGTGCTGCTGACAAGCCAATGATCGTGGTTAACTACAAGGGTGAAGAAAAGCAGTTTTCTGCTGAGGAAATATCCTCTATGGTCCTTATTAAGATGAGGGAGATTGCAGAGGCTTACCTTGGGTCTACTGTGAAGAATGCTGTTGTCACTGTACCTGCTTACTTCAATGACTCACAGCGTCAAGCGACCAAAGATGCTGGTGTTATTGCTGGGCTCAATGTTTTGAGAATAATCAATGAGCCAACTGCTGCAGCTATTGCATACGGGCTTGACAAGAAAGCCACAAGTGTTGGTGAGAAGAATGTGTTGATCTTTGATCTTGGTGGTGGTACTTTTGATGTCTCTCTTCTAACCATTGAAGAGGGTATCTTTGAAGTCAAGGCAACTGCTGGTGATACCCATCTGGGAGGTGAAGATTTTGATAACAGAATGGTAAACCATTTTGTTCAGGAGTTCAAGAGGAAGAATAAGAAGGATATTAGTGGGAACCCTAGAGCTCTTAGGAGATTGAGGACTGCTTGTGAGAGAGCGAAGAGGACTCTCTCATCTACTGCACAAACTACTATTGAAATTGACTCTCTTTACGAGGGTGTTGACTTTTACACCACAATTACTCGTGCCAGGTTTGAGGAACTCAACATGGATCTCTTTAGGAAGTGTATGGAGCCAGTTGAGAAGTGTTTGAGGGATGCTAAGATGGACAAAAGCACTGTCCATGATGTTGTTCTTGTTGGTGGATCCACCAGAATTCCAAAAGTGCAGCAACTTTTGCAAGACTTCTTCAACGGGAAGGAGCTTTGCAAGAGCATCAACCCAGATGAGGCTGTTGCCTATGGAGCTGCTGTCCAAGCAGCTATTTTGAGTGGTGAGGGTAATGAGAAGGTTCAGGATCTTTTGCTCTTGGATGTTACACCCCTTTCTCTTGGTTTGGAAACTGCCGGTGGTGTTATGACAGTTCTCATTCCAAGGAATACTACCATTCCAACAAAGAAGGAACAAGTTTTCTCTACATACTCAGATAACCAACCTGGTGTGTTGATTCAGGTGTATGAGGGTGAGAGAGCCAGGACCAGAGATAACAACTTGTTGGGAAAATTCGAGCTTTCTAGTATTCCTCCAGCACCTAGGGGTGTTCCTCAGATCACAGTTTGCTTTGACATTGATGCCAATGGTATCTTGAATGTCTCTGCTGAGGACAAGACTACAGGGCAGAAGAACAAGATCACAATTACTAATGACAAGGGTAGACTCTCTAAGGATGAAATTGAGAAGATGGTTCAGGAGGCAGAGAAGTACAAGGCAGAGGATGAGGAACACAAGAAGAAGGTGGATGCTAAGAATGCCTTGGAAAACTATGCTTACAATATGAGGAACACTATCAAAGATGAGAAGATTGCATCCAAGCTATCCCCTGAGGACAAGAAGAAGATTGAGGATGCTATTGATGGTTCAATTCAATGGTTGGATGGTAACCAGTTGGCTGAGGCAGATGAGTTCGAAGATAAGATGAAGGAACTGGAGGGTATTTGCAACCCAATCATTGCCAAGATGTACCAGGGTGAAGGTGCTCCTGACATGGCTGGTGGTATGGATGATGATGTACCAGTACCACCATCTGGTTCCAGTGGTGCTGGCCCCAAGATTGAGGAAGTCGATTAAGCCTTTTGAAGACGGTTTGGATGTGGATATCATGCTTTTGTTTCGGGACCTTTCTAGTGTTTTTGCTTTTTTACTTGTTTAGGATATTGGCCAATGTTTTTAGTAATCTTTGATGTTAATGCTGTTTCTTTTTATTTTTTGAATAGTTTATCCAGGTTAGACACCTGGATTGAAGCTTGTATGTTTGAAATATTTTGCAAAAGGAACAATTTTACTGGCCAGCTCGATCTTCTTATTCTAATTTCTTGAAATATCTGTTTTTTAATAGTGCGAAATTAAAAGAATCCTCGAACCAGACTTATTTATGGACTTTTTAGTCATTTGGGGCATTCTGGTCTTAGCCACCTTAACTTCTCCAAACATCACCTTAATTCCAATAATAGTACAATACACCCCCACAAGGTTAGAGTTTAGACTAGCATTTTGGTTGAATTATTAATGGGATAATTTTGCCTTAAAAGAAAACTTGTGCTTCGGAACTCGAACTTAATATGCTTCTAGTTCTGCAACCATTCCCCACCATAATTTTATAACGAGTTTGTTTAACAGGTAAACCTGTGTAGATTTATGAACCCATGCCAAACGCCACCAAATGCGTCCTTCCAATAAACCATGGTTCCTACATCCTTCGACTCTTGGCTTTTTTTTTTGGGCACCACCTTAGACTCTTGACCTGAACATCCAAAAGATAGTCATAGGGTTGAACCATAATAGGGTAGCCTTAGATGGTTTCTTCACTTAAAAGGTTTATTTTTAGAGTTTGCACTAATCTTGCTTCTTCCATCTTTTCTTTGGACTAAAACTACTCATTTTTCACAAACGAATTGGTAATGTTCTACAAGCTGGTATGAAAAAGTATTGCGAACTAGCATGCACATATTAGTACAAATTTGCCGTTGGGAGTGAATTAGGTTTCTCTGATCTAAAAAGCAACCATTTATTTATCCATAAACTTCTTTAGACTTTAGAGTATAATTTCTTGAAAACAAACGAATGGTCGTAGAATGAAGTTCTTCTTGATTTGATATGGCGTTAGCGTTAGTACTAAAACTTAATAGTGATGTCCACTACTCCACTTTCTTATCTGAGTGCTTAAAGAGGTTAGAAGTGATGAACGAAGAAAGTTGGGTTAATCCAGTACACTTGAGCGTGATCGTGATCTAATCACAAAGCTTGGTAAAGTGTGACTATAAGGCACATTGGAGTGCAACATGAATGACATTGAAGTGAGGAAAACAGGGTTTCCTTAGACTTTTGACTGCTACTTCTTGGCTGTTTTTTTGTAAACCCCCCCCCCCCTCTTATACCATCTACCCCCCAAAATGACCAAACGGACAAAACTACCCCTTAAATCCACAAAATTTCCGGAAATACCTCAAATCCAGATAAATCCGGAAGTATGTTTTTTGATTTTCAGGAAATATCGCATTTTACGGTATTTCCGGAACACATTTTACATTTTGGAAATACCGTAAAATGCGATATTTCCGGAAAATCAAAAAAATATACTTCCGGATTTATCTAGATTTGAGGTATTTCCGGAAATCCCTCAATATTGCCTTCCGAATTTATCTCAATTTGATGTATTTCTGGAAATCCCTTAAAATTGCCTTCGACGACCATCTCTATTGAGATTCGACGGCCATGTAGGTGCAAATTCCCAAGCTCACAAGAACAAGGTAACCCATGAGTAACTTTAATCACACAACCAGCACAACGGGTCTTATCGGTCCCTACTCCATCCAACATGCCTTCAAACTCATGAGCTATATGATTCAATGCCTCATGAGACACAAAACCGTGTAGATTCTTGTAGAATGGAGTGTTGTGCTGGGCATCTACACGGTTGATGCTCTTTTGAAAAGAACCGACAATTTTATCAATTTGTGCATTGATCATCCCATGCATGGATTCCCAACTTCTGCATAAGTCACCTCCACCAGAACCCAGTGACCTCTTCAATGACCAATGAGCTGACTCAACCCTATATGTAACAAATTAAAACACATAAGAAAAAAATTGACTCGAAATAAATTTAAAACACATAAGCAAAATATTAACGTACCTATTAGTCGTGGTGTTTCCATAGTGTTTCACTTTATCCGTCCACGGTCCACAAAATATTTCCTTGTGAGGATACAACCAATACTTGTTCACATATTTGATAAGCTGGGGTATATCAGCACATGATTGTTCAAAATCATGCAAATTCTCATAAAATTCATCCTCAAATAGAGTCAACTATTGCATGCCAAAGACTCATCATTGACTTCACCCTATCTCCCTTGACAGCCTTCTTAATTTTAGCATTCACATTGTTGTTAATGTGATACCAACAAAGCAAATTAACTGCTTCAGGAAACACAACATTGATAGCATCCATCAATCCCTCCTCACAGTCAGTGAGGATAACCCGGGGAAGTGGGATATCTAATACCATCAAATCTTTTAGGCTCTGCAAAACCCATGTGTAGTCATCACATCTCTCGTGAGACAAGTAAGAAAATGCAAAAGAAAATGTCAACTCAGTAGAAGTGACACCAACAATCTCAAGTAGAGGCAATGCATATTTGTTGGTCTTGAAGGTGCAGTCCATAATCAAAACATTAGGAAACATCCTCAATAACTTGATACTATTAGGGTGTGACCACATGATCTCCTCAACAATATCAGTTCCTTCAAGCCGTCTGGTCCAACAAATATAATGATGAGACTGACTTAGTGTCAGAAGCTCTTGCATCTCAGTCCTACTTCCTCTCTTTCCCTTCCGGGGACTATTGCAGGTTCTATACAACTGTGAAATGTTACTCAAATTGTTGGTAAATATCCTCTTTATTGACTCTAGACTTTTTGCTGCTTTCACTCCCAACCACATATGCTCCTCAACTGCTAATCGCTCCTTCTTGTTGAACTTACCAAATATTGCTGCTCCAAGGATGGTATTAAGAGGCTCATGGTTGTGAATTCCACACATAACTTTGACCTTCCAATCAAGACTAGGAGGATCGAGTGGTTTAGCTTTCAATCTAAATGGACAACCACACCTTTTTGAGGTCTTGTGTCTACTAGAACACCCAACATCTACTCCACTATATCTCCCATGCCTATCACAACAAAAAAACAATCTTATTTTTCTTCCCTTTACCATTCTCACTCGACTCGGATCGAATAATAATGACAATTACCCCGTTGGCTTTCCCAATATCTCTAGCCCAACGGGTAACAATATCCCGAGTACGAAAAACCTGTGATGTGGTAAACGCATCCGATAAATCCATAAAGGGGCCTCTGCCATCTGTCGTAGCCATATTGGTAAAAAAAAAGCTAAAAAAACAATTTCCAGAAATACCGAAAATAAGGTATTTCTGGAAGTTTAAAAAATTAAACTTTCCGGAAATACCTCAAAAAAAGGTATTTCTGTTAGAGTAAAAATTTGACTTTCCGGAAATATCTAACAGTGGGTATTTCCGGAAGCATAACTTGTATTCCGGAAATACCCTATTTCCGGAAATATCTTGTTTTAGATATTTCCAGGAATCTTACAATTTTGTGGGGCCTGATCTGATTTTGGTAAAAATGAAAAGGGTATTTTTGGATTAAAATCAAATATGGGGTATGGGGTTTAATGGGGGGATGGGGTTTACAAAAAAAAAACAGCCCTACTTCTTTACCTCCTCTTACTCACATTCACATGTTGATGTTGGGTTAAGTGTAAGCATATTTATTTTCGTATTTATTACAATCAATGAGTATTTACTCCCTCAAGTCAATATAAGCAAAAAACTATCCCCACTCACTTTAAGAAATTCGTTAACCTTATTTTACTTAATTTTCTTAAAATAATCAAAAAAGAAGTTTTTTTATAAGCAAAATATATATTAATAAAAAGGAGTACTAGGAGTACCCCCAATCCTTACATATACAGGGGGGTCTCATTAAAACCTCCCTGGGTCAAAATCCCGTGGGAAAAAGACTCAATGAGGAAAAAAAGAGGCAATAAACCAAATTACACTAAGTTAATACCAACAAGAGGATTTCTCCACCAATCAGAATTCTTTAAAGCTGAATAAACGACCTTCTGTGCTTATGAACCAACTCTGGGTTATAGTCTTAACGTGATTGATAACCACTTGAGGGTTAAAGACTTGAGCTCTGAAGAGAATATGGTTCCGATGATTCTATATACACCATGTGACTGCCATCCAAAACAAGTACTTCAATCTACCAGCCTTCTTGGAGTCCAGCCACAAACCATGAGCCCTTAAATGCGCGACACCAACAAGAGAATCCATAACCGCAATGTCCACCCAATTATGAATAGTATTCCAAAATGACCGCGAGCACCTGCACACAAAAAAAGGAAAATAGGCTCATCCTGCTCTAAAAGGGACAACACGACCCATGAGGATCCTTTATAATACCCTTAGAAATAAGAGCGTCCCGAGTTGGAAACTTACCCAACAACAATCTCCAACCAAAACCCCCCACTTTTGTGGGAATTGAAAGCTGCCACATATCTTCTAAAGCGCTTTGAGTGCTATCCAACCTATCATGCTGGATCAAACTCAACAAAAGCGCATAACAAGATTTAACCGTAAAAGAATGGAAATTATGTAGCCTCCACTACCACCGATTTTGTTCGGAATCGTCAAGATGAAAAGAATATAAAATTTCCAAAAGCAAGTCACAATCAGCCCTCTCCTCGGCAGACAAATCGCGACCCTAATCGAGATTCCAACGTCAAGTGTTATCAATCCAATACTCATACTGCCATTTTTTAACTTTGCCAATTGGAAAAGAATAGGGAACAAATCCTTAAAAGTTTCATTGCTGGCTCACTTATGCAACCCAAAAGAAAATCAAATTCCCCATACCTATCACTGGCCTAAGCGCAAAAACAAAGGCTCCCCACCACAAAGGTTTGCCGTCTTCCAAAAGAAGTAGAATCAACCAAATTATCGTTCATAGCAACGTGTTCCATAGAAATAAAATAGTCGTTGGAAAATACTATCTCTGGCTTACAATATAAGAAGCAAACACTTACATCACACAGAACAAACAATGACATTGAAGTTAACTATTTTCATTTAATAAGGCTAAAAGTTTAGCTTCTTTTCGAAATTGCCATTTTCCTTAAATGATCATTTATACTTTTAACTAAGGACATTGCCTTTAATTACACCACTTAAAGAGGGGTATAGTTGAGAATGATCATTTAATACATCTTCAAATTAAAGTTTATTTCGTATATTTTAGACCATAGAAAAACACTTTTTATTTCTTATATTGTGGACCGGAGGTAGTAAAACTCAAATTAATTGAAGGGATATTTTGGGTAAGACATCGTTAAATAAAGTGGAGTGAGTTAAAATTTGACTATATTTTAGACCATTAAAGTAAGGTTTTTTGTTGCTTATATTTGAGACCACATAAATGTTTAACATTTTTTGGTCTATTTGCTTTAATTTCATTTTCTTTGTTGTGCATATCTTTTTCTTTAATCAATGATGTGCATGTGATTAGTTGTAGAAGAACAAAATTATTAATTTCTCCCTTAGCAGAATTTTAAGTGAGCTTTATCGCTGGATGTTTTGCACCTTTTTTGCGCGATGCCATTGTTCTTGAGTTTGAGCTATATAGAGAATGCGTCTAATAAAGGGTGACGAAAAAATCTAGCTTAAATGTGACTCTCAATTCAAGCATTGTCGCTTAAAAACTGAGAAATCGTTGGGAAAACATTTTGATCGGCTTTGTTTGTTCGTGTATAGACTTTATTGTCTTCCATGTCATTAGAAAAAGAAAGAGTTGCATAGATACATAAGCTGATTTTGGTATAGTTAGTAGAACTTTTACGTGATGACATTTGCTCCATATGTCGTAAAAGGGAAAGTCTTCATTTTTTTCATATCTAGATCATTTGTTTTTAGGCTAAATTATAGTTTTGGTCCCCCTATTTTCAAAAATTCAGACATTTGGTCCCCCTATTTTAAAACTCAGATATTTGGTCCCCCAATTTTAAAAAATCAAATACATTTAGTCCAAAGAGGGACCAAATGTCTTTGATTTTTTAAAATTGGGGGACCAAATGTCTTTGATTTTTTAAAATTGAGGGACCAAATGTCTTTGATTATTAGCCATAAAAAACTGAAAATTCTTATTGGGACTAAATGTCTTTGATTTTTTAAAATTGGGGGACCAAATGTCTGAGTTTTAAAATAGGGGGACCAAATGTCTGAATTTTTGAAAATAGAGGGACCAAAACTATAATTTAGCCTTATTTCTTTCAAGTACAATGATGAATAATACTATTTTTCCTTATGGATGATTTTTCTATAATTAAGGAGAGTTGAGCAGGTTCCAATGAGACTCTTACTTTTTTTTTGGCTTAAATGGAGTTTTGGTCCCCCTATTTTATCAAATATGTAATTTTAGTCCTCCCATTTTATTTTTGGCAATTTTGACGTCCTAATTTTATAAAACTACAATTTTAGTCCCCCTATTATGTTTCTCACAATTTTTATCCCCCAATTTTATCAAATCCACAATTTTGGTCCCCGATTAAATTGCCATCCAATTTATGACGACAATGCTGACGTGTGGCTGATGCATGTTGTGCTACGACGCTCAATGATTACGCTAGCACGACACACCCCTGCCACATAAGCATTCCCGTCAAAAATTGAATTGCAATTTAAAAGTGGGACTAAAATTGCGGATTTGATAAAATTGGGGGACCAAAACTGCATTTAAGCCTATTTTTTAACAAAATATTAAAGGAGAGTTATAGTAGTATAATAATAGAAGAATAATGTTGGCTCATATTATAGTTTTGCTGATGATCGAGAAGAATACTATATAGATGCATGATGATATTGAGCATGCAATTCAATGGGTGGGTACATGATTGAAAGTGCTAAGTTGGAATTATAAAACCACGAACCAATGATTGCAAGATGTAACCCATTACGTGGACTGGAGGTTCAACGAACATGGTTGGCATATGAATAATACACTAGCCGTGGTGCTGGCTGGCCCCAACATCCAGACCAGCCTAGTCGTGTGATCAATTCCATCATGTATTTATATGTGTATGTAAGTACGTATATGGTACATGTATTTTTTCAAAAAAACAATGTACGTACATAGTACATATATGTATATGGAATATAATTGTCAGTTTTCCTCTTTTGATTGTTTTGGATGTTGAATGATGTTTCTGAAAAGTTTAACCAGATTTTAACCGAATGGATTATTATTATTATTATTATTATTATTATTATTATTATTATTATTATTATTATTATTATTATTATTATTATTATTATTATTATTATTATTATTATTATTATTATTATTATTATTATTATTATTATTATTATTATTATAAGGAAGCAATTTTCATGGCCAATTCATTATTCTCACTGAATTATATTATATCGAAATAAATTCTTGATCTTTGGATCGCTACAGCTAGCCACTAACTAATATTTTATAGAGTACTGTCATTTTAATTGGTTTGAAAGAATTGCAAAATCTATATTTTTTTTAATAAAGAAAAAGTCTAAGCCTTGGTAACATATGAAACAACTAACACCGTTGGCCTAGTGGCTTAATCTACCCTCGGACACAAGGGGTCGATCCAGTGCTCTTGAGTTCGATTCCCGTAGTAAACAAACTCAGTGTTGACTAGTGCAAAGTAGTTGTGGTGTGATTAGTATATGTGCCTATTTAGTTCATGGGCTCATATGGGTCGCGTCTGTATACCAGATGTAATAAAAGATCAGTGCAATGAATGAAGAGATAATTTTTACCAAATTCTGCTTGATTCGTTACAGTTGGCATCAAAGCTCCGTTACAAGGCCTGTAACTGTTTTTCCTCTCGAAGTTCGAAGATTCATCCATGGCTGAACGCGAAAACGAAAACAGAGGATTCACCCAACCAGCCATTCCCAAATTCGAAGGTCAATGAATTTTGGGCAATGCCGATGGAGAATTTACTCTTTTCCAAAGAGTATTAGGGTCGAGAATGGAATTCCATCGTTGGCGATGAGCGCAACTCAAGAACAGCAGAAGACGATTGTAGAAGCGAAATTGAAGGATCTAAAGGCAAAGAAATAGTTGTTCCAAGCCCTAGATCGAAGCCTTCCTGAAATGATTATGAAGATCGAGACCTCCAAAGACATTTGGGATTCGTTGAAACAAAAGTATCAGGGTTCTACGAAGGTAAAGAGGGCTCAATTGCAAGCCATAAAGCGCGAATTTGAGATTCTGTGCATGAAGGAAGGGGAAAGCGTGAGCGATTATTTCTCAAGAACCCTCGCCATAGTGAACAAGATGAAGTCTCACGATGGGAAATTGACTGAAACAGATGTGGTTGACAAGATTCCGAGAACGATGACTCCTTAATTCAATTATGTCACATGCTCAGTCGGGGAAGCCAACGATATAGAAACTCTTTCTCTATTGATGGGTTACTGAGCAGCATAATTGTTCAAGAACAACAAATGAAGGGTCAAAAAGAAGGTGAGCAAGCATTGAAAGTCTCTGGACCTGCAGGAGGTGGAGGCAGAGGAAGGGGACGAGGCACCGGTAGAGGAAGAGGTAGGCAAACCTCTAAGGAACACATTGAGCGACACAAGTGTCGCAAGATGGGCTATTATCAAAGTGAATTTCCCAATATTGAAGACAATGAAGCAAACTATGTTGGGTTTGATGAAGATGAGGAAGTTCTCCTCATGGCTTATGAAGAAGTGGAGCAATAATTGAAGAATGAAAAGTGGTTCTTGGACTCCGGATGCAGCAGCCACATGTGTGGTATTAAAGAACGGTTCTTTGATTTGGAATAAAACTTCAGGGAATCTGTCAAATTGGGAAACAACATGAAGCTGACTGTCATGGGAAAGGGAAATGTGAGAATCAGGATAGAGGGCCATGTTCAAGTGATTACAGGGGTGTACTGAAGAACAATCTTCTAAGCATTGGCCATCTACAACAAACACTAGTGCAAAAAAGGGATTTAAAGTCAGGCGAAAAGGGGATTTAAAGTCAGGCGCCTACTTGAATTTTATTAAGTCGACTTTGTATGTCAGGAGTTTTAAAGTCAAGCGATAGCCTGACTTCGTAAGTCTGATTTAAAGTCAAGCATTTATTTCGCCTGACTTCGTAAGTCAGTTTTAAAGTCAAGCATTTATTTCGCCTGACTTCGTAAGTCTGATTTAAAGTCAAGCATTTATTATAGCCTGACTTCGTAAGTATGATTTAAAGTCAAGCATTTATTATGGTTTGACTTCGTAAGTCTGTTTTAAAGTCAAGCATCTATGGCCTGACTTCGTAAGTCTATTTTAAAGTCAAGCCTGAGCCTGACTTTAAATCTATACTTAAGTCAGGCATTATTGCGCCTGACTTTAAAAGTTTTTTTTTTCTTTTCAAATTTTGGTTTAATCTCCCTACATATACACCCAAAACACACACCCAAAAACTATATGCATTAAATTCATAAGCAAGTTCAGAAGAACCCAATAATTGCATTACATAATAATATTGAGCCAATGCCACAAAAATACACAATATTTTGAACAAAGTAGCAATCTAACATTATTACTTCAAATTAGTTACATTATTCTTAACAGTACTTGAAATCAAACATTAAGGGAAATAACCAACAACAAACCTGGCATAGATCCAACAAACAAGGCCTTAAAATAAGAGTACAAACAAAATCTAAAGAAACAACTTGGGCAAATGAAAAGCCACAAGGCACAAGTAGTATTGCAAACAAATGAAAAGGCACAAGAGTGATTGTGATGATGAGATTCAAAGGTTGGTTTGTTCATGGTTTCCAGAGAATGGTTGTCTCTGCAATCATGGAAGTGACAACATATGGATCCATGTTAGATGCTGGCCTCCTATCCTCAAAATATCCTTTCCCTGCTTTCTCAGTATCTCTTCCTACCCTAACAGAAGCACCACAGTTTGCAACACCCTGCATCCACAAACAATAACCCTGCATCCACAAACAATGATACAAACTAAGGAACACAAATAAAGTAGTACGTAATATTTATTGACATATGATTCAATATAAAGTTTGACAATTTACTCACAGGAAGAGCTTTTTCCCAACCAGCAGGTAATTCACCAGTAATTATAGACTTTAGCTCTGCAGCTTCCTCTGCGTATTTCTTATATTCAGCAAACTTAGAATTCCATTCAGCTTCAAGTGCGGCGCCCTCATGGGTATGGCGACTCCAATGCCTGAATAATGTGAATTTTATTCAAAATCAGGAAAATTTTAGGAGACTAACAGTAAAAGGAAATAAAGATATAACTAACTTTGTATTCATACTTTTTAACATCTTCTGGCACATGGAAAGGCTCGAATGGCCATCCAAGATTCTTCCTTGTAGCGTCAACTTCTTTAGCACCCAATGCGGCTCCATGAACACTGTAGGAATTAGCCTTATTTGGAGAACCAAATCCAATGGTAGTGGTTACCTGTGAAATAACAACTGAAATTAATGAAATACAATATGATCAATATAAAAGGCGAATAAAACCATAGGAGCACTTCAATTACTTCTATTTTGTCAAATCATTATTAGTGTCTATGTGCTCCTGTCTGTGTTGTGTCAAGTATCCATATCGGTGCTTCATAAACAGAATTAGAGAAGAAGCAAAAAAGGGTCATCATCATAGTGAGACAAACAATTATTATTATTATTATTATGTTATGAGAACTACCTGTGGTGAGAACTCCCTATTATATTATTATTTTTTGGTGAGAACTTCCTATTATATTATTCAAAAGACAGTAAATTCAGCTAAATCAGTGAAAGTAGAATACATCCCATACATTGAGTAAGAGCTAGAAATCAGCAATACAGACAGAAACACCGATAATAATATGAAACATCTTCAATGTGAATTGTTAGTGCTACATAGAGTAAGAAAAATTTAAAAGAGTGAGCATACCTTGACACTATCATAGCCTGCAAGGTGAAGGAGAGCATATTGAAGCATACATCCATAAGCATAAAGACATGCTTTGTAATGTGCCTCAACAATCTCACGCCCATAAGCCTTGTCAGCACCAACACCACAATAGTATGGTCCCTAACCAAAACAAAATGAACCTCACTTCTTCCATAAAGGACCGCCCAGTTTGACAGCTGCATCTATCAACCAAAATATAGCTCAAAACAGAATAAGGACAGGGGCATTAATCAACTTTCAAATAAAAGTGATTTGAAGTACTACAACAAAAGAAACAACTTCATCTACCAAATATACATTCATTTTGTTTCAAGTATCATCAACATGCGTGATATTACAATACTTTCAAGCCTGTCCCAACGCCTTCCTGATGTCATTCTGTAAAGGAAATAATGAAACAACTTACGAGTCAATAATTTCAAGTTTTAGGAATAGCATATGCATACACCTAAAGCCTCTAGTTACGCACGCAGACACACACACACACGAGAAATTATTGCATACACCTAAAGATTCAAATTGTGGACCCTATAATTATTTAAGGTTGATATGTCTCAAATTCAAATTGAATGAGAATAATCTTACATAGCACTCAAGAGAGAGAAATAGAGAGGGAGATAATAGTAATACTTCAATGGCAAATGGTGGGGTGGTTGTACTATATCACCGGAGCACACGCCCTTCCTTGTCAACCAAAAACTTGGTGAAATTCTACTTTATCCTAGACCCCAGAAATCCAAATTTCTTTGCTTTTAGGAATTTGTAGACAGGTGCCGCATCAGGTCCATTGACGCGTATCTGCAACAAAAAAACAATGAATCGAATATCTATGGTTAGCAAGTGCTAAACAGATTAAAGATTAATGGAATGTATTGTCATATCTAGTAACATAGTAGAGAGAATAAACATTCAGATACATGATACATTATACCGCACCCCGACCGTGCTTTCCAGTTGGGCTTATCTTTTGTAAGCCAAGGTATCTGACCTTGTCAATATTCATAATTTAATGAGACAACCAGTTTTCCCAAGTTCAATTTCCAATATGATTGGCAGTTTTTAGTATATGTAAACCTTGAAAATAGCAAGCTCAAAAATCTACAAGTCAACTTGTAGGGTTCGAGAACTGTAAAGTAAGGCAAAAACCAACTCAGAAGTAAAATAATTAGTTCAAAGTTTAATAGAAATTGATGCTCTTATAGCTTCTCTCTTTTTCTTTGTTGGTAGAAAGGAGACAAGGAGGTTCATCCCATGACCTATGGAATACTTTCCAAGCCCCTCATCACTAGGCACTAATTCATTCTTAGATGTTTTCAGTTTTCACAACTGCAATCATGAACCTAAAACATATCTTAAATTAAATGAGTTAAGCATTTTCATGTTGTCATTTAGTGCATATTAAAAAGTGTCTCTCACCAATGGAGGTTCTATATTTTACAGAGAATTACTTGGACCAGTCATCACTATAATTCAATAAGGAGAAAACTCAGTATAGAGAGAGTCATAAGAAAATAATAACTAGGGTCTGACCTACAAACAAAGACAAAATCATTTTCGAAACAGCTTTGTGTGTTGCAAGGTAAGCAGGTGTGATCAGTGTAGCAATCCTTTTAGAAAAATACTACCAAAACACTCTTTAAAACTCTATTTTCAACACTAACTCTATTATTTGGTGAAATCCCATGCTGGCTTCATTAAAGGATACAGGGCCCAGGTTTAGAAGGACTCACATGATATTTGACACAATAATAGAAAGTGTTGAAAAGAGGGTGTCAAAGAGTGTCTCGCTAGCGTATGTCAACTTTTTCTGCTTGTCTAGGTGTAATGCAGAAATATGATTTTAGAAAAGGAGAAAGAATAGAAGAGAAACAAATCAGAGTTTGGAAAAATTACATAAACAGACAGAAAACCCCTTTATAAAGACATTCCTGCATATTTTAATAGAAAAATCTGTAAGCTTCATTTATCATCAACAAGACTTCAAGTTCTACATAATTCTCCTTAAAAATACAGAAAACCCCTTTATAAAGTACATGGCGTCCTTTATAGATAGGGTGAATGTATAATATAATTACCCCATTGGAAGGACTCTTTCCCAGTGTTCTTCACCTGATCAAGAAACAAGCAAAAGACAACAATTAACAACAACAAAACCACAGAACATATAATTTGGCAGATTAGAGAGGGGTTATATACTATGTAGCACGTCTTCAGGTTGAAGACGTGAGTCACAGACACTTCAATTACGTGTATTTTTCATAGGTTATATATACTTATGAACTTACCATGGCCTCAATAGCAGAGCTCTAAGAACACTCATTTTCAAGATCCATATTTAATTTAATTTGAAAACTAGAATGATTTCAAGATCTGTAAATGGAGGGATGTACCTACATCAACATTATGGATTAATTTTCCACCCTATTAGTACCTACATCATGGACAGTTAATAACTATGGATTAATTATCCATCATCATCATCATCATCATCATCATCATCATCATCATCATCATCATCATCATCATCATCATCATCAACTATATGGATTAGTTTTCCAAAATGAAAAATTGAATCATTATCATTATTAATTTACATTAAAGAATAGTAGTGTACAAAAACAAATTGACAAACACACGACAGACAAACATAAAAGAAAAACATCATTTGGTTTAATTCAAATATCTAAGTGATCTAACTAATTAACAAAATCTATATATCTGCATTTGGTTTAATTCACATGTACCAGCATGTGTCAAATGATTAGAATGAGTAAGAGGGAGAGATAGTAGGATTACATAGAGGAGTCAGATCTTGAGAAATCTGACGTCGTCTCGGTAGCGGTCACTGTCCTTGAATTTTTTGATGCAATCTGAGTAACTTACTGAAATTGGGACCAGAACCGTTGGAATTCTCTAGGGTTTTCCTGATTGACCTGTATTCACAATAATGCCGAAAATTCATGAGATTGTGAAACTTTGTGTGAGTGTGTGAGGGGTGAGAGAGATAGTAGTACATGTTAGAATTGAGAAGATTTACATGAGAGTTTGGTTCATGGAGAATGCATGTGATCTAAAAGAAATAAAGTGAAATTGGTATTTGTTAAATTCAAACATACCCCCCTTCATTATCACCTGGGTAACTTGTATTAGGCCCTAAAGAACGGGTACTGAAATTTACATACGAACATCCTAACAAGTGGAAACAGAAATTAGGAAGGAAGATTATTATACATTTCCAGTTTTATTGCTCTCTAGTTTAATAGAAGTAGGCAAAAGTAATAGAACGATATTGCATGATGGGGCATTAGGCAGACATGTACTCACTGTTATTCTCTTTGTATTGATCTTCCTCATTTTGTCTTCGAGCTTGCTGTCCAAGTCTATACTTCTGCAAGTTAATAGAAATGCCATATTATGCCTCCAAATGACAATGAACTGAAGGTGTGGCTCTATCATTATAGTCATTGCATATATATGTCTCAAATCAAAAACTTTTTGGAGTATGTCTTCTAGTTGTATTAGCAATTAGCAATTTTTGAGATTAAAGTGATTAAGGAAAGAGACCTCTAAGGACCAAATTAGCTAAAGAAAGATACATTACTAAAGTGTGGGGAGGATGTTTTTGTAATTTTGATACCCTAAGAAATAAAAAAAATAGAAGAGGCGGCGGCCGGCGGGCACATGATGAGTGTGTATGATCCTATCATTAGAATCCAACCTGAACTTACAGATCCAGCAAAACACATATTATTAGAATCCAACCCACCACCCATATACATTCCCTACAATTTTGTTGCCTCAGATATTAGCGAGGAAAACGAAGGACAATACCGACAACATATAATGATCCAAAAGAGACACTACACAAGTAATATACCTGCTGTCTTGCTTGTTC
Source organism: Astragalus membranaceus (assembly GCA_039519185.1). NCBI lineage: Eukaryota > Viridiplantae > Streptophyta > Magnoliopsida > Fabales > Fabaceae > Astragalus > Astragalus membranaceus. Next base: position 8,006,829 of record CM076854.1, on the reverse strand, counting down.
AAGCTCTTGCTCCAACTGCATCAACTTCAAACGACTTGATTCTAACTGCTGCATGTAAGCCTGTAAGGCAAATGTCCGAAACGACTTGAACATCAGTATATCGAAACACTAATTACGCGTCCAACATATCTATCAATGTATGAACATTCATACCTTTTTCCGCAGACGGCTCTTACGTGCAGCCTCTCGATATCGTGCAAGGTGCCTTTGTATCTGTATTCAAGAATTCCCAAATAGATAAGGTACAGTTCAAATTAACAAAAATACTTCCAAGAAACGACCATTTTTCTTACCTTATCATTAGATTTATTAGCTTCTTGGTCATACTTGTTAGATGTTCCTAGTATACCTTGAGAAGCATCCTCTGACTAGGCATTAAACATCATGAATTGAAGCTGTTAAGTAAATAGAATAGACATTCTAATTTGCCAATAAAATCCAACACAAATTTTGTAAACTTTTACCTGACTATCAAACTTCAAATCTGCCTCATCAATTAAGGGCAAAGATGCACTTAAATTTCCATTACTTTTGAAGGTTTCCCCCCACATACTAATCTGGTGAATAGGATCATACACACTCATCCTTCTAGAAGAAATAAATTGACTACACAACAGCTATGTTTGGGTTGATAAAAATAGCTGAAATGTACAAAAATGGAAAGGAATGACTCTACAAAGGAATGACTCTAAGTTTGGTTATTTGAATTGTTTAAAATGAGATGAAATTGAATGAAACTAGATGAAATTTCTCCCAATACTCCTGTAATTTTAACCATCCATGACATTATACTGGCTGTTCCATCCCAAAAAAAACATATAAACAATGGAATCCTATCTTTATTTATTCCACTCTATTTCATTCCATTTTCCTCTCCATTCTCCTGAGACTGAGAATCAGAAATTTCCACTTCGACCGAACAAACAGAGCCATGCACCGGCACCTGAAAAGAAGCGTAATTTCCAGCAGCTGCGACAGCAACCTCAACAGCAGCCTTCATCTCAGGAGTGGTAGTGAAGTACTCATCAGGAGTGGTAGCTGTAACACCCCAAAAATGATTAGATATTTATTTAGTCATTTGTTTAATTAATTAATTAATGGATTTAATTAATTGGGGAATAAGTGCAGAAAATAATATTGGAATGAAAATATATTATTTTATGGACCTATCCTAATGTTGGAATTAATAAGAATAATAATATTAGAGAGGGGTGTGGAGAATAGTAATAGGGCTTAAGTTGGAGGAGAGCCCATGACCCATGTCCATGGGTTAGGCACCTAGACTAGATGGGAGTTAGGGTTGGCTTGTCATTTAGCACAAACCCTAAGGCAAAAATAGAAGGGAGTTGCGAATAGAGAGAAGAGAAAAGAGGGAAGAATTCAGCGCCTCCCAAGAGGAAAAAGAGAAGAAGGTTCGCGAGTTCAAGAGGAGGGAGGAGCCTTGTTGCTGAATTTTGTTGGTGACTTGCTCAAGGGGGCGTTGGTGTTCATAAAAATTTAAGGTAAGGGTGGGTTTTAACACTAATAATGGGTTATGATGGGGGGTATATGGGTAGTTAGGGTTTGGTTGGATTATTTGCGATGTTGGATTGAAATTGATGATGGTGCGATGTTGCTATTGTTGTTATTTCGCATGATGTGTTGTTATTGAGTCTTCAATGGTGTTTGTCTTTATGTGATGATTGATTTTGATGATATATGATGTTGATGATGAGTCTTGATAATGGCGGGTGGGTTGTGGTTGTCGATCATATCGTGATGTGAATTCGTTAAAAATCTGGTTTCTAGTGGTTGTTGTGCAAAGAGGGAATTGATGTGCTGAAATTTCGTTTTGAAGCCGTTTTGATAGGTGTCCAGTATTTCTGTGATTGTGACTTCATTATTGGCCCGAATTGCGTGGGGTTTGTTTCATTGGGAAGTAGACACGATTTCCTTCACTTTAGGCACTGGTTTCGCTAAATTTGAGTCAGTATAACTGGAGAAAACATTTTTACAAAATGGGTAAAAGAATATGAAAAACTGCATGAAACCGTATGGGTATAGGTTCAATGTTTTGTTCATAACTCTTTCCACCGAACTCGGTTTCGGATGATTTTTATCTCATTGTAAACCAGACTCACGGGGCTTCAATTTAGACACGGATTTCGTTTCATTTGGTTGAGAATTCAAAGAGAAAACTGGGTTACAATTTAGCTAACAGAAGCTGTCGAACTTCTGTACCCTGAGAGGTATTTTGAAAAACTGTACTATTTGGGTACCTAAACAAATAAATAAAAATTATTTCTAGAAACTAGACATCTCAAGCTTTCCAGAGGATATTCGTTTGCAAAATTCCGACATCGTTTGATATGCTAAATTAATTGTTGGAATTCGTGCACAGTTGCTGAGAAATACTGCTCCTTAGTTGTTTAGTAAAATGGTTGAACGAATAGGATGTTGTGCTGGTTATTGTCGCCGCCCTTGTGTCCTGTGTGTGAGTGCGCCTAGTGCGTAAGTTCAGGCATTGTCTAGTGGTGCTGTGCACCAATTTGTGGTGTTGCGTGTGTCTGTCGTGCTGGTGTTGTCCGGTGGTGCTGTGCGCCAATTTCTGTGCTGTGTGTGTTTTGGTTGTGCGTGCTGTTTGGCGTGATGTGTACAGGTGATATGTGGCAGCTGTGATGCTGTAAACAGGTGAGAGTTACGAGGTAGCTGTGATGCTACGACACGTGGTATTTCTGTGTGATAATAATTTTGGTGGTATGGTATTTATTAATTAAATGCTCCGAGTATGTGTATCTATGCATGAATCATGAGTCGCATTGTCATATGCATCTTCGAGGTAGCTGTGATGCTACAACACGTGATTATTTTGGTGGTATGCCCGTCGTGGCCTTTTACGAGATCGGTACCGCATGCATATGCCCAGAGGGGTTGCATTGTTGCATAGTCCATACATATATATATATATATATATATATATATATATATATATATGTAACGTGTTTTGGTGTTCCGTTCTGATGGAATTTGTGTCTTGTGTGGTGCTATGATGTATTGATTTTCGAGGTAGCTGTGATGCTACAACACGTGGTATATTTATGAAATGATTTGTAATGAGATATGATGGTATAGCTATGATGTGTTGACTTTCTGTGTTCCCGTGATTTACCCGCTGCTTATATACTGCTATCATTAACTTATTATTTCTGTTAAGCTCACCCCTTCTGCTTGGAATGTTGCTCTTATGTGGCAACGCTGCAGGTGATCGTTAGCACTCGTGGAGGATTGCTAGGTGTAGTTTCCTTCTCGTTGGGTCTGTGTCAGCTCTGATGCGTAGCACCGGGGAGGGTCTTAGTTACCGTTGTCAAACTATTATTATTTATTTTTGGAGTTTTGGTTTAATGTTTAATTATTTTTGAAGATGTTAAATGAGTTTATGATTCCGCTGCTTAGAGATTTATTAACTATATTTTTGAGGATTTAATTTAAATCAATTTGGAGTTTTTATGTGGTGAAAAATGTAGCGCCCTCGTGGTGACTCTGATAATTGCGTGTTTATTTATAATTAGTAAAAGGGGGTGTTACAGTAGCGAAGTACTCGGATGACATAATCTTATTCAACTTTTCCCTCAAATCAGCATCTACAAAAACCACAAACTAAAAAAAAACTCAAAATCACTCAACATAACGCAATAAAGACGCAAAAATTAAAATTAAAGCAAGATAAAATATCCAAAAAACAAAACCCTACATCGGTGTCCAAATCCTTCTCTCCAAGCAGATCGGTAGCGCGTTCTTACGCGAGAAGCTAGAATCAGCAGGTCGCGAGATCAACAAGCCACGCAAAGCGGAGATCGAGTCCAAATCCTTCTCTCCAAGTAGATCGGTAGCATCATCGGTGACATAATCATAGGTCAAGAAACATCCCCTCTCGTGCGTCCTAGTCAGCATCGTGGAGGTGAAGTCGTTCAGCATCGTGGAGGTTAATTGTTGCATCTGAGTTTGAGATCATGAAACCCTAGCAGAGCTAGATGAAGAAGACGAAGAGAAGAATGCGCAAGGAAAACCAGAGAGAGAAAGAAGAAACAGTGAAGGGAGTGAGCGTGAGGAAGGGATGATGGTGAGGGAGTGAGCGTGAGGAAGGGTTACAGTGAGGGAGTGAGCGTGAGGAAGAAGAGGAAAGGGTGAGCGTGAAGGGAGTGAACGTGAATTCGCTTGAGTGTGAGAGAGTGAGGAAAGATATTTTAGGACTTTAGAAGTCAGACGTGAATTCACTTGACTTTAAAACTTTATCTCTTAATTACAAGTTTGCCACCGTGTCTATTTATGTAGTCACGCATCTGAGAGCATGACTTTAAAAGTCTAATTTTTTTTTCCTATTTTTAACTTTAGAAGTCAGGCGTGTATTCGTTTGACTTTAAAACTCGCGAGTTTTGTCTCTTAATTACAAGTTTGCCACCGCGTCAACATATAAAGTCAGGCATCTGAGCGCCTGACTTTAAATGTCTAATTCTTTTCCTGATTTTGCACTAGTGAAATGGGGTTAAAGGTGGTGTTTGAGGGTGACTTGTGCAAAGTTTATCACACGAAGAAGGGCTTACTAATGACTTCCAAAATTGCAAACAATAAGGTGTTCACTGTGATGGGAACAACAATAATTCCTACCTGCTTCCAAGCTGTTGGTGAGGATCCATTAGAATTGTGGCACAGGAGGTACGGGCACTGGTGTGGTTATTTTAATATATGCAAGTATACATAGTCACACAAGTAATAAAGTGATAAGAAAGGTCGAACCCACAGGGATTATGTATTGTAAATTTTTGTAGTTCAAAGTGTATACTTAGTGTGTCTACACTATTCAGTATTTTTGGTTTGGAGTTTTCAAAGTAAGTAAAAATAGTAATAAGCAATAAAATGTGTGAGAAATCAGTGGAAAAAGTAGTTGAGATGTTTTCACCAAGTACTTTACTTCTAAGTGTTTTAATGGAGTATGTAGTGTGGGAACACTGGATGTAGGTGCATCAGTTTGTGCCTTTCAGCACTTCTCTTTAGAGTTTCATTACAAGCTCTTATGATCTTTGTTTTTTTACAGTAAAGAAAGGTTTGTCAATTCCTCCCTTGCCTCCTAACAATGATCCAAGTTGCTAAATAGGTTCACTCTTGTAATTTTATTATCCTAAGGACTATGCTATCCTATGTCTAGGTTTTAGCATGTATTTAACAAAGTTTCCTTTATTAAATACTTGTCCCTATTAACTCTTGAGTTCATAAATGTAGCCCATGTCTGCTGCTACAAGTTTTACCTATTCTAAAGTGATCAATTCCAGAATAAGTTGAAAGAAATATTATGCAAGAGTTTAAAGTGATTACACTACATAAACCATAATAACATATTTAGAAGTTCATTACAAGGTTAGAACATCTCAACTTAAGGGAATTTAGCTCATGTTACTCATGTTACTCATGTTATAAAGCAAAGAATATGCAAAGAACATAAGTAGATGAATAATAAAGCAAAAGAACTTAAAAGAGTAGAGATTACTTGAATAGAAGATCTTTTGCATTAAGTTCCCAAGTTGAAGTACAATAAAGATTTCTTACACGAATTTCTTCAAAGTAGAAGTGAAGGGAATGGTTGTCAAGCACTTCCTCACCTTCCTCTCCTTAGAAACTTGAAATGAAAATAAACTAAACCTAAACTAAGCGATCCTTTCAGAAAACAAAATGAAGAATTACAAATGAAAGATGAAGGATTTAAAGATGTAAAAGATATTATGGATAAGTGAAGATATGGCTTCTATTTATAGGCTTGAAAGCTTTCCTCTTGCAAGGGGTTTCCTTTGGCGTGAAAGGTCAGCCGAGGGGACCAAACATGGTTAGTTGTAGACAACCAATCAATCAAGCTGCACAGGTGTGGTCGCTTGCATGCATAACAAAAGATGAGGTCCATTGGAGAAGTGCCACATGTCTTTTAGATTAGTTGAGTCTTGCAACTTGATTTTTATGTGTATCGCCGACTTCTGCAAGTGGCTCAGCTCTAGGTGACTAGGCATGACGTCACAAATCAAGTGTGGAAGCATTGAAATGGTCTTTGGATGTTTTGGTATAAACTGCAGAATTTAGCAGGTGTTGGCAGTGTTTCCACTCCTAGTGTTTCCACTCCTGGTGTTGGCAGTGTTTCCACTCCTGCAGTAGCTGCACTGAACAAAAACATCAAACCTAACAAGATTTGTGCATTTTTCCTAGATCATTGCCCTTTATCCATTTGAATATTTAGAATGTTGTTCCTTGATAAATAAGCTATAAATATATATAAATGTTCTTGAAAATAAGCAATAACTCAAACTTAATTGTATGAATAACTCTATATAAAATAGAGTTATCACACCCCCAAACTTAAATTGTTGCTTGTCCTCAAGCAACGACAAGAAACAAAACACAAGACTTATATAATTATGAAGACATCTCAACTCATGTTTTTCAAGAAGTGTTTGAAGTGTATTGTAATGAGCCTTTCTCTTTTGGTGCTTTTTCTTCCATGCCCTTGCTTTAAAACATTCAGAGTTATAAAAACTCATTTGTGTGAGTGTGTGGCCCATTGAGTTTCTAATTGGTTCCATAACTGAACAAAGAGTTTTTCCTTAGCTTTTTGAAAAAGATGGAACTCTTTTGGTCACTCTTAGAGATTTTTCAAAATATGGCCGAGACTAACAATTTCTTCAAGTATTTAGGGGACTCTTAAGCACAACAAAGGGCTTTTGGTGTTCCAACTTTGTTGAGCCAATACCTTATTTCTATTCTTGGTGTTTGATTTTTGATGATGTAATGCAGTGAGTGCAAAAACATCATTTTTGGATTGTAGGTTCACCTTATTTTGAGTGTAGGTGCTTTTTGATGTAGATGGTGTTGGCACACTAAGTGTTGCCACACTTGGAACTCTTTGAGTATTTTTTTTTTTGTAGCGTACACTACCCTCCTCACTGACCTCCACATGCATTTTCTTCTTTTTCTTGGTTTGTTTTTCTTTTTCTCTTTGAACTTTGTTCATATTTTTCAAACCAAATTGCACTTAAGGGACATGTTCAGTTTATATGACTCAGGCAAGTGTAGCTCATTTTTGGGATATTTTTGGTATTTTTGAGTGGTTTTGACACTTGTGGCTTGCACTCTTCAAGCTGTCACACTTTGGCCTTTGGTATTCATGGAATTTCCCCCAAACTTAAGTCTTTATGCTCTTCTAAATTTTTAATGAAAATCTAATTTTGACCTCAAATTTCCAAAATTTCCTTGGCTTTAGATAGCTCTTGATCTAGCATGGTTCTTTTCAAAACTCAATTTTGTTGTGTCAAAGTATTTATAAAACTGATCATTTTTAGAAAACAAGGCTTTTCATTCAAAATTCAACTTATTGATACACTTCTTCAATTTTTGAGAAAAAGATGAATTGATCATGTTTCATATTTATTTAAGTTTTTAAAACATACATATGATGTACTTAGTTCTTCTATTTTTTTTTTGAAAACATTTTTGATCATGTCATTTGCATGCTTTGTTAAGTACATCTAAACACACATACTAATATTGCATATTCACATACATATACTACTAAGACATTCATAGCATATATTAGTTTTCACATAGTGCATATTTAGTTCAAAAGATATACTATTCTCCACTCTCCCCCCCCCCAACTTAAAGATGAGCAGTGTCCTCACTGCTCTAAGTTTAGGAAACAGGGGAGTACTAAATTTGGGAGAAACAAAGAAAAGTATTTAACACATAGCAACAGCTACCACATAGTATTTTAAACAGTTGAAAGTAAAGCAAAATATAGTTTTAGGAATAAACATTAAAAAGTATCCTTTTACTCTTTGTTTTGGAATCTGGGGCTGGCTCTCACAGCAGGGCTATGCTTGGCTCTTGTCTTCTTTGGCTTCTTAGCAGTGGCCACATCAGAGGTAGGCACACCAGGATCATCTACAGTAGCCTCAGGCATTTCTGCCTCTTCAGGTGTAGCAAGTTGATGATTTGTCAAATGAACAGTTTTCTTCTAAATTTTTCTAACACCAGAGTAGGCAGTGTGGCTGCATCAAGTGTGGAAACACCAAGTGTGGAAACACTGGCTACTCTGTTGTCCTGTTTTTCCTGCAAAATAACAAAACATGAAATTGCACAAAATAATAATATTAACTATATAGTGATGGGTTGCCTCCCTCAAGCGCTTGTTTTAAGAGTCTTACAGCCTGACTTGTACCTTGGTCTAAGGTTTTGCAAAGTGAGTGGTGATCTTGTCTCTCTCTACATGCTCTCCATAGTACATTTTCACTCTTTGTCCATTTACTTTGAAAGTGGTATCAGTGGTTGCATCATATAGATCAACTGCACCATGGGGGTAGATTTTAACTAATTTGAATGGTCCTGACCATCTTGATCTCAGTTTTCCAGGGAAGAGTTTCAACCTAGAATTGTACAACAGAACCATTCCTCCTTCTTTAAGTTCTCTCCTTTGGATTTTCTTGTCATGCCATACTTTGGTTTTAGCTTTATAAATTTCTGCATTCTCATAGGAGAAATGCCTAAATTCTTCTAATTCATTTAGCTCAAGAAACCTTTGCTCTCCTGCCTTTTTGAGATCAAAATTCAACTTTTTGATAGCCCAATATGACTTGTTCTCTAATTCAACAGGGAGATGACATGGCTTGCCATAAACTAACTTATAGGGGGACATTCCTAATGGAGTTTTAAATGCAGTCCTATATGCCCATAATGCTTCATCTAAGTGTAAGGACCAATCTTTTCTATTTGGTCCAACCATTTTCTCAAGCATTCTTTTTATTTCCCTATTTGAAAGTTCAGCTTGTCCACTTGTTTGTGGGTGATAGGCAGTAGCAATCTTATGTTTCACTCCATATTTTGCAAGAAGATTTTCAATAAGTTTGTTGCAAAAATGTGAGCCTTCATCATTGATGATTGCTCTTGGAGTGCCAAATCTTGAAAAAATATTTCTTTGGAGAAATTTGCTAACAGATTTAGCATCATTATTTGGCAGTGCTACAGCCTCAACCCATTTAGACACATAGTCTACAGCCACTAAAATGTATTCATTGCCAAAAGAAGGTGGAAAAGGACCCATGAAATCCATGCCCCAAACATCAAAAAGTTCTATTTCTAGAATATTAGTCCTAGGCATTTCATGTCTATTAGATATATTACCACTTCTTTGACATTTATCACAGGTTTTGACCATATAATAAGTATCTTTAATTAGAGTAGGCCAGAAATAACCTGATTGAAGTACCTTAGCTGCTGTTCTTTGGCTTCCAAAGTGACCTCCATATGGTGCAGCATGACAATGCAGGAGCACTGCTTGCTGTTCTTCTTCAGGAATGCACTTTCTCATGATTTGATCAGGACATATCTTGAATAGGTAAGGGTCATCTCAATAGTATTGTTTTACTATGTGGAAGAACCTTCTTTTCTGTTGATAGTTCATGTCACATGGTACAATTTTGCTTACAAGGAAGTTTACTATGTCTGCATACCATGGTGTTGAAGCATGAGGTGTGGCCACACTGAGTGCAGAAACACTGGCTGCATTCATGGTAATTTCTAGTAATTTCTCATCAGGGAAACTTTCCTTGATTTCTTCAATTGTACCTGCATTATTACTTTCAAGTCTAGAAAGATGATCAGCCACTTGGTTCTCTACTCCTTTCTTATCTCTTATTTCAAGATCAAATTCTTGAAGTAGTAGAACCCATCTTATTAGCCTAGGTTTTGCATCTTTTTTAGAAATCAGATACTTGATGGCAGAATGGTCAGTGTACACAATTACTTTGGTGCCAACCAAGTATGATCTAAATTTTTCAAAAGCAAAAACCACTGCTAATAGTTCTTTTTCTGTTACAGTGTATTTCATTTGAGCTTCAATGAGTGTTTTGCTGGCATAGTATATGGTATGAAATACTTTGTTATACCTTTTCCCTAGGACTGCTCCTACTGCAAAGTCACTAGCATCACACATAAGCTCAAAAAGTTTACTCCAGTCAGGAGTGACTACAACTGGTGCTGTAACTAAATCGTTTTTTAATTTTTGAAATGATTCCATACAAGTTTCATCAAAGTTAAAATGCACATCATGTTGCAAGAGCACACATAATGGTTTTGAAACTTTTGAAAAGTCTTTGATAAATCTCCTATAGAATCCTGCATGACCTAAAAAACTTCTAATCCCTTTGATTGTTGATGGAGGTGGTAGTTTCTCAATTACCTCTATCTTTGCCCTATCCACTTCAAGACCTTTTTTAGATATTTTATGACCAAGCACAATGCCTTCTTTTACCATGAAATGACATTTTTCCCAATTAAGCACTAGGTTAGTGTCTTCACACCTTTGAAGAATTTCTTCTAAGTTTGAAAGACACAATGAGAATGTTTCTCCAAAAACAGAAAAGTCATCCATGAAGACTTCCATTGATTGCTCAATGAAGTCAGAAAAGATTGACATCATGCATCTTTGAAAGGTAGCAGGAGCATTACAAAGTCCAAAAGGCATCCTTTTAAAGGCAAAAGTGCCATAAGGACAAGTAAAGGTGGTTTTCTGTTGATCCTTAGGTTCAATTGCTATTTGATTGTATCCTGAATAACCATCTAAGAAACAATAGAATTCCTTTCCTGCTAACCTATCTAACATTTGATCTATAAAGGGTAAGGGGAAATGATCTTTCTTAGTGGCCTTATTGAGTTTTCTGTAATCCATACAGATTCTCCACCCTGTTACAGTTCTGGTTGGGATTAATTCATTATTTTCATTGGCTACAACTGTGACTCCACCCTTTTTAGGAACACATTGCACATGACTAACCCATGCACTATCTGAAATAGAGTAGATAATACCAGCATCTAGCCATTTAATTATTTCCTTCTTAACAACCTCTTTCATTATTGGATTTAATCTTCTTTGCCCTTCTATGCTATTTTTAGAATTTTCTTCTAAAATTATCCTATGCATGCATGTTGAGGGGCTAATCCCTTTAATGTCAGACATTTGCCAACCTATAGCTTTTCTATGTTTTCTCAAGGTGTTAATTAAATCAAGCTCTTGTTCTAAAGATAGATCAGATGCTATGATTACAGGAAGAGTATCATTCTCACCTAGAAAAACATATTTTAAATGCTTAGGTAGTTCTTTCAATTCTAGCTTAGGAGGTTGTTCAACAGAAGGTACATTTTCTTTAAGGTTGGGATCTTCTAAATTAAGAGATTCATAAGTTCTAGCCTATACCTTAGGTGTAGCTTGTTCCTTGGGCAATATGCTTTCTTCAATAAATTCCTCAGCAGGCAATGCAGAAACATCAGGTGCTAGTGCATTGGCAAGGTGATCATACTGCTTGTGGAACTGCTTCTCTACCAAATGATCAAGTGAGATTGATGAACACTCTTCATTCTCCTCTGCAGGATACTTCAAAGCATTCAAGACATTGAATTTTACTTCTTGATCATTCACTCTCATGGTTAGCTCTCCTCTTTTCACATCTATCAGTGTTTTCCCTGTTGCCAAGAATGGTCTTCCAAGTATGACAGGCACTTCTTCATCTGCAATGAAATCAAGTATAACAAAATCTGCAGGAAACACAAATTTGTCAACTTGCACCAATATATCCTCAATAATTCCTTCTGGATATGCAATTGATCTATCTGCCAAAGATAGTGTCAATGTGGTAGGTTTAGCATTTCCAATCCCTAGCTTTGTGAAGATAGATTTGGGCATCAAATTGATGCTTGCACCTAAATCACATAATGCTCTTCCTATATAGTACTTACCTATTGAAAAAGGGATTGTAAAGTTACCTGGATCCTTTAGCTTCCTTGGAATTTTGTTTTGTAAAATCAGACTACATTCTTTTGACATAACAACAGTTTCAAATTCCCCTAATCTTCTCCTTTTAGAAAGCACGTCTTTCATGAATTTGGCATAATTTGGCATTTGTTGAAGTGCCTCTATCAAGGGAACATTGATATGCGATTGTTTTAAAACATCTAAAAATTTACTGAATTGCTTCTCCTCATGTATTTTTTTCAATCTTTGAGGAAAAGGAGGAGGAGGGTATTCTGGTACTAACTTTGGAGTAGGAGATGTAGGAACACCAGGTGTTTCTGCATCTTGAGAATTTTTTTCATTTTTATTTTTTTCTCCCTTCTCTGTACCTTCAAGCTCATATGGTTCTGTTAGATCCTTGCCACTTCTCAAAGATATGGCTTTGACCTGCTCCTTACCTTGCCTTTGTGAGGGTGAAGCTTCTGTGTTTGATGGCAAAGTACCTGTTGGTCTTTGCTGCAAAGCAGTTGCTAATTGCCCTACTTGGTTCTCTAGGTTCTTAATTGATATATCATGAGCTTGCCTAGCAGTTCTAGTTTCACTAATGAATGATCTAAGCAATTCTTTTAGAGAATTGGCACTGGCAGGTGGGTTTGATCTTTGTTGGCTTTGAGGCAGGAATCCAGGAGGAGTACTTGGTGCAGGTGCCCTTTGTGCAGGTACATTAGAATTGTTCCACCTAAAATTTGGGTGGTTCTTCCATCCTGGATTGTAGGTATTAGAGTAAGGGTTGTTATTTTTATTGTAACCTACATAATTGACAGAGACAGGGTTGCTAGGACATTCTTCATATAGATGGCCTCCTCCATAATACACACAACTTGTAGTTCCTGGAGGGGCTTGTTCTATAGCTGCTGCAGTGTTTTCTTTAGGTGTTGCTACACTAGATGTAGGTGCACTAGTGCACTATTTGATCAGATTGTTAAAGTGGCTACTTGAGCAGATAGGGCTGATATATCATTAATCTCATGTACTCCAGAGGTTCTCTTTTGAGCACTTACCCTCTCAGTAGGCCAACTTGAACCATTTGTAGCAATTTTGTCAATAAGATCACATGCTTCATTATAAGACATATTCAAAAGAACACCACCAGCTGATGCATCAAGCATCACTCTGGTTTGTGGTTCTAGACCATTGTAAAAAGTTTCCATTTGTATAATGACAGGTAAACCATGATGTGGACATTTTCTTAAAAGCTCTTTCCATCTTTCCCATGCTTCAAACAATGATTCAAATTCTTTTTGTCTAAAAGATGTAATATCATGTCTCATCCTAGCATTTTTAATAGGAGGAAAATATTTGCTTAAGAATTTTTCAGCTAATTCATTCCATGTATGAATAGAATTAGGCTCCATAGAATTTAGCCATGATTTAGCCCTATCTTTCAAAGAGTATGGAAATAACTTAAGCCTAAATGCATCCTCACTAATACCAGGAATGATAAAGTTACTACAAACTTCTATGAATTGCTTTAAATGCTCATGGGGATCTTCATGTGGAGATCCACCAAATTGACCAATTGTTTGCAACATTTGAAACATCATAGGTTTAAATTCAAAATGAACAGCATCAATTTGAGGTCTAGCAATACTAGTTTGTATGTGCTGCTGGTCATATTGAGCATAGTCTCTCATAGGTCTATCTCTATCATTAATCATACCTATTGGTCCCATTTGAATGAATTGTTGTCTGTGATCTGGTCCACCTTCAGGTTGTTGATGTGAATTAGGTCCTCCTCTTACTGAGGCATTTTCACTGTGGTGAGACATTATTCTGCAGTCTTGTTGTCTTTGTCTTTGTTCTCTTAGCAATCTCCTAAATCTTCTCTCAATTTCTGGATCACAATCAAATTCTGGTGGTCTATCTCTGGGCATAAACTAGTGTTTCCACACTGAGTGTTTCTGCACTAAGTGTTTCTACACAGAAAACAGAATACCAGTAGTACTAATAAAACACTAAATTAACAATCTAAACAACAAAATTTTACTATAGTCCCCGGCAACGGCGCCAAAAACTTGGTGTGGTTATTTTAATATATGCAAGTATACATAGTCACACAAGTAATAAAGTGATAAGAAAGGTCGAATCCACATGGATTATGTATTGTAAATTTTTGTAGTTCAAAGTGTACACTTAGTGTGTCTACACTATTCAGTATTTTTGGTTTGGAGTTTTCAAAGTAAGTAAAAATAGTAAAAAGCAATAAAATGTGTGAGAAATCAGTGGAAAAAGTAGTTGAGATGTTTTCACCAAGTACTTTACTTCTAAGTGTTTTAATGGAGTATGTAGTGTGGGAACACTGGATGTAGGTGCATCAGTTTGTGCCTTTCAGCACTTCTCTTTAGAGTTTCATTACAAGCTCTTATGATCTTTGTTTTTTACAGTAAAGAAAGGTTTGTCAATTCCTCCCTTGCCTCCTAACAATGATCCAAGTTGCTAAATAGGTTCACTCTTGTAATTTTATTATCCTAAGGACTATGCTATCCTATGTCTAGGTTTTAGCATGTATTTAACAAAGTTTCCTTTATTAAATACTTGTCCCTATTAACTCTTGAGTTCATAAATGTAGCCCATGTCTGTTGCTACAAGTTTTACCTATTCTAAAGTGATCAATTCCAGAATAAGTTGAAAGAAGTATTATGCAAGAGTTTAAAGTGTTTACACTACATAAACCATAATAACATATTTAGAAGTTCATTACAAGGTTAGAACATCTCAACTTAAGGGAATTTAGCTCATGTTACTCATGTTATAAAGCAAAGAATATGCAAAGAACATAAGTAAATGAATAATAAAGCAAAAGAACTTAAAAGAGTAGAGATTACTTGAATAGAAGATCTTTTGCATTAAGTTCCCAAGTTGAAGTACAATAAAGATTTCTTACACGAATTTCTTCAAAGTAGAAGTGAAGGGAATGGTTGTCAAGCACTTCCTCACCTTCCTCTCCTTATAAACTTGAAATGAAAATAAACTAAACCTAAACCAAGCGATCCTTTCAGAAAACAAAATGAAGAATTACAAATGAAAGATGAAGGATTTAAAGATGTAAAAGATATTATGGATAAGTGAAGATATGGCTTCTATTTATAGGCTTGGAAGCTTTCCTCTTGCAAGGGGTTTCCTTTGGCGTGAAAGGTCAGCCGAGGGGACCAAACATGGTTAGTTGTAGACAACCAATCAAGCAAGCTGCACAGGTTTGGTCGCTTGCATGCATAACAAAAGATGAGGTCCATTGGAGAAGTGCCACATGTCTTTTAGATAAGTTGAGTCTTGCAACTTGATTTTTATGTGTATCGCCGACTTCTGCAAGTGGCTCAGCTCTAGGTGACTAGGCATGACGTCACAAATCAAGTGTGGAAGCATTGAAATGGTCTTTGGATGTTTTGGTATAAACTGCAGAATTTAGCAGGTGTTGGCAGTGTTTCCACTCCTAGTGTTTCCACTCCTGGTGTTGGCAGTGTTTCCACTCCTGCAGTAGCTGCACTGAACAAAAACATCAAACCTAACAAGATTTGTGCATTTTGCCTAGATCATTGCCCTTTATCCATTTGAATATTTAGAATGTTGTTCCTTGATAAATAAGCTATAAATATATATAAATGTTCTTGAAAATAAGCAATAACTCAAGCTTAATTGTATGAATAACTCTATATAAAATAGAGTTATCAGGCACCTCAGCTATGGTAGGTTACAACTTCTAAATCAGAAAGAAATGGTGAAAGGCTTGCCTGAAATCAAAGAACCAGTGAAGAATTGCTCAAAGTGCTTGGTGGGAAGGCAGCACAGAGATGCTATGTCAAAGAGAATCAAGTGGAGAGCCTCGAGGAAGCTTGAGCTGATACACTCAGATATCTGTGGACCCATCTCTCCAGCATCTAACAGATAAGAGGTACTTTATCTCTTTTATTGATGATTTTACTAGAAAGAGTTGGGCATACTTTCTTCATGAAAATCAGCTACCTTAGATACTCAGTGTGAAATTAGTTGTTTAAGGACTGACAGGGGAGGTGAATTTAACTCAAATGCCTTTGATAATTTCTGTGCTGAACAAGGCATTAAAAGGCAACTAACTACTGCTTATACCCCTCAACAGAATGGAATGACTGAGAGGAAGAATAGAACTGTAATGAACATGGTGAGAAGCCTGATTAAGGAAGCAAAATTTCCTAAACAGCTCTGGCCAGAAGCTGTTAGATGGTCCTTTTATGTCCTTAACAGGTGTCCAACCACTTCTCTTTAGGATATCACTCCTGAGGAAGTATGGAGTGAGACAAAACCTTCTGTAAAGCACCTTAGAGTATTTGGGTGTGTTGCTCATATGCATGTGCCTGATGCACATAGAAAGAAACTTGATGACAAGAGTCTCAAATGTATTTTTTTAGGAGTAAGTGAAGAGTATAAAGCTTATAGGCTCTATGATACCATTACTAAAAGGATCATGATAAGTAAAGATGTTGTTTTTGATGAGAATGAAAACTGGAAGTGGGAATGTGAGAAGGACAGTAATAGAAAGTGTCAAATTGATGAGGAGGATAGTGATGAAGTTGCAGAGGAAAGTACTGAGCATGCCATTGAAAACAATGAAGTTGAACAAGTTTGTGTCCCTAGACAAGAAACTAGAGAACCAGAAGTTCATGCAGTTGCAGACACTGATTCTGATCTAGTGTCTAGAGTTGGGAGAAGCTTAAAGAAACCTGCATATTTAGATGAGTATGTCTTAGCCGCGGAGTTAGAAAGTGATAGTGAACTGCTAGAGGAAGAAAATGTCCATAGTCTTGTTGTGTTTGAAAGCTCTGCAGATCCTCTTTGTTTTGAAGAAGCTGTGAAACATGACAGGAGGAAGGAAATGGACAACGAATTGCTATCTATTGAAAAGAATGATAAATGGCTCCTAGTTGAGCTTCCTAAGGATGCAAAGAGAATTGGGGTGAAATGGATTTATAAAACAAAATACAATGAAGCAGGGGAGATTGAGAAACACAAGGCCAGGCTGGTTGCAAAAGGATATACACAGCAGTATGGCATTGATTACTCAGAAGTTTTTGCACCTGTAGCTAGGTGGGACACCATAAGGTGTATTATAGCCATAACAGCTCAAGAGGGGTGGAATGTGTACCAACTTGATGTTAAAAGTCCTTTCCTTCATAGAGAGCTTGAGGAAAGAGTGTTTGTGGAACTACCAGAAGAGTACAAGAAGAAAGGGAAGGAAAATCTGGTGTATCAACTAAAGAAAGCCTTATATGGCTTAAAGCAACCTCCAAGAGCTTGGTATAGCAAGATAGACTCATATTTTGCTAAGGAAGGTTTTAAGAAGTTTCCCCATGAACACACATTGATCACTAAAACCAGAGATAATACTGATATCATCATTATTAGCCTTTATGTGGATGATCTGCTGTATACAGGAAATAACTCTAATATGATTGATGATTTCAGGGAGTCCATGAAAAAGCATTTTGACACGACTGACCTTGGAAAGATGAAACACTTTTTAGGTGTGGAAGTCACACAGAATGAGAATGGGATTTTCATTGTCCAGTAGAGATATGCTAGTGAAGTGTTGGTCAGATTTTGTATGCAAGATAGCAAGATAGTGATTAATCCAGTTGTAACTGGAAGCAAACTCACTAGATGTGATGAAGATAAGAGTGCTGACTCCACTGGTTTCAAGCAGATAGTAAACAACTTGATGTACCTAAATTCCACCAAACCTGATCTTATTTATGCTGTGAGCTTGATAAGCAAGTTTATGGACAAGCCGACTGAGAACCATCTGATTGCAGCTAAACGTGTGCTGAGATACTTGAAGGGTACCACTGGTCTGGGAATTTTCTACAAAAGGAAGGAGAAACAAAATCTTCTAGGTTACTGTGATAGTGATTAGGCAGGGGATTTGAATGACAGGAAAAGTACCACTGGTTTTGCATTCATATTGAGTTCTGGAGTTGTTTCATGGTCCTCAAAGAAACAACCAATGGTGACTCTTTCCTTAACAGAAGTAGAATTTGTTGCTGCTGCTTATTGTGTGTACCAAGGAGTGTGGCTCAAAAGAATTTTGGAAAAGTTGGGCTTGAAGCAGAATGAGTGTTTGACAGTGCTGTGTGATAACATTTCTGCCATAAAGCTCTCCAAAAATCCAGTCATGAATGGTAGAACCAAGCACATAGATGTAAGGTTTCATTTTCTCAAAAACCTGTGCAAAGAAGGTGTGATTGAATTGAAGTATTGCAGCACTCAGAATCAAGTTGCAGACCTACTGACTAAAGCAGTGAAGAACGAAAGCTTCATCAAACTCAGAATGTTTAGGAATGTGCTGTCTTGAAGATGTACTAAAGCTGCTGTGAATTGCGCAGCTATGATACTGTATGTTTTCTAATCTGGTATGTTGTATTGTCCTTATATGTTGTAAACTGATCTGTTAAACTGTTCTATTTTTCTTTCACATGTATCTGTTGTAAACTTCCAGTTTAAGGGAAGGATTGTAAGTAATAGTTGTGGTGTGATTAGTATATGGGCCTATTTAGTTTATGGGATCATATGGGTCGGGTCTATATTCGGGTTCAATATTGTTGTATACCAGTGTAATAAAAGATCAGTGCAATGAATGAAGAGATAATTTTTGCCAAATTCTGTTTGATTCGTTACAATCTCGATGTTGGGCCAATTGACCTTTTCCGTCTCTAATGAGACCACCAAGAAACTACTACCAACTAGCGCCTTGGCCCGTGCGTTGCACAGGGTAAACACTCTAGTTAATATAGAATTATTGTTGGGTAAAATTTGTTTTTTAAATTGCAACATGAAAAAGCCTTGTTTAAATTGAAGATAAGTATGAACTAAAAAAAAGTCTAATAAAAAAAAGGTAATTACAAACTTAAAAACTAAAATAGAGTGTGTACAAATATAATCCAAACAAATTGTTCCATACACATAATCCATAGTAACAGTATTGATTTATAAAATATATTGTCTAATATCTGTAAATAAAAACTAAATTATAACCATAAATTAAATAAGAAAACAATAAAATTGAAATTGGCTCTCCATAGATACTAAGAAGAAATGAATTCAATAAATGAATTGGTAGTGCTCCAACTAAATGAATTTAATAAATATTTTGGGTTTTGAAAGATAAGGAGAAGAAATATAAAAATAAATTATTTTTTAAAAGATTCGGAAAAATATGGTTCTAAAAACTATAAAGACAAGAAGTATAAAAAAATTGATTTTTTAAAGTGATGGAATCACTAAGAGGGTGAGTTGCGCGGGTCTGTGTCACTAAATTAATTTTTTTTCACCAAACCAGTTATCGAGGAATGAATTTTGATTATTTGAATTGTTAAAAAAATTTTGAATGCTAAAGTACCCTAAAACACACTGCTTAGCATCACACTTTACGTACTTGTCACGAAATTATTATTTGTTTCAACAAATCGGTTATTGAGGAATGAACTTTGAGTAATTGAACGGTTAATTTTTTTTCGAACACTAAAGTACCCCAAAACACTCTTCTTAGCATCACACTTTACATATTTTGTCACAAAATTATATTTTTTTCCACCAAACCGGCTATTGAGACACAAACTTTGCATATTTGAATAGTTGAAATTTTTTTGCGAACACTAAAGCATCCAAAAACACACTACTTAGCGTCGTACTTTGCATATTTTGTCATAAAATTATTTTTTTCACCAAACCGGTTACCGAGGAACAAACTTTTCATATTTGAATAATTCAAATCTTTTTGAACACTAAAGTACCCGAAAACACACCGCTTAAAACATGAAAAAGGAAAAAAAATGAATGTACCCCAAAACACACTATTTAGTGTCGCACTTTACGTAGTTTGCCACAAAATTAATTTTTAGATTGAGGAACGAACTTCATATATTTGTACATCTAATTTTTTTTGAATTCTAAAGTACCTCAAAACACAAAAGGTTTTAGCCTCACACTTTACATATTTTGTTACAAAATCAATCATTTTTAACGAAATTGGTTATCGAGGAACAAACTTTGCGTATTTGAAGAGTTAAATTTTTTCCAAACTCTAAAGTACTCAAAAACACAGTGGCTAGCATCACACTTTACGTATCTATCGTGGAATTAATTTTCATCTTCATTAGCTTATAAATTTAATTTTTTTTCCAAATAAAAATATGAAAAAAAGAAAGGGGGTAGGTGGTAATATGAAAAAAAAAAAAGGGAGTAGGTGGCGTGGGGGTTGGAGTTTTGTATGGAAAGTGGAGTGGGAGACTCCCTAAGATTTATATTCTTAAGATACCATGAAGAAGAAAATCATATGTGTGTGTTCAACTTGAACCGAGGGTTTGAGCGGGAGGTCCATTAATCAACATTAATAGAAGTTCGATTGTCTCTAAAATGAGAAGCTTCGTAAGACATTAATCAATAAAGTTTTTTTTGTACCCCCATCATATCCCTATATACCCCCACAGACCCTGCGAAAAGACGAAAATACCCTTAAATTTTTTACAAATTTACAAAACATTTACCATTTTTCACTTGCATCCGTTTGACCAGAAAGATTTCTGAGAGAATCGGATTTACCATTCAGAGAGCTATTTTCGATTTTCCATCGGATTTACCATCGGATCTACATACTTCCGTTTTCCCTCAGATTCAGCATAAAAAGTAAGTCGGATGTACCTAAATCCGATTTCGCATCGTATCTACCTATATCCGATTTCGCATCGGATATAGCTAGATCCGATTTGTGTTTTATTTTTTAAAAATATTTGTTTTTTTTTTCAGTGTCCAACAGGTATCGAGGGGAGTCCTCGGCTCAGGTCTCGCCATATGCTCCCAGTACACGCACCCGCCACAGGATTGCGGGACATGCGTCTACCCGGCGTAGCCGACAGCAGCAGTATCAGCAGGTGGAGGAGGCCCCAGACTATCACTATGAGGAGGGCCAACAGGGGCACCCTCTTGATGAGCATTCTATGTCTGAGGACCATTCTATGCGTGAGGACTACCAGGAGCAGTATTATCAGTAGCAGCAGCAGTATCAGCAGTACCAGGAGGAACCCTATCACCAGCCTCAGCAACATGAGGAGCAGCATGAGGAGCAGTCTCCTCTATTCACTGGGCTAGCATCTCATGTTTGTTCCGTTATATTGAGAGACCCGGTAAGTTTAATTTATTTACGTAGCCTTCTTAGTTTAATTTATTTACACAGCCTTATTTCTGATACTTTTATAATACAGACATATGAGCAGAAATTGAAGGTTACCAACCATGGTAACAAGCTGGCTCAGAGACTGCTTGGGTTTTCCCAAAACCACCGGTTGTGGGATTTTATCACAGGTTCCGGATTAGCCCCCCTCGTCTCGACCGGAAATACAAAGGTGGACCATGAGCTGATGTCTTCTTTTCTTGAGACGTGGCACTCAGAGACATCGTCATTTCACTTACGATTTGGTGAAATGATGATTACTTTGGATGATGTCTCCTGTTTGCTGCATCTACCCATTACGGGGAACTACTACAGAGCTCCACCTACTTCTGTCACCACTGATCAGGCCATCCACCTAGCACATGTTTATCTAGGTGTGACTATGGAGGAGGCGGGGCTGGAGTGTCGAGCTTCATCTGGCCTATATTACCGTTTTGAGTGGCTGTAGGAGATTGTTAGTAGAGGGTCCATAGAGAATGACATGTACTACTGTCAGGGCCTTTATCCTTCTGATCCTGAGCTGGTCCATCTTCACAGTCAAGACCGGCGACAGGGCTGAGGCTAAGTGGCTGCTGCTACTTGAGGATGTTAGTGCAGCTGGTGTGGGATCATATGCATGGGGGGCAGCAGCACTTGCTTTCATGTATGACCAGCTGAACTACTCCTGCTTGGACCAGGTGCGTCAGTTAGGAGGGTATGCGACCCTCTTACAGGTAATAATTTTAGGTTAATTTTTTCCGAGTTTGGTTAAATTTCTGTTAAACAGTTTTTAATTCACCATGTTGTTTATCTTCGTTTTTTTTAGAGCTGGATTTTATGGTATTTTCCTCAGCTGGTGGAGAGGAGGAGTGGATTGCGGGTTGGAGCACTGTGTGGGCGTTGGAGGAAGAAGAAGACAGATGGAGTGAAGCTGGGGGTATACAGGCAGAGGATTGATGCGCTTACCTCGGATGATGTCTGCTGGCGACCGTTTGAGGAGCACCGTGAGGATAGAGACTTTGAGCATGTCTCATTATAGAGGGGACACATCAGCTGGGGAGACATCATTGTTCCCTGCATTTTTCAGATTGCACATTATATGCCTGTGGTGGAGGAGGTTTTGCATACTACTTATCCTGCTGAGGAGCTGGGTCAGGTTGCTCCGGACTACATACATTGGTATGTAAGAGCATCTATTACTAGACTCTTACGGGTTGCATCACCACCACCACCACCAATACAGCTAGCTGCACCACCAGTACAGCCAGATTTGCTAGAGATTGTGGATGAGGAGGTTCGGAGGGGGCTTCGGAGCGGAGACATTAGGATGGGTAGTCAGACATACGCTCGCCTCACCCGGTTATTGGATATGCTACCTGGGAGTGGCTAGGGGGATTTGTGTGATTGTATGCTTGAACTATTTTTTTATGACTTGATTCTTATTATTTCTGGTTTATTATATTTGTGGAGTTTCATTAAAATTTCGATTTCATTCATGCGATAAAAGATAAAACATAACCAACTACAATAACAATAGGCAGATACATTTTCCTAAAATTCTAGTCGTCGAAGATGACATAAAATCTCATCCACAATTCGTTGAGTTTCCACGTACAACTCCAACGGTTTATACCCCTGAAGCGTGTCATGGATGTTTAACATGTTCGCCACGTCTTCGTCAGTCTTGATTGTCATGGACGAGAAGGAAACGCGGCCATCGTCTCTAAGATAGGGTTTGCGATAAGTGATACTAGTGACGTCACGGTCGTCACCAGTCACTTGATCTTTGGACCACACTTTATCCTTCAAACCTTCAAACCCCATGCCGCGGTGGATTCGGCATAACACCGGCTGAGGACTCCAGAAGTGGACACTGTAACACTCCATTTCTACCCGGCAAAATAATGGTAAAATCAAAGTTCGCAAAAATCTTTTTCAACATCAATGGAGTGCCACATTTACTTCGTGAAAACAACAACGAGTTAATTCGCTTTTTGAAAACAGATACATAGCGCTTTCGGATGAACCAGCAAACAACATTTCAAAACAAGTCAAACTTCTTTTTAACTACGCAGCGGAAATTCAAATGGTTCAACTAAACAATCGTGGCGACTATGCAAAATTCATAACTCAAAATCCAACAGTAAACAACTTAAATAACATAAATAAACGTTCATCCCCCCGAGTGCTACGTATCAGAGCGACAACACCGACTCGATCAAATGAAGGTACAACGGCATTCATTCGAGGTTACCTGCACGTTACCAACATAGGGGTAACATTCAAACAGAAGGGGTGAGATATCGAACCATATAATGAATCACATGAAAGACAATATATATAAGGTCAGGACATCAGATCATCATTTCACAACAGTCAATATCATCATATCACAACGGTCAATATCATCATATCACAACGGTCAATATCATCATATCACAACGGTCAATATCGTCATATCACAACGGTCAATATCATCATATCACAACGGTCACTATCATTACGTCACGACAGTTCAAATCATTTCAATCGCATAAATATGCAACATGAATGCAGAATGTGACTTGACTCAGGGCCACCGCCCTATAATGCATGTGGTACCATAATTCAAACCCGTAAATAGGGGCATCAACATCGCAACATCGTCGTCGTGGTTTGAGCATAGCTCCATCGTAAAAATATGTTATGCATGCGACGCTATGTAAATGCACACACGAATAACAACGGTTACATAGCAATGCAACAACATAGGAAAGCAACATTGGCCGTTGGCCTACAACACGTCACATGCCAATGAATAGAGGCAACTTCGTCTTCGTACAACCTTCGTCGTCAACAATTTACTACTTAGCAATTTTCAACATTTTGGTAACATCGCAATATTTTAGTAACTTTCAACATTTTGGCAACATCGCAATATTCTAGCAACTTTCAACAATAGCAAACAACGGCAACAGCAACAGCAACACTGCGACCACAGCAACAATAGCAACAACGGCAGCAGCAACAATGGCAACAACGGCAACAGCAACAGCAACACTGCAACAACAGCAACAATGGCAACAACGGCAGCAGCAACAATGGCAACAACGGCAACATCAACACAGCAACAGCAACACAGCAATAGCAGCACAGCAACAGCAACACAGCAACAGCAGCAGCAACACAGCACAGCAACAGCAACACAGCAACACAGCAACCAGCAACACAGCAACACAGCAACACAGCAACACATCAACACAGCAACCAGCAACACAGCAACCAGCAACCAGCAACGCAGCAACCCAGTAACCAGCAACCGGGGTGTGGCGCCTAGGGACAGGGCGCCAACACCAGAAACACAGAATTAGGGTGTGGCACCTAGGGACAGGGCGCCAACACCAGCAACAATAAAATAGAGCATGGCGCCTAGGGACAGGGCGCCATCATCAGCCACACAGAAATAGGGTGTGGCGCCTGGGGACAGGGCGCCAACACCAACGGCAACAAAATAGAGCACGGCGCCTAGGGATAGGGCGCCATCATCCGCAAGCAACAAACACAAGTCACAGGGCGAATTTCCATCAAACATACCTCTACTTCGGTGAATTAATTAACCTATCAAACGGTATCGAAACTTATCAAAGGACCCCTCTATGGAAAGCTAAGAATGTCTAGTTCCTGACTATAATTGTTATTTTGCGAAATAATGGTCCAATTCGTACAGTTTCAGTAAATAAGCAACAAGGTTCAGAAAACAGGACAGCCACCATGACCTAGCTTGTGACACCTCTAAAATTATCAAAACTCAGTCAAATGACATGGGACTTGAGCCTAACCCGAAACAAATTGAGTTTAGTTTCCAATGAATCAAGAATCATTCAAAAAGGAGTTCAAACGAAAACGTTATACACGAAATACCGAACCTATATCCAGATTGTTTCCAGAATTTTAACCTAACTTGTGACACCTATAACTCGAGCTATACAACTCCAAATGCATCCAAATTAGTGCCAAATTAACAAGCATTAAGTCTAGTTTCTGAAAAGGTAAATCACATAATTTTTGGACCACTAGATTTTGCCCAGTAACTGTATAACCGAACCTATATCCAGATCGTTTCCAGAATTTTAACCTAACTTGTGACACTTCTACCTCGAGCTTTACAACTCCAAATGCAACCAAACTTGTGCCAAATTAACAAGCATTAAGTCTAGTTTCTGAAAAGGTACCGCACATAATTTTTGGACCGCTAGATTATTCCCAGTTACTGTATAACCGAACAGAATTTTAACCTAACTTGTGACACTTCTAACTCGAGCTATACAACTCCAAATGCAACCAAACTTGTGCCAAATTAACAAGCATTAAGTCTAGTTTCTGAAAAAGGTAAACCACATAATTTTTGGACCGCTAGATTGTTCCCAGTTACTGTATAACCGAACCTATATCCAGATCGTTTCCCTTATGAACATGGCAAGCACAAATATAATTCTAGGGCTAATAACATAGAACACCAATCACACAAAAATTGTTCAACAAGGCAACATAAACATATGATCATACATGGTGACAACTTATCAAACCCTAACCCCTACATAAAGCCATTCATAGGACCCATTATAGAGCTAGAACCCCACCCTTATCTTAGCCTTAGAAGATCACGAACCCTAGCCTTCTCTCTCCTCTTGGTGTCGCTCCCTCCTTCTTCTCTCCTCTTGGCCGTCGCTCTCACCCTCTTCTCTTCTCTTCTCTCTAATTCTATTTTTTTTTTGTTCCTTCTAAATGAGTCAAACCCTAAAATACCTCTTATTTATACTTATTTAATTTTATGGGCTTTTCTATAGCTTATGCGAATTACATCATGGGCCTCGCTTAACACTTCTCATTTTACTACTCCCAACCCTAACAATAGGCCCACATATACTAGCATTATTATTATTCTATTATTTTTCTACTAATTAAATTCCCAAACAATTCAATTTAATAATTAATTAAATTTTGGGGCGTTACAGACACTATCTTCTCTCATCGTGATTTGGCCCCGATGATGTATACCGCAAAGCCTATTGTCATCTGAGCGTTGAGTGAGGCATATCTCCATTTTGGATGAGTGAAATAAGCAAGTGAGAGTGAAATTTTTGAGTGAAAAGAATGAGGTTGGCAATGGGTATTTATAGAAATCGTCAATGATTATCAACCGTTGATATTGTCGGTGCAATCTACACCGTTGATCAACATTGACAGTCAAATCCTACCCGGCGAATTTAGTACAAATCGGATTTACCTATCAGGGAGGTAAATCCGATTTGCATTTTAACAAAGCGGACATACCCCCACTGATAGGTATATGTCCGCTTTGTTAATTGCAAAGCGGATTTACCTACCTGATAGGTACATCCGCTTTTATATTTTAACAAATCGGATCTACCTCACTGAAGCTATATCCGATTTCCCTTCACTAATTCTAATCGGATATACGTAAATACGCCTTTTATTTTTGTGAATCAGATCTACCTCCCCAAAGGTAGATCCGATTTAAGTCAATTTTACAAGGGGTATTTTCGTCTTAAAATTT